>CM039680.1:57319386-58584386 GCA_022537955.1 Schmidtea mediterranea | reverse complement strand
CAGTATTAAAGTTGTATATCAATTTATCTGTGAATTTTGTATTCCGATTGAAAACGTGTTTATCCCAACTTTTTAACCAACTTAAAAGACTCCGATTAGCGGACTGTAATATAAATTCAATTCAAATGTCACTTTCTAATGAGTTTACTTCAGATGATAAAAGGTCAACATATTTTCTTGGTGCATATTTTGTTACCCAGAGTGTTTTCGAAGATGCGGAAATATTTTCTGAATGTTGAATCGATTTGCGTTCTCTTTTTTTAAACTATGAGTATTTCAATTTTAAAAAACCATAAAAATTATTTTTACCAGTTCATTAGCCTCATCTAATATTGAATAAAAACTTTGACTCGCAACTTTAAAACTCACATTCATAGTAGAATTTGAAAAATCATTTATTTCGTTATTAACTTTAACATAACACCTATGGCCACTTGATAAAGTAACATTAACACAATCTGAATAGCTCGGTCTAGTCCAGCTAACGAGAAAATTTTCATCTATTTCATTCATATTTTCTTGATTTAAATTGGGATTAATATCAACTATAAAAAGTAAAAGATAAAACAAATAAAAATATAATACTTTGTAATTCATGTTCACTGTCTTCATCCTCTGAGTAATTTAAAACTTTAAATTTCTCTAAATTAAAAGTAAATTATATCAAATATCTAAAATTAAAACTATACTTTCATTGTCTGTTAAATCATCAAATAGCAGTTTTCTTTTGCGGCTTCCTAAAAATAAATTTATAAATTATAATATTCATACTAAAACTTGCCATTTTCCTGCATTGTATTTACGAATAATTGTAACAAAGAATAATAATAAATTAAATAATCGACAAAAAATGTATTTTAAATTTAATTATGAAACAAGAATATTAAAACAAATGAGTTATTTTAACAGTACTTTCTGTCTTAATGAATGGAAAAATAGAAAATTATTAACTTTGCGGTTTTAAATTTTAATTTCAAAGAAAGATAAATTTTAAGTTAAGATATTTGAATTTTTTGTTTTTAAATAATTGTTATTTGGGACTTTTATGAAATGAAAGTAAATCTTATGATAGAAATAATTTATCTAAAAAATTAGTTGCATGTAAATATTGACTACACAGAATCGAAAACAACTTATTCATTATTGAAATGTTTACCAAAATCATGACAAGATAAGTTCAAACTAATGTTGGGCCAAGACATAATTTTGTTTTAATGAATCGGTAATAGCAAGCAAATACAACACGCAGATTTAAAATCAGACCCATAAAACATCAATTAACCATGCTAAAAAAAGAGAAAGAAACAATAAAAATATATAATCGAAAAACTCAAAAGTAAATTAAAATAATAACAAAGTGCAACAAGACCCGCAAAAATAAACATAGAAATAACATGAGAACATGAAAATTTGACCGAAATTTGACAATTTACAAAAAAAGCGAAAACTCCACGAAAGTACAATGAAAATTAAATAATTTGAATTGGAAACAATTCAATTAAAAGTTAAAAAATAAAATTGTCAAATTAAATCACGAAAATAGTAAAATTAAGATTAGAATATACCAGAAAATCACAAGGTCAAATTTTGTTTTACTACATCAAATTGAACACGCAAGGTTAGGGTCGTATGATAGGTATATATACCAATTCATTTTCACAGAATTTTAATCAGTTTTTGTAACTAAAAACTTGTCTAAACTCGTTTCAACCAGTCTTAATCAGTAACCAGTTTGAATCAGAACGATTTTATAATGTGAGTGGAAGAATGTTCGAAAACTTTCTCCACGTCGCGCACAAACAACCTCGTATGAGCTCTGTTTGGGCGTTGGCGCGGGGAAAGGTTTGTAATGAGATGTTGAGAATGCTTTATCATGATTCAACAATATATTATGCCAAATATGTATATGCCAATTTCAAATAAAAGTTTTATGTCGAAATTTTTCGGCCCACAGCCGACACAACACCGCAAGTTAATAAAATCCACACAAAATTGTGGTGTAATTCCGCCAATAATTCGTGCCCGTGAAGGCTACGGCGTAAGAACGCAGTAGCTGAAACGTCAATATTATTCCGTTTAAGGGAAGTTGGGTTGAAGAGGGAATAGTCTTTTGGCTAGTCCATCATCACCCTCTTCCTAAAAATTCGACATAAATTATAATAAAAATACATTGGCTAAAAATTAAAATACCGAGTAGTCCAGTGGGCACTCTTAAACTCTTAATATTAACACAATTTAACCTAGGATAAACTGAGGGAAGGTGACGGGGAAATGAACATCAGAAAATCACTGCTATGCCGGTAAATTACGATTTTTGAGAAATCAAACTGAAAATCGTAGAAAAAATTAATGAAACTCAATTTAAATCTTCTAACATTTTCTAAGTTTAACCCAGTATAAATTTATAATAAATATGATTCCCAAATTGCCGCGGAAAATTGATAAATAAAACCCCGAAATTATACTCCTCAACATATAGAACGGAAACCAACCCTTAGTTCATTAAATATTTATAATTTATAAAGCCTAACGTACGTAAGGGAGAAATCTCGGGAACCCAGTAAGCAAAACGTAAGCCATAATCATCTGCAATAACTATCAATTATACTAACGAGATGGCAGTGAAAAATATCGATTTAGAAACATTTCGTACTAAACCCCACATATATTGACAAACGAGAACGACCTTAAAAAGTTTAAATACAAGTATATCAAATAGTTATACGAGTTACCCCCAAAAAATAAAAATCAAATAAATTACAAACCCTCCCGCGATAATTCATCAATAAACAAATCAAATAAAAGATTCCACATAAATTTACATAATAGAGACTCAAATATAACAAATAATCACAAAAAGCGCGAATTCCACGACTAAATAACACCCCAGTTTTATTCCTTTGGTATTAGGTCTTGATAATAAACGTAGAGATCTCCCAGATTCGCATGACAAAACCACCACATGAGAATGAAAAAATAAGCCTGATCAGAACGGACCTAAAGATTAATAATCTTACGACTGAGAATACTAACAATTAAAGCATACCCAAGTAGTCGACAAGTGATTCCTAATCCAAGCCCATCCATAGCTCACGAATGGAGACTCGTCCAAAGAGCAGAGTTATCCCGATATACTGGACATATAAAAAAATGCGACCAGCTCTTAATAAATCCAAATGATGGAAATAAGTTACCTCCCAGATGATTTAATCAATGGAAAGTTAACCCGGCATTTCTCTAAAATGCCAACAGCGAGATTAAATCGAAATCTGTGTGCCATGTTCCCGCACCTAGGTTAGTACGGAGACACACTGACAGATGACCTTTAGTGCCAGTATATGCACTGATAGTCAGTTTAGATTCTCTTCTAATTCCGAGATGTACACACCCGAGGTGATATAAGAATCTACGAACCTGAGATAGTCATTTTATTCGAAATTATGTCAACAAACTTACGAGATTCAAAACAATGTTTTTCATATAGATCGGCGAGGCGATGGAGATGAAGCGATCCCCACGGAATCCGAAGGAAAGGGTCGAGAAGGTAATCACTCAGAATTGTTATCACGATTTGTTTTGATTGTACACTGAGATATAGTTACGAGAACCGACCATTACAACCACCAAGGATCCAGAGGACGACAAGGGCCTGGAGTTTCGATGGACTTATTATGTTATTAAATATAGTTCTACACAACTTTAATTTGGTGTTATAGATAATTCAACGTCATTTGCCGCTGGAATAAGTATCATTCAAGAATACAAATAATGGGGAATTATAAAAATCACTTAAGAAGTTTTGTCGCTACCCACGGTTCAATACCGATTTAATATTTTCATATGCAGAGTGGTCATGAATCCTACATTTCATAAGTCATTAGCAGTTAAAGCGGTTTCTGAGATGTAAAACAAAAAAGTAATCATGCCAACCATTAAATAAATCTTTCCGTGTTTGAATTTAACTTGCACTAACGACGGTAATTTGTAATTGAATTATAACAGTTTCTAGTAACGGCATTTGGAATTTAAATTATAATCTCAACTCACTCATGTATAAGTTCAAACTCGTAAGTTTAAAGGGTTTAGTTTAAGTAGTACGTAGGTTTTGCAAGTAGTTGCTATCAATTTATTTTGATGATTTTTCTCCTGTTAAGCTAACTTAATTACAGTAGTTTGGTTATTACACTTCAAGCAAGTGTGAACAAATATTTTAAGTAACTAATAAAGTTAATTTAATGTTTTTAAAAAAAAGAAACTTATTCATAGCATAGGTGTTTGAAAGCTCTCTAAATTCCGTGGAGTTGAAAGATATGCACTGACTCAACGAGTATTATTGAGATCAGGTGAAACTTTTTATGGAACTGCTAGTGACATAAGTAGTGGGATTGTGGCCTGCTAGCTCAGTAGCCCGCTGGCTCACATACCGGCAAAAAAAAATTTTCTAACTTTAAAAGTACAATTTTTTTGTAGAACAAAGACAATGACTCATCAAAAATTGCAAGGTCATTTAAACAAAGACCATGACTCACCAAAAACTTCTCAAGGTCATTTGAATAAAGACTATGGCTCACCCAAGGTCACTGGATGACTCATTATATTTTTCAAGGTCATTCAAATTTTCCCAAGGTCACGGAATTTTTAATAATTTTTAAAATATAATCTATCTACTAAGTTTTATAAGTAGTATATATTACGTAATTATTATTATTATTATTATTAATATTATTATTACTTATTTTTATTATTAATATTATTATTTTTATTATTATTATTATTATTACTTTTTATTACTTATTATTATTATTCTTATTATTACTTTTTATTAATAATATTAATAATATATATATATATATATATATATATATATATAATGAAAACAACTATATAAAAACGAATTATTAATAATAAATACATTTGTTGGGACATAACACAAACGGCCTTGAGAATCGTTTAAATGAATCGGTAATACACACGAAAATACAACATGCAGATTTAAAATCTGACCCATAAAACACCAACTAACCATGCTAAAATACGAGAAGGAAAACAATTAAATATAAAATCAAGAAACACAAAAATAAATTAAAATAATAACAAAGTGCAACAAGATCCGCACGAAATAAACATAAAAATAACACGAAAGCATAACAATTTGACCGAAATTTGACAATTTACCGAAAAATGCGAAATTCCATGAAAATGGAATAAAAATCAAATAATTTGAATTGGAAACAATTCATTTAAAAAATTCAAAAGAAAAATTGTCAAATTAAGTTACAAAATAATAAAATTAAGAATAGAATATACTAGAAAATCACAAGGTCAAATTTTGTTTTACTAAATCAAATTTAACACGCAAGGTTAGGGTCGTACAATAGGTATATATACCGATTCATTTTCACATAATTTTAATCGGTTTTTAACCAAAAATTAGATTTCAATCTGAAAAATCGGTTTTCTAGTCTTAATCAGTGTAAATCAGAAATTTAAAAATGTGAGTGAGAGAATGCTCGAAAACTCTCTCCACTTTGCGTCCCTGCATCTTCGAACGAGCTCTGCTTGGATGTCGGCGTGGGGAGAGAGTTATGATATGCTATTAATGAAATTATGATGACTATGATGTACTTTGTGGTAATAAACGTATTTAAACGAAAAATGAATTTTCTTTTGTCGAAATTTTTCCGGCCCACAGCCGACACATCATGCAAGACATTAACTTAATATATCTTATCGAACTGTGTAAGTGCGTGAAATATCACCAATAGTTCGTGCCCGTGAAGGCTACGGCGTGAGAACGCAGTAGCTGGAGCGTAAAATCATTATTCCGTACAGGGGAAATAGGTTGAGGAGGGAATAGTCTTTTGGTTATTTCATCATCACTCATTTCCCATAAACTCGACCCAAAATTTCTAAAAACAATCGGCTTAAAATCAAAACACCGAGTAGTCCAGTGGGCACTCTTAATTTGTAATATAAACACAAATGCGCCTAGGATCAATTAAGGAAAGGTACGGGAATTTTTTTGTGAAAGAAAATCATTACTATGTCTGTAATTATAATAATAAAAAGCTAAATACAAGCGATTTCCTTTTAGTGCCGATTAAATCCAATAAAAAACCTATAATCGCATTTAGGTCAGAACCAAAAAATTTACGATCAAACCTCCGATTCGCAGTTTATCCCGTATAACAAATTAATAACCAAGAATAAAAATTTTGATAAGCAACCGAGATCACAGCTAATAATTAAAAGGGAAAATTTGCAACGGAATTTGACGTTCGGTTTTTTGGGGGAAAATAATTCCTTAGAATAATATTCTCCTTTTAAATAAACGAGCGCTAAGACACCCCCAATGTCCCGGAGAAATTTTTAAGTCATTATCTTACAATAATTTAAGAATCGGTGCCCAATTAAGGATAAATTAAAACTATAAATTACAAAACAAATAATTTCCAAATAAAATAAAATGACACACCCGAAGCCTGATCACTTTAACAAGAAAAGTTACTAATATGGTTTACATCCAATTTAACTTTGCGGAAATTACGCTGTGTATTTTGAACTTCTTCAAAATACACTAGCAGAAGGGCGGAAAACTATTTATTCAATATATAGGTTTATTATAAAAACATTCAACGCAGATGCAAGAGGTAAGTTTTAAAATTATTTATTGTACCCATGAAAACTTCTTTCTTCATCTTGAAAGTAATTAATTAGAACTATCAAAGATCACATATCCGTCAATTCTACTATTTTTTATTGCCATCTAGAGCTGTTAAGAGTCCTTTAACAAATTCTCGTTTAACATTTTTCTGAACATCGTCATATAGCCTGTGTAAAATCGATCATCACACTCATCTCTGCCTGAATTAAAAGAAGTTGATTTGAGGAAATAACCCGACCCATTTGAATAGCGAATTGGGCAATCCATCATAAAGTGATGGCGTAGTTCACCATAAAATAGGTAATTAAATCCAACGGAGACGGGAGTTGGTCATCAATATCAAGTTCCCTAAACCAGAAAAGAGAAATAATTCATAAAACCAATAAAAAATTTACAATGGGTCTTAGATAATAAATGTATAATTTAAATAATAAAATAATTAGAATGGATAATGGATCACAGATGATAAATGAATAAGTTAAATAATAAAATAAAGTGAATGGATAGCGGATCACAGATAACGAATACAGAAGCTAATAACATAACAATTTGGAATAGATACTGGATCACAGAAGTTAAATAACATAACCATTGGAATGGATAATAGATTACCGGTAATAAATGCATAGGTTAAATAATATCAACTGATTTCATTAAAAGGGGAATCCACCACCAGTAACCAATTACACCACACAAATCCGAGTAGCTAGAATGAATAAATTGGAATTGTTATCCCTCTTAGACGAAAAAATTATAATGTTAATTCTAATAATAAATAATACAAATGAATTATATTATAAATAAAGTCTTACCAGAGAGCACAGTACTAATAGGCCACAAGAAAGATATTCACTACAAGTTCCTGAAAAATAATTAATAAATTGAGATGACTAGAATAAAAAGAAACCACAAGGAAAAATTATGGGGAAAGCAAATCCACGTGAGTTTTGACATTTTCTAAAAATGTTAATCAATAAAAAGTTAGAATGTAAATATCACAGTCACTCACCAGTAACGGGGACACACGAACACACCACTGAGATAAATGGCATGTGTGCCAATAAAAAAAATCGATTCCAGACACGCACACATACTCGCGATCGAGGAAATTATCCTGTCAGGCGACAGTCACGGATCGGGTGTACGGAAGCTATGAATTTTTTCTGTCCTTACATGCACACCGCCGCTATATTAATAATCGGTGCAGTTTAGGAATTCCCCAGTATCGCTAATATGTCCAAAAGGTATTTACTAACATCAAGAGAACCTCGGGTGTTTGAGAAAGAAGAATCCAATGTCGCAAGTACCAGCCGGACGTCGCTCGAGGGTAATCTACTTAAACATTTTTAATCATTCTATTAATCGGTAACTTGAGAACTAGCATCCGAATGCCACCCTGCCGCTTATTAGTTCTTGATGAAGACCCACTGACAAGATCCACCAAGAGATTGTGTCCACCGCTGTTATAGATTACAATATATTTCTTCAACTGATTTAAAGTTATATCCACTGAGTTTTTCGAAATCAATCTACAACTGATTATATAACTCTTAAATTCCAAACAAAAGAATGACCCAAAGTGTTATCAAACAAACAATCATCCGTTTGAATTAATCACTACCTTAGGCATAAAACATAGAACAGTTCCCGCAGGTCGTTGGCGGAGATGGGGAATCGAAAGGAATGCATCTATAATGATTGTAAATATGAACAGCATGTTTAGGAACAATATTATGAGACCCACAATTCACCGGGAAAGGGTAAATTGAATTAATAATGTGATCATACGAATTGTTTAGTGAGAATTTGTGATTTAACTGTAAAAAGCATATTTTAAATTTCATTAAATTCATTAAACCTTGTATTAATTAAGGAATTCTTGAATTAATTAAGCCTTATATTAATTAGGGAGATTTTTGAGTTCATTAAACTTTATATTGATTAGAATATTTATGATTTAATTAAATTTTAGACTACCTAACGTATTGTATGAATTAATTAAATTTTAGGCTACTTAATGTATTGTATGAATTAATTAAACTTTAGACTACCGAAAGTGTTTATGAACGAATTAAGTCTTATGCTAATTAAAATGCTTAGGAACTAAGTAAATCCGATACTAATTGAGGTACTTATGAAATCGACGACAGATCTAGTATACCTACCCATAGACTATTAACCCTTGTGATAATATCCGAATAAGTAATAAGATAAAAATGTTTAACAATTATTAATATAACTCACTTATTTAAATTCATCCGTAGCCATAGAGTTAAATTCATATGTGTTAAAACAACAAGTCTTCAATTAGCTAAACTTAACTAGAAACATTACAAGAAGAAAAATAAAAGAAAATTAAAGTTTTCATCATCAGAAAGGTTCCGTAAATTCAAAGAAAAATATTAAATAACTATCAGATCTCTAATGACTCATTAAAGCGAGATGAACCAAGAGTAATTAACTTCAGTAATTTACTCGGAGGGAGACTCCGATAGAACAGCGCTGAATTGAACTCCGGATTACTGCCAACAAACTGCGTGAACTAAAAGGACCTCTTTTAAAAACAGTCCCTGTCAAGAGTTTTTGACATTACGCGAATCTGCCGCAACCATGCCAGATAAATCGTCGTACCCAAATCCTAGTCTAGTTGACCAAAAACCAAATGAAATAAAAATTTCGCTCATCGCTTAATGCTCCTTTTAATTTTAGAGAACTCGTGGATTGACGCATCCCAAGTAATAGCACGATTCCCCACTCACTCGGCTGCCAGGTGTAGGCAGGCGATGTGGGACGCGGGATTTTCGATTTTCCCCGTTCGAGAGACGACGTACGGAAATCAAGGAAGCTCAGAAGATGTAGAACTCCCTTATGTGACCATAAAGCGTGAACCTGGCTGGAACCCGGCCCGAGAGATTCGGGGCCAGGCAGAATTCCTATTAGCTCGACTAGAGGAGCACCAGAAGGAAACAACGCACCAGATAGGTAAGGCCAGACGATACTTGGCCCAAGTGAACGCCGATATTGCGGAGGGCAAAATACCCAGCACTGATGAGTATGCTCCCAGCTACAACGTGTCCTTCGAGTTGGACGATCCGCGACTTCGGGGCCAGATTGGGCCTATGAATGTAGTGATCCCAAGGAGAGTTCTTCCCCGCAAACTGAGAGATGCGGACAGAGAGCCGGATGACTGTCACGACCATTCTTATGTGCGCAGCCGAAAATACAATAAAGGTGGTCCTAGATTCAACCAACGCTGATTTTTATAACTTTTGTGTTATTCCTAATAAATCTTCAATAATAGTTCCTAAATAGTGTTTCTAGACTGATTTTCGCCGGTAATTCCTGGTAAAGAATTAAAATACCTTAACCAAGAATAAAGTAGTGAAATAGATTCCCCTTGCCGATGTTTATTAGTACACCAATTGAGGTGTGTCGAATACATATTAATTTATGATAGATGATGGGAGTAAATGGTATAATTTACCTTTAGATATGAGCTCGAATCAACTATTGCTACAGGAACTCCACACAGCCCGTAAGAACAATAAGGACCTATTACGTCAACTGCCTCAGTTGAATCAAGAGATCCAGAAAACCAAAGCCACCTGGATTAAGCCGGAAAGGGCAAAGAAGATTTATCAAAAAATGACAGCGGCGCAACCCAATCACAAAAAATCCAGATACGTGGCCTTGAGGTAGCGTTATCGGCTTTATCGTTTTTGCACCGGCAGAACTGGCATACAGAGAAGCGACGACCGGCACAGTGCCAGCAACCAAAGCCACTAAACACCGGCCAGGAAGGTCGGAGCGTGCAAAACGCCGAGCTGCAAAGGCCCCAGGACAAGAGCCGAAGTAGTGTTGTAATAATCAATAAACGTTTGGCTTAAACTAAGTTTCTGAGTCTTATTTCAGTGATAATAAAGTAGAACGACAGAGAAATTTACGAACAGTTTTGTAGAAAGAGATATCAAGGTAGGCAAAGCATTTAGCGCATAAGCAAGGGACCCGAAGAAGAAAAACCGCACACATACCTTCTAACGGTAGTGCGTTGGACCCAGTTTGAGGACGGGCCAGGTAGTTCCTAGGTGGCGCTCACCTTTGGCGACCTCAAGACCAATTATTACATTTCCAACGTTGCTTGGCAACGGGTGATCATTGGGGGTAAGCAATTATTTACATCTGGGGTCGAGGTTATCGAAACCATAAACCCAACATATTTAAAATATATTTACAAATACACATAAAAACAAATTTAAAAATTTGATAAGTTATATTTCGCGTTTCTTCACGCTGGGACTTTGGCATGAAAATATAATATAATATAATAAAAATTAATAATAACAATATTATAAAAATGAAAATTATAACAAATTTCATATAATATTTTCATAATAAAAAATGAAAACTATCACAAGTTTTCCAAATAAATAAATTAACAAAAAGCTGAATTTAAAAAAATATTTATTAATTTAATCGGATAACCACACGTCATCAAAATCAATGTTATCTTCGTTAAAACTGGGGCTAAAACCACCGAAAAGCTGCCCATAATATTCATTATCGCTGATTTCTGTAGAGTCATCAAAACTGGGGCTCGAACCACCGAAAAGCGGCTCATCCAAGAAATTAACTATTACTTGGTCACTATCTATGGCATCAACCCCAAAATAATGCCTAAATGCGATACTGGTATTTTTCCCCACTCATTTTCGCTTATCATCGTTATTACTCAAAGCGATTTTACTGTTTCTAAACGTATACAGCTGGTGGTTCCACGTCCCTATCCTACTTTGAGGTACTATGAATACTACGTTGTTATTGTAGCAATCCAAATACGACTGATGTTTGATGTCAGTCCCCAACAACTTCACACCTTAGTCCTCATTGTGTCGGATTGACCTAATAAACTATAGCACTTGGGTCTTAAGAAAACTCACTCCTTATACCCGAGACCTTTACTTTCATCTTTAAATTTTAACTGAATCTAATTTCCTCGAGTATAAGGGATGGGCTGGGTCGTAATTTGAGGTATCTAAAAGGTTGTCTCTTATCATTGCCGGCAAAAGAATGTCAAGCTTACAGTGCTTAACCTCAAGAAAAAACGAATCAGTGTCGCCGGCAACGATATTAATATCACAGTTAAATTCTGATCTATATTTTGCCAATTCATTATATTGTAATTGGTACATCCGCAGCTTAGACAGGTTTAGTACTGATTGGCCAATGTAGCTAGGCATGTCTAAACATATAGAATCTTTGTTCAGATGAGCAGCAATCAAATCATCCACTATTTTAATGGACTTTTTGAAAGTCGGTTTTGAAGCATATACAATCATCTTTTCAGCTGAATTGCATAGCCTCAAATTCATCTGTTTTTTCAAATTCTCAGCGGATTTACCATATAAACTGTTATTAAATAATTTATATATATCTCTATGAAGCTCGCACTTTGAGTTTGAGCGTAAATCTGTATTTCTTAGTATATATTCTTTAAAAATAGGTGCTTGTTTAAATTTAATTGCCCTATGAATACACTCAACTTCTGCACCCAATTCTATATACAGCTTGAGAAATTTCCAGTGAAGAACGTGGTTCTTCTTACTGTAATGAGTGAGCATTAACTTCTCAACTTTCGAATTGGGCGGACACATTTTTTCCGGGGCAAGCGGAAAGTCATTCAAATACTGATGCACACGCTCAGGGATATTGATGTCAACTTCCATTGTATAACCATACGGAAGGAATTCAATATTCGCATTCACACATTCACTCAGCACATCATTCAGATTATCATGCACCCAAAAAAATCACCATACGTTAGGTTTTGGCTAAGTGACAAACCATATAAATTATTAATGTCTATAGACAAGAGTTCTGTATCTTCAGAACATAATGTTTGTTAACAAATGTTAATCGACCCCGTATTCCACCTTCAAAGAAATTAAACATTTCCATGTCCTGCAGAGGTTCTATGGATTCCTTTAATGTTATGAGAGCGGACTCCCATGATATACAAGAAATTCCATTGAAATTCAGAGGTTCTAAACCATTGTAAGCAATAGCCTTTGCACGAAATTGCTGAAAATAGTCTGCAAGGAGGAATACGTCTAATTTTAGGTAACTTAACATATAGTCTAACATTGTAGTGCAATTTTGCTGTGTCCAAATTAGTTGGGCGGTAGCGTATTCATCATCAGATACAGAATCCCATTTTGGAGGTAGTTCATAAGTCGATTCAAGGACCTCTAGTGATATCGCAAAATCATAAGGAAAGATATCCTTTGCCTTAACTATAAGACCATCAAAAGCAGAACAAGTTAGAGGTAGATCAGTTAGAGTTTTCACAGCCTTAGCTAAAGAGAAATTTACAAATTGCATACTATCTATAAATCTAACAGCCAATTTCTTAATATTTACAATTAACGAGATGAATTTCTCAGTTGTTGTAGGAATAATATTTAATTTCCAAGATGGAAATTCATTCAAACCATATTTTAAAATGTGATGAAGGTCATACCCTCTCAAATTATGAAAGACAATAGGTAACTGTTTACTTATTTTTCTATTAATATTACAGTTATGACAGGCAGCACCAAGATACTGACCTGTAGAATGATCATGGTTCTTAACCTAATTTCTAATAAGCTTTTTACAAAGATAGCAAGTTCTACATGCGATGAACTGCTGTTCTTCATTAGAAGTAAGATTATTTCATAGGTTTTTTTACCAAGATTTTCATAATACTGTAGGACAATTGTGACAGCAATTTCTTCTACTTTCTTTAAAAATTCCAAAACACATAAAAGCTTATAAAATTGAAATATTGTGATGTGTTTGTTAGGGTGAATCACAACTGCATGTCAAAAATTCTTGTGTCTACTTTTGATCTGTCTGTGATTCTGATGTGTTCCAGTATGATTATAGATAACTTTGGTGAAATATTTTTAACATCCGATTTGATTTAGAGGTCCCCCGTAGACAAAATATGATGTCAGTACCCGTTACTAATCGGGATGCAGCCTTAAAAGGCTTAATGTTGGATACTCATTCAAAATTAAGTGTTTACGTGTTGATGTGTGAAGGGCAAGTTCTTTTCTGGTCAAAACAATTAATTAGGACAAAAAACTTATTTTTTTATCTCGCATAATTATACATACGAAAAAGTCACCAAAAGGACGCAAATCATAATATGTAAACAGCTGAACTGAACTGATGTACATGTTTATGGAGTAAATCGTTTGTTTTACAGTATTCAATCATCATTATTAGATCAATGCAATTACATGTGTACTGTGTAGTCCTGAACAGTCACAAATACGATTGTCAATATAATTACAGTTTTTCATTTTTGAATTTTATCTGTCGACAAAGATCTGGATGCTCTTGACGGTCTTTCTCAACGACCTGAAGTACATTCTCGAAATGTTCATCCGAATGAGCAGTGTCAACAAAATCTGATGATACCTTGACGCCTCTTTCTGCACAATCGTTGACGACATTAACTGCTGCCACATTTTGAGCACTGTTCATGTATGCTTCATAATTATTTCATTCACTGACAGGAAGTTCCAGAAAGCTTGAATCCAACTGCAAGCGGTATATTGTAAACCATGAATCTTCTCCGACCAAATCACACAGGCGCGTAGACGCATTGATGGATGTGGGGAATTTTGGTCTCCCCCAACCGTTACCAAACCGATTCAATGGCGCTTGAAGTTAAATGATGGTTTTATCTTTAGCAAGGCACCAGCCAGCGCTTCTCGTTTAGATCGTGGCGTGCAATCACTGAACAGCGCTAGTGGGACCATCTCAGCCGTTAAATACCACAGATGTTGCTGGAATGCCCGAACGGCTGATTGTGAGATTAACTTGTCTATGACTTCATATTCCAGAAGGTGTTTGTACAGCTGGGGGTCAGTCCATGGAGCATCTGCAGTTTTCTTACAGGTCAACCACCATACAATATACACATGAGTGACAAATGTGACAAATACACGTATCTTGCTCACTTGGTGACGTGTCGTAATTGTGCCTGGTAGCAGTTCGCCAATCTGATTCTTACAAAGTGCTATCTTGATACTATAGATCAACTTGGCCATCCAGCGTGCCTTATGCAGTGCTCCTGGTCTTTGGAGTGTCACCACACCAGCCTTGGCAGACAGATAAAAAAGTGCAAGCTTAATGAACTCGTGATAATCATCTCGTAAAAATTCGATCTTTCCAGTTGCAACAGCAACCACCTCATCCTTCATTTCTGCTAACAGTTGTTGTGCTTCAGTGTTATGATCAGCTGGGCAAAATGTTCGGATTTGACTGGAATCATGTGGCACCAAGCCCCAGTTAGTTCGCAATCTGGTGAACAATGTCACATCTGGTGACCTTGATGCTTCAATCTTCAAATCTTCAAAAACATGAGAGAGGACCACTTCACCAATGTGATGGCGACAGCCTGACCACAGGACTGCACGTTGCAATTTGTCCTGTATGGCAATGCAAGAGGCAGTCAAATAGCCCGTATTCGAGCTGGTTGTGTCAAATGTCATATTGACGATTCGGTCCGCACAATGCCACTCGGTCATCAGCTTCATTGTTAACTCAGCAATGATTTCTCCGCATGACTTATCTGAGGCTTTGTAATAACTGGGCACTCCCAACAGCTTCAGCTGTGAAGCATCGCCAACAACTACAGTCATGCGGTCTTCCATTTACATGCTGATTTTGTAGAGTCGGCGTCTGCTTTCCATCCCAATGCAGTGTGCAGAGTTTGGGCGGTTCCCAGTTGGTGTGAATGTCCGTGGCTATTTCACCTACAACCCTACGACGAGAGAGATCAGCCGTTGCATATGAGGTTGCAACTCTAGTTACATCACCACCGGACTCTGTAATCAGTCCATGTGTGAAAGCAGCTTGCTGTGTTGGTGTCATTTAAGCCTTGTTGCCAGTGATACCAGATTTGGTCGGCTTAGCACATCAGGTGGTATGAAGGACATTGTACCAGTTGGCTTTCTTTGCTGTGACTGTGTTCTCTCTTGTGAAGCAGCTTTAGCTTCTAAATCATATTCAGAAGTCAGGGCCTGCTCTTTCACATTCTCTTCTTCAGTACTGCCACCACTGCCATTGCTGTCATCATTCAAGGCTTGAGAAGACACAGTTGATGTTGATGTTTCGATATCTTTGCGCAAACGCTTTAGTCGCTCTGATGTTGCAGCATCTCGTAAATGGCGTCTGGATATTTTCAGGGCAAGCGATTTGTCAAAGGCACCAAAGCTGGCAGTTCTGTCACCTTTCATTGACTCGAGGAATGCCAGATCCTCGGCATTTCGCACCAAACTCGCTACGTTTGGTGGCCACAGCTGGAATGTTGAGGCTAACAAGGTCTACATTGCTTCGAGTTTGCACTGTGTTGCCGGAGTGTCACGGCGAGTTTTGTCAATTGAACGAAGTTTGTTGTTATCATCAAGGAGTTTAACTATTTTCTCACAGGCTCTGCGTTCTGACACCATTGGGGTATTGGCTTTCTCATAGAACTTGGTAACTTGTTTCAACACCGTCTTTGCCGTTGTAAATCGATATTGAGCACCTGTTGATTGTGGGCGTTGACTGTGTGATGCTACATTGCAGTGGTACATCATACAACGTAGAACTTGCATGCATGTTGGTAGGCGAAAACCAGTAATTGTTGCTTCATCACTACAAATTGCAGGACCTATACCATATACTTCGGTAGCCCGACGAGTCGGAGGTTTATTCTTGCAGTCTGAAGGCACCGACACAGAGAGAGGATGCGTCGTCGGCAGTTCTGATGATCTGCTGTGATCAGCAACAGACTTGCCTTCTGATGATGTTGTACATGGTTCTGTTAGCTCATATGACATTTGTTCTGCCATGTTCTTCTGCAGCTAATATGCAAAACTGATTATATAAATTGTTAAGGTTAATAATAATATAAGGTAAATACAATAACAGAAAATCTCATGGGCCAGGGGGACCTCTAAATATTATGCAACATTGTTTCTCTTGCATACTATTGCTTATTTTGGTCAGTGGAACAAAGCTAAATAGCAGACAGCTCAATAAACGAATTTTGTTTTGGTGATGCACCTTAGTGTTTGTATAATTATTTATTAATAATAAGCCTGCTGATATCGGCATGTGTATTTAGTGATGTTTTATATCTTTAGGCAAAACAGCCTCAAAATCTGCATAAATTACGAATGGTGGGGTAATCATTTTAAAATAATTTTTAAATATTAAGTTTTTATTTTCAGGGAGCGTGTATAGGGTTGTTCTTATTTGATTTTAAGCGCACAAATCAACATGTGCCTTAAAGGTTTTATCATAACAAAAACCGGTTAAACAATGGGGTCACCATTTTACGCGAATTCTGGTGTTATATTTACTACTAGAATGACAATTCATCAGTTTATTTAAATTAAAAATGGCGGTATAATGATAATTATCACCGTCTTGTAATAATAAAAGATTAATCGGGTTACCACCGATAACCTTTGTTCGATGAATTAAGACAAGGTGAGGATTATGAGGTACATAATCAATATCATTCAATTGTTTAGAAGGGGTGGTGTTATATTCAAAGACATTGATTGCCAAATTTAAATCGCTATCGTTTCTCTCAAATTTCGGGATATTACAAAGTCTCATTGGACAATCAGTAATTGGATCGTAATTCAATTCATCCATAAAAGTAGTGTAAGAAGAAACACGCTCCCTATTCTTTAAAACTATATCACGCTTTAAAATCGATAAAACACTATATATAACACGAATGATCTGTGTTTTTAACATTTACAATAGCCTTTTTACATACTAGAGATTCCGGTGTAGGGATAAAACTATGTCCAGCTAATCGACTTACAGGATAATACGCGGTTAAAATAAAATCGATTTCACGAATCTTAACTACGCGCCACCCACTTCCTAAATATGTGAATTTTTCGATTTTCTCATTTAACCGACTCACACTATCAGCAAGAAAACTATCAGAGAAGACACTCGCGCTATTTGAAAAGAAATTATCTTTTATTTCTCATCTTTTTCAAATTGAATGAGAGCTGTAAACAGGACTTTTACAGATCCCATTTTCTTTATTTCATTTTGTAATTTATTTACAAGTTTATCCGTTAATGCGATTTGAACAATGTTTTGATTTTCTAAATCAAATCGAATATTTTTACGGGAACCCCTTAAGTCAACCTCTATTTCAGGTTCATCGTTTACATTTATTTCATTATTTACCGAACCCCCTATTTGATTATATTCAGTTTCGTCATCACTAATGATGATTTCTATTTTTTAATTTTAGCAGGGATACACGACACGATTTTATCAGAAGGTCTTTTTGATTTTTTATTATTTTTAGTAACAGTTGTATTATTGTTTATGTTTTTAGTAATCTTTGTATTATTTGTGTTATTATTATTATTAATAACATTTTTCGCATTAATCATTTGAAATAATGTCTTTTTATTAATTTTAAATTGATTTAAATGGCTAGAGTGTTTCTTATAAAACTCTAGATATTCAATGTCTTGGGCGGTATTGCATTTAGGGAAAATAAAAAAAGTCGATGCCGTAGAATCTATGACCATAGTTACTTTCCATTGTCATATGGCATTTCGAGTTATTACCAATTCCAGATTGGCAATAGTTTTTATACAATCGACCTGATAAATATGTAATTATTATCAAATGTTTATAATTATTTAAATCATATATGAATCAAATAATAATATATTAATGATGATAATTATTAACTATGTAAATATTTTAATAAAAATTAATATTTCTATTTATAAAGCATATCATAAAAATAATTAATTAAAATCCGATATTTCAATTCAATCAACATTTCGTAAAATAATTTAAAATAAATCAATAATCACATAATGAAGATTTCGTAAAATAATTTTTAAAATAAATCAGTAAATCAGATATTTCAATTTAATAAACATTTCGTAAAATAATTTATAAATAAATCAATAATCACATAATGAAGATTTCGTAAAATAATTTTTAAAATAAATCAGTAAATCAGATATTTCAATTTAATAAATATTTCGTAAAATAATTTATAAAATAAATCAATAAATCAGATATTTCAATTCAATAAACATTTCGTAAAATAATTTATAAAATAATTAATTAAAATCCGATATTATTATTATTATTATTATTATTCAATAAATCAGATATTTCTATTCTTATTATAAATCAATAAATCAGATATTATTAATATTTCTATTCTTATTATAAATTAATGATATTTAAAGTATTATATTATAATACTTTACATATTATTAACTTATATCTTACTCATTAAAATTATTTATATTCTTATTATAAATTAAGGATATATTAATTATATTATAATACTTTACATATTATTAACTTATATCTTACTCATTAAAAATATTTAAAAATAATGAAAATGTTACATTTTTCATAAGAAATCTAATCATCCACTAGCATATCTTCCCCAGAAACGGGAGCATCCAGAGAAATGTGGGCATCGATGTCAGAAATGTGGGCATCCATATCATCCCAAGAAACGGGGGCATCCATAGAAATGAAGGTCTCATCAAAATCTACTGCATTATGAATTGTTTCGTCATCCTCAATAATAATTACATCATCATCAATAATAATTACATCATTTTCTAAATAATTGATAAATAAATCAAAATTAATTTAAAATTTACCTGTATCCTCATCGATAATGATAACTTCATTTGAAGTGTCTAACTGATCTTGCAATACGGTTATTGTAAACCAATCTAAAATAATAATAGAATAATAAAAAATAAAATAAAAATAATAATTTACCCATCTCATTCACCAAAAGAGGTCTTAAAATATTAGATTTATTATTTTCCATTTTCGAATATCGCGCGAGTAAATTTTTGAAATAATTGTGACAAATTTGGAAATTGTCAATGTTTATAAAGAGAATAATATTTTCAGGATTTAGCCAATCACATTTAAGCAATACACACATATAGGTGAGAGATTTTTAGGCATTTTTTGTTTGTAAAACACAGGCAGTCTACACTGTGTAGGCATGTGTTCTTTGTAAATCACACACAAACAAAAGTAAGTATGTGTTTTCTTTGTAAAACACATTCAGTCAATACCATGTATGCATGTGTTCCTTGTTACTAATCACACACTTATCATGTGATGATCACGTCCTTATCATGCACTGTCTTTGTGATCACGCATTAACTTATTTACATTAATTAATTAAACACATAATAATAATATTATTAATAATAATAATAATATTGATAATAATAATAATATTAATAATAACATTAATAATAATAAAACATTTATTAAACATCAACTCGCTTGGATAATAACCAAGCTAAACAATGTTGACCACATGTTAAGGTCTATGGTTTTTGATACATAGTTTTTATACACAATAGGTTTACCCATTGTTTGCAGTTTCGAAACCATTAAAGCCGGATAATAGAAACCCATAGGATCAAATACAAATAACTTGCTAGGTTTCATATATATTGCCAACCAATGTTCTCCACTAAGATGAGACGATTGAGTTTTGACAACTATGGCTTGATTATTACGAAATTATGGAATTTTATCAAGAGGAAAAACCCCTAAAAATTCATGTTCCTAGAATTTGTTTTCCAATTCGATAGACCTGAACAGAACTACATCAATAATATTAGTAATACATTTGAAAACTTACTCCATAACAAATTATCATAAATTATTTATACATTTATACCAACAATGTTCGTTCAAACCAATACTGTTCTGTTTTCAGTTATTTGAACCTCATTTTCAAATACTCCATATATTACAACATGTACTGGTTCAGTTGTAGCTTTAGCAAACTTTATATCTAATCGTAAATTACCATTTTGAGGTAATTGACTCTGATTTAAATCAAAATCGGGTGCCAAAACAAATGTAAAGAATGGATATTTGCTTTTAAAATCTTCAAGAGTTATACCACAATTAAGGTTTTTATCCAAATAACCCATATTTCTCACTATACTCTGCATATATGTAGCACAATAATTATCATTATCGAAATCTTGAGTATATGTTTCTCTATAATAACTATTTTTCGATAAAATTAACGATGTTACTCCAAAAGTTTTGAAAATTGAGCTCTATGTTAAGTACGATCCATTATATTGAGATTCACTTTGAAATGTTACCAATATAAAGTTGGGCATTCTTCTATTTCCAAATATTTGTTCCTTATAGAAAGAAGCTGAACCTTTAGCAATAGAAAATTGAACAATTTCCTTTGTTTTCAATGGATATATTGCATGCTTAGAATTAAGCCCCAATTGATGACCGGCTAATACAGAGGGCTCAACCCGAACTCTTCTCACCAATAATTTTGCATCAACTAATTGAAGAATTGGTGCGGTGGTAGCACTTGTTAATGATAATGCAGAATCAGATCTTTTCAATCTAATGTGTACATTAACACCTGAGAGTAAATATTTCGGTTGATCCATAAAATCGAGTTGTAATGATGAGCACATGGTAAATAATTTCGAACCCTTAATCCACTTTTTCCTATGGTCATCACTACCATAACCCATAGGAGTTAAACATGTATTTTTAGTATCGCTATTGTAATTTATAATAGTTCCGAGAACTTCATCTTTAAAAAGCGTATGAAACAAGAAATTGTTTGGTATTACATCCCTAGGTTCACCCAACGGTTTTCTATCTTTATCTACAACTTTGATCTGAACAGTTAACAATGTATCGTTCAAATCTAGATATTCAGTTTGGGAACCATTAATATAAAATTCAATATCAGTTCTACTATCCATAATAGAATTCATCGGGAATACATCTTCAAAGACCCCCATTTCAATTACTGCTTGAGGAGATGGTCTATCAAATAAACACAATTCAGATTTACCACAAATCATTTTTGAAATATAGTTCCATGCCCTTTCATTCGTTTGTTTATATGTTTATGATGTCTTTTACGTTTTTGAGCCGGTACTGGTGCTTTGTGTTTTTGAAACATACCTGCAACACTAGGTAGAACTTTCCCTAACTCGGATAATGCATTTGATTTCAGCGATGGTAATATTTTCTGCTCATTCATTATCACATCTTTAGCAGTTTTCATGCCAAAATTACCAAGGCGTTTAAGAATAGGAAGTGCAAATCTACCAATTGTTCTCAACCATCCTGATCCATACTGTTTACTAATAAAATACGGTTATTCACCACCACTTTGGCTACCACTATATATACTAATAATATCGTTATTGGCCATCTAATTTACGAAAATGTAATGTCAAATGAGTTTTTGTATCTTTACTAAATTCAATAAATTTACCGCTATCATCACGAATATTTATTTCTATATTGTTTATACATGATGTTGATATCGGTAAGTACATGGGATTATCGATATTTATATTGACAACTTCATCCTGGTCATGTTTATCAACCCAAACAGATTTCAAAAGAGGAACCAAAGAATCACCAATAATTATAGGATCGATGATGTTAGTATATATGAACATTTGTATATGAAGTTTTATTATTTTTGGTTTGCGTACACCACAAGCACTTGCCCTATATGTTTGCTTATCTAATCCCAATGTATTAGCCAAATTTTATCAAATGTAACTTCACAAATGTTATTATTCAGACTGAATTAAAAATAATAATAATAATAATAATAAAAATAATGATAATAATAAAAATTTGCATAAGAAATTCAATAGTTTTAAATATATGTAAACAATTTAATGAAATATATTTATGTAATTTTTCAAGTGTTTCAATATATAATTCATTAGTAAATGTAAATGTATCTTCCACCTCATTAATATATGATACAGATATTTTAATGTTTTCGATCGTTACCCATTCGCTTGGCATCCTCAATACTTTCAAACTTTATTGTAAATGGGCTAAAATCACAACTAATATTCAATCCATCTTTGAAAAACATGCCACTATTTTCATCTAAAATCTGTTTTGGAATATGACAATATCGTTCAAAATTATTGATTGAGAAAATACCACTACATGTTTTTGGAACACGCTTCTTGAATCCGATTTTACAATGACTATAAAATGGGAATGTATTGTACACAAATGTAAAGTCTTGCAAAGCAACTTCCCAATTTCCATGTAAATAAATGGGATTTTGAAGATCAACCATAAATTTACTTGCTTGATTTTCCGGATGGATTAGTGGGCAACTATTACTCGGTAAAATTGTATAGAAACTCATTTTACTAGGTCTTTTGATGATATCCATGAGGGTTTTTGATATCCATGCTATTTGACATAGTATTGTTTATCCTTACCCACTATTTTAGTTTTCAATATTTTCTGAATTCTGAACACTGTAGGTTTGGAAATAACTTGTAATTCCTGTTCATAGAATTTCCCTTGTATTACATTGTTATCACTATCTTTAATAACATACATTACACGACTCTGTTTAGTATTAATTTTATTAATTTGAAATACCTCATCACTCCAATTACTATCGAAATTTTTGATGAAAGGTGAAGCAGATATTTTACTAATTCTAACGTAATCACCAACTTTATATTTTGGTTTTGTAACAGTAACTTTTTTAGACTGTACTCGTGTTTTCGAGCTGATATCTACGGGTCTCAAACCATTCAGACTTCGATGTGATGAATTATTATAACTAACAAGTATTTTCGGTTTATACATTTATCCATATTTTATTACCTTGATGCACGAAATATTTCTTCAATCTATCCCTCAATGTCCGGTTAAATCTTTCAACATGTGCGGCTTTGTATTGAGAATGTACAGAATAATGATTTATTTGGAGACGATCCAGGATTTGCTTAACTTTACTATTGTAAAACTCCTTGCCTATAATAATAATAATAATAATAATAATAATAATAATAATAATAATAATAATAATAATAATACCTAAATCGGTTTGCAAATTGTCCGGATACTCATTTTTAAACATTGAGTTAATTGCTTTAGATATTTCCTCTGCAGATTTTGTCTTTGTTGGTACACCGCGAGCAAAACTACTGAAAACATCAATACACGTTAAAATATATTTATAACCCTTGTTAATCTTCGAATACGGTATCATCTCCATCAAATCCATTTGCCATAAATCATTAATGCCGAATGTCTTATAAGCTCTTGTTGGAAATCTTTTCCGCATTGGTTTGTTTAAACTGTACGCAAGCTGATCTGACAACCACTTTTGCGTTTCCTTTTTCGAATTTGGGACTCTTTTCTTTAACTTTGCCACTCCACCGAAACCTGCTTCGTCTTCTGGGTTCGTTTAAATCTTCTCCATTACAACAAGATGATTTAAATTTTAATTTAACATTAGGTAATGATTGTTCTATCGTTTATTGTGATAATAATGATAATGCTAATGGTAACATTGCTCCGATAAAACCACCTTGTTGTTTATATATGATTTTTCACATTTGCTGACGATTTTTATTATTTACTAGTGATAACAAAGGCTTACGATGTTTATTCAATACTAGTTTTTTAGAATTACTGATTTTAATTTTACCTCTGACTACTTTTAATAGAATTTTGAGTAAATCATCGACAACAAAAGTTGGAAATGATTGTAAAATAGACATTCTTTTCATACTCGAAGCCTTTAACAAGGCATTAAAATATGGGCAACTCCTATGATTTTTTACAATTTTAACAACTTTTTTCTTACTCTTTTTAATAATGTTTATCGAAACTAGATTCATTGCAGGGTAATTCTCAGTTATTAGCTTTTTAGATTGTGTATGACTAGTCTTTGGTGGAACTTTATTTATTGTCTTTTTAATACTTTGTCTAAGTTTTCGGATATTTTTAAGCCTGGATTTCATAAACATTTTTACATGTTAAAGTTTTCAACTTTGTTTATATACCATGGCACCTTCTTTATTGAAAATATCGGTTTTTACCCGTAAATCATCATTGCATTGTTGTGTAAAATCAAGAAATATATATGTATGTGGCGATTTTGTAGCATCTTGAAATGCACTGATGAGAAAATTACGATTATTAGGGTATGCTTGTCGAGCAAGAAAATCAATAACTGTTGCATCTTTAGGATTCTTGAAAATAACTAAATATTGAACATTTAAATTCCTTCTTCGATGTGCGCCACCCTGATGAAATAGATTTTGAGTAATAAAGATCACAGTAACACCAACATTTAGACTGATTTTTGTGAATAAATTATTGAAATCATTTTCTTCATTAGCTTCCTGATACAAATCATCAATAATGATGACATCACCTTTCCTTAAACGACTTGATTAGTTTTTATCAAAACCCTTTTCTATTTTCATGTTTTTCAATTTACAGAAATTATCTTGAGTTAATCCATGTTCTTCATCTGCACCCCTATGCCAATAAATCTTGTTGAATTTTGTTTGAAATAAATTAGATTTCAGTTATTTTCACACAAACATAATTTTACCACTACCACTCGGGCCGACGATTTGATATACCGCATCATTTCTTAATTCCATTATTAATTTGTATAATTATAGGTTTTTGTTTATATTATATGATTTAATGAACTCTTTCTAAAAATATATATATATAGATTAATATTTCATTATTGTTTAATTATGTTATCAAATATAAATTATAAAGGAACTTTCGATGTATCAAAAATGATATTTCCGAATGGTAAACCCCAGCAAATTGTAGATAGGAGTGGAAAATATCCTATAATATTTTTCAAATCTGGCAAATGCAGAATCATGGGATGTAAGAAACCTTTAGATGTCAATAAATTACAATATAGAATAAAGGGTATTAAAATACAGTCAATTACAGTTACCATGGATATGGGACAATCTATCAATCTATACAACATGTCAACAAAATGTCTTTGTATGTTCGAGCCAGAATTATTTCCTGCACTGAGGCTTTTAAAATACAACCCAATGTCTGTTAACGTGTTTGCTAGTGGCAAAATAGTCATATTAGGGGTGCAAAATCTAGAATACAAAAATATTGTTTGTGACATACAAAATGAAATCACTGGATTGGTCGATATCTGATTGGATAATGGAAACTACACCGAAGAAAAATATGCAGAAGAAAAATACCAGTCAATATGATAAATTTATTATTTATTTATTTTCTTTTATTATTATTTATTTAGATACATATACCCCTATTATGATTGAAAGAATTATTTATTATTATCCGCAAATGAAAGAAATTTTGAAGATAAAGGAGCCTGCAATGATAGAAGCTGCAATATATGAAAAAACCAGAATTACTATTTCCGAGCTGATTAAGCAAGCTCTTTGGGACAATAAAATAAACCGAATGGTCAAAGAAATGGAAACGGAATACCCCTGTATTCTGGGTTGCAGCTGCTGTGATTTCCAGTATCAACGCTATGTGGAATGGAATATTACAAATTCAATAAGAAATTTGCAAAAAATGAGACTTTTAAGAAAATAAATGTTTGGTATTTTATTTTTGTTTTGTTTTGGTAGTTTTATTTTGATGCTGGTAATAATAATAAATGTTTTGTATTTTAATTTGGTATTTTTATTTTGGGTGTGATAACAATAATAATAATAATATTTATAAAAATAATAATAATAATAATAATAATAATAATAATAATAATAATAATAGTAATAATAGTAATAATAATAATAATAAATGTTTTGTATTTTATTTTGGTAGTACTAGTTTTATTTGGTGGTAATAATAATAATAAGTAATTTATATTTTATTTTGGTAGTAATAGTTTTATTTTGGTGGTGGTAACAATAATAATAATAATATTTATAAAAATAATAATAATAATAATAATAATAATAATAATAATAATAAAAATAATGATAATAATAAAAATAAAAATAATAATAATAACAATGATAATTAAACTAATAATAATAATGCATTATATAAAGATGATGTGTGTAAAATAATATACAAACTCAATGGGTTAATCCACATACAGTTTTATTTATTTTTGCATTCACGCACTTATCTTGCACTTATCATGCACTTATCATGCATTGTCTTTGTTATAATAATATGCATGATTCTTATTGGTTAATCATTATCTGTCAAGGGTATAAAAGCGCGTCACCACCTTATAAAGATCATAAATCAAACATGACCAAGAAAATAAGTGTCCAACCAAGTTCAGATATTCCACAATTATAAAATGTATTTTTTAAAGGAGCCTATCAATATGCAATTGGCAAATCCAGTCAAACTCAAAAAAACACAATTTCAATCTCTTGCTGGTACTCTCTCAATGTTAGATATCAAGGATATTGATAATACATTCAAAAAGATCAATTCCAATTTAAAATGCAAGAACAGGAAAACTGGTATATAACAATAAGAATCCAAGGATATAAAGCTGATCAAAATGATGTGCTTTCTCCAATCTGCAAAATTGTTACTGCTAGACTTTCACAGTTATTTTAATGTATAGTGTTAAGTGTTTAATAAATGTATTAATGTTTTCTTTGTTATTCTATAAACAAAATTATAATTAGTTTTAAAATAGTTTTAAAAATGATGTCTGAAAATGGTAAAAGGTAAAATATAAAATATAAAATAATTAATTAATTTTTGCTTAGAATATTTTGTAAACTTTTTGTTTGATAAACTCGAAAAAATAACCGGTGTAAAAATTAGAGATATTTTGACTCTAGTTGAAGCATTGAGTAAAGCAGATTCATGTTCTGGATGTTAGAGTGATGATACTGGAATTGTTAATGATGGAGATACTGAAATTATTAATGATTCTGAAGAAATTATTGATGAAACACTTATTAATGATGAAGAAAATATTAATGATACTGAAGATACTACCGAAATTACTAAAGATGAGCCGACCGAATTTAAGAATTGTATTTGACCATGTTATAGAAAATATTATGATAGAATATTGTGGTGATGAAGAATGTTCATGTAATAATCAATAAATCTTTAAAAATGTAGTTTTTATTTATAATAATAATAACAAAGAAATATTTATTAAAATTTATGATAAACTTTATTACATAAATATAAAACCGATGCTCCAGTAAATAGTTTTAATAAAAATTTGCAATTTTTGATATAAATATCTGAACGTATAGCTTCTGCGGCAACTTGAATAATTGCTGTCCATCCACCGTTTGTTTCTACCCACGGATCAATTTTTGTTTCTATCACCTAAAACAATGGTAAATTAATAACAATATAAAGTAATTTACCTCTATAGACCATTGGAAATAATTTTCATAGTCAGAGCCAGATTTTAATATCATGTGTTTCATATACATTAATCGTACTATTATTCGCATCCATTTATTATTTTCATCGAACATGTAACTAAATATCGATTGGAATGACTTCTTTCTCTGCAGTGTTGGCAATTTGAGAATTTTTTCATAATCAAATGGGATGTCTTCTACAATTTTCTCGGTACGGTTTACTATGAATTTTATGTTTTTAATGATATCATCTTCTTCGCTATTATTAGAGACCAGCTCATTCAACAAAGTTATAAAAAATTTAGTTTCTGGCATTTTATAAAAATATTTGAAAGTGTAAGCTTATTTATACTATATTCGACCAATCAGAATCATACATTTAAGTTGCAATACTAAGAAAATATGTAAAAATATATAATGGAAATGGTAATGATGATTTGTTGGCACTGTTAACTTCTTTCAATTTGTTGTCACCACTGTTAACTGGTTGTTGTAATAACACTATACGATTGAACTGATCAGTTGTTTTATTAGAATAAATTTTTATACTATATTGAACTTGATTCATCATTTTTTCATTAAGTTTAAAATTTTCTTTCAATTCTAATATTGACTTTCTTAATTCATTTTGGATAATACCAATGGTCTTATTTAGATATATAATATCATCATTTAATTCGTTTTAAGCTCTTTTTAAAGTCTCATGTGTGTTCAAATCGGATAGAATAAAAGAAATTTAAATAAGGTCTCGGTAATTCCATTATTGACTATCGACAATTTTTGATATTTCGCTCGTTTTCAGATTTAAAACCCTTATTGTTTGCTAGAGGTGTATTCATTTAGGTATTTATGCTACTTTGTGTGTCGTTGCTTCAACCGATTTTTAAATTTTAGTACGATTCTCCTCATCCATTCTCTGTCATTTTCTCCTAGATTTTGTCATTTGTTTTCTCCAAGTGTGAACTTTATATTTAAGCCTTTTCCAGAGCCACCAAGCGCTCTTTCGAGGGTTGGGGGATAGTATTTAGAAAGGGAGAATACAGGGCAGTTCCAGCAACACCTTCACCACAAGTTCCCCGCTAACCACCGGTTTAATCCGGGGGAAAAGAATTAATTTTCTTTTCTTCTGTGCGTATAGATTATGGTGAATAATAAAAAAAATTGCATAGTAAGAAAAATATTAATTCAAATTTATTGTTCGTGATTGAGGTTCACAATTATAAAAATTCCTATCAAAATTAATTTATAAAAACGTTCCATATAAAAGTAAAATTAAATGACAATCAAAACGAAAATATTTAATAAATAACAAAAAGGGTTTATGATATTGTCTTCAATAATAATAGCATACAATAAAATAAAATAAAGAAATAATAACAGTTATAAATTTTAAAAAGTAAAAATAATAATGTTTACTTTTCCAATTTCTTCGAAATAAAATTTAATCGTGCAAGCATAACTTTTCAAAATAAAGGTACGTTTAAAGAAAAATTACTGCTATAAATTTTTTAAAAAAACACCACTGCTATAAATTTTTAAAGAACAAGTACTGATTGACTGACTGACTTTTGCTTGCCCAGCACTGCTTTATATATCACGATTTTTCATGTGTGTGTTTTGATGAGGTAAAACAAGGAATTTTAATTTATATTTTTACAACATAATTTTTTAATTCTTTTGATTTGTTATTAAATTTTTTGCATTTTTTTTATCAAAACTTAATTTAATTATTTTATTTTTGTTTTAAATTTTCCATTTTTCCTTCTAGATTTAGTTTTCCCATTCAAAAACACACAGGCATTATCGTGCTGGTAAAATAAATTATGGGCTCAAATTAGTTTTTGCTCAACAATTCATAGACTTTGTTCTTCTCATCTGTCAAAGTCGTTGGAGCATTTATATTTAATTATATCCAAAGTCATTTATATTTATTCCTTCTTCGTCATTATGAATTTTGTGTATAAATAAAGATTATTTATTATTGATGTTCATAAACTTTACTTCCAACTTTTTAATTGTATCAATACAACCTATGAATTTCGTAATTGTGAATGTATTTAAGAACATTTCGGCTTTGATTTCTGTTGTTTTTGATTCTCTAAAATTTCTCGACAATGTTTTATCTTCCACAAATAATAACACATCAAATGTGCTTGTCAATCACTGCCAATATGTTTACAGTCATTCTTCTATGTCTCTGATCAATTCTTCTGCTTCACTTGATCCGAGTCCATTATGTCATTAGATGCTTAGTGTGGGGTTTATGGTTTGAATAACCTTGACCTCAGATAAAATGTTTCTTCGCCCCCAATGGTTACCTGTTGCTAGCAACGTTGGTAATGTAACCATTGGTTTTAAGATCGTCAAAGGTGAGCGCCACACAGGAACTACTCTGGCCCGACCTCAATGTGGGTTCAACGCATTACCGTTAGAAGGTTCAGGCGCACTTTCCTGATTTTTGGTCCCTTACTCACATGGTTCGGCCTTCATTCTCTTGAAGTCTCTCTCAGAAAAACTACTCACAAATTAGTTAAATGGAACTCTGTACTTATTAAATTAAATTCGAAAGATTAATCTAGGCGAGGCATTTATTAAAATCAATTTTATGTTCATCAGTCTTTCGTCTTTGCAGCCCGTCGTTTGGCTCGCTCCGCTTTTCCCGGGCAATGCTTGATCGGTCTACTCGCGGGCTTGGTGACACCAGTCGCTTCTCTATAAGCCAGTTGAGCTGGAGCAAATACTAGAGGATAGGTTACCGCGCTACCCTCTTGGCACGCCGATAACGCTACCTCAAGGCCGCGTATCTGAATTTTCTGCGACTGGGTGAGCTGCTTCTCGTCAGCCCACCCTCGTTGTGTTGCAGTCATTTTTTGATATATTGCTTTTGCCTTCCCTGGTTCGATCCAGGTCGCCTTAATCTGGTGTATTTCTCGATTTAATTGGTCGAGCTGTTGTTGCAGTCCATTGTTGGCGGTGCGGACTTTGTCGAGCTTCCGCTGTAAGGTTTGACACAATTTCATATCTACAATGATAAATATCCGTCGAATTTACATTCTTTTATTATATTTATTGATATTTTATTTATCGGTTTACGTCAAGTCTACTATCTGGCGGATGGAAATTGTTCTCATATTTACTACTCTAAGGGTTGACAACAAAATAAAACGGAAAAACTAATTTCTAAATATTTATTATAGAACAATTATCGACGGATTGATTCAGAGTAACTTTGGTTGAGTCTCCGGCTCGGACATTCGCGAGAATATGGGTGATCGCGATAATTATTCGAACGTCTCCTTTCATCCCGTAGTCCTCGGGGAAATATCTTTCGTGGTATTACCACATTCATCGCTGTTGTCCGTTCGCATAATTTCTGATCGTGTAATTCGAACGACACGCTGTAGCTGGGGGCGTACCCATCCGTACTTGGCATTCTGCCCTCCGCAATATCCTTATTTACTTGCATCAAGTATCGCCGGGCTTAATCCACTTGGTGATTGGTTTCTCTCTGGTGTTCCTCGAGGCAAGCCAACAAAAACTCGGTTTGGCCTCGAATTTCCCGGGCCAGATTACAGCAGGGTTCCCGTTTTATTGCTATGAAGGGAAGTTCGACTTCTCCTGAATCTCCCTGTTTTCCTGGTCTGATTTCTCGAACGGGGGATATTGAAAACCCGCGTCCCACATCGCTTGCATGCACCTGGCGGCCGAGTGTGCGGAGAAGCGTGCGATGATCCGGGACGCGTCGATCCAGGAGTTATCTAAAGGAACAATGTAGTTATGAATTTAATTTATTAATCTTTAATCTGCTAATCGTCATCAGTCCGAATTATGGTAGCTAGGCTTTTATTTCATTAGGTTGTGGGTCGTCTCCTCGATTTTAAGGGGATTGATCTATCGTGTTCCTATACTATAAAATATTTGCTGACGTAGTCTATTTACGTAGGCCTAATTATTTTGTTGGGTCATGTAGCAAAATATGAAATATTCAGTACGGTTCGTCGCAAATTGGTTGGCAATATCGTGGTAATGGTTATGTGAGGCTGCCCTTGGTGTCGTTTGACAGCATTTTAGCGACTGCGTAGTTCAATACCGACTCTCAACTTTCATACATTAGTAGTGGGATCGTGGCCCTCTAGCTCTAATTCAAGGTCATTTAAACAAAGAGCATGACTCATCAAATTTTTCTCAAGGTCATTTTAAACAAAGTCCTTGACTCACCAAAAATTTCTCAAGGTCATTTGAACAAAGACAATGACTCATTCAAGGTCATTGGGTGACTCATCATAATTATCAATGTCATTTAAACAAAGACCATGACTCATCAAAAACTTCTCAAGGTCATTCAAAAGTAGGTCAAGGTCATTGGATGACTCATCATATTTTTCAAGGTCATTCAAATTTTCTCAAGATCACGGAATTTTTAATCATTTTTAAAATATAATCTATCTACTTACTTTTATAAGTAGTATATATTATGTAATTATTATTATTTTTATTAAATTTATTAATATTATTATTACTTATTATTATTAATATTATTATTTTTATTATTATTATTCTATTATTATTTTATTAATATTACTTATTATTATTATATAATAAAAAACCAAGACATATACAACAAAAAGTTTTATTATAAAAAAATAATTCTACTATAGTAATATTGTCGAAGAGCTTTATTCAAAGCCCATTCCACATACCTCCGATATCAGGCAGCGCAGCAATGACATCCATCACCACATGGATATTCAGGTTCCATATCTTTTGACAAATTGTTTTGTTCGATATCCCATAGGAACTCATCGATTACGGTAAATATCCATATTGACGTATAAATAAAGACTAAATCTGGAATTATTGATTTTGGCTTATTCTTCAATATTTCATTTATTTCTGGATAATAGAATTACAGAAGTTCTTTAATAACTTTAAAATAATCATCTAAAAAACAAGTAGTAATAATAATAGTAACAATAAATTACCATAATGTTTAATTTCATTCATAGCTTGAACTGCGCTTGGTACATCCATTTTAATGATAAAATTGAAATAACAATTACTTTTATACTAATTTAGACCAATGAGAACACACACACACAAATCTTTAGCTATAAACAATAAATATTAATTTATATTGTTTTGAAAATGATTAAAGAAATTTTAATAATACTATTAGTTTTTAATATGGTCAACTCAATTGTTGTAACCGTTCAAGGTAAAAATTCAACAAGATGTGTATGTCCTGATACTGCAGTGTTGATGGATATTTTGTATATGATAGATAGGCCTAGATATTTGAAAACTCCAGTCAAAAGATTATCTGAAAGAATGAGTAATTTAGAATTCCGATTTGAACACACATATGAGACTTTAAAAAGAGCTCGGAACGAATTATATGATTATATTCTATATCTAAATATGACCATTATCAAAAATGAATTACGAAAATCAATCTTAGAATTGAATGAAAATCGTTAACTTAATGAAAAAATGATGAATCAAGTTCAATATAGTATAAAAATTTATTCTAATAAAACAACTGATCAGTTCAATCGTATAATGATATTACAACAACCAGTTAACAGTGGTGACAACAAATTGAAAGAAGTTAACAGTGCCAACAAATCATCATTACCATTTCCATTATATAATTTTACATATTTTCTTAGTATTGCAACTTAAATGTATGATTCTGATTGGTCGAATATAGTATAAATAAGCTTACACTTTCAAATATTTTTATAAAATGCCAGAAATAACTTTGTTGAATAAACTGGTCTCTAATAATAGCGAAGAAGATGATATCATTAAAAACATAAAATTCATAGTAAACCGTACCGAGAAAATCGTAGAAGACATCCCATTTGATTATGAAAAAATTCTCAATTTGCCAACATTAGAGAGAAAGAATGCATTTCAATCAATATTTATTTACATGTTCGATGAAAATAATAAATGGATGCGAATAATAGTAGGATTAATGTATATGAAACACATGATATTAAAATCTGTCTCTGACTATGAAAATTATTTCCAATGGTCTATAGAGGTAAATTACTTTATATTGTTAATAATTTATCATTATTTAGGTGATAGAAACAAAAATTGATTCATGGGTAGAAACAAACGGTGATGGGTCAGAGATTTTTCAAGTTGCCGCAGAAGCTATACGTTCAGATATTTATATCGCAAATTGTAAATTTTTATTAAAACTATTTACTGGAGCATCGGTTTTATATTTATGTAATAAAGTTTATCATAAATTTTAATAAATTTTTCTTTGTTATTATTATAAATAAAAACTACATTTTTAAAGATTTTGTGATTATTACATGTATATTCTTCATCACCACAATATTCTATCATAATATTTTCTATACCATGGTCAACACAAGTCTTAAACTCGGTAGACTCAACTTCATCCTTAATAATTTAGGTATCATTATTAATTTCAGTATCTTCAGTATCTTCAGTATCACTAATAATTTCAGTATCTTCAGTATTTTCAGAATCATTGATAATTTCATTATCAATTTCTCCATCGTCACTCTGACATTCAGAATCACAGCATGAATCTGCTTTACTCAATGCTTCAACTAGAGTCAAAATATCTCTAATTTTTACACCGGTTATTTTTTCGAGTTTATCAAAAAAAAAGTTTATTAAATATTCTAAACAAAAATTAATTAATTATTTTATATTTTATATTTTACCTTTTACCTTTTTCAGACATCATTTTTAAAACTATTTTAAAACTAATTATAATTTTGTTTATAGAATAACAAAGAAAACATTAATACATTTATTAAAAACTAAAATATACATTAAAATATACATTAAAATAATTGTGAAAGTCTAGCAGTAACAATTTTCCAGATTGGAGAAAGCACATCATTTTGATCAGTTTTATATACTTGGATTGCTATTGTTAAATACCAGTTTTCCTGTTATTTGAAACCTATTTCTGTAAATGCATGGTAATATCTGGTATATTGACTGGAGAAGAAAGCCTTTTCATTGCATTTTAAATTGGAATTGATCTTTTTGAAAACCGTATCAATGTCCTTGATATCTATCATTTTGTTGACATGTGGTATAGATTGATAGATTGTCCCATATCCATGGTAACCGTAATTGACTGTATTTTAATACCCTTTATTCTATATTGTAATTTATTGACGTTTAAAGGTTTCTTGCATCCCATAATTTTGCATTTGCCGGATTTGAAAAATATTATAGGGTATATTCCACTTCTATCAACAAATTGCCGGGGTTTACCATTCAGAAACGTCATTTTTTACACATCGAAAGTTCCTTTATAATTTATATTTGATAACATAATTAAACAATAATGAAATATTAATCTATATATATATATTTTTAGAAAGAGTTCATTAAATCATATAATATAAACAAAAACCTATAATTATACAAATTAATAATGGAATTGAGAAATGATGCAGTATATCAAATCGTCGGCCCGAGTGGTAGTAGTAAAACTATGTTTGTGTGTAAATTACTGAAATCTAATTTATTTCAAACAAAATTCAACAAGATTTATTGGCATAGGGGTGCAGATGAAGAACATGGATTAACTCAAGATAATTTCTGTAAATTGAAAAACATGAAAATAGAAAAGGGTTTTGATAAAAACTAATCAAGTCGTTTAAGGAAAGGTGATGTCATCATTATTGATGATTTGTATCAGGAAGCTAATGAAGAAAATGATTTTAATAATTTATTCACAAAAATCAGTCTAAATGTTGGTGTTACTGTGATCTTTATTACTCAAAATCTATTTCATCAGGGTGGCGCACATCGAAGAAGGAATTTAAATGTTCAATATTTAGTTATTTTCAAGAATCCTAAAGATGCAACAGTTATTGATTTTCTTGCTCGACAAGCATACCCTAATAATCGTAATTTTCTCATCAGTGCATTTCAAGATGCTACAAAATCGCCACATACATATATATTTCTTGATTTTACACAACAATGCAATGATGATTTACGGGTAAAAACCGATATTTTCAATAAAGAAGGTGCCATGGTATATAAACAAAGTTGAAAACTTTAACATGTAAAAATGTTTATGAAATCCAGGCTTAAAAATATCCGAAAACTTAGACAAAGTATTAAAAAGACAATAAATAAAGTTCCACCAAAGACTAGTCATACACAATCTAAAAAGCTAATAACTGAGAATTACCCTGCAATGAATCTAGTTTCGATAAACATTATTAAAAAGAGTAAGAAAAAAGTTGTTAAAATTGTAAAAAATCATAGGAGTTGCCCATATTTTAATGCCTTGTTAAAGGCTTCGAGTATGAAAAGAATGTCTATTTTACAATCATTTCCAACTTTTGTTGTCGATGATTTACTCAAAATTCTATTAAAAGTAGTCAGAGGTAAAATTAAAATCAGTAATTCTAAAAAACTAGTATTGAATAAACATCGTAAGCCTTTGTTATCACTAGTAAATAATAAAAATCGTCAGCAAATGTGAAAAATCATATATAAACAACAAGGTGGTTTTATCGGAGCAATGTTACCATTAGCATTATCATTATTATCACAATAAACGATAGAACAATCATTACCTAATGTTAAATTAAAATTTAAATCATCTTGTTGTAATGGAGAAGATTTAAACGAACCCAGAAGACGAAGCAGGTTTCGGTGGAGTGGCAAAGTTAAAGAAAAGAGTCCCAAATTCGAAAAAGGAAACGCAAAAGTGGTTGTCAGATCAGCTTGCGTACAGTTTAAACAAACCAATGCGGAAAAGATTTCCAACAAGAGCTTATAAGACATTCGGCATTAATGATTTATGGCAAATGGATTTGATGGAGATGATACCGTATTCGAAGATTAACAAGGGTTATAAATATATTTTAACGTGTATTGATGTTTTCAGTAGTTTTGCTCGCGGTGTACCAACAAAGACAAAATCTGCAGAGGAAATATCTAAAGCAATTAACTCAATGTTTAAAAATGAGTATCCGGACAATTTGCAAACCGATTTAGGTATTATTATTATTATTATTATTATTATTATTATTATTATTATTATTATTATTATTATTATTATAGGCAAGGAGTTTTACAATAGTAAAGTTAAGCAAATCCTGGATCGTCTCCAAATAAATCATTATTCTGTACATTCTCAATACAAAGCCGCACATGTTGAAAGATTTAACCGGACATTGAGGGATAGATTGAAGAAATATTTCGTGCATCAAGGTAATAAAATATGGATAAATGTATAAACCGAAAATACTTGTTAGTTATAATAATTCATCACATCGAAGTCTGAATGGTTTGAGACCCGTAGATATCAGCTCGAAAACACGAGTACAGTCTAAAAAAGTTACTGTTACAAAACCAAAATATAAAGTTGGTGATTACGTTAGAATTAGTAAAATATCTGCTTCACCTTTCATCAAAAATTTCGATAGTAATTGGAGTGATGAGGTATTTCAAATTAATAAAATTAATACTAAACAGAGTCGTGTAATGTATGTTATTAAAGATAGTGATAACAATGTAATACAAGGGAAATTCTATGAACAGGAATTACAAGTTATTTCCAAACCTACAGTGTTCAGAATTCAGAAAATATTGAAAACTAAAATAGTGGGTAAGGATAAACAATACTATGTCAAATAGCATGGATATCAAAAACCCTCATGGATATCATCAAAAGACCTAGTAAAATGAGTTTCTATACAATTTTACCGAGTAATAGTTGCCCACTAATCCATCCGGAAAATCAAGCAAGTAAATTTATGGTTGATCTTCAAAATCCCATTTATTTACATGGAAATTGGGAAGTTGCTTTGCAAGACTTTACATTTGTGTACAATACATTCCCATTTTATAGTCATTGTAAAATCGGATTCAAGAAGCGTGTTCCAAAAACATGTAGTGGTATTTTCTCAATCAATAATTTTGAACGATATTGTCATATTCCAAAACAGATTTTAGATGAAAATAGTGGCATGTTTTTCAAAGATGGATTGAATATTAGTTGTGATTTTAGCCCATTTACAATAAAGTTTGAAAGTATTGAGGATGCCAAGCGAATGGGTAACGATCGAAAACATCAAAATATCTGTATCATATATTAATGAGGTGGAAGATACATTTACATTTACTAATGAATTATATATTGAAACACTTGAAAAATTACATAAATATATTTCATTAAATTGTTTACATATATTTAAAATTATTGAATTTCTTATGCAAATTTTTATTATTATCATTATTTTTATTATTATTATTATTATTATTTTTAATTCAGTCTGAATAATAACATTTGTGAAGTTACATTTGATAAAATTTGGCTAATACATTGGGATTAGATAAGCAAACATATAGGGCAAGTGCTTGTGGTGTACGCAAACCAAAAATAATAAAACTTCATATACAAATGTTCATATATACTAACATCATCGATCCTATAATTATTGGTGATTCTTTGGTTCCTCTTTTGAAATCTGTTTGGGTTGATAAACATGACCAGGATGAAGTTGTCAATATAAATATCGATAATCCCATGTACTTACCGATATCAACATCATGTATAAACAATATAGAAATAAATATTCGTGATGATAGCGGTAAATTTATTGAATTTAGTAAAGATACAAAAACTCATTTGACATTACATTTTCGTAAATTAGATGGCCAATAACGATATTATTAGTATATATAGTGGTAGCCAAAGTGGTGGTGAATAACCGTATTTTATTAGTAAACAGTATGGATCAGGATGGTTGAGAACAATTGGTAGATTTGCACTTCCTATTCTTAAACGCCTTGGTAATTTTGGCATGAAAACTGCTAAAGATGTGATAATGAATGAGCAGAAAATATTACCATCGCTGAAATCAAATGCATTATCCGAGTTAGGGAAAGTTCTACCTAGTGTTGCAGGTATGTTTCAAAAACACAAAGCACCAGTACCGGCTCAAAAACGTAAAAGACATCATAAACATATAAACAAACGAATGAAAGGGCATGGAACTATATTTCAAAAATGATTTGTGGTAAATCTGAATTGTGTTTATTTGATAGACCATCTCCCCAAGCAGTAATTGAAATGGGGGTCTTTGAAGATGTATTCCCGATGAATTCTATTATGGATAGTAGAACTGATATTGAATTTTATATTAATGGTTCCCAAACTGAATATCTAGATTTGAACGATACATTGTTAACTGTTCAGATCAAAGTTGTAGATAAAGATAGAAAACCGTTGGGTGAACCTAGGGATGTAATACCAAACAATTTCTTGTTTCATACGCTTTTTAAAGATGAAGTTCTCGGAACTATTATAAATTACAATAGCGATACTAAAAATACATGTTTAACTCCTATGGGTTATGGTAGTGATGACGATAGGAAAAAGTGGATTAAGGGTTCGAAATTATTTACCATGTGCTCATCATTACAACTCGATTTTATGGATCAACCGAAATATTTACTCTCAGGTGTTAATGTACACATTAGATTGAAAAGATCTGATTCTGCATTATCATTAACAAGTGCTACCACCGCACCAATTCTTCAATTAGTTGATGCAAAATTATTGGTGAGAAGAGTTCGGGTTGAGCCCTCTGTATTAGCCGGTCATCAATTGGGGCTTAATTCTAAGCATGCAATATATCCATTGAAAACAAAGGAAATTGTTCAATTTTCTATTGCTAAAGGTTCAGCTTCTTTCTATAAGGAACAAATATTTGGAAATAGAAGAATGCCCAACTTTATATTGGTAACATTTCAAAGTGAATCTCAATATAATGGATCGTACTTAACATAGAGCTCAATTTTCAAAACTTTTGGAGTAACATCGTTAACTTTATCGAAAAATAGTTATTATAGAGAAACATATACTCAAGATTTCGATAATGATAATTATTGTGCTACATATATGCAGAGTATAGTGAGAAATATGGGTTATTTGGATAAAAACCTTAATTGTGGTATAACTCTTGAAGATTTTAAAAGCAAATATCCATTCTTTACATTTGTTTTGGCACCCGATTTTGATTTAAATCAGAGTCAATTACCTCAAAATGGTAATTTACGATTAGATATAAAGTTTGCTAAAGCTACAACTGAACCAGTACATGTTGTAATATATGGAGTATTTGAAAATGAGGTTCAAATAACTGAAAACAGAACAGTATTGGTTTGAACGAACATTGTTGGTATAAATGTATAAATAATTTATGATAATTTGTTATGGAGTAAGTTTTCAAATGTATTACTAATATTATTGATGTAGTTCTGTTCAGGTCTATCGAATTGGAAAACAAATTCTAGGAACATGAATTTTTAGGGGTTTTTCCTCTTGATAAAATTCCATAATTTCGTAATAATCAAGCCATAGTTGTCAAAACTCAATCGTCTCATCTTAGTGGAGAACATTGGTTGGCAATATATATGAAACCTAGCAAGTTATTTGTATTTGATCCTATGGGTTTCTATTATCCGGCTTTAATGGTTTCGAAACTGCAAACAATGGGTAAACCTATTGTGTATAAAAACTATGTATCAAAAACCATAGACCTTAACATGTGGTCAACATTGTTTAGCTTGGTTATTATCCAAGCGAGTTGATGTTTAATAAATGTTTTATTATTATTAATGTTATTATTAATATTATTATTATTATCAATATTATTATTATTATTAATAATATTATTATTATGTGTTTAATTAATTAATGTAAATAAGTTAATGCGTGATCACAAAGACAGTGCATGATAAGGACGTGATCATCACATGATAAGTGTGTGATTAGTAACAAGGAACACATGCATACATGGTATTGACTGAATGTGTTTTACAAAGAAAACACATACTTACTTTTGTTTGTGTGTGATTTACAAAGAACACATGCCTACACAGTGTAGACTGCCTGTGTTTTACAAACAAAAAATGCCTAAAAATCTCTCACCTATATGTGTGTATTGCTTAAATGTGATTGGCTAAATCCTGAAAATATTATTCTCTTTATAAACATTGACAATTTCCAAATTTGTCACAATTATTTCAAAACTTTACTCGCGCGATATTCGAAAATGGAAAATAATAAATCTAATATTTTAAGACCTCTTTTGGTGAATGAGATGGGTAAATTATTATTTTTATTTTATTTTTTATTATTCTATTATTATTTTAGATTGGTTTACAATAACCGTATTGCAAGATCAGTTAGACACTTCAAATGAAGTTATCATTATCGATGAGGATACAGGTAAATTTTAAATTAATTTTGATTTATTTATCAATTATTTAGAAAATGATGTAATTATTATTGATGATGATGTAATTATTATTGAGGATGACGAAACAATTCATAATGCAGTAGATTTTGATGAGACCTTCATTTCTTTGGATGCCCCCGTTTCTTGGGATGATATAGATGCCCACATTTCTGACATCGATGCCCACATTTCTCTGGATGCTCCCGTTTCTGGGGAAGATATGCTAGTGGATGATTAGATTTCTTATGAAAAATGTAACATTTTCATTATTTTTAAATATTTTTAATGAGTAAGATATAAGTTAATAATATGTAAAGTATTATAATATAATTAATATATCCTTAATTTATAATAAGAATATAAATAATTTTAATGAGTAAGATATAAGTTAATAATATGTAAAGTATTATAATATAATACTTTAAATATCATTAATTTATAATAAGAATAGAAATATTAATAATATCTGATTTATTGATTTATAATAAGAATAGAAATATCTGATTTATTGAATAATAATAATAATAATAATAATATCGGATTTTAATTAATTATTTTATAAATTATTTTACGAAATGTTTATTGAATTGAAATATCTGATTTATTGATTTATTTTATAAATTATTTTACGAAATATTTATTAAATTGAAATATCTGATTTACTGATTTATTTTAAAAATTATTTTACGAAATCTTCATTATGTGATTATTGATTTATTTATAAATTATTTTACGAAATGTTTATTAAATTGAAATATCTGATTTACTGATTTATTTTAAAAATTATTTTACGAAATCTTCATTATGTGATTATTGATTTATTTTAAATTATTTTACGAAATGTTGATTGAATTGAAATATCGGATTTTAATTAATTATTTTTATGATATGCTTTATAAATAGAAATATTAATTTTTATTAAAATATTTACATAGTTAATAATTATCATCATTAATATATTATTATTTGATTCATATATGATTTAAATAATTATAAACATTTGATAATAATTACATATTTATCAGGTCGATTGTATAAAAACTATTGCCAATCTGGAATTGGTAATAACTCGAAATGCCATATGACAATGGAAAGTAACTATGGTCATAGATTCTACGGCATCGACTTTTTTTATTTTCCCTAAATGCAATACCGCCCAAGACATTGAATATCTAGAGTTTTATAAGAAACACTCTAGCCATTTAAATCAATTTAAAATTAATAAAAAGACATTATTTCAAATGATTAATGCGAAAAATGTTATTAATAATAATAATAACACAAATAATACAAAGATTACTAAAAACATAAACAATAATACAACTGTTACTAAAAATAATAAAAAATCAAAAAGACCTTCTGATAAAATCGTGTCGTGTATCCCTGCTAAAATTAAAAAATAGAAATCATCATTAGTGATGACGAAACTGAATATAATCAAATAGGGGGTTCGGTAAATAATGAAATAAATGTAAACGATGAACCTGAAATAGAGGTTGACTTAAGGGGTTCCCGTAAAAATATTCGATTTGATTTAGAAAATCAAAACATTGTTCAAATCGCATTAACGGATAAACTTGTAAATAAATTACAAAATGAAATAAAGAAAATGGGATCTGTAAAAGTCCTGTTTACAGCTCTCATTCAATTTGAAAAAGATGAGAAATAAAAGATAATTTCTTTTCAAATAGCGCGAGTGTCTTCTCTGATAGTTTTCTTGCTGATAGTGTGAGTCGGTTAAATGAGAAAATCGAAAAATTCACATATTTAGGAAGTGGGTGGCGCGTAGTTAAGATTCGTGAAATCGATTTTATTTTAACCGCGTATTATCCTGTAAGTCGATTAGCTGGACATAGTTTTATCCCTACACCGGAATCTCTAGTATGTAAAAAGGCTATTGTAAATGTTAAAAACACAGATCATTCGTGTTATATATAGTGTTTTATCGATTTTAAAGCGTGATATAGTTTTAAAGAATAGGGAGCGTGTTTCTTCTTACACTACTTTTATGGATGAATTGAATTACGATCCAATTACTGATTGTCCAATGAGACTTTGTAATATCCCGAAATTTGAGAGAAACGATAGCGATTTAAATTTGGCAATCAATGTCTTTGAATATAACACCACCCCTTCTAAACAATTGAATGATATTGATTATGTACCTCATAATCCTCACCTTGTCTTAATTCATCGAACAAAGGTTATCGGTGGTAACCCGATTAATCTTTTATTATTACAAGACGGTGATAATTATCATTATACCGCCATTTTTAATTTAAATAAACTGATGAATTGTCATTCTAGTAGTAAATATAACACCAGAATTCGCGTAAAATGGTGACCCCATTGTTTAACCGGTTTTTGTTATGATAAAACCTTTAAGGCACATGTTGATTTGTGCGCTTAAAATCAAATAAGAACAACCCTATACACGCTCCCTGAAAATAAAAACTTAATATTTAAAAATTATTTTAAAATGATTACCCCACCATTCGTAATTTATGCGGATTTTGAGGTTGTTTTGCCTAAAGATGTAAAACATCACCAAATACACATGCCGATATCCGCAGGCTTATTATTAATAAATAATTACACAAATTTTGACATGCAGTTGTGATTCACCCTAACAAACACATCACAATATTTCAATTTTATAGGCTTGGAATGTGTATTGGAATTTTTAAAGAAAGTAGAGGAAATTGCTGTCACAATTGTCCTACAGTATTATGAAAATCATGGTAAAAAACCTATGAATAATCTTACATCTAATGAGCAACAACAGTTCATCGCATGTAGAACTTGCTATCTTTGTAAAAAACTTATTAGAAATTAGGTTAAGGACCATGACCATGATCAGGTCAGTATCTTGGTGCTGCCTGTCGTTACTGTAATAATAATAGGAAAATAAGCAAATAGTTACCTATCGTCTTTCATAATTTGAGAGGGTATGACCTTCATCATATTTTAAAGTATGGATTGAATAAATTTCCATCTTGGAAATTAAATATCATTCCTACAACAACTGAGAAATTCATCTCGTTAATTGTAAATATTAAGAAATTGGCTGTTAGATTTATAGATAGTATGCAATTTCTAAATTGGTCTTTAGCCAAGGCTGTGAAAACTCTTACTGATCTACCTCTAACTTGTTCTGCTTTTGATGGTCTTATAGTTAAGGCAAAGGATATCTTTCGTTATGATTTTGCGATATCACTAGAGGTTCTTGAATCCACTTATGAACTACCTCCAAAATGGGATTCTGTATCTGATAATGAATATGCTACCGCCCAACTAATTTGGACACAGCAAAATTGCACTACAATGTTAGACTACATGTTAACTTACCTAAAATTAGACGTATTCTTCCTTGCAGACTATTTTCAGCAATTTCGCGCAAAGGCTATTGCTTACAATGGTTTAGAATCTCTGAATTTTTATGGAATTCCTGGAATGTCATGGGCGTCCGCTCTCATGACATTAAAGGAACCCATAGAACTTCTGCAGGACAGGTGGAATACGGGGTGGGTTAACATTTGTTGCAAGTTCTGAAGATACAGAACTCTTGTATATAGACATTAATAATTTATATGGTTGAGCACTTAGCCAAAACCTTCCGTATGGTGATTTTGTTTGGGTGCATGATAATCTGAATGATGTGCTGAGTGAATGTGTGAATGCGAATATTGAATTCCTTCCGTATGGTTATACAATGGAAGTTGACATCAATATCCCTGAGCGTGTGCATCAGTATTTGAATGACTTTCCGCTTGCCCCTGAAAAAATGTGTCCGCCCAATTCGAAAGTTGAGAAGTTAATGCTCACTCATTACAGTAAGAAGAACCACGTTCTTCACTGGAAACTTCTCAAGCTGTATATAGAATTGGGTGCAGAAGTTGAGTGTATTCATAGGGCAATTAAATTTAAACAAGCACCTATTTTTAAAGAATATATACTAAGAAATACAGATTTACGCTCAAACTCAAAGTGCGAGCTTCATAGAGATATATATAAATTATTTAATAACAGTTTATATGGTAAATCCGCTGAGAATTTGAAAAAACAGATGAATTTGAGGCTATGCAATTCAGCTGAAAAGATGATTGTATATGCTTCAAAACCGACTTTCAAAAAGTCCATTAAAATAGTAGATGATTTGATTGCTGCTCATCTGAACAAAGATTCTATATGTTTAGACATGCCTAGCTACATTGGCCAATCAGTACTAGACCTGTCTAAGCTGCGGATGTACCAATTACAATATAATGAATTGGCAAAATATAGATCAGAATTTAACTGTGATATTAATATCGTTGCCGGCGACACTGATTCGTTTTTTCTTGAGGTTAAGCACTGTAAGCTTGACATTCTTTTGCCGGCAATGATAAGAGACAACCTTTTAGATACCTCAAATTACGACCCAGCACATCCCTTATACTCGAGGAAATTAGATTCTGTGATAGGAAAGTTTAAAGATGAAAGTAAAGGTCTCGGGTATAAGGAGTGGGTTTTTCTAAGACCCAAGTGCTATAGTTTATTAGGCAAATCTGATACAATGAGGGCTAAAGTGGTGAAGTTGTTTGGGACTGACATCAAACATCAGTCATATTTAGATTGCTACAATAAAAACGTAGTTTTCACAGTATCTCAAAGTAGGATAGGGACGCGGAACCATCAGCTGTACACATTTAGAAACAGTAAAATCGCTTTGAGTAATAACGATGATAAGCGATTATGGGTTGGGAAAAATACCAGTATCGGATTTGGGCATTATTTTGGGGTTGATGCAATAGATAGTGACCAAGTTAATTTCTTGGATGAGCCGCTTTTCGGTGGTTCGAGCCCCAGTTTTGATGACTCTACCGAAATCAGCGATAATGGACAGCTTTTCGATGGTTTTAACGAAGATAACATTGATATTGATGACGTGTTGTTATCTGATTAATAAATGTTTTTAAAAATCAGATTTTGTTAATTTGGAAACTTATTTATTTGGAAAACTTGTAATAGTTTGGATTTTTTATTATGAAATTTAGATGCAATTTTTAAAATTTTAATATTTTATAATTTACATTTTTATAATATTATTATTATTTCATGCAAAAGCCGCAGCGTGACGAAACGCGAAATATCACTTTATAGATGTTTTACATGTTAAAATACAATATATATCTTTTAATGTATTTATAATTAATTCATTGTTTTTATGTCGTTGTTTTTGTTTTTATGTAGTTGTTTTTTATTGTTTTTTATATATATATATTAATATTATTATTATTATTATTATTATTAATAAAAATTAATAATAATATTAATAATAAAAGTTTTTATAAGTATTAATATTAATAAAAGTTTTTAAAGTATTAATAATAATAATAAAATTTTTATAAGTAATAATTATATTAATAATAATATTAATAAAAGTTTTTAAAAGTATTAATAGTAATAATAAAATTTTTATAAGTAATAAGTATATTAATAATAATAATAATTAAAGTTTTTATAAGTATTAATAATAATAATGTTAATAATAATAATAATAATAAAATAAATTTACAAAATATATACTACTTATTCCAATGACCTTGAATGAGTCGTGGTCTTTTTTTAAATGACCTTGGGAAAATTTTGATGAGTCATGGTCTTTTTTTAAATGACCTTGAATGAGTCATTGTCTTTGTTCTAAAAAATTTGTACTTTTAAACTTAGGGGGGAAAAAATTTTTGCCGGGGGAGGGGGTATGTGAGCTAGAGGGCCGGTATCCCACTACTGATGATTTATAGAAATCATTTAGATCCTAAAGGATGTAACTTATTATTGTACAATGACCATTATGTTCTTTGTTAAAATGTTGGAGGGTTTTTAAGAAATAGTAAGATAGATGTATGCTTCCCTTGTCTTAACTGTTTCGCGTCTTTAAAGCAGAGAATGCATTGAAAACCCATCAACATTTTGTGTTCATCATGAAGAAGGGATTGCACCTTCCCTCATGACCCATATCACGAATTAAAAAACTTTAACTTTAAAAACAAAGTTCCCTTTGTGTGTTATTCTGATTTTGAAGCTTGGAATAAGGTTGAGGAATATAACAATATAAAAGAGGAACAAATAGGATTTTGCATTAGTATTTATATAAAAACCAATTATCTTAATTTGTTAGAAGATCGACATATAGTGTATAAAGGAGAAGATGCAGCATTTAAATTTGCTGAAACAATCAATAAATTATCAGAGGAATTAAAGATAAAATTAAAGACAAATTTCCCTATAGATGTTAATGAATCTCAACAAAAGGAATATGATAGTTGCATGATGTGCTTCTATTGTGAATGATAAAGTAATGGATCATGACAATTACTTGGAAAAAGAAAATTATAGAGGAGCATCACATGCTGATTGTAATTTAAAAGCAAAAAATAACTTTGTTCCAATTTATTTTCACAATGGAACTGGGTATGACAATCATTTGATTTTCCTATCATTAGCTCCAAATATCACGAAAACCATACCAAGTACAGATAAGAAATATATTTCATTTAATGTTGGATCTCTAAGGTTTTTAGATTCGTATAAGATGATGCCTTTACTACTTAAGTATTTAGCCTCTCTTTTAAAACCAGAAGATCTTAAAATCTTTAAAAAAATTCTATCCTCAATTTAATTTAAAGATTAGTAAAGGAATATATCCTTATGAATATATAAGTGGAAAGAATTATGAAGATATAGAACAAAAATTATCAGAATCTCACAACATCTTGTATTATTTCCTTGAATAAATCTTCCATTATTAAAGATTTTTTGTATTGTAGGTCTTTGAAATTGTTCAAAATGTTGCCTTTTACTCAAAGCCAGAGCAAATGTTTCTTTTCTAAATGCAACAACTCCTACTTCTTCATTGATTCCCTCCATCTTAGAAATAACTTCTTTAATCGATGCTTCATTTGTTGCTTCTCTCAATTTGATTTCTCGTTTTATTTCATTGTCATCTAAACAATGAGTCAAGAAATATTTCATCAGCTCACTGTTGTCCCATTTATGCCTCAATACCTTATCGACCATTTTTTCAATTTTCTCAAAATAAATAACTGCATTTTCTTCTTTTTATAATTTATTAAATCCAATAAATCTAGAATTAGAAACTTTGGTTTGCTGAAAGCTGTTCTTAATCTATTTTCAAAATTTATGACATTTATATCTACTGCTTCGTAAGTAGATAGCAATTCTTTTTTAATTAGACATTTTACCATTATATTTCTGGAAATTTCTGCTAATCCACATATATCAAAATATCGTTTGGTTTCATCGATAAACAATTCTAAATTCCCGGATCCATTATAGGTTGCTGGTACCATATTATTCGTAATCAACGTCGCCATGTAAGCATTTAAATTTCACAGTAATGTTTATTTCAAAAACCAAGTCGTTCAATTCAATATTTAAACAACTTTTTTTAATTTTCAACGAATTTGGTATTTTCTGAAACATGGCTGAATTGATATAAATACTATATATAAATATGATTTTATTACTACGTTAAATTATCTACTTATTTTTTTAATATTTAATTTTTAATTTATTTAATAATTGATTTAATATTAATAATCCATACAAGGATTATGCAATTACTATCGAAAATTTATTCAAAATTTTAAAAAAGATAGCTAGACTGTATGAATCTTTGATAAGTGACAAAGGCAAAAGTATTGCTTGGACCAGTGGGGCTTATGGTTATATCTCAAGAAGACAAAAATAAGGAAAAAATATAATAGTTCGAAAAGTATAATGGGTCGAAAAGTAAGAATAAACATGAAATTAAATATTATATAACGAGAAAAGAATTATTATCTGTTTTTTATTTTCCCAAACATTTATGCATTATCATTTTGAAAAGAAGTTTATTTTTGGACAGATCATAAAGCGAATACATTTATGTTAACAACAAAAAACCAAGAACAACTCAAAATCAACATTTGATAATTGTTACAAATTTACATATGATATAAGAATATCGCAAAGGTGAGAAAAATATTAACGCAAATCCAATATATCGACTGTATATCGTGTTGGGCCAGAACACAAATAGCCTTGAGAATTGTTTAAATGCATCAGCAATACAATACGAAAACCCAGCACCAAGATAACTTAAAATACTAAATACAACATCAACTAAACGCTCTAAAATTTGAGAGAATATAAATAAATATAAAATCAAAAAAACATAAAAGTAAAAAAAAAAATAAATACAAAATTCATCAAGAACCGAACGAAATTTACACAAAAAATAACATAATAAAAAGAAAATAACAACAAAGACTGAAACATGACAAGACCGAAAAAAGACAAGTTATATAAAAGTAAAAATTAATGAATTAAATGTGTAAAAATAAAATATTTTTGGCTGAATAAATTTAATTAAAAACGTTAAAAATAAATTTGTTTTACCGCAATAAAAATAACAGGCAAGGTTAAGGTCAAATTATAGGTATATATACTGATGTGCTTTGACAAAAAATCAATCTTATTTGTTCAAACTTATTTTCAGTAGTTTTATTTTGGTAAGTGTGCGTTGCAGCTACTTTAAACGTATGGATGACTTTACTATGAACTTATTGATAATGATAAAATGATGCTGCGAATTAAAAATGTTTATTTATGAAGAATGAATTATGCTAGTGCGAAGTGACAATGTATACTTACGAACTCCCGACAATTATGTGAATAAACAAATTTATGCATTCGAAGCTTTTACCCAATTGGTATGGTAGCATTTATTTAGTCATTTTTTCGGCCCACAGCCAAAATAAACTGCAAGTAATTAAACTCTACACACACCAATCGAGCTGTGTAAGTGCGATTCATCCGCCAATAGCTCGTACTCGTGAAGGTTCCGGCGTGAGCAACGCAGGAACCCTAACGTCAATATATTCCGCTTATAAGGGAAATTGGAAGGTAAGGGGGTAGTCTTTTGGCTGCTTCTTCGTCATCCGTTTCCTGAAAAATCGACATAAAATTTCTTAACAACAATCGGCTCAAAATGACTAATACCGAGTAGTCCAATGGGCACTCATTAAATATAATATGAACATAAATAGATCATAAGGATAAATAAAGGGAAAGGGTAGCGGGGAAAATAGCGAAATCGTTGAAACAGTTAAAATGAATAGCTATCGCAAAAAGATTAATCCGAACGACTAAAATCATGAAAAGGAATATTTTTAATAATATATAAGAAATAAACAAATTATTTTGGGTTGAGACGGAAAATATGGGCGGATCGCTGCTTAAATTTTCCGAATTAATTAAAATACTTATCGAAAATAGTAAAGTAAAGGTGGAATGTGGTTCAATTGTTAGTATAATATTCTTATAAAACTGTAAAATAACGGCGGAACGCTGCTCAAATTTTCCGAATCAATGAAAATACTTTATCGAAAATTGTAAGATAAGGATGGATTACGGCTAACTTTTTATATAAGTAAAATATTTTCATAAAGCTGAGGAATAAGAACGAATCACTACAAAATTTTTGATAATAATAATGATAATAGTAAGGATAATGATAATTATAATAATAACGATAATTGTAATAATAATAATAATAATAATAATAATAATAATAATAATAATAATAATAATAATAATAATAATAATAATAATAATAATAATAATAATAATAATAATAATAATAATAATAATAATAATAGCGGTAACAATTTATAAAGACGACACATATAATAGTAACGATGATAATACTAGTAACAATGATAGGGAACATAGTAGTTATAATAGGAATAAGGGTAAGAGAGATACTGTGTGGATATTTAATATAACAAAGGGTTTTCAGGCCATAGAAAAATCATCAATACGGACAACGATAAGAAGGACTAAGCGAATGGACATAAAGATAAATGATATGAGAGTATAGGTTAACATTTGAAGGAGATAAGAGAATAATGGGACCTAAAAATCGAAATCGAGCACAGGCCTTCTATCGGCAGCTCGTTGGACCCATTGATCATTCGGTCAATTATAGCATTACCAATAACGCTCACTTACCAATAACTACCCACTCGAACACAGTTCCAATATTGCTAAGCAACGGGTTCCGAGTGGTAAGCGAAAGATATTTGTATGGGGTTGTCTGGGTAACAACCATATAATTTCAACAAATCAACACCCAGAAACCCCATAATCGGAAATTGTACACAATGTCATATAAATCACATAGATCCCAAATGCCGAGAAAATTAAAACCAGAATAATAAATTAAGATCAAACTTTCAAGTGGTAAAGTAATTCAAAAGAAATAAATGAATTAAAGATAAAGGGAACACGGAATAAATATATATAGATAATGGTGTTATTATGACTAATAAAAATAAAATTTATATTCCATCATACGTGAAGTACGAATTCATATCAGACATTCATAAAGAATTGTGTCATGCTGAATTCTCAAAATTACAAATTATTTAAATAATTATTACTATTTTAAGCAAATTTATTGTAATTATTTTGCGCGGTGATCGTCTAAATCTTCTAAGATGTATGCGGGGAGGAAAAATCTATAACGTCATATGTGCGAATCGTCGTGATTGTTCCCACATATTATGTTGTGGTAATTTAGGCGATCATATATGATTTCCATGAAATAAACTTATAGTCGTTGTGAATTCGAATAGATTTACAAACTATTGCCTTATTAAAAAATATCGACATCTTTCTGAAATATTCTGGAAAAGCATGTCATCAAATAGCCGAAGAATTCGAACTCAAGACTCAGCTGTTTAGAGCCTCTAACTACCTGGATTAAATACTCCTCCTTCTACTAGAAGGTCCTGCTTTAGGCACTTGGAGACATCAAGCAGAAACCGCAAGAAGCAGCTATACACCCTTAAGGTCCACTTTGGTAAAAGTCTTTGGTTTAAGCCCTTAATCCATTAATTAATATTTAGAGTATTTAATTTATTATTTGTTTGATAAATTAGAAGGAGTAACCGGTAAAAAAATTAGAGGTTCCCATTTGAATCGTTTATTAACTAATATGGAATCACCAAAGTATCATGATGACAATAATAATAAAAATAACAAAAATAATGTAATAAAATTAATGACAAGAATACTCAATGATAGAGTTGACTCAATTTTGTCTAGTCAACATTGATTTATTTTTAATTAATTTTTGCATTTAAATTATTATTTTGATGTTTTCACTGATTTACATATGTTTTTTGTAATTTTTATTTTTCCAATAATAATAATAATAATAATAATAATAATAATAATAATAATAATAATAATAATAATAATAATAATAATAATAATAATAATAATAATAATAATAATAATAATAATAATAATAATAATAATAATAATAATAATAATAATAATAATAATAATAATAATAATAATAATAATAATAATAAGGAAAGATCAAACAGAGAAGAAGCAGAAAGGGAAAGGCTTTGTAAAATTTGTATTATGGGTGATCAGGATCTCGTGAAGATCGAAATATTTCATATTTTATGAATAAACATTGCGGAAATGTCTTACACAGCTATTTATTAAATTTATGTTTATTATAATAATCATAACAATAATAATAATAATAATAATAATAATAATAATAATAATAATAATAATAATAATAATAATAATTATATTTTTATACAAATCTCTATCGGGTAAAAATAGAGTTATTGTAATGAATTGCTGGTCAAAATATTTGTCAATTGTTTATATTATTAGATTCAGCGAATAATAATAGCATTTTATCGGCATTAAAAAATTAATTAAATTATTGTAATTCATTTTTTTAAATAAGAATAAAATCTTGAATAGGAAATTTAATTTATGATTGTTGATAATTTTTTTTGAAAAAAAAGAAGAAAAATGATTTATTTTCTAATGAAAAATTTAAAGGTTTCCGTTTCTGTCACCTTAACCATTGTTTATTTGTTTAAGATTTATAAATTGAAAATAAAATTCATAAACAGGGAATCTCTCATTACGTACAATTGTAACGTGTCGACAATTTTGAATAATCACCCATTTGATTACATTGAGAAATATATTTAAGAGAGATAATGCCGGTTAAAATTAATTTATTTTGCCTCCATCAATGAAAATTTCAGTTTTTGCCATTAATTTTATCACATTTTTCATCATAGGTACCGTGATTATTATCACTGATTATTATCAACTTAATGTATTTTTTTAGCTTTTTCAGCTGAAAGTCTTACGAATGATCGAAATCTGTTTGAAGACGACGATGGATATTATCAAGTCAACCGCAGACAAGTTGGATTCCCTAGAATTGGAAAGAGATATTATTCTTACTACCAGAAAAGAAGTATTGGGTTTCCTCGAATCGGTTGAAACTGAGCCCAGTTTAACATAAATAAATATATGAAAGATTTCTACTGTTCTAATGATGTTTAACAATAAATGTGAATGAAACCACAATACTATTAGTTAATTATTATAATTTTTTCAATTTTATTAATAATAATAATAATAACAATAATAATATTTTATACAAAATTTGACTATGAATCAGATTTATTTAAGGTATTCACGAATTTTCGGCACAGCCTTATTTAAATTCGTGAATACGTTAAATAAATCTGATTCATAGTCAAATTTTGTAGAAAATATTATTTCACTTATAAAGAAATCAGAGGTGAAAAACAAAAAAAGTCCTTATAATAATAATAATAACAATATGAATTATGAATAATATTTTAAACAATCAGGAATATTGGAATTAGAAATCAGAAATTATTGGAATATAATTACAGGAACAGGATTGAATATGAGCTATTGTGACGGTTCCCAGCTTGATCATGAAAATTATGGAAGAAAGACACTTCTATGATTTGCAAATGTAATTAGAAACATAGTGTTACATATTATTATTTATAAAAAGTGAAAGAAAATTCTTTCACATTTTAATAATTATATGTCCCTTGATTGTAATTACATAATAATCCGAAATTGGTGATGCTGCTCTGAAATTTCTAACTCAAATCTGTCTTTCAAGATGCTTTTTTAGATGGCAATTAGAACCCTAAAATAATAAAATGTCTAAAAATGAAGGTAATAATTATACAAACGATTTATATCGGCGGATTTCACGGTTGGTCTGTACCCTTTTCCTCGCAACTCCAAACCTAAAGTAATACTGAATGGTTAAATTTGTAATTGAAAAAACTTTTCAAAATGAAAATCCTGAATTTTTCTATTAAATTAAACATTTTTAGAAATTCATTTTATTGTTGGCTGTAAATTTTTATATTATTTTTTATATTATTTCGTTTATTAATTTATATGTCATGTAGTAATATAAGTTTCAAAATGATTGAGAGACCCATTTTAAATGTTACTGATCTAGAATATTTAAATGAAAAATATGAAGCTGGCCACAAATATTTAGGAGAAGATTTGAAATGATTTATCAGATAAAGAAAGAATTATGTAGTCGAAAAGTAAATGGAAAGTTATTTTAAACATTTCTCTTCTATTAAATTTTTTTTAATTTATCAATTTTTTTTGAATTATAAGTTTATGTCTTTTTGTAAATTGAAAGAAATGAAAATAAATACAAATAATTATTAAACAATATTTAAATAATCTAAAAAAACTTGTTAAATGGTAGATTTCACATTTTTTTGTTTAAATTTATTAACTCCTAATTTGCGTTGTTATAAGTATTTATAATGATTTTTAATATTCTAATAAATACATTTTTTTATTTCCGATTTAAGCATATTATTATTTTCAAATATATTCTTAACGTTGGCCTAAATTTATTAATAAACTCTGCTAGTTATAATGTGAAAATTTAATTTTTTTCAGCTCTATCTTCGTTTTTCATTTCTTTATTAATTTTTTCTATCTTTGTAATAATCTCCTTAATTTCTCATTTTTGTTTCTCTTTTTATATCTTTATCTTCTATTGCCTTTTGCAATAAAAAGGCAGTTAATTTCTCTTTCGATAATTCGTGTCTTCAGACATTTTCTGCTAATCAATCAATTGTTCTAAAGAAGTCTTGAATCGATTCATTTACTTTTTTGTATCGAATAGCTTCATTTTAATCTCATCCTAAATTTGAAGGCTCTTCGAATGCCTTTCTGCATCTTTCATAACTTTCAATTTCTTCATTTACTTCATATAATTTAGCTGCTTCCGTTGACATGAATGCTCTTATGAACGTTCTTTGCAATTGCGTTGGGGTTTGAGTTAAATAATAAAATCTTCTTATTTCTTTTAAAAAAATTTCCAGATTCTCTCCAACGGTAAAGATTTTCGGTGTTGGAATAAACGCATTCAATTGATTATTTGTTGTTAGTCCTGGCGTGGCCGCCATGTTAGAAGACTTTGGAGACACAATATTTATTATATAAAACAAGTGAGAAACTCTCAGGAGGAAATTATTATATAGTAATTATCTTGAGCAAGATACAAACATGCATACATAAATCACATAAATCACACCTTTGACATTCAGACATATATTATATAATCTTCAGTTATACAAATTCAGCATACGCATAGATACTTATTATATTATTTAGAATACCTATTATTTACTGTTATCCCACAATTAGTTTTAGTAATTATTGTCCATGTTCATTTATAGAATAAGCAATATTCTTTTATTCTAAATGTAAATGTCAATAAATAATAAACTAATAAAGATAATAAATTAAAATTAATTAAAATATCTAAAAACTAATTAAATAAAGTAAAATAAATAAATTATTAATAAAATGTAATAGTAAAAAATATTAAATAAAATAATAATTAACTAATTAAAATGGCAATAAAATAATTGCTTAATAAATAGTAAAATTAATTAAAATAAAATAATTAAAGTATATTAATATTAAAATGTGATAAATTAAATATTAAATATTAATATTAAACTATTTAAGGAAATGGAAACAATTCAATTAGATCAGGCTTCCGCAAACTTTTTAAGCTGCGCCCCCATTTTCAACATACTTATTTTTGGCGCCCCCGACTTAATAAAAAATCATAACGCCACAATAAAAAAGACGTAAATAAGATAAACATCTTTAAAATAAATAAAGTGTATTTTTCTATTTCTTGTAAATTGAACAGATAAAATATTATGAAAATAATAGTTCTAATGGTTTAGCAAAAATACAATAATAAATATTCAACGAAAAAACCATACTTCGTTTGTAAAATCTAACAATTTTAAAAATTTCTGCGCCGCGATCCGGGGGCCCGCCCCCTAGTTTCCGCACCTTTGAATTAGATCATATTTGATTACTTTGATCTTATTGATGTGAAGGTTCACTGGAGTCTTTACTACTTACTGCTCGTAACCTATATTTGTTTGGAAAGAGGAGTTAATCATAAATTTAATTTCTGCAATAACTCCGCTCATTTTTGTGGATGGCTTCTATAATGGTTCTAAATTGTATCTCTATTTGCTCGTTTGCCGAATGATAAAAAGATCTTGAATAAATTATTTTAACATTATGAATTTTCATTACATTTTCCATAGATTTACCATCAAATTATTTTTCTCTGATATTATTGCACCTTATTTCAATATTTACGATTTTTTAACAATTGTGACTACAGAATTTTCGTTTTCGCTTAAATTAATATATATTTACTATAATTATCAATGAAACCAAGTATAACCTGTCGCTGCCTGAGGCTCCATTTATCATATTTGTGAAGTCTTTGATAAAGTCAAAGTAAAAACCGGAAAAGAATAATAAGCGTCAACTAATGAAAAGAGCAGAAAACGATCTCTTGAGTTTGAAAAACATGGATCTAATAACATTTGATTTTATCAAAACGACTTCCAGCGTTAATAATATCGGAGATATCAGAAAATTATGGATTGAACATTCGAATTTCTAAAATTACTGTGAGATGCACAAGTGAAAATGGCACTCATGAATCGAAGCTCGTTGAAATGAATAAACATTTAAGATTATGTTTTTCAAGAAGTGTGGAATGCCCGTTCAGCAGTATAGGCTGTCAGTTGAAAGACATAAGCAGTGGTAAATTGAATGATTATTTCATTTCGAATATTGAAAGCCACAGTAAAATACTAATTGAATTGATTTGACAATTGAGAAATGAGTTGAGAGAATTAAAGGAAGATGTAGCTAAAAATCAATCAAAAATAAAAACAATGATTGCGAATGAGATCAAAAAAGATAAAGCTATTGAATTATTGAGCAATGAAATCAATACAATAAAACGAGAAAATCATGATCAGGTATGAATGAAGAATTATGAAGTTTTTATTGTTTCTTTTATGTTTTAGTAATAATCAAATAAAGGTAGTTATTTTCCCTGTGTATAATTTAAGGTTCAGACAAACAATCTAAAATTACCATAACTTCAGTCTAGAAAGATGAAGAGTTGCCTTCTACAAAATCCACAATAATCACAATCCATTTAAATCGATATTATTAACCATTTCAAGCCTGGTGGTATATAGGATATACCACAAATTCTAATTTTTTGTATCAGCATTGTGATATATTGTGCTGTAACACGCTTTAAACGTAATACTAGTAATGTCATCCATCGATTTCTACAGTAACGTTGATTTGACACCAGCCGATGTGTCAGGTTGTTATAGAAAAACCATTTTGATAATTTTAAATATTTCTTAATGCAAAGGGTTAAACTGATATTGTTAGAAGACGGGCGCAGATTAAAAATTTTAAAACTAAAATATTAAATTAAATATAAAATGAACACATATGTAGATAGAACAATGGATGGTGATAATTGGTGATTGCAACGGCATAGACAGTTTAATGATCTTATTCTGACGATAACCCCAATTTACGACAATATATGACAATTCATGAAAATCTGAGAATTTATGATAATTTCATTTATTTACTCAACCTGTGATTTATTTATGTGTATTTTATCATCCTGAACAATCTGTAATTGGTTTTGACAATTTATCATAACATTTAATGCAAGTGTGAGAATATTATGGATAATAATATTTGTATTTATTTTGTATATTTTAAGTATGAGAAAGATAAGACAAATTGAAAACAATAGATAATTTTAACACCCCAAGTAAATACATATATATATATAAAATATATTATTAGATTTTCGCCTTCTAGAGGTTAATTGATTAAAAAAATAATTTATGTTTGTTGACTAAAATCGTCGTTATAATTTATTTCTTAGAATTGATTCAGACTTGAGTACCTAAAAAACAAAACCAATAGAGACAATAATAATAATAGTGGTAAAAATATTAATAATTGACGTAAGGCGTCATTAAGTGACTGAAAAAGACACTTTAAGTGTCAACAATAACAAATTCTTTTAGTATATAAACTGAGAGATTTCTCAGTTAAATCACTCAAAATTGTAAACTCAGAAGAGTCGCAAATTCAGTAGTTGATATTGCAACATAATTTCAAGCATACAAAAATTACATAGCTGAGCTTAGGCAACTGCAAATAGAGTTAGCACAGGAAACACAGTAAAAATATAAACAGAGTCATTATTAAAAGTTGGTGAAGGTAAACATTAATTTTGTTGTATAAGTGTTAAATTTAAATAAAAGTATTTGAACCAGTTTTGGAGTTCTTATTTATGTATGATATCAAGTTGAGATTTTGGGAACCTCAACAATATAAACTTTTAATCATAAACAATCAAATTGAAGTAGGTTAATAAAGTAAATTAAATAATAAACTAGAGAAGAAAGTTGGGCAAATTTTTCGAAAGTTAAAAAGGCTAATAGTGTACTGAGATAAAACTCCTAAGAGTCAGTTTGTCAAAAAACAACTATATAATATCAAGATCTATTATACAGATAATTCAAGTGACCCTTTCAAAGATTCATTTTATTAACCGAATTATTAACATGATAGGTTTTGCTAAGAAACCCTCGAACTGGCTAGACAAGAGAAAATGATATGGGTTGAGAAAACCAAGTGTATTGTTCCTGAATAAATATAAATACTGAGTGAGGAACAGATAACCAAAGTAAAAGCGTAAGACCATTTAACAGCAGCTAGTTAGCAAGAGGAAGAGAATCGTGTAATGTTGGATCCGTGAGCGAGCATCTCGCGCTCGCGGACGTGATGGCGGATGTCAATAGTTGTGCTGACACTTAGATAAAGTTTTTTCTTCTTACCAATAATAATTGACAAAGAAATTCTTCATCTTAAGACCTTAAGGCCAACATGATTTTTTCGGGGGTTCAGTTGGAAAAAAATAGTAAATATTTAAAAAAGCAACTCTTACCCAAGACGATAAATGTTTTCACTCCAAGAAATGGAAAGTTGAGTAGGAATAAGGAATAGATGTCAAGACGACGTTTTTAACAATCCTTAGAAAAATAAACAAAAAAAATAGTTTGTAGGACCATCTAAAAAATATTAAATTTAAATTAATAAAAACAGTGACGGGACAAAATGATATGGACAAAAAGATACGGTCAAAATGTTACTAAGATTAAATGATATAATATACAAAGCGATATAGATTTGAGCAGTGGCGGATTTAGATTTTGGTGCGTGGGGGGCTAGGAAAATTTTCAGGGGGCGCCATAAATTATGAAGATGGTACTACTCATTTTCCCGAGTATTGAGTGAATACCAATATTATTACAAAGCATTAGATTCAGTAAATTTATTCTAGTAAATTTATTAACGTAACAAACATACCACTTTATTTATTATTTAAATTGTTTCCTGCGTGATTTCATCGAAGCAAAACGATTTATAGTCGATTCAAAGTCAATGTTCTCAGCCAGTTCGCGTTCTATTGAAATTAATGCTAATCCAGACAGACGTTCGTTTGTCATTGTTGATCGCAAATAATTTTTGATGATTTTCAGTCTACTGAAACTTCTTTCAGCAGTAGCAGATGTAACAGGAAAAGTCAAGTATATTTTATAGAGAATTTCCAAATTGGGAAGTCCTGGCGCCATCTGTTTTACAACCAAGAAAGGCAGCACCTCTTCAGGTTGTAGTTCACAAGATAGTAATGATCGTATTGATGCATACACGTATTTGAAAGTATCATATTCTAGGATTGCTTCTTCAATATTAATATCGTTTTTTGTAAATGTCGCATAAATTTTGAAAAGATTCTTTATTTTCTTCTGATATTTGTGATGGATCAATACAGTAGAATAAAGCAACACTGTTATGAAAATCATTAAAACGTTCATCTAGTTGTATTACAAGTGTATCCAAGACAGTGAAATACGTTTCACATTTGAAGCGTGTAGTTGGATCATCAACTCTTTCATCTCTGTTAAGTTCACCTGCCATGCGTTTCTTTTTTGCAATTCGCTTTTCTTTTAATTCTGTTTCAACATATAGTAAGGAACAATTTTTGATAATAAATGATTTTACAGCAACATTTAGACTTTCAAAAGCTTTATCACTTCTCATATCAGCAAACTAATTTCTGGCAACATAAATCAATTGTTTTGCAAACGCAATATCAATGTCCTTTCGTTGAAAATAGTTTGATAACACAAAGATATTATCTAACAGCTTTTGTAGAAATAGCATCAGAAAAACAAAAGAATATTTTGTTATCAAAATAGATAGTCCCATAGCTTCTGCTCTGACATTTCCTTTGTGTTCTTTTGATTCCCCAAAATTTATATCTTCTAGAATAGATATAATAGCAGAGAATGATCCAACAACTGAATAAACTGCATGCTTTCGACTTGCCCATCTTGTATCAGAAAGTCGTTTTAGAGTATCTACTGTCGATTCATATCGAGACTTCTGATGTTCTTCGAGAATATGTAGTCGTAGTAGACTTGGTGTAAGGAAAGTATACAACTTTTCTGTTGTACCAAAAAACAATTGAACATCACTGTTAAGAGACATTGCTGCAATAGTCACCAAATTCAATGCATGAAAACAACAGTGAACAAAGATGGCATTTGGTGAAAGTGTCTTTATCTTAGTTTGAAGACCATTTTTAATCCCAGACATCACAGAGGCACCATCATATGCCTGTCCTCTACAAAGTGTAATGTTAATGTTTCGCTTTTGTAACTCCGTTAATATTATATTAGAAAATGCTGCAGCATTACTGTTTCCCAACGTGTAGAAGCCAATAAATCGTTCAACAACTTGTCCTGATTTTAACACCAATCTTAAAGAAACTGACATCTGATCAACTCTGGATATATCAATTGTTGAATCAACAATTAGAGAAAAGAATTGCGCAGGCATTACTTTCTTATCAATATTTGCGGATATTTCAGAGGCAAGTGATTGAATTAGATCATTTTGTACATCATGACATAAATAAAGTTCATTTTTCTTTTCAAACTTTAGATGATTGTCCAAAGTGGAATCATATTTAGCCAATAAAAATAGCAATTCACGAAAATTTCCAGTATTACTACACCTGTCAGAGCCAGAATGTTCTCTGTGTCCTCTAAATGGCAAACCTTGTTTTGCTAAAAAAACGTTGCATCTACCATTCGTTTCAAAACTTCTCTATTTTTTTCCACTTGATAACGCTCCTGACTGATCAAACCAGATGTCACAGTTTTATCATTTGAAATGCGATATTTAGCCAGCAAATATTGGCATATTGCACTTTGATGTTGATTGGAAGTTTCATGTTTAACAATTTTTTCCATGCCTTTTTTCTAGTTATAAACTCCAAAATTTGGGTCGGACCATTCCTTGCTATAATTTTCAGTTTTACAATCAGCGAATAACCAGCAAGCTTGGCAATGCATTTTTTGATTTGTTGGTGAATAGACAAGCCAATTTCTTTCCTCCTTCATACTACCTTTTCCAAAACATTTTGTGTACCATGAAATTTGAAACTTGCCCCCCAATTCATCTGTCGGAAATTGAAATGGTTAATTGAGTCCAGGCTGACATGGTCCGATTTCAAATAATTTTCGTATCAGTTTCGAGCTTATGCTCGTATTAATGTAGAGTCCTGGATCTGTAGGGAAGTCGGATTGAGGAAGAAGTGGTTCTTGTAAAATATCTGAAGCAAGTTGTTTTTCCACTGTTTCAAATTCTGAATCACCCTGATTATGTTTCAAGCCCTGAGCAGGTAATGTTACCGTCTGTTGGGCTCAGAGCCACCATTTAAACAAAAAATAAAAAGATAAAAATTAAAATTAAAGACAGAGAATAGAGGTAATGAAACGAATCACTGTACATAAACATGCACCGCACGAAAATACCAAAAATTAATGAAAAACATATTAATTAAAAACAAAATAAAAATATGACAAAATTAAATAAAAACAAATAATTAATAAAAATCATTAAAAAGCATACAGCTGCAGAAAGAAATATACCAAAAAGTAAAATAAACTGCCAAAACCTTGCAAAATAAGGTTTAGAAAAAACATAGGCAGAAGTGGCGACCAGAAAACAAATAAAAAGGGCCAAAAATAATATTACAAGAAAATAGTAATAAAAGTAAAATCCAAACATAAAATAAATTGTGTACCAAAAAAATAAAGAAAAATATACAAAAATTAATAAAAATAATTTTAAAGTAATAAAATAATTAAAAAGCCCTAAAAATGGCGAAAAATCGCCTATTGGTCCCACACACGCATGAAAATAGTATAAATACAGTGATGAATTTCATTATCTTTTAATCTTATGCTTTTAACCAAACTATTGATTTCTGCCATCAAATCATAAATTTGAACGTAAGGAATTTATTTTGTTATTTTATGAATGTTTTCTATGTTAATGTAAATTTTCTCTTAATTAAACTCTACTATGTGTAATGTTTCGTTTCATTATTTTAATAATATATGTATATATTTATTGTCCGAACCGCTTAAACTCATTTATATCTACAGTATTGTAATAGACGGTTCATGGGACGGATCTCGTGCCGGCTAGTGGGTGAAAACCCTTAGTTGAGCTCGTGGGTCATGCCTCGTGAACCCCTCGGCAGTCCGCAGTCGGGTCTGGCAATATGCACAGGACCGCTACGCAGGGCGCCGTTGTATACTCGAGGCGGCTGCTGAAAAGTGGCCGGAGCGAGTCGAATTAAAATCTAGGGAAGAGCGATAATTCAACTAGAGGGAGATTAGGAATGATCACAGGTTGATCAAAAGAATTTTTTTTTATTTTTCGGACCGATCAATAAATAGAAAAACGGGTAGAAGGGATAGGCTTTAGACAACGACAGTAAATTGATAAAAATTTTCATTAAAACTAGAATTAATATAGAACAAAAAGAAAACGGAATTCTCAAAATTTATTTAAGCAAAATTAGCATAGCAAAATGAATAAAAATAAATTTAAAACTTTCTCACCCCTTAGTAGAGTGTTCTGCAGCATGGGAGTGCAGCAATAAAAATTCCGCATTAGTCTGACATGTCCCAAGAGAGGAAAAATTCCGCAACTCCATTTCGACATAGAATGTTCTAAAGAACTGATCAGTATTGAGAGAAATTGGAGACAGCACGGGTCAGAGATTATCCATAAGGTTCACTAACGGTATCTGATTAATAAGCTACACATAGATCCAGGTAGCCAGAGAGCGAGCATAATGTTCTTCCAGCAAAATGCCTATAAGGAAAAATTCCGGTCGATTTATCGATCCAATAGCCGAAAATTCCATAGACGCCACAGTTGACTGAGTAACATAATGTAAGAATTAGATACAAATCAATAATTTCATACCCGCTCACGCGTGAAGCTATTAACAACCAAATTCCGACACACAGCTGACAGCACCGGTACGAGACAAAAATCGATAACTTTAATCATATGCTTAATAGCGTCACAGAACTCTGTAATTTGCAATAACAAAACCCGTACGGAATTTCTTGAACCTCCTCTATTTACCCTTAAGCACATTTAGTTTATTGCAAAATTATTAATTAAAATATTTACTATATAATGTTTCTATTTACCCTTAAGTACATTTAGTTTATTGCAAAATTATTAATTAAAATATTTACTATATAATGTTTCTATTTACCCTTAAGTACATTTAGTTTATTGCAAAATTATTAATTAAAATATTTACTATATAATGTTTCTATTTACCGGGAAGTTCATTGCAAAATTATTAATTAAAATATTTACTATATAATGTTTCCATTTACCCGTAAGTACATTTAGGTTATTGCAAAATTATCAATTAAAATATTTACCATACAATATTTCTAATAATTAATTTCTCTTTTATCAAGTAATTAAAGTTAAGAGTTTTTAATCGGGTTATTTAAATTCTTAGGATTTTTAGAGTCCGTTAAGCTCAATGTTAAACGTAAATTTAATCATGTAGGTATGAATTTCAGCCGGCTGAATTAGTTCTTAATTAATCTTATAGATCCGAGTAAAATAAAGCACTAAAAATGGAGGTTGCCACTTTAATTTTAACTAATTTTATAACTTCCATTAATATGGAAACCCCTTAGCGCAGTTATTACTCAATTAGATCTAAATTATATCTAGAAGGGCCATTAATTGTACAAATAGGAGTGGAATAGAGGTGGTGATGGATAATGATTCCTACTAGTAAATATCGTTCCGACAAACTTAATAAGATCAGCACTCAGGATGACCATTTCGTTTAATGACTAATTAAATAGAATTTAATCAACATCAGAATTTTGTCTATAATTTAATAAATTTCGACTAGTATTATTAAGGGTAACCTATGTTTAGTAAAATTTTCTTCAATACTAGTAGTTAGTTTAACATTCTGCTGAATTTTCCTTAGTGTTATCGTTTTTATAGCTACCAATTAATGAATTTCGTTTAATAACAGTATTATCATTTAACGTCTAATAACGGGAGTAAAGTTCATTGGGGAATAAAAACGTAGTAATATTAGGGGGGACGCATGTCAAATATAGTTGCCAAGGCAGGAAGATAATAAAAGTAAAAGTCGACCCACTAAATGAACGTTCAAGCCCCTCCTCGAACCACCCATCTATTTACCCCACCTCTCAGTAACCTCCGTTTTTAATTTTCTTTTCCTTCTCTCCTTTAAAATGAACAACAACAGCAATTCGAAGTTAAACAGCCTGCCAAAGATCCCCCGACTTCCCTCATCCATAGTGGCCGTTAGGCACCAATATGAAGATCTGAAACAGAAGCACAATGAGCTCCGGGTTAAATACGAGCGGGTGAAAGGCACCTGGGCTCCTCCAGAAACCGTAAGGGAGCTGAAACAGAAGATCCTTAGACTCACCCAGGCGCGTGACGAGTTAATCGCCGAGTCACGCAGCCAACGGCTGTTGATCCGTGAACAATCAACCGCACTCCGTCGAGCCTTCACGGACGTAGAGCTTCGGACTCACGTCCCTGGGAGTGTCCGAGCCAGCCACACAAATATCATCCCGGCCCATCATCTCCCTATCACCGAAGATCCTCCAACTCCATCAGCTCTCATCCCTCTGTCAACTCTCATTCCTCCGCCAGCAGAAGTCGCTGTGAACTCTGTCGCCAATACTGCTCGTCATCGACCAAACCGAAACCGGCGACGTCGCGATCGACGCCGTCGGGAAGAAGAGCTTATCCGAGAAGCGGAACCCACCGAAACCTCATATCGGATCGATGACTTGCCGCCCCCTTATCAGGAATTCGAGATTCCGGGGCTCGATCCAGATATTTGTTACGCGCCTCAGGTTATTTTCTCGTCACCACATCGATCCATCCACATAAATCTAGTGGATGAGGATCTTGAACTGCCCCGGGTCGTACAACCTCTCGACCGGCTGAGGCTAGACATTGACGAGATCGCCATCCTCACGGGCAAAGTACCTTATTGCGTCTCTCAACACGAAATCGCTGGACCCTCCACTCGTAGTGAGGGCAACCACCAGGTGAATCCCCCGCCGTATCGACCGGCAAAAAGAAGATGTCTACCCACTGACATCGACGCCGAAGAGGATTGAAAGGAAAAGCGGATTTTCTTCGTCCCGTTTGGAAATGTTCGTATAAACGGCTTACATTTTTCTTTTTGTTTTATTTTTCTTGTAAAATATGATACCTATGTACACTACTACCAATATAACTTACTGATAATATTCGTGTTGTTTTGTTTTTCCTTTTCTACTGAAACTAAATTAATTAATTCCATTTTATGAGAGGTGAGGTATGGGATAACAATGGGTATCGTAAAAAACTTTGCAAACAGATATTGGGCATAATCACTCTCCACGATTTTCTCAACGTAGTCAGGGCAAAAAGTAATGATTAGAAATGGGTTAAGAGATAGAAGCGTAAGTCCTTCCAGCGGCGGCTAATGATCCGGGAAGACGAAGGTCCTTCGAGGAGTAGTGTTAGTGATAACGCTCACCTGCTCGAATGGCATTCGGCTATTGCGTACAGTACCAACATGATTGCGGTAATGTGTACGCAATGGTTATTAAAATCGTGTGACGCATTAGGTAAATATCCTTAGTGGTCAAAAGCGAAGGTCATAATAGTGAGATGAGTAATACCATCGCACATGAATGTATAGCTGGGTGTTGTTATCAACTGCAGATAGTACTTGCTCATCTTCAACAAGAACTTCAGATGATGTTTCTGTCTCAGTAGGCTCAGTACAGGAACTCGACGAATGCGTAGATGGGTGTTGATCATTAAATACATGCTCATTTTTAGCAGAAACTTCAGCTGATTGAACTACTGGCAGTTTAGACTGTTTAATTATAAATGATGTTAACTTAATGCATTTGCTAGCATCTGCCTTGAGACTGGCTTCCTTTGCCAATTTACGCCTAGATGATCCACTTAATTTGGTAACTGATTTTCTTTTATTAGTGTCACCAGCTGACTCAGCCATGGCTCTAATTTAAATTTTATTTGAATTCAATTTTGAATATTATTTTAATATTTCAATAGTAACGCAATAATTTGTTTGTCAAAAAAGTCCAAGTTGGCAATAATTATTATGGTTAGATTTATGTACAAACACTATACAACCTTAAAAGCTTCAAACTGTCGCTCTTCACTGGAGCTATGTAATATTATTAATATGATACAGCATAACAGCTGGAGTTGCTTAAATTCAGTTGAACTTTGTACTCAGACAAAACTGTAATAAGAGAAAGGTCAGGCCGTCTGGCTAGTGGCAGTCTCAGCACTGCTAAGTAAGCAGTAATCTGCACTACTGAAGAATTTGCCTGCTGCTGTGCTGCATCAACTATGTTTAACAACATAGCAGAGTAATATGTACTATCAATAATAATAATAATAATCTATAAACGGTGACTCTGAGCAGCTATATGCTGCAGTGATAGTAGAATACATTTCAATCTATTTAGATCTTCCAAATCAAAGATATATTAAATTGTCAGTGTCAGTGATCGGATTAATCTTAATGCTTGTACACATTCATAAAAATTATCTTTAGGGGCGCCAATTAGGATTCAACAGGGGCGTGGAGGGGCGACCCGGCCCTCCCCACGCCTATAGCTAAATCCGCCACTGGATTTGAGTTTATTTAAAAGGAATAATAAGTTTAATTTTTTTAAATGCAGGTAGTTAATTATTTTTCTATGATTTATATATGTTTATTGTACTAGTATTCATTTTTTATTCTTTATTATTTTTGGGTTTTTAATTAGGTAAATATTAAAAGTCTGTAATTCCTGACTTGATTGGTTCTATAAAAGAAATAAACTGAGCGAACCATACCTAAAATATATTTGCATTCAAATAACACTCAAATTTTTATAGTAAAATAAAAAATTCGTTATAATCACTATATAAGTCTCGTTGTGGATATCATGTTATATGCTCTTAACAACAATAATCACCTTGATGATCTGATTCCGATCCAATCATATTATATCTATTAATCCCCTTTAATCTTTGTCTCTATTTCCGATAATTAACCTACAGGTAGTCCCCGACTTACGACCGAGATAGGTTCTTAGTCATCGGTCGTAAGTCGATTAAGTCGTAAGTCGAGTTTCATCATGAATAACAAAAGAAAAATATTAGATACTGTACTACTAACTTTTAGGATCAGGAGAAATGAAACTACCGAAAATTCATATAATGAAAACTTTATTAAAATTTATAAAATGAAATAATAACCCAAAAATATATATTAAATGTGTACTACTAACACATATTATATATGTAACAAAACAAAAATACATAATAAGAAATATATATAATTAAACAAAAACATTTTATTCAACTTAGCGTTATTTTCGTGTCGTCATCATGTTTACTTATTACTAGAGAGCAATCCATTGCTGAATTCCTATTTTCAGTTTCTTTGTCCCTACCTGAAGCGTAATTCCGGCTATTTCTGATTTTGGCTTTCCTTATATAGTGGACTGGGAATAACCTTTTTGATAAATTATTTCAAAACCAACTGGAATCCGTTTGGCAGTTATTGCTTCACGGCTTCCTTTTAAGTTCATATTACATAAAAATAATTAATTACTGTGTCTTGTCACTCATAATTTCTCTTATTTGTTACTATTAATAATGTATCCTGGTGTTATTTCGAATTTCCTTTTATTTGTTTTCTTTATTGTTTATCAACTCATTATCCTTTAATTAATAAATTAACAATTTTCTGTTTTTGTACGCTTTATTGCATTTTGGCTTTTACAAACATATTCTGATGAATTCATTCTCATAATGATCTTCCCAATCATCTCATCTGCAACTCATCCCGTTTTCCAAAATTTAATTCGATTTTTTATGATTTCAAATTTTCAAAAACATTTCCTTTTAATTATATGGAAATTCCAACCTTTTAAAATAATTTCAAATTTAATAATTCCAACATTATTATTATTATTATTAATCGAAACACTGAAATAGCTAAATGTTATAATAAATTTACTTACTTTTTTCTATCATGAATCTATTCCTTCAAAATTAATGTATTAGAACAATAATTAATTACTTACATTTTAAAAGAAATTAACTTATTATTACATTTAAATAAAATCAAATTTGAAGTAGCACCAAATCGAGCAACACGTGAGCAGAATACCAAAGGCACTAGAAGGAAACTGACTACTGTATTACATCAAATGTTACATGTGCCAAATACAAGAAATAAAAACACTGCTACTTCAGTTAATGCGAAGAATATGTGAAACCCATGCAACCACTCGATAGATAAAAAAAATAACTATTTGTTATGGATGTGTGTAATATATAAAATAAGTAATATAGATCAGTGGTTCTCAAAGTGGTGGTCTGTGGACCAGCACTGGTCCGTAACGTGTGGTGGGTATCTGGGTGTTGATATTTTGAAACTATATGGTTGTTACCCAGACAACCCCATACAAATATTTTTTCGCTTACCACTTGGCACCCGTTGCTAAGCAACGTTGAAACTGTGTTCGAGTGGGTAGATCGTCCGCAAAAAAAGAGCGCTATTGCTAATGCTATAAATTGACCGAACGATCCATGAGTCCAACGAGCTGCCGATAGAAGGCCTGTGCTCGATTTCGATTTTTAGGTCCCATTATTTTCCTATCTCCTCCAATTGTTAACCTATACCGCTATATCATCTATCATTATGTCCATTCCCATAGTCTCTCCTATCGTTATCCGTATTGATGATTTGTCTATGGCCTGTAAACCTTTCGCTATGTCAAATATCTTCACATTATCTCTCTTACTCTTATCCCTATTATAACTACAATGTTCCCTATTATTATTACTAGCATTATCATTGTTATAATTATATATATTACCTTTATTAATTGTTGCTACTATTACATTTATTATTATTCTTGTTACTATAATTACCATTATATTTATTATTATTATTATTACTATTATTATTATCATAATTATTATCATTATAAGTAGCATGATCATTATTATTATTATTATTATTATTATCCTCATTATTATTGCCATTACTATTATTATTATTATTATTATTATTATTATTATTATAATTACCATTATCCTTACTATTATCATTATTATTATAAAGTTTTTAGTAGGGATCCTTCCTTATTCCTCAGTTTTATAAAATATTTTTCTCATATCAAAATTTAGCCGTCATCCATTTGTATTTTTCAGTTTTCGATAAGTATTTTTGTTAATTCGAAAAATTTTAGCAGCGTTCCACCCTTATTCTACGGTTTTATCCTTATTCTACAGTTTTCGATGAAGTATTTTCATTGATTTGGAAAATTTGATTAGCGTTCCGCCCTTATTTTTCGTCTCAATTCAACATAATTCATTTAATTCTTAAATATTATTTAAAACATTATTTTTTCTGATTTTGGTCGTTCGGATTAATCTTTTTCCGATGGCTATTCATTTTAACTGTTGCAACGATTTCGCTATTTTCCCCGCTACCCTTTCCCTCTCTTTGTCCTTATGATCTATTTATGTTCATATTATATTTAATGAGTGCCCACTGGACTACTCGGTGTTAGTGATTTTGAAACGATTGTTGTTAAAGATTTTTGTCGATTTTATCGAAATTAAGTGCAAGAAAGTTGAGCCAAAAGACCCACTCATGAGCTACTCTCTTTCGCTATTTAGTTCAATGATTTAACGTTTGGGCTCCTGCGTTACCCACGCCGGAACCTTCACGAGCACGAACTATTGGCGGACTTACACCGCACTTACACAGTTCGATATTTATGTATAAGTTTAATAACTTGCAATTTGTTTTGGCTGTGGGCCGAAAAAGGAATGAATGAAAATTACCAGATCAATTGGGTTAAAGCCTCGAATGCATGAAATAATCGTCGGAGGTTTGTAAGCATATAATAGAAATTTGTAGTAGCATAATTTATAATTCATCATATATTGAAAATTCGTAGTAGCATAATTCATAATTCATTTAAAAAAAATTCGTAGTAGCATAGTTCACAATTCATGGCATTTACAGCACTAATCTACCAATCAACAAGTTCGCAGTCATCCATGCAGATAGCTGCAACGCACACTACTACGGTAAGTCTCCAGATGAGACTGAAAATAAATATTCCAATCCAGTTGAAAATAATACTGCAAAATAGTTGTGTTGATTTGTGAAAACACATCAGTATATATATCCTATAATTTGGCCTTAACCTTGCGTGTTAATTTTATTGCGATTAAACAAAATTCTTTTTTTTAATTAATTTCTTAATTTAAATTGGTAATTTATTTTTAACATTTTTAATTAAATTTATTCAGCCAAAAATATTTCATTTTTATTCATTTAATTCATTAATTTTTACTTTTATATAAATGGTCATTTTATGGTCAAATTTTCTAGTTATTATGTTATTTTTTATGTAAATTTCGTGCTGTTCTTGATGCATTTTGTATTTATTTTATTTTTCTTTTACGTTTTTGATTTTATATTTATTTATATTCTCTCAAATTTTAAAATGTTTAGTTGGTGTTGTATGTTATATTTTCTCAAGGCTATTTGTGTTCTGGCCCAAAACGTGAGTTGAATAGGAGGAAAATAATGCCAGAATATTGTTAAACTGTTTACCCTTCATAAAATAAATCATATGAAATATTACAAAACCATAAACGTAAAATTACAGAATGTGCATTTCTCTTTCTGGATTCTTTGGAACATGAATTGTCTTATATTAATTTAGTTGTTCACTTTTATATTTTTCTAGTTATATTTTATGAAAAGTATATTATGCTTATACAACTATGGATTTTTCTCTATTTTTTTAATTCTCTATAATTTGTTAAGCTATAAGCCATCATTAAAACAAAACCAAATGACTAGGAAAAAGTCATGTCAAAAAATTGTGAGAATGGCTATTATACACAAGCACGCGCCGCAAACAGAAATTAAAAATATAATAAAAACATTAAATAAAACAAAATAAAAAATAACATAATTAAGTAAGACAAATAATTAATAAATACCGCATGTAATATACATGGAAAAATAAAGTAAAAATATAAAACCGCCAAAACCTTACAAAATAAGGTTTAGAAAATACACAGGCGGAGGAGGCGACCAGAATAAGAATCAGCAAAAAATAAAAATGCAAATTTAATAAAATTAATACTAAAAAATTAAGAAAAATAAATAACAAAAGAAAAAAATATAAAATTAAATAAAAACCATCAAAAAACCCGAAAAATTGGCCAAAAAACGATTCGAAATTAGCTGATTGGTCGCACACACGCACGAAAACAGTATAAATACAAGAGCCATTGTCACAATTATTAACCTTTAAAAATTTTTATAAAATTTCGTTTTGAATTTGAAATCAATTCGCACTTTAGCCGTAGGTACTTTTGTTTATTTTATTTTTATGTTAAATATATTTTTGATATTCGCTTTATTTGTTTTCATTATCATGGATGGCCGCAATACTTTTTAGTATCTGCGACAGGTCCCCCTAAATTCACTTTTATATATTGATTCTGTAATTGTGGGGAATGGCAAAGCAATATTCGATTCCGGCCGTTAAGTTGGCAGGACGTCGACGTGTTGCTTTGTCACAAACCACCCTTCGGTGTCTGCCTAGTCTGGTCAGGTCTCGTTACACTGATCACGGGGTAGGACACCGTCGTAATTCACCGAGGCGGCCATTTTCAATGTTGGTCGGAGCAGTATGAGTAAAATGCGGGTAGATCGCTACACCTAAGGGGTTGACATTAGTAAATGTCTAAGTAAGGAAACAATATTTTTCTTTAAATGCCTGTCGAGAAATTGATTACGACAATGGGAACGACTAGTGTTAAGTATAGGAATAAATGTATGATGTATTAAACCGAAAATCAATATAACGAAAGGAAAGATTTAAAACCTAACGCGACTCGGAAAACGACCGGAGTATCGATATTTTTCATTTTTCTATGCAGATTTATGGTCAGCAGATCAACAATAGACTTTTACATTAAGTTCATTACTGAGTAAACTAATATTGATTGTGAGTTTGATGCAGGATTGTGCCGTGTGGAAGTCCCAACTAATTATTATCTTTATTATACTTATTATTAAACTGGTATAAATTTATAGTAACAATTTCTTCCCATTCAGTCTCTTTCGTTATAAACCTTTGACAGCATGCAGACAGGATATAAAATCCCGAAATTAACGTCACAGAGATCTGAAAAATCCAATCCATTAATTCTCAACAACGATGACAACTCCCACCAAGAATGCCGAAAAAAATATGATCAGTTAGTCGCAGAACACGAACACACCCTCGGTACGTGGTTCGCCCCCGAGGCTGTGAAAGCCCTCCACAAGCAAATTCACCGACTAACCAGGTGCCGCGAAGATCTCATTGCCGAGAACCGAGCGCAGCGGATCGTGATCAACAACCAGAGTGCCGTCCTATTAGCCTCTTTTAATGAAACCGAATTGAAGAAACGATTAGCCGGCCGTGATCTGGCGATCAAACTAAATATAATCCCTGCCGAACATATACCCGAAACGGCCACAACTGGTTCTCCACAAACGCCGAAAACTAGCAAGAAGCATAACCCCAGTAAAAACCGACGTCGCCGTGAACGACGTCGGGCTGAGGGAGTCACCCTGCTAAAAAATGCAGCCCAGACCCTGGAAGAAGCTGCGATGCTAGTCGCCGAACAGCAGGCCCAATTAGCTAGAGATACCGAAAACCTGCCGGAAACTAGGAAATCCATAGAAGAAATAACCCAAATCTGTGCCGGTGAAACGGACGAATTGCGAATTCGGATAAAGATTCCCTCTCCTTCTACAACCACTTCAGGAGCGGACGAAAATCGCAAGCCCTCTACTTTAATCGGTTATTGGACGGACGAGTTTGGGGACGAGCTCTGTCACTTGGTTCCCCAAGTCGGATCCAACGAACTAAGAGTTGATAGAAAACGAAGATTTCCCGTCGACATCGACGAATGAAAGCCGGTTCTTGTGGAAAACCAAATTTCACTTCGACATAATAATTAAAAATCATTTTATGGCCTGATTGTATTTTATCTTTACTTTCATTTATTGTTTTTTCCTGTTGTAAATGTTATAATTGTAAAATAGATTTTTATTTGTTAAATTTCTTAATAAAATTCAATAAGTCTGGGCACAGATGAGAAAAAGATGTATGGAGGTTTGCCTGAGTATAAAGTAAGATTGATGAAGTTTGATGTATGCGAATAGTATGATTGGAAAGCTGTATTTAATTTAAAATGTTGAAAATGGAAATAATTATGATTATTGAAAAATTGATTTTAAACCTTTAAAAAGAATATGTTGAGAAATAAGAGAATAAATATGAATAAAAAGAAAATTGTAGATATTAAGAGGATTTTATTTTCCTTTAAAAGCGATCAGGAGATTTTCTCAAACTTAAAAACAGCTGATTTAACAGCAATTACAATTAATTAGATAAACATTTAAATTTTCACCGGTTATTTGAGTAAAGGATTTTCCAAATTAAAACAAAATTCGAGGGTACTGACATTGTTTCGAAATTTTAATAACTAATTCGGAAGAAAATCGAAAATTTTAGATAATTTAAAGGTCTGAATTTTCAAAAGTTATTAATCCAATTTTTCTTTGGAAAACATTCTATATTTTAGAAATAAAAATTAAATTACTAAATATTTAAATTTAATGTTAGCTAAATTTGACTGACAAAAGATAAATAAGTAGCCCGAGCGCAAATGATTATAATTCCGGCAGTAAAGGTGCACGAATACTTACCAACGAATTAAATGAGACCATAACGGAGATCTGATTCGGACGTATACATGAAACCGACGATAACAGATGGGGAAGTGTATGCCTATATCGAGAGAAATAGATAGACGACATAGACGTAAGTCCTTCTATCAGCCGTCAGGAACCCGAAAGCGAGATTATCACAAGGAGTAGTCTTGGAAACGGGGCTCACCTGCTTGTGAACTCTTGGCTGCTGTATACAGTACCAACATGGGCTTGCTCATGGGTATACAGTGGTGATGTCAAAATTGTGGGGCGTCTGGGAGAGAAACCCTAGAGATGTAGAGTTAATAAATGCGCATCGATTAAAACAAAATTAGTTCTACTCAGTACGCCAACAAATTTTATAGATGAAAATTATTTATATCTTGTCTATTTTCTGTGATTTATTAGAAATGCAGTAGTTTTGTGTTGGGCTCAGAGCCACAATTTAAACAAAATAAAAGTAAAAAATTAAAGTCAAAGAGTGGAAGTAATGAAATGAATCACTGCACATAAACATGCACCGCACAAAGATACTAAAAATCAATAAATAACATAATAATTAAAACAAAATAAAAACATAACAAAAATTAAATAAAACAAATAATTAATTAAAATTCGGAAAATGTTTACAGATGCAAAACGAAACATACAAGGAAAATAAAATAAACTGCCAAAACCTTGCAAAATAAGGTTTAGAAAAAACATAGGCAGAAGTGGCGGCCAGAAAATAAATAAAAAGGGCTAAAAAAATATTACAAGAAAATAATGATAAAAATAAAAGTCAAATATAATATAAATTATATAACAAAAAATAAAGAAAAATATACAAAAAATAATAAAAATAATTTTAAAGTAATAAAATAATTAAAAAGCCCTAAAAATGGCGGAAAATCGCCTATTGGTCGCACACATGCACGAAAATACTATAAATACAGTGATGAATTTCATTATTTTTAACTTTTATGCTCTTAACTGAACTACTAATCTGAAACGAAAACGAAACTTGAAAACGTAAGGAATTTATTTTTGTCATTTTGCGTACATGATAATGTAAATTTTTCTTAAATTAAAATGATGTGTAACTTTTTATTTTATTGTTTTGCTTGATAATGAGTATATATATATATATATATATTTATAGTTCGACCCGTTAAAATCATATAGTTATGGTATGGCAATAGATGGTTCATGGGACCGACCGTGTGCCGGCTAGTGGGTGAAAACCCTTAGTTGAGCTCGTGGGTCATGCCTCGTGAACCCCTCGGCAGTTCGCAGTCGGTTCCCGCTTTGGGCACGGGACCGCTACGCAGGGCGCCGTTGTAAACTTGAGGCGGCTGCTGAAAATGTGGCCGGAGCGAGTCGTTTAAAATCACGGGAAGAGCGGACGACTTTAGTTAAGGGGAAATTAGGTCAGATCGCTCATCGATCAACGAAATTTTTCAATTATGTCGAACAAAAATTTGAAAGATTTAGAACGGGCAGCAGGGATAAGGTATAAGTTGGATATCACAAAGGATTTAGGTGATTATTTCTGTTAAACATGTAAATAAAACAAGAACAACATAATTTATTTAAATTCTAACAATCAACGAAAATTGAATAACCGAAAGGATCGCTGGTTTTCGATAAATGTTCCACAGGAGAATAGCACTGTTGACCTTCACTGACCACCGAGACTGAAAGGAGAATACCCTTGAATAACGCGTTGTCTTCAAATACCCAGTGTTGCTGTAAAAACGAGATGTCCACCACGAAATCCCGTAAAGAACCCGCGATGGGTGAAATAATAATCCGTATAGCTAGGGAGACGAGATGGAGGGAAAAGAATAAAATCTCCAGATCTGACTATAATCAGAATCCATATGTGAGCGGCACTAACATTCCATGACCTGATAGTCCGTAAATTCTCAAACATCAAATTACGTCCAAAAATCCGAACCCGATAGTTAAAATCAATAACCTTCACGGTTGAGTGAGAGCGCACTTATTTTATGATCAGCGTGTCCGGCACAGACTGGAATTCTACTATAAATCGATAGATTTACTAATCATCGATGCGCATCACACAATTAAACAGATCGTAGAATTGGAATTTTTTTTTATCACTGAAAAGCAAAATGTAAGTATATGTATATTATCTACAATTAAATCTTTGTCTATTAACTTTAAAAATATAATGATAATAACTAAGTCATGAGTGTACCAGCATACGATAAAAGTTCAGTAAAGTTAACAAAAGCTGGGTACAGTCACATCCCATTTTAGTTTCGTTATCTGAATCATTTAACAGTAGAATCCTAACCTAAATTCTGTTACTGGAATAAGCTAAACTAATATCTTAATCTAAATTTTATTAGTTGAATAATTTAATAGTAGTATCTTAATCTAAATCTTATCATAAGAATAATTTAATTGTCGCTTTATAATTCAAAATTTTATTATGCAAATAATTGAATAACCGCATGACAATTCCAAATCTTATTATACAAGTAATTCAATAGTCGCGTCGTATTTTAAATTTGGTTACATAAATAATCTAATAATCACGTTAAATGCTAAATTCTATTATATAAATTAATTAGTAGTTGTATGGTATTTTAAATTTTGCTACATAGATAATCCAATAGTCGGACTTCATTCTAAGGATTGTTATACAAATAATTTAACAGTCACATCATATGCAAAAATTTATTGTATGAAATAACTTAACAGTCACCTCACCTTTCGGAATCCCTTATTATTCGAATGACTTAACTCGCTACAGCGGGACGAGATTTGCTGTCCAGGCCATGAATCAAGTCGAGAATCAACGTAAATATAGAGAGGGCAATTAGTCAGAGGAGACCCCTTTTTAACTTTAACTAATTATGGGGGGATGACCGACGGCGACCACGAGAGAAACCGACCCCAGATTGGTTACTACGGAGGAAGGTGGGGAATACACCCGCGTCAGGGAGACCGAGACCCGTACCCTAGACGTGAAAGATTCAACTTCTAAAACATCGACCGATTGAGTTAGAACATCCCGTCAAGATGGGACAAATTTTTGGGGTTTTGGATTAAACTAATTTATGGACGATCCCCGATCATAGTAGGAGGAAAACAAACCCAAACCGCCGCCGATACTCCACTTCTCGACATAACTCAAATTCTGTCTACAAAAATTTTTTTTATTATTTTTGTTCAATTTTCTCTCTTTTCCTACTAGCATGAAGAATAATGACGAATCGGCCAGTTCAACGAGGATTCCTCGCCTGCCCCCTTCAATCGTGGCGATACGACACAAATACGAAGATCTGAAGATCCAACACCGCGATCTTCAGGCCAAGTACGAAAGAACAAAAGGAACCTGGGCTGCACCAGAAACCGTCAGAGAGCTCAGGCAGAAAGTCTCCTGACTCACCCAGGCGCGTGACGAATTAATTGTCGAGTCATGCGCCCAGCGTCAGCTGATTCACGAACAATCGGTGGCGCTTCGACGAGCATTTTCGGACACTGAGCTCGACCTCATGTCCCCGGAAATATCCGAGCAGGACAACTCGGCATCATCCAGGTCCATCATCTCCCTAACGTTGAGGATCTCCCCAGTTCGACAACCAGCATCCCTACCTCGATCACAAATCCTCCGTCCTCTCTATCCTCTATGCCAATGGAAATCCAGGCGAACCCTGCCGCTCATACGGCCCGCCACTGGCCGAATCGAAACAAGCGACGTCGGGATCGACGCCGGCAAGAAGAAGCACGGCTCCGAGAAGCCAGGCCAACGGAGGGTGTGTACCAAATCAACGATCTGCCACCCCCGTACCAAGAATTTGAGATCCCGGAGCTCGACCCGGACATCTGCTATGCCCCGCGGGTCATGTTCCCTTCGCCCCCGGCATCAATCCACATCAACTTAGTGGATGAGGAGAATGAACCGCCTCAGGTGGTGCGGGCGCTGAATCTCCTAGACTTGGGAATTGACGAAATCGCCATTCTCACCGGCGAAGTTCCCAATGTCGGCCCCCGAGGAGAAACAGCAGGGCCATCTTCGCAAAGGGACGAGGATTTTCGAGGAGATCCCCCGCCATATCGTCCACCAAAGAGAAGATGTCTCCCAACAGATATGGATGCCGAAGAAAACTAGAACATCCATTCTGTTAACAATATGCTTTCGTTTTATTCATCCTGCTGCGTGATGCCATGTTTTTATCGTACTGAATATAGTTTTGTTTTTATCATGTCTTCTAATATTTTGTTTTAATTAAACAAAAAATTTTCTGTTTGTTTTGTCTGTGGTTGTTATTATTACATTCCTTTTTGTTTCATAACTTGGAAAATGGGGTACTGGTGGCGATGGAAAGTTGCAGGCGCTTGCGGATATATACGAAAATAATTTTTCCATGGTTTCCTCAACGAAATTAGGCGGAAATGCGGAATTTAAAATGGGTTTATGAATAGGAGCGTAAGTCCTTCCAACGGCAGCTGATAATCCCGGAAAGACGAAGGTCCTTCGAGGAGTAGTGCTAGTGATAGCGCTCACCTGCTCGAAGGGCATTCGGCTACTGTACACAATTCCAACTTGGCTCCGGTCACGGGTGTGGAATAGTGAATAAAATCATGTGGCGTACGGGGTGGTTACCCCTAGTGGTGGAAAGTGAAGGTACAGGATTCGGGTGACTAAATGGTCTTGTTTTCAAAAGATTACTTTTGTGTTGTACTTCTTTATTATGTTGGGGTTTGAAGATGAATTCGAATAGGAATTATTGTCAATCTGACTCCAAGCGTGCTTTTAAACAACAGTAACGAACTCCAAACGATATAAACTTTATTGATTAATACACTTGATCTCCACAACAAATCATCAATCAATCACAATTTGGTGCTTATTACGACCCTTCGGGAAGAATAGCACTTTTCGGATCAATTGGCTTTACAATCACTTGACTACTGTGGTGGGTTTCTGAGATCGGTAACTCTGATGTAGTTGCTTTGATTTGACCTTGCTTAATTTCGGTTGCAAATTTCTCTTTAATTTCCTTTTGTCTTTCTTTGTCTTCTGCAATTTATGTCTTATTTTTTTGTGTTCTTGATTTCAATTGCGCTTTCTTTTTATAATCCATCATCCAATAACACTTACTGATGTCGAATAGAAATTCTGATATTTTTTAACGTTAATTCTTATTGGGTCTCCATAATCACTGACAGCTGTCCAGATAAATCATTTTTAGAGGTGCCCTTTCCCCAATTCCCAAACAACATTTCTTCCCTTATCTTGAAAGAGCTTTCGAAATAACGTGCAAATTTTCATTGTTTTCCTAAATTTGGACTTGTTAATTTTAAATGACCTTTTATTTAATTGTCTGGTTTTATTGATTTTCTCTTATTCCCTTCTCGTTATTCGACATTTTTTTCATTCCCTTTTTATTAAGCTCCAGAACCACATCTTAATCACTTATGATTGTTTTCCAAATCATTTTTTGCAATATTTATTGTTATCCTTTTGTGCACATTTTTTTGAGTAAATATATTGTTTATTTTTTGTAAACGTGTGAATTTTCACGACTGAAATATATGTATTTAATAGTACATTAAATATTTTGTATTCCTGCAAAATACAACCAACAATTAGTATTAGTGGTCCGCGGCACGTTTTTGGTTGAGAAACACTAATATAGATGATTTTTATATAGAAAATTTTAAGTGATCGACATGAGCTCTAATAAAGGTATCGTTAAACGAGATATGTCTGTATTGCAAAATCAATCACTGCAAAATAAAGTAGCAAAAAGCAACGAAAATCAAATTTATTAATGTACAACATGAAATTTTTATTTTTTACCTGTAACTTTAACTTTAATCGGTGGCAACCACTTAAGGCATGATTTATCTATCTGGATTGGCTTTTTGTTATTGAAGTTTTCTAAATAATGAATCAATGATTTGCGGCTAATTTGCAACTCCTTTCCGTGTCTGTGATAATATTTCATCAAGTTGTGACTTTCCAGAACACTTTTGATGTCATCAATTGAAATACAGGTCGCGGTACTGAATGCGAGGGAGAATGATCAATAATAATTCCCTCTGGTCACACAAATAATGCTCGTACCTGATATCTTCGATACTACTGTTTGGATAATCCAACAAATAAGTGAATATTACATATTCCCAATAGCTGCGGTAACTCAGCCAACCGAGATCTGACAAAGGCTTTTCAGGACTTCCAATCATTTTCTCAATTTTGGCTAATTCGTAGCCTAATAACATGTAAAAATCGAATTGGCAGAGTAATGATGTTTAATTAATTAAATACGAATTGATTATTAAATTAATTCATGGCAAAAAAATTTGTGAAATTATTATGATCGAAAAATTATTGTGACAATTACTATAATTTATTATTATTACTTATTATTAATATTCATTATTGATTTTATTGTTATTAAATATCAATATTGTATTCAACATTTTTATTATTATTTTTATTATAATTATTATTATTTTATAATAATATTATTTATTATTAATAATCATTGTTGTTTTATTCTTATTTAATATTAATAATTATTATTTTTACTGTAATTTAATATAAATATTATTATTTATTGTTATTATTTATTATAAATCTTAAATATTTTTATCGCTATTTATTATTAATATTATTTATTATTAATAATCATTGTTGTTTTATTGTTAGTTAATATTAATATTGTATTCAACATTTTTATTATTATTTTTATATATTATAATTATTATTAATTATTATAAATATTAAATATAAATATTAATTATAGTTATTATTTATTATTAATATTAAATATTTTTATCGCTATTTAATATTAATATTATTTACTATTATTATTAGGTTTATTTATTATTATTTTTAATTATTATTAATAAATATTATTATTAATTGTTAATATTAGTAAACATTAATACAATTTATTATTATTATTATTATTATTATTGTAATAATTAATGTTAAACAAATAAAATAAACTTTAAAAATTTTATGCCTAAATTTCGTGTTAAATAGAAAACAGCACATTGATATATATTTGGAAAGAGTAAAGATATACGAACCACAATCCCAGTGATTATTTATACTGTCATCATTAGCTAATAACTTACTAAAAGCGATTAAAAACTTTCCATAACCTTTTCTTTGAAATGGGGGAAGAGTTAAAATGCATGCGAGATTATAGTTATCAATTGATATCTTTTCCTGAACATAAAATCTTCTGCTTATTTGAAATTCATATCTAAAACATTATTTACCTTGGAAAAATAACCAACCAAATGACAACCTTCTCTGTCGACTTCACACAATACATAAAACATAAAGGGGGCAACATCATAATATAACGTTTTGTGATCCAGAAATAATTTGGCCAATAAACAAAGGTTTTGGCAATAAAGCTATAAATTTATGAAAATAATCAATTCGTTGGTATTAGTAAAATGTGACAAAAATATGTTAAATTTAATAATATATAATAAAAAAAAATTTATTGGAATTGAATGAATAGTTTTTATTTTTTAAAAAATTTTAAAAAAAATATTTTGAAAATTTGTTTAAATAAATATATTTGTTGAATACAGTTGAGGGAAAGAAAATATTAATCAGAGAAGTGGAAAAATTGAAAGTAAGTTAAATTTTGGTTATGAGAGATAAAATATTTCATATTTTATGAATAAACATTGCGGAAATAGGCTAACCTTGTTATTGGTTTAAATTTTATTTGAATAATAAATAAAAAAATAATTATAATAATAATAATAAATGATAAAAATAAAATAAAAATAATAAAATAATAATAATAATAATAATAATAAAAATAATAATAATAATATAATAATGAATTATACTTAAAACTTTACTTTCTTTTCATTGCCATCAATTTCAAAAACAGATAAATTTTCCTTGCGGTAAATTTCTTTTCCAGGAGGCTGTTTTTGTGGGCATTGTGATTGATGACACAAAAACGAGTCCTCTAATTTCATATATTTCAGACAATACTCACAGATGTACAATTTCTGAAATTTTCGATAATCTTCTGGATAGGGAGAAAAATACCATGTCTCTATTTCATATGTTCCATACCGAATGGTTTCAATATATTTCACTCTAGTAAACTGAACATCCAAGTATTTATCAATATTTAAACTTAAAGCAGAAAAATTAGGAAAAAACTTTTATTATGGTGAAAATGAATTTTTAACAATAATTTAACCACAAAATATTAATAATAAGCAATTAAAATTAGGGAATTTCTATGTTCGTTTTCCCTAAAATGAAAATGTATTTATAGAAAAAGCCTAGAAAAAAGTTTACAAATTCTTGTTTTTGCTCTTTTACAGCAGGTAATTTATATCGATTGTTTGTTTTTATTATAAATTGACTGTTTAAACCTATAATACACCCAAGCGCATTTGATAACACTTTTTGTGTATTAAATAGCATTAAATAGTTAGCAAAGTTTTAGATGTTGTATTTGTCGATACTTTGGAAAAAAGAAAATTTCAAAAATGTCAAAGGGACTTTTTCTGTACATGTTTTTCTCTCAGAAAAATTTAAAATTTTCGCTAGAAAAATATTGAAAAGATATGAAAAGAATGTGGTCAGCAATTATATATCAGCAATCATTCTCTATAATTTTGTAGAAATAATTTTTGAAAATCTCAAATCATTGCGCTATAAAATTTCGCTCGATAAAAAAGTAAAATTGCACTTAAAAATCAATAATTGCACTTTTTAATCAATACTTGAATTATTTTCTAAAAATTTGCACTTAAAATCAATAATTGCAATTTTAAATCAATAAAAATTAAAATAGTTAAAAATCAATAATCTCCGTTACGAGTTTTTGCTGAATGTTGGTTGCTAATCAATGCGTGGTAACTAAAATGCATTAAATACGGGACGTCCTTAATGAATGCTCCATAACCGGTTTTATAGTTGAATTTACACTAATTGCTCTGAGATAATCTAAATACCTCAAACTATAGTCAGAAATTGCAATTAAAAATTAATAATAGCACTTCAAAAAAATGCACGATAGTATATTACATAGTGCAAGATAATTCATCGACCAAGTGTGCTGAAATTCATTTCGCGAGATCGAAACACTGGTACTAATTAAGGGAGCGGGGTATATATGCGTGATCGTATTTTAATTTTGTCACCAAGAAGATTTTCTTCTCTTCTATGGTAAATTCTCTTAATTTACGCCATTGGTTAATTTTAGTAGTTATTTTTAGTAGATGTGTATTATTTCTATTTATAAATTAATTCAATAACAAAGAATCAATAAGAAATTAAATTAAAATCAATTAAAATTTATATTATAATTAAAATATATAATAAATTAATTATTAAGAAATTTAACTTAAAATATTTTAATAAATTGAAATGAACATTAAACTAACGGCTTGATGCTCCTTTTCCAATTTCAATGTTATTGAATCCATCGGAGCTTCATCCTAATTCAATCAAAATTTAATTTCCTCAGTCAAGAATACAAACAAATTACTATGGATCGGCCATGATAAATTTCATTAATTTTTCTCTTTTGATGTCGAGTTAATCTCCCGTCACTGCATTCGGTTGCCAAAGCTAATAAATTTGAACAAGATTCTTCTTTAATTTCAAATTTTGAGTTAACATCGATGTTTTCGTAGGGTACCCATTCATCAAGACGACGATCGTCTAAATCAAAAAATGTGTTACTCAGATTAATTATAAAATGAGTATTAAATAAATTCAAATATTATGAATTATTATATAATCGAAAATATTATAATAAATTAATTTGAATCTTACTGCCATGATAATGGACAAAATATTCATTCTGATTTGCTGTGGAGATTCGACATTCAATAATTGTTGCTTTACCTAAAAATTCTGTATTAATTTTAATGACAACAATAAAAATTCCAAAAATTATAACAATATCTTACATAAACTATCATCTTTTCGTTTAACAATATAATTTTCGTTAATAAGAATATCATTCGAGTTCTTATTCATATTTTAATATACGTAGACTGAAGATACAAACTTTTATAACTAAAATAATCAAATAAATAAAAAAAGCAATTGTAATAAAAGTAACAATTTAACAAACACTAATAAAACTGAGATTTTATGATAATTAAAATAATAATAATGTAGTTTTCGCTTTCAAACTTCTAGACGAAAGATTCTTATTGAAACAAAATGAATTAATAAAGTAACTAAAATCTGCATAGTAAAATACTTAAAAGCTTATTAACTTATATAAATTTATCAAATTATTTTCTAAACTTAAATTTCTAAGTTTACAATGAATATTTTCAGTAGAATCAATTATTATGTATTTTATTGAAAAGTAATTTAATACCACTTTAGATTTAGTAAGTTAATTGAACTTTTACATAGTAAAAATAGGTGTCAATATTTCAGGATTTTTTCTCTTCTTAGAAGATATTTTGGATTAGTGGTAGGTCATTAGGTTTTTCAAAAAACTTCAGAAAATACAACTAAACGCCTGTTGTCAGCTAACGTTGATTTGGGCCAGAACACAAACGGTCTTGAAAATTGTTTAAATGCATCAGTAATACAGCACGAAAACCCAGCACCAAGATAACTTAAAATACAATATACAACACCAACTAAACACTTTAAAATCTGAGAGAATATAAATAAATATAAAATCAAAAACATAAAAGTAAAAATTAAATAAATACAAAATGCATCAAGAACCGCACGAAATTTACATAAAAAATAACATAATAACAAGAAAATTCGACCGTAAAATGACCATTTACATATAAGTAAAAATTAATGAATTAAATGAATAAAATGAAATATTTTTGGCTGAATAAATTTAATTAAAAATGTTAAAAATAAATTGACAATTTAAATTAAGAAATTAATAAAAATTAAATTTAGACAACACCAATAATTTCAAAGTCGAATTTTGTTTCATCACAATAAAAATAACACGCGAGGTTAAGTCCAAATTATAGGTATATATACTGATGTGTTTTGACAGATTTTAATCTTATTTTTGGTGGGTTACAGGGTTTCATTGTTTGTTTGAACTAATCGGTGGTTGCCCTCGTAACGCCATACAAAATGATACTGATCGCCACTTGGCACCCGTTGCTAAGCAACGTTGGTAATGTGTTCAAGTGGTGGATTGCCCGCAAAAATTGAGTACCATGTGCTAGTACTGTAGTTGCTCGGACAATCCTCGGGTTCACGAGCTGTCGATAGAAGACCTGTGCTCGCTTAGCTCTGTCCCTCATACTACTCGAATGGTAATTTGGTCGATAGGCATATCTAAACTGTTATCGTTATCAAATTCGATTAAGTCGTCGGCTTATAATAATACTAGGCTAAACGTTGATTATATTATTACTCCTAGACCGATTAAACTCTACCAGCTTGATTAGTATTACATCTCGAAACGACTAAGGTTATTTATCTGTGCGTTCCTGGTGTGATGTATTCTGTTGGCTAACTCCTCACAACTCTTGCTAATGATGGTAATAATTAGAACATGTTAGATAATATTTTTAGTGTTGGGCAGATGGGTGAGTCGAAAATCCACTATCTATCGGGCATTAATGTTGGTTAAGTGGATGGAATTACTACTAATTAAGATTCATTTAAAATTTACTAAGTATTTAGGGATACTATCTGTTACAAATCAGTTTCAAAACTCAAAGGATCCGCGATGTTATCAGATATTGAGGTTGATTTGAGGGTTACCAACTACCTACTGCTGTTTGAGATTAATTCTGAAATTTATTAAATATATAAACGTCATATTAATTAACATGAAGTTACAATTTACTAATACATAACATCGATATTGATTAAACTAATTCTAAAATCCGCTATTCTATGATGCTAATGTTTATTCGAAACAGAGTTAAAGTTTACCGGTTGTACTTAATCCGACGATATTCAAGTTAGTCACATCCTGTCAGGACGATGTTGGCGGAAACGTCAATCCCTTCGATCGAGCGGATGTTAGATTCATTCAAGGTAGGTTTCCGGTTTCCGGTCGATTCTCTCAAGTTAATTTAGTTATCGATCGGCTACTTCTATTATCGACTTAGTACAAATTTCGGTTGCGGAGTGCGCGTAGACTTTCTAATGATGGGACTCCTTATCAAGCATCACTTTGATATTCATCATTTGATATGTTTATTCGTCTAAGTTGGACTATATCGGATTTTACGCGTCGTAAGTCAATTTCTTGTGATTTTGTTGGTGTATTTATTAACTTTATAGTTATTCGTTTGGCGTCAGGATATTCGTCAGATATCAAGAAAATCTTTCTAAACTGAATGGCTATCATCAAGTTGAATCTAATATTATTAACCGGTTCGCGTTTCTAATTCGGATCATTTTCGATTTTATCCCTGCCTTTCAACCATCGTGTTAATTTGAATTTCTGTCATTTTTATTCAATAACGGATTGATATTTATTTGTTGATTCATTCATTTTGGTTCTTTTAATCACGATTTCTTTATGTTAATCAGATTTTAATTTATTTTGGTCAGTGAATAATATTTTATACCCCATTTTATTCTGAATTGCTAAGTTTTTAAGTGAGGAATTTATATATTTTAATCCATCTAATTAAATCAAAGGAAAAGCTCTGTTTACTACACCATGAGTTTGTACTATTAATCAACGAATTATTTTATTATTATCGATCGTTTTCGACATTTAACTAAATGAGTGCTTTATTTTTAATTCGTAATTTTCCTTTTATTTAATCAGTGAATAATTTTTAGCAATTAACTAAACGATTACTTTATAATAAATCTTTAATTCCTAACGTTTCTCGTTATATTCAATCGATGAAGTTTTGGATTGTCAATCAACAGATTATTTTATTTTTATCAGTAGTTTTCAACATTTAACTAAGTGATTACTTTGTTTTAAGACTTTTCCTTTGCTTTAATCAATGAAAATTTGGATCTTTAATCAACAATTTAATCAAGGGATTTCATACTGTTATTCGAAAATCGTTTCACCTTTAATTGATACGTTTCTTTATTTGAAATCAAAGAATTCGATTCTTAGTGGCTTTCATTTTTATCGGGGTTGATTTGGATTAGATCAACGCATTACTCGTTCTTACCCAAAGATCGGATTGCTTTTATTGAAATGAATTATAATAATCTAACTGATGAAATTATTTGCTAATACCCTAATCAATAATTTACGAGCATTTAAATTATCTTTACCCAACATTTACTTTAATTTTTAGCCATAAAATACTTTACTTTTACACTCAATAATTTCAATTTAACCGAGTTCGATAATTCCCAACAAATTTTATTTATTTCAAAATGTTAATCCAAATAAAACACTTTACTTCTACAATTAATGGTTACTTTAATTTTTTTCAATAATTTCAATTTAATCGAATTCAATGATTCCCAATGCATTTAATTTATTTCAAAATGTTAATCAAAATAAAATACTTTACTTTTACAATTAATGGTTATTTTTAATAATTTCAATTTAATCGAATTCAATGGTTCCCAATGAATTTTATCTATTTTCAAAATGTTAATCAAAATAGTTATAACAACGATTTCAGTTGATTTAACCCGAGTACCCTTTCCCTTTAATAGGCCTTAGACGCATATTGTGTTCATATTATATTTACTGAGTGCCCACTGGACTACTCGGTGTGATAATTTTAAGCCATATGTAACATAATTTTAGGTCGATTTTACAGAATTGAGAAACGAGGAAGCAGCCAGAGACTTCTTCCTTATTTCTCGCTTCAGCTATAGGGATAATATTGACGTTACGACCGCTGCGTTGCGCACGCTGAGTCTTCACGGGTACATATCATTGGCGATTTTCCACGCACTTACATGCCTCTGTACTATGTAGATTTTAATTACTTGCGTGATGTGTCGGCTGTGGGCCGGAAAAATTTCGACATTAAAATTTATAAAAGCATATAAAATAAGTTAGATATATGTAGAATAATTTAAATATATTAATAATATTTATTAATTAGGACAAAATAACAGAAATTACCCTCCATGACCATTCCAAAATTTTCATACAAAACATAAAATGTCATAATAGAAAACATAAATGCCTCTCTCCCACACCGCCGTCAAGCAGAGCTCTACAGAGATGCTATGAACGTGGTGTGGAAAGATGGCTCCAACATAAATATTTCTCACCTAGAATAATAAAACAAATTCTCGAAATGGTTCTAAACTGATCTGAAAAATGGTTTACAAATAGTTTTAACAACGATTCACAATTTTCAAAAAATGGTTAAAGTTCAAAATTGGAATCTGAAAATGGTAGATTTTCAAAATGGTTTTCAAAATGGTTAAAGTTCAAACTTAGTTTGAAAAAATGGTTAGTTAAATGTGAAAATGGATCAGTATATATACCTATTTGTGTGACGTGTGAAATTTGATGCAGTAAAACAAAATTCGACCTTGTTATTTTCTAGCAAATTCTATTATTTATTTTTATTATTTTTCGATTTATTTTTATAATTTTTTATTTAAAATTTTTATTGAATTATTACTAATTCAATTTTTCGATTTAAATTTCACTTTAATGAACTTTAATTGATTTTTTTTCAATTTCGTCGAATTTGTTGTGTTTTCTTGTTATATTTGTATAGGTATCGTGCGAATCTTGGTGCATTTGTTAATATTTTAATTTATTTTTATGTTTATTATTTTATATTTAATTCTTTTATTTTCTCAGATTTTATCGGGTTTACTTGATGTTTCAGTGGGTTTATTTAAATTGCGTGTTATTTTTGCGTGTGTGTTTCTGATCCATTTAAACATTTTTCAAGGCCGTTTACGTTCTGGCCCAACATTTTTCAGTATTGATTTAAAATCTTATTTTTCATTGGTGTGTACAACTACCTGAGTACCGTGATAAGTGTTGTGTCTAAGCACGACAGCTGACAGCTAGCGTGTGATTATTGATTGTGAACTAATGCCCGATAAATTGATGAAATGCTTATTATGATTTTGTGAATTAATGCCAGATGAATTAATGATTAGTTCACGGCGATTTTTTTGAATTCCCATTGTCGTATTTGACCAGATGAATTTATGGAACTTGTAGTATGCCAAATAAAAATTTAAAGCCAACCATCTTTATGCATCGAGGCTTTTATTCAACTCCTATGGTAAATTTCTTTTTTCTTCGGCCCACAGCCAAAACATATTGCAAGTCAGTAAAATCACACATAGTTACCGAGCAGTGTAAGTGCGGTGTAAGTCCGCCAATGGCTCGTGACTGTGAGAGATCTCGCCGTGGGTAACGACGGACTCGAAAGTCAAATCATTGAACATAAATAGCGAAAAGTGGTAGCTCGAGAGCTGGTCTTTTGGCTCAACTTTAATGCACTCAATTTCGATAAAATCGACATAAACTTTTTAAACAACAATCGGCTCAAAATCTCTAACACCGAGTAGTCCAGTGGGCACTCATTAACTATGAAATGAACATAAATAGATCTTAAGGACAAAAAGAGGGAATGGGTAGTGGGGAAGATTGCGAAATCGTTGCAACAGTTAAAATGAATAGCCATCGGAAAAAGATTAATCCGAACGACCAAAATCATGAAAAATAATGTTTTTAAATAAGAATTAAATAAATTAATTTGAGTTGAGGCGGAAAATATGGGCGGGACGCTGCTCAAATTTTCCGAACTAATTCAAATACTTAACAAAAATAGTAACGCAAAAATGGAATGCGTAAAATAAGGGCGGAACGCTGCTCAAATTTTCCGAGTCAATGAAAATACTTTGTCAAAAACTGTAGAATAGGGATGAACCGTAAAATAAGGGCGGAACGCTGCTAAAATTTTCGAATTTACAAAAATACTTTATCGAAAACCGAAAAATATAGATGGACTACGGCTAATGTTGTATATCAATACAAAATTTTAATGCTGAGGAATAAGGAAGGATCCCTACAAAATCTTAATAATAATAACGATAATGATAAGAGTAATTATAATAATAATAATAATTATGATAATAATAATGATAATAATGATAATAATAATAATCATGGTATTTGTAGTAATGATGATAATAATTATGATAATAATAATAGTAGTAATAATCATAGTGGTAATAACAATAAATATAATGGTAGTTATAGCTATAAAACTATTAATAAAGGTATTAGTAGTGACAATTAATAAAGGTAATATATATAATAGCAACAATAATAATGCTGGTAATAATGATGGTGTATTTAACACAACAAAGGGTGTACAGGCCAAAGAATAATCTTCGACATGGACAACGATAAGAAGGACTATGAGAATAGACATAACAATGAATGATATGAGAGTATAGGTTAACATTTGAAGGAGATAGGAGAATAATGGGACCTAAGAATCAAAAGCGAGCACAGGTCTTCTATCGACAGCTCGTGAACCCGAGGGTTGTCCGAGCAATTACAGTACTAGCGATAATACTCAATTTTTGCGGACAATCCACCACTTGAACACATTACCAACGTTGCTTAGCAACGGGTGCCAAGTGGATCAGAATCATTTTGTATGGCGTTACGAGGGCAACTAGAAGGATAAGCAAGATTTGAAACCCAGTAACCCACCAAAATTAAAGATCGTAACGTGAATAGTAATTAAAATATCGAAAACTGATAAAAGAAAATTAAATATTGGGACGCTAATAACAATTAAAATATCAAAACGGATGTAAAGGAATTAAAATATTATTAATTAACCAAAAGTAACTAAATTCGTGATATGATGTAAAGAAATAAATTTTCATAAACGATTAATAGTTAAAATGTCGTTAATTTACCAAAAGCAACTAAATTCAGGAGTAAAATTTCCAAAGTGACGCGAAGAAGTTAAATTTGGTAAAATGATTAATAATTAAAATATCGTTAATCTAAAGAAGGATACCTAAACTAACGACTATATCCGATTTCATAACCTGACTAATAATAAAACGTGGTTAATGGATAAGAGACAAATTAATGACTAAATGGAACTTCATAACAAGATCAGTAACAAAATGTCGAATGTAGATAAAAGGCAATTAAAATCATGATTAAAAGACCACTACAGACGTAAACGTATTAAATACCATGGTAGGATTAATCATTAAAAATGCGGTAAATTAATAATAGTAAACTTCATAACGCGATCCATGATCAAATAATAAAAGGGATTAGTTGTCATAAATTAGGTAAAGAATAATCGAATATCATAACCCAACGGATGGAATCGAACACCGTGAACTGATAACAAATAGTGAGATACCATAAAATGATAAAAAGTAATAGATAAAAACTTCCGACTAAATTGGCGACAAATAATTAAACATCATAAACAACAACGAAAATATTAGATTGTATTAAAATCCAAAATTTGGATATCATCGCATCACCAGCAGGTTCTTCGCCAAACGGCAGACATCGAGTAACACTATAAAGTACCCTTCTTCATGGCGAGCATGGATAATTAGATATTCCAGTCGGACACCTCATTAGGAATAATCGGATTCCGAAGTAGGTTTTGATAGAGCTCGTTCTTAATTATCTGACATCGAATGAGAAAAATAATTCGGAGATAAAGCAGCTTATAAATCCATTCTCTTAGTGAATAATAAAATTGACAATACAGCAACCCATTGAATCAACGAGGAACAATCGAGTGAACTCAATGACGATATAAGTATGTAAATTACAGACAGATCATAGTCCTAGTTCTTGACATGACAAGTGAAAGCAGAATTAATCACGAGTATGAATAACAAATCAATGACGCCGACCAAATAGCAAACACCAGATCATTATTTTAATGAGATCTATGTCATTAAGAGTAAACTTCAACGTTGAATAAACAACTGCTAAGAATGATAATCCATTTTACCTACCAGCTAATTAATACAAGGCCGCAATTGTATTTGAGATCATTGACATCGGAAATAACTTCAATAGAGATAAATTAAATTGTTAAAAAATCACTGACCGATCGTAAATAAAGAAAATATTTTTATTTCGAATCAGCCACGTCACCGTAAACATAGACTTACGACTATAAAAGCAATAACAAAATCCTAAGATCCATAACAAATAATCATGATGAACTCCCGATTAACGAACGCCGATCACGGACGTAACTCCAATAAACGAACAAGTGGCTTTTGTTTGTTAGATTTCTTTTGACATCTGAATAATCTGCTCGTAGAAATTCTTGCTAATACTACGTGCGTGTTCCAACTCCTTCTGTAGAATTTTTAGTGATTCCATATCTGTGAATAATGAAATTAACTTTGGTCTACACATCTTAAGTTATTTAATTAATCATACAAATATTTATGGTATTACACTACAAAACAAAAAAAATCGTGGAAAGCAACTGATCATTTATTTAAACCTAAATTGAATTTCACTAATGTTATTGTAAATTTGAAATCCGTGTTCGAGTCATTAGCGGAATTGAGGGTTTTGATGATGCCTCTCAACACATTCGTCAGGGACCGGCTGAGCGTAAGAGTGCTCATGATACACAAAGACCGGTCGTTTTGTGTTTCGGGTACGGCTGGCACGAAGCATCAGAGGAACGACGACACTAGCTTTCATTCGTTCATCAGCATGACTGAAAGTGGGGCTGTGCGGCGGTGTGTGTTCGTCGGTATCCGCAATTCTGCCGGCCGCTATGTCCTTCTCCACATTTGTAAGATATAGCCTGGCCCTAGCTACTTGGAGATTGATCTAGCGTTGGTGATCCTCGAGCCGAGCGAGAAGGGATGCTGCATGTTCGTGGATTTCTTGGGCAGGGGTTCGACCTGGGGCTATTGTTGCTGCTACGAATGGTAGCTCGACGTCGTTCAATTTTTGTAGTACCCCTGATCGGCATCCTCTCGGCTGGGACACAGTGAAGCCCGCATTCAACATGGCTTGTCGCCATTGATCAGCAGCATGCGTGGGGCACCGGATAAGGGCTCTCGATGCATCTACAGTTAGGTTACATGAGTAGATTCTCCGTATGTTCGTTGAAACAGTTAAGACGTTGTCCAAGGGTCAAGATTGTTTATGGGGTTTTCACACTTATGATTATTTTATAGCACGAACTTAAAGATGCGGGTTTGTAAACCACCTGTCGGGTTCACCTACTTATAATCTAATTTACGAGAAATAACTAAATTAACACTGTGATTGTAAATTTACCCGATTTAAGCTATGATGAATTTGAATTAAATATTAATCGTGTGCAGATGTCTGGAATACTTTTATTCAAACTAATAAATGTAATGTATTATTTGTATGAAATGAATTATACGAATTTTGTTTAAATTAGCTAATTGATTAAAATGTGTTGCATCTTAGGTGACGAAATTCGCCGTTACTTGAAGAAATTCAAGCCCCTCCTTAATTTCTCGATAATTTGGTTGCTTTGGACCTTGTTGGACGTGAGTAAAATCGTTATGCAAATACATTCATAGTTTCTCATTTTAATTATAGAGTCGACTTCCAAATATATTTCATATGAGATCGCTATTTTCAGCTGTTATTTAGTCAGGTTAGAATTTGGATTTTATAGAGAAACGATGTTTAAAATTCCTAATTTCACATTGTTAAATTAAATATTATGAAGATGCTTAGTCTGTTCTTATGATTTACCATCTATTCGCTTTCGAGTTGGGACGTGTTTCTATTTCGAACAAATGTTTCCACTATCGTCACATTTGGAGTTCCCACAATTGCCCAAGCTCTCCCCAATCATTTATTCCATTCACGGTGTAACATGTTCATGCTCCCAAACTCTCATACGATATGGTACTGATTTATCTTTCATCGTTTCCTAAAGTAAGTGAAATTCAAAATTCATATTCAACACGATTCAGATGAATTTTTCTTCATTTAATTGAAATATATTTGGAATTCTACTCTTTATATTTTATCATTATCTAGCTAAATAAGAAAACATCATAACTTAAATAATGAAATAAAATGATCAAGAACAATAATAATAAATATTCATACGGAATTGACATAGAGATTTGTAGTTATTCCCTATATAGGTTAACGCGCTTTCCGGCCGACAATTATTATTGCTTAACTAGTTAAATAAACACAAAAATTGAATTAGGAAAAACTTTATTTGATTAATCGATGTTTTTCAAACCAAATCTGGATAATTCGACTTATTGCTGTTGTCAAAAGTTGGCTATAACTACTATTCACTGGGATCGTGTCGGGGGTCTGTGTGCGGTATCCTTAGTTAAGACTCGGAGTCGTTAATAATAAATTATGAGAATAAAATTTTTACTTGTCGGACGGGACCTTGGGTTCAGGAATATGTCGTCGTCTGGGATCCTATCCATCATATTCTCATGGATTTGGTTCTGGTGATTATATATTTTGAAAGTTCTAAAATTTTCTGTTAGCATTAATCGATCAGTAATTCTTATACCAGTTTGTATGCGCCGGGGCAGGAAAATTTCGTCTACCCCTATCGGTGGTGGATTTGTTGGCCGTGCATGCGAGGGCGCGCGGGTGTAACGTCTCATTCAATCTCATTACTATTGTATTAGTGGAATTCTGTGTGCTTGTGCATGGAATGCTTATTGATTATACGCGGAAATGTCAATGTTCACGCTATTCTCGGTGTGCTTAGAAGGATGACTGTAACTCGATAGGCACACCCTGGTATTAGTTGGTGGTAGAGTTTTCTCTAATGTACTAATGCCCTCATGTAATTTAGTTCGTATCGGTGTGTAATGGTTCAATATTCTGAAAGGTAATCGATTTTATTTATTTCCAACTAAATTAATGGTTAACTTTTCAGTTGATTGTCGTCACATGGATTTAGCTCGTTAGGGTAACAGTATCGGAGTTACACAGATATGGTTGCATTTTTCGATTTACTGGCTAATGACATTTTGGGCGAGACAAGGTTGGGTAATATTTTACGTGAGTAAGTAACTATTTAAACTTAATTTCTTTTTGATTAGGAGGGACTCTAAAACATGATAACTGGGGTCGTTTATTGGAGTTAATGAACCTAACGTGGACTCGACATTACCGATTAGTTGTTGTTAAATCTTTGTGGGTATGCACTGAATTGTTCATCACAATCGATTATCCGCAGAGATGATTCTTAATGGATATAAATGGCGTAAGCGCATTAGTTTTTTGCTCACAATTGTCGAACCGAGTTGAAAATCGTAGCGTTGGGTTTTCTCACTTGGGTCTACGCGTAATCAGGTAACCTTATAAGTTTATAAAGCATAATTGTTATTGATTAGATATTCGAAACGTTTGTTCCAAATGGCAAACATCTTCGCCTTACGATGGTTATAGTGTCCTTCCTAAATCTGATTGATTGTGCTTTTATAGGGCAATCAGGACTTATTGGGCTTCGTTACTCATCTACTGGGGAATATCTATTCATCATGTTAGGAATTAATTTGATTTTCTATGTGTTATCAATTCAATTATACTTTTCCCATTACTTGTCATATTTATGGTCAAATTATTTTGGATTCATTTTTAGTAATAATTTATTTTATTGGGAATCTCTAAATTTACTTGTTACATCTATAAGTAAGTTACCTTTGGATTTATTACACTTTAGTAACGGTTTATTTTACTGGGGGTCTTCTCAAATTTAGAACTATTGGTATGAGGGTTTACCAGTCGAATCTTTATTTCATTAATTTTTAAACGTATGGAGTTAATTTTTACATTAAATTCTTACGGGATTTTCGCTAATTCCATTTCTTCTATGAATTTATTTTAACTAAAATTTTATTTGAGACATAATAGTTGAAAGCTACAGAAAAGATTTTATTTTGACCTTGGAATTTTCTAGTGTATTCTAAGCTTAATTTTTATTATTTTGCAATTTTATTTGATAATTTTTCTTTTGAAATTTTAATTGAATTATTTCTAATTTAAATTATCTGATTTTTATTACATTTTCATGAAATTTCGCATTTTTTAATAAATTGTCAAATTTCGGTCAAAATCGTTGGGTTTTCGTGTTATATTTATATTTATTTCGTGCGGATTTTGTTGCACTTTGTTATTATTTTAATTTATTTTTGTGTTTATAATTTTATATTTAATTGTTTTCTTCCTAGCATTTTGATAGGTGTTGGGCCAGAACACAAACGGCCTTGTAAATGTTTAAATGAATAGGTAACACACATGCAAACACAACATGCAGATTTAAATTCAAACCTATTAAAACACCAATTAACTCCACCAAAATATAAGAAAGAAGGCAATTAAATATAAAATAATAAACAAAAAAATAAATTAAAATAATTACAAAAAGCAACAAGATCCGCACGATATAAATATAAACATAACACGAAAACCTAACAAATTCGACCGAATTTGATAATTTAACAAAAATGTGAAATTTCATGAAAATGAAATAAAAATCAAAGAATTTGAATTAGAAATAATTCAATAAAAATTTCAAAAGAAAAATTATCAAATAAAATTGCAAAATAATAAAAATTAAGCTTACACTAGAAAATTCCAAGGTCAAAATTTGTTTTACTAAATCAAAAAGAACACGCAAAGTTAGGGCCAAAAAATAGGTATATATACCGATTCATTTTTACACAATTTTAATTGTTAATTCAGATTTCAACTTGAAACTTTAAAAATCTATGTAAGTGAGAGTTTTGTTCGAAAACTCTCTCCACGTCGCATCCTCGCAACCTCGATGGAGCTCTGCTTGGGTGTCGGCGTGGAGAGGGCGAGATGTTTATGAAATTTTTGTTTGTTGGATTTTATGTAACGGGTAATTTGGATTTGATTTTAATAAATTATTTTATAATGCATAAATTATATTTTTTTTTATTGTCGAAATTTTTCCGGCCCACAGCCAAAGACACATCACAAGTTAGTAAAATCAACTATGTTACCGAATTCGTGCCCGTGAAGACCCGGCGTGCCGAACGCAGGGGTTTGAACGTCAATATTGTCCCGTATAGAAGAAATGAGAGATAAGGAGGCGGTTTTTTGGCTACTTCTTCGTCTCTCAGTTTCTTTAAAATCGACCTAAACTATCTTGCATACGGCTCAAAATCATCACACGAGTAGTCCAGTGGGCACTCATTAACTACAATATGAACACAGTGCGCCTAAGGTCAATTAAAGGAAGGTAACGGGGAATTATATAACGAAACCGTTGTTATGAATAAAAATTAAATATAAATCTAAACGGTTACTATAAATTTAGGTAATCATAAGTACCCAGCATTTATCATAAATTTAAGTAGGGGTTCTAAACATGAATCTAAGGCCCAAGTAGTTGTTATACACTCGAACAGGGTAGTAAGGGATTAAACGAAACGCCAAGAATTGTTTTCTGTAATTGATAGCTTACGCCAAATGTAATAAATTAATCATAAGCCCGATAGGTGTATTGTGACAAAATTTTGGATAAACCCTACCTATAAAACTCTGACAAGTTCCCCCACCCCAAAAATGTGATAATTAATTAATTCGATGACCAGCGACTAGTATTAAGGTAAAAGGCAACCAAAAATCATGAGTATCGAACTACCTGGCCCCAAAATCAGAAGAACCTCTTTATTTAAGCGCAGGAATTGCCGGATTAACCAAATAAATTCGATAATAAATCCAATAATATCATTTAATAATATACTGCCAAATTTTCATCAAATTTAATAGATGGCGCCAGTTTTCTGCTGGAGTCCTCCGAGTTAAAGTTAACTTTTATGCCAAAAAGCCAGAAAAATCCCTGAACAACATTAGAAATGACAAGTCAAAAATTACTTCTCATTAGGATAATCCATTAAAATTCCCCGAATAAAAAGATAATACGAGAAAATCTTAGGAGTTTGATTTCCAAAAAAAACGTTTATCATCCGTGCAGAAAAATAAAATCCCTACAAAATAATATAGAATTTAACTCTAATTTCTGAATAATACCTGTCATTAATGCCGTCGACTTTCATATCCATAAAAAATAAGGCAAAAACTTGAGAATCGGTTCCCAGACAAGGCTCATCAGCTATACGACTTAAACGGAAAATTCCCCGAAAACTAAGAACGAAAATTTATAAATCAATTTCTACATAGTGCTCACTGTCAATACGATTTAAACCGATAAAATCCGTAAGTATACTGGTTAAAACGTTCTCCAGATATGCGACCACTAATGTAAGAAACATCAAATGTTGCAATGCCCCCATAGGAAGTAAATCCCTGAAAAGAAAAATTTTAAGAATAAAATTCTAAAACTACAATACCTGTAGCTAACTTAAGTTAATTGGCCAGAGTCGCCATCGAATCTCGAGCAAACCGAATCCACCAGAGAGAGTTGACTAGGTAAAAATCAGAGACAAAAAGGAAAAGTGAAAATTGATCACATGATAAATCAATAATCCCTACAACATAACACGCCACCAAGTTCAACAGGCATGTACGGATATCTTAATTATTATGTGTTAGGCGAATTTTGATTTACTTTACCCTTAGTAACTAATTGAGAAGATAAATTTTAATGCATAATCTATTTATTCAGTGTTCGTATCAACTATAGTCCGGTAAATCAATTCTTCTTAAAATAAGCTTTAACTATTAGTTCTAACCTTAAATCTTATAATTCATTAATAATTACTAGGTTCATATTGTTGGGGTATCACGAAAAAGCACAGTAAAATTGATAAAACACAAAAATGATAAAAGTGCAATATTAATTAAAAAATTTATAAAAATTCGAAAGTAATATTGATCGGGGGAAATTGGTATGGTTGAACGCTAAATTGAGAGACGAGTCCAGAAATAATAATAAAAATTTAGTTAGGGGTCCCTAGAAAATGATATAAGATAAAAAAGGAAATTAATTAAGAAAAATTAATTACTAATGGGAAGCCCGAGTCAATGGGAAGCCCGAGGCAATGGGAAGCCCGAGGCAATGGGAAACCCGAGAGATGAGAAAAACCCGGCGCATAGACGGAATAATATAGTAGGATAAATTAGCCTAAACAACATTAAACGGGCGCCACTGGGTAACGAAGAGGTAATTACTTTGCAATTAGTAAATTGGTAAAGGACCAGACGTTGTTGACAAATGTCGGTCTGGAAAGTAATTATTATTAATAATTTAATAATGTAGAAAATTTTGTTGAGAATCGTCGCAAAACAGTCTGAGAAGGAGTATAAAAGAAAGAGAGAAAAACACGAAAGGGCCATTATTCACCAGACAAGAAAAGAGAACCATTATTAACCAGACAAGAAAAGAGAGACATTATCAACCAGGCAAGAAAGGACAATCATTATTAACTAGATATGAAAGAGCAGATATTACTAATTAGAGTGAATCGACGTGAACGAGCAGTAACTAGATTAGTAGAGAAATCCAAATCCAAGTAAAAGTCAAGGTTATCTATCAGACAGGGTGGTTCTCCCTTGGACAACCTACCCTAAGATAATCCAAGCCAAACAGTGGTTTAAAGCTGCAAATCAAGTAGTGAAATTGTGATTGCAAATATTGAACCAAACGGATTGATCTGTCATTGTGATAAAGTGCAAATAAAATTATTCTGTGTTGGGTTTGCTTATTTGATCGAAAAAGGGATACGAGGAGTCAGAGGGAACCGACTTTCAATAACAATAACCCAACAATATCCATAATTCAATTACCAATTTTATGCCCGTGATTGCATTTTTCGATGACTCCAAGTATTGACTAAGGATACCGCAGAACTAACCCAATACGGTCCCAGGAATTAATTCGGCCAGAGGAACTGACGTTGGACAAAGCGACATTTCGCTAATTCGATTTTTACTTAACTAGCTAAGAAATTAGAGATTCTTTAGTATATTATATTTATCATCTCGACTGAGAAAATTCCAGATATTCACTCACGAATAATACTTAATGTTATCTTAGCTTGAAGCGGGTAAGTCAAAACCTCAGTATCGCTACACAGTATCAATTAGGTCGCAAGTAGGAGCACTTGACAGATGAATTACTATTCCATAACTTTAAACTCAGGCCATAACATACTCGTCGGCATAGTTGCCCCAAAAAAATTTCTGGACCTTTGATAGTCGTTTAACTATTTTAACAAACCTACGGGAAATATACTTATGTACTTATTTGTAGAAATGTCAGAACCTTTTGTGTTTGTGTCCCCGCACGTGGCCAACCAGTGGAGGCAAGTCTGGCGCCAAATAGGGCTAGCGAGAGATGACGAGGAGCCTCAACCAAGAGGATCCCGACAGACCATCTGGCAATTATTGGGAATGAACGGGAGAGCATGCATGCCGAACGAACAGAAGGGCGATCGGAATCCGACCCAAGAGATTCGGGATCACGCCCGCTATCTCCTCACACGCCTCGAGGACCACAAATGGCAAGTCGATTTTCAGGTGGTCAGGGCCAGGCAATACCTGGCCAATGTAGAAGATGACATCGCGGCCGGAAGGATCGCGAATTTCTACAATGACATGTCGCCGTCCAGCTCCAGACCTATACGTAACACGAAACGGCCCGTTTTCGTGTATCCGGGCTACTCTGCCGAGGAAGAGGTGAAGAAATTTTTCGAAGAGCCCTGATCCCGCTGATCTGGGGGTTATGGACCTTTTAGTTGCATGAATGTTATTACAATAAATAAGTTGTTATCTAAGATTTTCATTTTTACTCGTTTCTTAGTGTAACTTTGCAAATTTATGTTTGAATCAACTTTATGCTTAGCAATTTTGGATTTTAAAAAAAAATGGAATTTAATTTTTATTATTACAGAAATGGAACCCCTGCAAGTATTACAGACAGAACTGGCGCACGCGCGAAAAACCAACAAAAACCTTTACGACCAAATTGTCCAGCTGTCCCGCGAGATTCAGCGGACAAAGGCCACATGGGTGAACCCAAAGAAGGCCAAGTTAATGTACCAAAGACTTACAGTAGCCCAAAAAGGATGGGAGGATGAGAAGCAGCTAAATCAGAGCCTCAGAACACAGATAAAGGGGCTGGATGTAACATTATCGGCCTGTCAAGAAGGAGCATCAGTAACGTATCCCCTCGTCTTTGCCCCTGCTCAACTGGCTTACCAAGAGACGGTAGCAACTCCGCAAACCACTCCAAAAACCAGCAATTACCGACCCGGACGCAAGGAGCGGGCCAAACGCCGAGCTGCTCGAATGTTAAATAACACTCAGCCAATTTACTGATATTGTATTACTTCTTTCATGAAATATGTATTCACTAGTTTTGTTTTAATATATATTCATTAAAATTTTCAATCGTTGACTAAGGAGTGCAATGGATGCGATTGATAAAATCTACGGCATAAAGGGGACCTAATAAGCTAAAGCGAGCACAAGTCTTCTAACGACAGCTCGTTGAACCCAGAGATCGTTTGAGCAATTACAGCATTAGTAATAACGCTCACTTTTTGCGAACGACCTACCCACTCGAACACAGTTCCAACGTTGCTTAGCAACGGGTGCCGAGTGGCAGCAGAGAAATATTTATATGGCGTTACCTGGGTAACCTCAGTAAGATTAAGACAAACATCAACACCCAGTAACCCACCATAGGGTTAATTGGTGTTTTAATAGGTTTGATTTTAAATCTGCATGTTATATTTGCATGTGTGTTACCGATTCATTTAAACATTTACAAGGCCGTTTGTGTTCTGGCCCAACAATAGTATACGAGTATAATGATGCGGAAGTAATAAAGGGACATGAAAGATAAGACGGACATAGGCCTTCTAACGGCAGTCCGCTGAACCCGACATAGGACTAAACCTTAGGAGTTCTGATATCGGAACTCACCTTTGGAGGCCCTGGGACCAGTGGTTGCAGTTTCAACGTTGCCTAGCAACGGGTAACCATTGGCGCGCGTCAAAATATTTTGTATGTAATGGGGTGAAGGTCATCCATACCACCAACCCCACACTATTCTGTGACCCTAACCTTGCGTGGTAAATTTGATGCGATAAAACAAAATTTGACCTTGATATTATCTGTCTAATCTAATTCTAATTTTATTATTTTTCTATTTTATTTAACAATTTATTCTTCAGATTTTTATTTAAATCATTTCTGATCGAAATAATTTTATTTTGCTCGACTTTTTTCGTTAATTTTATGCTTTTACGTAAATTTTCAACTTTCGGTCAAATTTCATGTTACTATGTTATTTTTGTTATTTTGTGGGGATCTTGATGCACTTGTTATTATTTTAATTTACTTTTATGTTTTCTCGATTTTATATTTTTAATTATGTCTTTTCCCGCATTTTTAGGTGGTTATTTGGTGTTTATGGGTCTAATTTTAAATCTGCGTGTTGTATTTGCGTGCTATTTCCAATCCATTCAAACAAAATTTAGTGCGAGCCCAACATATATATATATGTTGGGCCAGAACACAAACGGCCTTGTAAATGTTTAAATGAATCGGTAACACACATGCAAATGTAACATGCAGATTTAAATTCAAAACCTATTAAAACATCAATTAACCCTATCAAAATATGAGAAAGAAGACAATGACATATAAAATAATAAACATAAAAATAAATTAAAATAATTACAAAAAGCAACAAGATCCGCACGATATAAATATAAACATAACACGAAAACCTAACAAATTCGACCGAAATTTGATAATTTAACAAAATGTGAAATTTCATGAAAATGAAATAAAAATCAAAGAATTTGAATTAGAAATAATTCAATAAAAATTTGAAAAAGAAAAATTATCAAATAAAATTGAAAAATAATAAAAATTAAGCTTAGAATACACTAGAAAATTTTAAGGTCAAATTTTGTTTTACTAAATCAAAAAGAACACGCAAGGTTAGGGCCAAAAAATAGGTATATATACCGATGCATTTTCACATAATTTTGAATCGTTTTTTGAAAATCATTAAGCAGTTTTAAAAATCTACTTTATTACGTAAGTAAGAGTTTTAATTGAAACTCTCTCCACGTCACATCCTCGCCACCTCGATAGAGCTCTGCTTGGATGCCGGCGTGGGGAGAGTAAATTATTTATGAATTTTGTATGGATTGGATCGTGTTGGTAATTTCATTTTGATTTTAATTAATTATTCATAATATATAATTTATGTTTTGTTTTAAAATTTGTCGAAATTTTTCCGGCCCACAGCCAAGACACATCACAAGTAATTAAAATCAGAAATATTATTCAGATTCATGTAAGTGCGTGGAATATCGCCAATGATCTGTGCCCGTGAAGGTCCCGGCGTACGGAACGCAGGGATCGGAACGTCAATATTGTCTCGTATAGAAAGAAGGAGGAATAAGGAAGTGGTCTTTTGGCTACTTCCTCGTTTCTCGATTTCTTTAAACTCGACCTAAATTACTTTACACATGGCTCAAAATCACCACACCTAGTAGTCCAGTGGGCACTCATTAATTATAATATGAACATAATGCGCCTAAGGTCAACCAGGGGAAAAGGTGACAGGGAAATAAAATAAAAATGAAATCATTGCTATGAAACTAAACTGTTAGTATAACAAAAAATTTAAACTATGGATGAGAATTTAAACTAATTATTGAGCGATTACCCTGAACGCATAATAATTAATAATTTAAGTGGGTCATGAATTTAAATAAATCAGATTCGAGAACTTCAATAGGTACAGTCGTAGTTAAGAAAAATGTAGTAGCGAATTTTAACTAAGATCTCGCGCTAACCTCGATGAGGTAACCATAAAAAACCCACAAGAGTAAATGTGTTAACCTCAATGAAAATCATAACGGAAAAATGAACCTGAAACCGTCACTATAAATTTAAATCTAACTAATACCTTGAACTTGATTATAATTATAGAATAACTGTCAAGAGCTTTTAATAATTAATCAAATTAAATTTACCTAATTTGCATAACGAAATGATTACTGCAAACTTAAAATATAAGTTTTAATAGAAATCGTTGATACGGCCTAAATGAAAAGAATAAAATAGAGGACCCGAAATTAACCAACAATTAAATGTAACGTAAATAAGATTCGGACTATAGACTCACCCGCCCCTAAAAATGGTTAAACAAAATCCCCCAATAAAAGAAAACTATCACTAAAGTATAATCCATACAAATGCTACTTATCTATGAATAAGAGCTTATAAATTCTTCAACCAAAAATTCGCCTAAGTATAATAAATCTAAGATAAATTGATCACGAATATCACGAGTGTAGGAAACAAGAATCATCTCGAGCATGGCAAATAGGTGTTCCTCAGCGGTGAAACCCATTAGTTAAAAAGACGAATAAATATTTTCTTAAGACGCGATTCCACCATATTAGTATTTAAGTTTATAAACATTCCTATAAAATTATCCAAACCCAAACCAAAATTAATGAAGTTTAACCTACCATAACCGACGATCAAAAGAAAGAATTAATCAAATAATAGTACATCCAAAGGAGAATAATAAATTCCGACATAATATAATTCAATTACAATCCACACCAATGGAGAAATGCGAAAGCTCCACCAAATTCCTGGGGAAAAATTCTGACTCCTGAAACCAAAAGTTAGAAAAGTAAATAAAGGATTAAAAACTTGAGGTTTTTCCGTGGTAGGAGATACAAGGAATCTTTCCACACCAACTAAATCCAATAAAAGTTTAAAAAACCCAATTTCAATAAACAAACCATTTGAATTTAGGTCACGCTAATAATAGTCTATCCCGCCCCAATCAGACGATAATCCCTAATAAATCAACAATCAATTATTCCCTAAATTTAACGATCTTACCTATCAAGAACCAAGTTTTTTGCTGACGAGTGTTCTCCCACCAGGAATAAGAAACTATATCCATAAAAATAATGAAAATAAATATTACAATCCTAAAATAACCGTTACGCACACTTCTTGTGACCTTTACGCCCACAACCAATCGATAGGACTAATTGTTAGTACATGTCTACATACCACACCAGAGGTGGTTAGCACAAGCCATACACCTAGTATTACACCCCGAACATGACGAATCCACGCGAGCGATTAAGAAAACTCCCCCACAGTAGACACCCACTCCTGCGAATTGCTATAATACATTCAAGGAATAGCTGCTAAATCAATAAGCACGATTAAATCTTTTCTTAAAAAATGCAATACAATAACCATGGTATGACAACCAGAGCAGTCAGTGAAGAAGTAACTCGGAACTCGGATCTTCAAACTCATGGTAAGTTTAGTGACACAAAATCCGACTTTTCTTATTATCTCCGATTTTTTAATAAATATTTTTCGACTCTAAATCTGATTTTTATTTGAAATTCTTAATCATTCAATAAGTAAATTTTTAAAAAGGGAATAAAATAAATTTCGTTCTTAATTTTAATGCTCACCGTAAGAATTTTCATATTTGTGGAAGGATAAAAATGAAAATTGATTTTCTTTTAAGGACTTTAATCCTTAAATAATTAAACTCTAATGAGGACAACAATGATCCTGATCTCAACGCAATGTTAGGAATTTTCTTCTTATCAACAAAGAGAAATTTAAGGAAGATCACGATGGATTTTGACGTGAGCTGAGAACTATTTTAGCTCGTCTAGATAATACATAATTATAAAGAATTAACCCCGAAATGGATAACGTACCATGATCTGGAAAATAACCCGAACCGAAATATATAGGTTTAATGTCGACAATTACAAGGGAGTACGGTTTCCGTAAATTATGATAGGTTCGATCAACGGTAAAGTTTAATGATAATTTCTTTTTCTAAGTAGTTGAACACCTAAAACTTTAAAATGAGTATTATATGCGCTTACCTTACAATTGAACGAGATTCGAATTTTGAATACTGTTACGGAAGAATTTTCACCACATTAAATCAAATAATCCATGATACGTCGATTTGGTAACTACATATATCATTATTATTTTTATAAAAATGATTTATAAATATTTACAAATAGAATTGAATAGTGCCGTTATTAACAAAAATTGAAACAATAAAACTTCGCACAAATCTACATTCGAATCTTCGAGATGCGTTCCCTTATTAACAAATTTTTTTTATTATTCATTTTTTATTATTTTTAAAATTCCCAGAACCGATGAGAGGTTGTAAATAGTGGTGGGTTACTGGGTTTTGCTATTTGTTTGAACCTTCCTATAGTTGCCCCAATTACGCCATATAAACATTTCTAGCTACCACTCGGCACCCGTTGCTAGGCAACGTTGGTAATGTGTTCGAGTGGGTGATTGTCCGCAAAAAGTGAGCGTTATTGCTAATGCTGTAATTGCTCGGACAACCCCTGGGTTCAACGAGCTGTCGATGGAAGACCTATGCTCGCTTTGCAAGTCCCTTGTGTGTGAGAAGTTTCAAGATCAGAATCATTTTAGTGAGCGCTAAATTCGGTGATGGCGTTCAACGGCTACCCGACGAAGTGTGAGTACTCACGAAATAGCTTCGGGTTTTAACATTCCTCAAGTTTTAAACCATCACTTTTAATAATTGAACAACCTTTATAATTTAATTAAATTCACAGATGAAACAAGTTTAAATCAATCGAGTTTATTAAACAGACGAGCGGCTCTACGTCTGGCACGCTCTTTTCGCCCCGGCCTATAACTGCTGGACGGTGTTGTAGTAGGAGTTACGGCGGGCGTTGGTTTGATTGTTGATTCCCGATAAGCCAATTGGGATGGTGCGAAGACAAGAGGGTAGGTTACTGCCTCTCCCTCCCGACTGGCGGACAAGGCAACTTCCAACCCCCTTATCTGCGTTAGGAGATTTTGATTTAATTGCCGTTCATCGGCCCAGCCCTTTTGAGCGGCGGTGAGCCGGTGACGTAGGGGCTTAAGCTCAGATACCCGGACATACCCCAACCCCAAGAAAACCGGCAGGACGACATACTCTTGGTACAGGAGACCATGAGGCAATTCCAGCAGAATAACCAACCAAGTGGCCCAAGCCCGGCCCAAGAAATTCATGATCGGACTCGAGCGCTTCTGGCTCGCCACAAAGACCACCAGCGCCGGGTCAACTCCTTGGTAGACTGGGCTAGTAATTACCTGGTCAACGTGGAGGACGACCTCGCTGCCCGGCGAATCGCGGATGTCTATCCACCCAGACCAAGACCGGCCCGTAATACAAAACGGCCCGCATTCATAATTCCAGGCTACTCCCCGGATGAGGGGATAAGAGAGTTTTTCGAAGAGTCTTGACTTCGTTGCTTTAAGGAGCCCCAATCTCCTGATTTTATGATAGCTAATTTTATAAAATATATAATTGTCATGTGAGATTTGTCGTCAATTTTCATTTGGATGATTCCTTAGTATAATTTTTGTAATTTATGTTTTAAATTAACCGTATGCTTGAGAATTATAAATTAGTTAATAAAAGTTTTAATGTCCATTGTTCACAGAAATGGAACCTCTCCAAATACTACGAACAGAACTGACCCGTGCCCAACAAACTAATAAAACTCTCTATGACCAGATCATTCAGTTAACCCGTGAGATCCAGCAAACAAAGGCCACATGGGTGGACCCAAAGAAGATCAAATCCATACATCAACGGCTCACCGCAGCCCAGAAGGGATGGGCGGACGAAAAACAGATGAATCAGAGCCTCCGAACACAGATACGGGGGTTGGAAGTTGCCCTATCCGCCTGTCAAGAAGGGGCAGCTGTCACTTACCCCTCGTCTTCGCTCCCGCTCAACTAGCCTACCGCGAGGCGATGGCAACCCCAACAGCAACCCCAACAACAACAACAACGCCGAATAATTATCGACCGGGACGAAAGGAGCGGGCAAAACGCCGAGCCGCTCGATTGTTGAATAAGGCCTAAATAACTTCTAGAATGTATTTTAGCTTGTAAATCATACATGTTTGTTTTATAATTACATATTTCCGATATTGAAAATGGTATCTTCAGAGGTTTTTTAAGTGTTTTGAGTCAAAAAATCATTGTAGAATTTTTTTCCCATGATAAACTCCAACATTAAAGTTCACGACATACGGGGACCGATAATCTAAAATCGAGCCCACGTCTTCTAACGACAGCTCGTTGGACCCAGGGGTCGTCCGAGCAATTACCGCATTAGTAATAACGCTCACTTTTTGCGAACGACCTACCCACTCGAACACAGTTCCAACGTTGCTTAGCAACGGGTGTCGAGTGGTAGCAAGAAATATTTGTATGGAGTTACCTGGGCAACTATAGAAAGATTTAAACAAACAACTGTACCCAGTAACCCACCATATATATATATATATATATATATATATATGTATATAATAAAATTCATCATAAATATTCTAAAGCATATTGTAGATCTAATTTAAACACATACATAATATTTTAGTGAAACAAAATCGTCTCTTTAGTATGTGTTCAGCGTATTGCAATATTACTGTGAAATATCGCTAAAAATATTCTAAAATTTGACAACAGTCACTTAAAAAACTGTCCTGAAAAATCGTGTTAAAGAAATCTATATTATCTACATCTTAAAATGAAGATTAAGAAAAATATACGTATTTATATAATTTTAATAAATTTTCTAATAACTGGCATTGTTTTAATATTTTTTTTATATAAAGTTATAAATTTTATGGATTTCATTTTATTTTAAATTAAGTTGGTATCAAAAACTTCAATATTTACGAAAATAATTATTTTATAGTTATTTTAACTTTTAAATCTTGTCATTTTTTAAAATTGTATTTCTAACTTCTTAATATAAAAAAAAGCTTTTTGTGAATGATAATATAGTTTAATGAAATCCCACATTTCAAATTCTCGTTATTGTTCAAATTTTCACTTATGATTTAATTATCTCTATTATACTATTATTTGTTTGTAGAGTTAAAAATTTATTCTAATTGAAAATGTCAGATAATGATAGCAATATGGAAATGACATCAGATAACTTTTCTAGAGAATTAAATATTGAAGTTATTAAAGAAAAATCAAGCACTGTTAAACGAGAAATATTTGAAAATCATATTTTTTTGTATTTGCAACAAGTTAATATTAGTTTTGCTCCAATAAAATTTCTGAAAGAAGATTTTATGAATAATTCGTTTTTGGAAAAAAATGTTGTTTCTATTTCTGTAAATCTAATTTTCTATTCAATCGGATTTTTATTATTGAATCATTAGGTTATATATTGTGATGATGGAGTTGAAAGTGGTTCGGTTAATTTCAATAAATCCTCCTTGCATATCCATTTATATCAATTAAATGAAACAGAAGATTATTACGAAGAAGAACTTGAACACGATAACGAGAATATAATAGCCGCTGAAAATTGGATGCTACCATGCAGACAATTTGACGATTTGTGGGATTCGCTTGTATATTGCGATAATATCAAAAGTGAATTGCTAAATTATGCATATAGTGCACTGTTATTTAGCGATACGTCGGTTAGTGTTGTTTTTATTATAATATCAAAGATTTTTTAAACATTAGATTTGCCCCTCGGTTATTTCTTGGAATAAAATAATATTGTTACATGGGCCACCTGGAACCGGCAAAACATCATTGTGTCGTGCATTGGCACAGAAGTTATCTATTCGACTGTCTCACCGTTATAATTTTGGCCACATGATCGAAATCAATAGTCATAGTCTGTTTTCCAAATGGTTCAGCGAAAGCGGGAAATTAGTGGCAAAAATGATGAAGAAACTTTTTGAATATGTTGAAAACAAAGATTCGATTTGCTTTGTTATCATAGACGAAGTGGAAAGTCTAACCGGAGTGCGTCAGGCCGCGTTATCTGGAAATGAACCGTCTGATGCGATCCGGGTAGTTAATTCTCTGCTGACCCAGCTGGATAAAGTATTATTCAATGCTTTACCGTTATCAATTGCATGTATGAACTTTTTCAAGATTAAACATTATCCCAATGTATTCGTGTTAACGACCTCTAATCTAACCGATGCCATTGACACCGCCTTCCTCGACAGGACCGATATTCGCATCTTTATCGGAAATCCTACTGCTGAATCTGCATATTGCATTTTAAAATCGTGTTTAATTGAGCTTATGACAAAGAAGATAATCCAGCCTGCTGATCAGTTGATAAGTCAGCGTGCATTGGACTATATGGAATTCGCCGATACTAAGGTAATCAATCTTAAAATATTTCCTTGTTACGGTAATATCTATTATAATTGATGGAAATCACGGATCCAGGAGAAAATTATTGCAATCACATAAAAATATTATTAGTTAGCAAAACTCTGTATTTTATTAAAAATTTCATCGTTTGGAAAATGAATTATTAACGTTAAAATATTCTAAACAACTTTTATTTAATGAAAAACATAACTTTTAACTTATGTTAGACAATTTCTAAAATATCAAAGACAAATTTATTTCGATCACACTTTTATTTAATTACTGCGTGCTATTTTATAGATAGCTATTTTAGCGAAACGTAATATGTTGCTCTGAAAACTTAGTCAAAACTGTTGGATAATAGTCTCACGGTTCACCACTATTATGCAACAGTGTCAAAATAGACATAAAATATTGCACATTCCCCTGTGATCAGTACGATGTATCGAAACCATACTGATCAAGATAAAGCGGCTTCATCCGTGATCGTCTTGGCCAATCTTCACATGTAGCAACTTCCATCTCACTTGCTTGGTTTTTCTCAGATCGATTTTCAGATTTATCGTCAGCCATATCTTCTTCCACTACTGGTCGGATATCCGATACGTGTCTCGATGTAGCATCCACTTCAATGTTTGTAGCAGAATTAATTCCAGTCACAATTCCAATGGGTCATGAGTAGTACACTTTGCTAGTCTCGGCTTTACCACGACTTTTTGACCAGTTTAATACTCCCATGTTATTGAATTCTCAACTTCATTTCCTCGATAAAATCTCCAATGATACCTGAACAACCCTTTTTACCGGACTGTGTCCTGATTGGTGCCATCTCTAGGTGCGGCGTTGTACCAGAAGACGATATACTGATGATCTGCATGACACTTTATCGTCCGGTGATTTCTTTCTACAATTCCATTTCTAGCTGGACGGTAAGAGCATCTGTAGGTTGGTTTAATATTCCATCTGATAATAACTCTCTGAGGGAATTAGATTGAAAACTTGTCCCATTACCCGTAAGCAATTCTGATACTGAGTCTGTTTCTCGAAATTATTCTTCCAGATTTCTCACAATGTTTTGGGTGTCCTCTCGGTGTATTTTCCTCCATGTTTCAAACCTGCTTGGCCCACAGTCCACAATGGTCAAGTTATGGATCCCTCGTAGTAATATCAATCGCCAATCTCTCCCAGTTTTCCGTAACCTCAAGTGTCCCATCTTTCCATTTAATCGGTCGATCGAACTGCATTCTGTACAGTTTCTCAAGACGTCTTTTGTGTTTCTCGATCGATTTCCGGATTTTGCGATTGGATGAAGTAAATTGATTTTTCCAAGCCGAAATGATGTTTGCGGCGGCGGCCTTTTATTTTCTCAGTCGACAGTCCGCAAAATCCGAAAGAATTCCGAGGCTTCAGCCATTTCACTGGAACGCGCGTGAGAACATCTGCTCGGTTCTCTACTGACTTCACTAAACATAGAGAAATAATAATACTACCATCGACGGTAGTTCCTTGATGATCCCCAGGCGTCGTCTAACAAGCGTTTCTGAAATTCCATGAACCCATTTCTACTTTCATTATTCAGCACTGTTTTTAACCAGCTTACTGAATCCACTATCAACATGATTCTATTAACTCTCCCATTGGATTGCCAAGCTAATTCCCTTTAGCACTGCATCAAGTTTCGCAACGTTTATATGAGAGTGGTCATCGCCTTTTCTGCCGTTTGCATTTATTTTAATATAACTGCAGACTACTCTGCGCCACCCTGTAACTAGATAATGTCCAAAAAGCTTACCGCATATAGAAGGTTTTTGTGGAACGTGCAATTGCAAAAACGCATTCTTTAAATCAAGCATTACCACCTGATCCCCCATTTGTTCCGAATTTTTCAAACTTTTGCCACATACATCATAATTAACATAATTATTAAGTTCTCTGAAGTCAAGAACCGGCCGAATTTTCCCTTTGTTTTCTTGCACTGTTGATAATAAGGGCAAGATACCATAATCGTCGTTATTCACCGGAATCAGCCAATCTTCCTTAATCCATCGCTCGATCTCCTTCTCGTATTTCTGGCTTCACTTCATATTCTGCAACATGATTTTTCCCAGACATGATCCGTTTTCTTCTGTCGAAACTCGCAGTAAAATTCTCGTCATCAATTGTCACTTATTCTTGAATTAATGCCGGCATAGATACTCGGGTACATACACCAAAATGTACGCCATAATTGTCAATTGAAACTCCCCAAGACGTCCGATTGCATCGAAACCTAAAATAGCATCCACTCCGACTACCAGATTCGTCATTATTAGGCACTTTAATTCAAAACTTATTCCTCGAACAGATATATGGCACTGACTCTCCTTCACATCGGACCTTGTTTCTATCTAATGCAACAACATCTCTAGTCTCACCACTTCCTTCTGTATAGATTCGGGAAATAATGTTTTGCTAACATTCAGAATCGACTAGTCCGGTGAGCGACTTTCCACTCACTCTGAGTCTGACAAGTACTCGTGCCACGTCAATGAGAAACCGCTGGCGCTCCAGTTTCTCTTCTGGCGTTTCCCTGTGAGTTTGATGAGCATTGTCTTGACGAATGACCTTTGATTCCGCATGCCAAACACTCTTGAGTAGGGCATTTGTTTGTAAAATGACCGGATTTTCCACATCCATAGCACAGTTTGATTTCTTTACCCGGCCCAGAACCACTTCTTTTCATTGCAATAAGACCGGTAGAGCTATTTTGTTCGCATAGTAATGCTCGAACTTGTCGAACAACTTCTGAAATATTCAATTCAAAAATCCTTGCGGAAGCTCTAAGTTTATGGAAACCATTGATGGTAGTCAAACTACAAACGCTCTTTTCAGAAGCCAGTCATCATTTATCCCAGCCAGCGTAGCCAATCGCTGCAGGTCCATCAGAAAAACATCTACTATTTCTCCATTCCATAATCAATTGCAAAACGTGTCATAAGTCTGGAAGCCGTCCATCGAAAAGGCATCTCTTAGAGCCTTTTCTATTGTGTCACAATTTTCTTTTTCCTTCTCCGTCAGGTGGTCGTAAACTAGAAAGGCTGGTCCAACCTTAGCTTCTTTAACCAAGTGTAAAAACCACCTGCTCCATTGTATGGCTTTGTAATTTTTTGAAGCATCATCTTGGCCGCGACTGTTATGCAACAGTGTCAAAATAGACACGAAATATTGCAAAACTTCCAACTGCCGATATTATTCGGCATTGTTGAGAATAATTTATGATAAATTGTCTACAGACTACAACATAAATGCATAGTGCTTCGAGAATAACGATATGGGCTCAACGAGTGTTTCTGATTTCTCGACGATTTTATTTTTCGAGAAAGAGAATTCTCGAAATCGCTTTTTCAAATTTCTCGAGATTTCTCGAGAAATTTGCGAAGTGAATAATTGTATTTGAAATAAGAAAATATTGACGTATAAAATATATATATATATAAATATTAATAAACTTATTATATTAGTATGTAAATGAAATATAACATCTAGAAGAGTAATAAACATTTAAAATTTTAATAATATTGCACCATTATTTATTGGTTTTGAAATATCGTTTTATCACACATTCTTGCTCCGTTTTTGTCAAGAAATTTTCTGCCGTTGAAAAATTTCTTTCATTTTGAGTGGATGTCGGTTTAATTGGCAATAACGCGTCAAACAAGCATTGTAAATTATCAGTTCTCTTTCCAGTTGATTCATGTATTTTGAATTATTTTTCTATTACTCGGTAAGATAAAGGGTTTTTTATTTTTCTCTTCACAAGGCTAAATGAAACTTCTTTCTCCAACTGTTGAGCCAGTGATATGTTATCGATTTCTTCGACCAATTCTATTGATTCCAACGATTCAACAGATTGACGAGAGTCATTGCAATTTATTGGTACACTAAATAATCTTCCATAAATTTGTTTCCTCATTTTGCATAATTCTGATTTTTGAAGAATAAACACAGAAGTCATTATTTTTTGCATTGAAGATTGATTATGGATTTTGTAAATATTTCATTAATGAAACCAATGGCTTGTTTCTTCTATTATTTAACTCATCTTTAATAGTCCGTTGAAATTGTAAGCCTTAACCAGAATCAGTATTCTTCAATTGTTTAAATAAAAATATTAGAGCTCCTTTAGCTGTCAACAATGTAGTCTCTTCTCTGCTAAGAAATTCCACGGTAACCTTTATTGGCTGCAAAGTTTTTAGGATTTCTTCAGCAATAATTATATATTCTTCGCCCCACAGATTACTAAAATTTAAGTCTATTAGCGCTTTTTTAACTGGGGATTACTTTTTTAAAACTCGGTCTAGCATCGCCTCCATTGTGTTCCATCTAGTTTTCACGTCTAAAATAAGGAGCAAATTTTTTTTTCAGCCTCAACTACATATTTTTGTAAAATACAGGGAAATTTCTGAAAATCATCACGATTTTTCTGATTCCATTTATTGTATCCTCTATAGTCGGTACCAGTTTTAAATTTGGCATTTCTTCAAAATAATCTTCCTCATCGGAATCAAAAACAATGTCTTCGAGCGATACATCCCTTTCATAGACATCATTGCTATTTTTTTTACTTTCGTATAGCACTTTTATGACTGCTAAATGAAGTCCATGATTGTAGCACATCTGCTGATATACCTGAGATAGTTTACCGAATTTAATCATCACAGCAGCACCATCAATGAAAGCCATGACATCATCTTTGATATTAATCTTAAACGAGGACAATTTTTCGTCAACCACTTTTAACATATTTTCAGCACTGCAACAACCTTGTATCGGTATCATTCCAAGGTTATCCGTTTTATTTAAATAATAAATTTGAACATCCATATATCTTCTATTGTTTGTAGCTGTCCATTCGTCTATAGAAACACTGAACTTCACATTTTTTAATTTTAGGTAACTAATTTTTGTTTATCAATTTTTGTTTTTTATCATTGTAAAATTCCATCATCAAATTCATAATATCTGTGGGATTGTTGGGCAATTTAAGGCCTTTATCAGATAATGCTTGTCTAATTAATCGAGACTGGGTGATTTGTTTAAATGTTAATTGATCAATAACTGCAAGGGTAGTAACTTCCTTAGATAACGTCGATCGTCTTAGAAACTTTACAATTGCCTCGTTTGTAGAACATCGATCATGCTTATCAACTTGATAATCTCTACTGTCTTTGATCACACTCGTCGATAGATTTTCTGTTCTTTGAAATCCATGAACTCCCTCAAGATGTCTTCGAAGTCCAGTTGTTGCCGAGGCTTTGCAAGAAAGAGTTTTCGCGCATATATTACATACTGCCAAATCGGTATCGCTCTTGCACTTCTTAAAATATTGCCAGCAGTCTTGATATGATTTACTCATGAAGGGTATTGAGATTCTCTAATAATTAAATTTTTAAAAAATTAATGATAAATCAATGAAAAATTGAAATGTTGAAGAAACGTAAATACGCATACTTATACTAGTTAAAATATGGAAAAATTTTCATATTAGAACAATATGAAATGCGATTTTTAAAGTGCACTGCGTCGCGTTTAAAATGAAATGAGCTACCAAATAATTATATTCTTGGAAAGTAATTATTTACACACACCTGTTTTAGAACAAAGTAAAAACTGCATACCGACTCTTGTGAATTTCCGAAATAAACGCGTTACCATAAACGAAAAAACTATTCATCAACCGCCATAAATTGTTCCCAATAAAGCAAGTATAAATATATAAATCACATTTAACTGAATATGTTACTTACAATTTGTCAGTAATATAAAAATATTTTTGAATATATATGATTTACTTTTCATTTACTAGGCATGTTATACTATACCGTAGCTTTAGTAATACATACTGCGGTAGAGCGACTGTTGCTAGTAAATTGTTCCGAATAAAGGAAGTATTAATATATAAACCACATTTAACTGAATATGTTACTTACAATTTGTCAGTAATATAAAAATATATTTGAATATATATGATTTACTTTTCATATGAAATATTGGATAAATTATGAACTTTTCTATTTGGCTAGAAATTTGTACCGGTCATTCCTAGATTAATAATTTGATTTATTTAATACTATTTATATACTACTGACAAATTATAAATAATATTGGAGTTTAATTTTTTATACTTCACTATTTTTATCATCCTCATTACTTGGGATATTATATATTACATATCGTGAGGCCTAATTGAACTTTTAATCCGTCAATATTGTCTGCATAACGAATTGAGTTGGATAGGCCTGTCATAATTGATTCCGAATGTATTAAATCGAAGACTAAATATTGTTCTATGGCTTGAAAAGAAATAACGATAAAGAAAATTGAAAGGGATAAATATTTTACAGATACTCGAAATGTGTTCTACAGCACAACTTAATGATTGGAGAGTTTGCAGTTCATGTAGACGGGTGTAATCATCATAAATTAGATAATAAATCCGATGTTTGAAACATATTATTGCTAGATCTCGAAATCAAGTCTCGGATTATGGAGTTTGTCGAAAAAATGTTTAGGTTTTAGTGGACGAACTTTGAGAAAACTTCCATTTTTAGCCCATGCAAAATTTATAAGGAAAAACGTTTGTTCAATTACCGAAGTTTTAGTTGCTTTGGATAAACAAATCGATTATTTGAAATTAGAAGCTCGTTTCATAGAAAATCTGAGTTAATTTTAATTGGATATTTCGTATAATATAATTCGTTTTGTTCCGTTTTAAATATGATTTATTACTACAAATTCAACTTTTATAATTATTATTGTCAATAGTTTCTTATAAAATCATTTCCATCCGAATTTATAATAACTTTTATAAATTTTATTTATTCCTTCTGATCAGTCGTTTAGCATCGAAGATTGTAATATTGGGGTTCATTGATTTTGATTTTTTACAGCATTTCAAATCAATCGTTATGTATCTGTAAATGCAGCATAACTGGGTGTTGTGGGGTTTACTTGATCATTAGCCATAACTTCAGCTTTTTCATGTTGAAATACACCACCACGTAAATAGGTAGAACTCAAATCAATACCGATATCGTTACCAGACATCTGCGATAAATCGACAGAAAAATCAAACAACAAAACGAAAGAGTAAATTTTAAAAATTCTTATTTTGCTCCAAGTTGTTTTATAATCCAAAGTTTAAATCAAAAATAAAAATTCATAATAAAAAATCTACAAAATCATACAACTGATCCGAATAAACAAAAATATCATAAATTCCACAATTAATAAATTAATTTGTGCGCATCCAAACAATCAAAAAACTAAAATCGAGCACTACAAAACTCACACGAGAAACGAAATTCGCTAATTATTGTCAGTAGTTTCTTATAAAATCATTTCTCCCTCCTAATTTATAATCAACTTGCACTGAATTTATTATTATATTTTTATCGATTGATTTGCACATATCAAATATTGTAATAGCGGCAACAGTTGCGCCGACGATACATTCCATTTCAACGCCAGTTTTCTGTTGTGAAGCCACTACTCGACATCTTACAATCACTCCTCGTGGAGCTAATTCACAAGAAATCTCAATTTCCGATAACTGTATTTGATGGCATAAAGGAATCAATTCATCTGTTCTTTTGGCTGCTTGAATTCCAGCAATTTTTGCTACTGTTAAAACATCACCTTTCTTAATCACGTTATTTTTTATTTGTACGATAGTTTCTTCTTGCAATTCAACAAAGCATGATGCAGAAGCTTCTCTATTGGTTGGATATTTTCCACCAATATTAACCATGTTCAGTTGTCCTTGAGCATTTACATGACTTAGGGACTTTGAAATACCTGAAAATTAATGAGTGATGCGTTGAAGCTGTATTAATCAATGAGATTTAAATAAATATATAGAAATCGAAATCATAAACAAGTGATGGTAATTCAGTAGAATATTTAAGGAACAACAAAAAATAAACAAAAATCGTGTCAATATTAATTAGCAAATGTATCAGAAATGAAACAAAAATAAATGAAAGGAATTTGTTGATGACAGAAATTAGGAATAATTTAATGTGTAATTTACCACTTCCCTGACAAAACTTTTTGTCAATAATTTTTGCTATATAATGTAGAAATAATATAAAATATTTTGAATAACATTAGTAATTATTGAATTGATTCCAACTTCACGCGCACGTGTGATCATCCGAAACTGCACGGACTTTTACGCATATAAGTATTGCGGTACAGGCAGTGGCTAATAAGAACCATTAAAACAAATGGATATCTTTGCTAGGAGACAAAATTGAACATGAAAGAGTGATAAATATACGAAGTTGGAAATATGCAATTAATAAACAATACGTAATTATAAAAGGGTAAATTTGATATCCGAAATTAATGAAAACTACTAGTCATGTAAGAATTGATAATATTTATAAGTGCTGTTTCTGCCGAAAGGTTAAACAAGTCCAGCATGGTAATGAATTAATTGATTATTGTAGTATTGCAAAATTGATTGTAAAATATCGTTTTATTTGTGTTTGCCGATAAAATTTATATTATTGAGTAAAACACAACTGGAATCTGATTAGTAGTTTTTAATTACTCATTTTAACAAAATCAAACATAATTTGAAATTTTAACATCTATTTAAAATATAAAAATTAAAAGCAAATACCGGTTGCATAAAAAAAATTTATTATAAAATTGTATAAAGTTTCTCAAAATTATCCTCCAATAAGTATCATTGGTCGATTTTTACTTTCTGATAATTTAATCATTCCTAAAAAATAATTTATGCTAAATTGTGCAAATTATTATTAGTTATAAAATATGCTATCCGTAAAATTTTTATAATCTTTTTTTCAATTTATTTTATCATCATTTTAAACTATCGATCAATATGTTTTATAATTAACACAAATTTTTTGACATACCTTTGATAAAAGCTTCTAGTAATGTATTTTTAATGAGTTTTCTAGAGATTATAAAACTGGAGTTTTTAATTTTTGTTTAAATACGTCAAAAATATAGGATGTCAAATTACACCAAATAAACAAATAAATTTAAGACACAGTTAGAAAAGTAAGTAAAACAATTAAATAAAATTCAAAATGCATAAAGATGTTGGGGTCGGGTATCAACGACCAACCTTTGAAAATTGTGACTATAAGCTAAATCTAAAAATGGTAATTACTATTTTTAAAATAAAATATAGTCTAGGCCTTTTTGTTATATTTTTAAAAATATTTTCTTAACACTTTTCAAGATTTAAGAAACAAATGAACATACATATTTGTCTCACATTAGTATTTATTGATTGACGGAGTCTCACAGTCCTGTTTTTGCGAGACAAGAACTTCTGCGCGTATGAATGTAACATGATTAAACTAGTATATTATTATGTGTAAGTTTTTACAGGTTCAAATTATATTGCGGTCATAAAGCGAATGCCTACAATTTACACGATTTTATGAAATATACTAATGTTGGAGTTTTGTCGGTGAATTTAAATATGATGTATTGTCAATCTGACTCCAAGTGTGCTTTTAAACAACAGTAATGAACTCCAAACGATATAAACTTTATTGATTAATACACTTTATCTTCACTTTAAAATGACACAAAGAATTATTTATTAGTCACGACTTGGTGCCTAATTCGACCCTTCGGGAAGAATAGCATTTTTCGGACCAATTGGATTTCACAATCACTTGACTACTGTGACGGGTTTCTAAGATCGGTAACTCTGATTTAGTTGCTTTGCCTTCGCTTACTTTCTGTTTCAAATTTCTCTTTTCCTTGATTTCAACTTATAGTTTTCTCCAAATTTCTCTTTAATACCTTTCTTCAATAATTTTCTGTAATTTTCTCCTTTCCAATTACTCGTCGAATTCTGTCCAATTTCTCTCTAATCTCTTTTTGTCTCCTTAGTCCAATTTCTCGCTAATCCCTTCTTTTCTCTTTTCTCTCCAACTGTGTTAACTTTTTATACTCCGTTAATCAATAACACTTACTGATGTCAAATAGAATCTCCAATATCTTTTACCGCTAATTCCCTTTAGGCCTCTATAATCACTAGCTGCTAAGTTGTCCAGGTAAATAAGTTTTTAGAGATGCCCTTTCCCAGATTCCCAAACAACATTCTTTCTCTTATCTTGAAAGGGCTTTCGAAATAACGTGCAAATTTTGCTTTTGTTTTCCTAAATTTGCATTCGTTAATTATAAATGACCTTATTTTATTCAATTGTCTGTTTTTATTGATTTTCTCTTATTCCCTTTTCGTTATTCGACATTTCTTTTTCATTCCACTTTTATTAAGCTCCAGAACCACATTTTAATCACTTATCATTGTTTCCCCCAATCATTTTACATGTTTATTAATTATTTTACTCTATTATTTAGGTATCCTCAACACTAATATAATTTAATTACTAGGTAATTGGAATAAAATACTGCACTGTAAAATCCCTACTTCGCTAGTAATATTACATTTGCAAAAATAAGTTTTTATACAAAACCGTAGTAGGGTATTGTCGGTTTGTTTGTTTCGTTTTCACGTAAAAACTAAGTGACAAATTTAAGTGATCTGGTGCACAGATTTTAGAGGTCTAGCTAGGTAAAAAGTTGACACAGGATACACGAGCTGCTTATATGAGATCCTTTATCATTGACCTCCATTTTCATTTCATGGACCCCCAATTTTTTCCGCTGACATGGACCCCTAGCAGGTTCTTGTCGATGCCTGGAGGGTCTATGTAGACCACTTTTGGAATCACTGCTCTAGGATAAAAATATTAATTTTAAATATATTTTTAGAAATTATAAATATCAATATAGGATTTTTAAATTACCAAAATTAGATAATAATTACTTAATTTAGTATAAATACAAGGTCCGTAAAAAAATTTTCTTGTGAAATTTAAATCACGAAGACGCATTCCGAAACGGATAAGGATCATCCATTAAGGACGTCCCATAAGAAGGGAGAGGGTGTCTTCACAAAAAGAAACAAAGGGGGACACTAGGGATGGGTTTCAAGTGTTTAGGACATCCCCAGCAGCATTGGTTGTTTAAATATTATACATAATGGATTAATGATTTTTTAAAATTTTTCTATTATCTTTGTTATATATTTTTTATGGTAAGTAAGTAAGCGGCATGTTTCATGTTCCTTATTGTTCCAATTTAATCATTTTAATTATGTATGCATGGTTTTTCTCTATTTTTCAACCAATATTGTGTACTACTACATATAATGTCGAAAATAAATTTATCCTATATGCTTATAAATTATTTAAATTTCTTCTGAAAATAAAGGATATCTATTTTTGGAAGAATGTCCCACGGGGCGGTGCTCGTCAAAATGGACAAAGGGGATCAAAAATTGCCTATTTTTGTGGGACGTCCATAATGGATGGTCCCGTATCACATTTCGATTTTGAATATAGTAAACTATAAATATTAAAATTTGTAACGATCAGTTTTAGAAGAGTAAATTTTTGAGTGAGAGATTTGGTATTAAATAAATTCTGAGATCAAATGAAGATTTTGTGGAAAGAACATTGAACAGTGATATTGTGAATAAGATCAACATTTGAATAGAAAAAATGTTGGTTCCTAGCCAACTTTTGTTATTTTAGTTCATAGTCGAGTTTAACAAGAAAATCTTTTTCTGATCTCCCGTTAGAAAGAGACGCCAGTATTTTAGCGTACTGTTCTTTGCAAGTCAATAAACTCTGATAGGGATACTTTTAAGATTAGACGAAACAACCACATTTGTGTTATCTCGATAGCGTAAATTTTGGGCAACTCAAAGCATTTGATAAATTTCACCTTTGACCAGAGCTGCGGTAACCCAGCTTTTGCACTTAATTATCTGAGAACGGTTGGTACAACCGATCATAAAACCACAAAGCAGTTATTGAAGATTAAAAAAATGCAGAGAAAAATTATATTCATCATCTACACATTGAAAAAATTGACATGACCTCTCCTGGAAATCTACCGATGGAAATACATTAGGTGGATTTATAAGTTCAGCCCATAGAGATTCAACCAAATTTCTACATTGTGAATCTATCTGTCATAAGTAGAGATTAGTGACCTTGTCTACGATCAATATATTTGGCATATGCAATTAAGATCGTAATTAAATTGTCGGGTAACTTTCCTTTTAAAATAATACGTTAAAAAACTTATAAGTAACATGTTATCAGTATAAATTACAGCTCTAAGTATTTTACTGATAATAATGGATATTTACCAGCATGTTCTGATTTTTTCTTTTTAACAGCATCATTTATAAGAATTGTTAAATCGTCATCACTTTTCCCAGAACGCAGAGCATCTCTTAAACTTACTTCACTGATACCATGCAAGCAAACCTTCAAGTTTCCGTCCGCAGTTATCCGTAATCTGTTGCACGTTTGGCAAAAATTCATAGTATTACTGGTTATAAATCCGACTCGACCTAGCCAATTTGATACTTTAAACATCTATTTGACATACTATTATGATCTTATAAAGTATTAGTTAGTACTTTAGAGGTGCTATTCATTTCATTTTGTTCGGGTTTTAATTCTATATTTTCATCTTTTATTCGAGAGAGCATTTCAGTGTATGACACCATTTTTTTCAAGTCCCATTTATTTCCGCCGAAAGGCATATATTCAATGAACCGGATATCAATTGGCTAAATATGGGAAAATGTAAATAAAAATAAATAAATATACGGATTCGTTGTAATCAATATCTAATTTTACTTAGAATTAGATATGCCCAGAGCAATTATTTCTTTTGATTTTGATTCATATTAATTACTTTTTCTTGAAACATAATTATTTTATCTTTAACATTTATTAAATGTTTAATTTAAAAGCTTTGTAATTGTTCTGACTTTTAATGGAAATACAAATATAATTTCTATAACCAGTTACATAACCATTGGCACATTTTTGCTAAACGTAATTCATTTATGAAAATTCTAGGTTTGGTTTGTTTGGAATTTCAACGAAAATTTCACTTCGATTTATATGAAATGGTGGACAATCATAGGAATTAATAAGAAACACATTACAGTGACAATAACTGTGTTTCCACCTAAAGGCCATGAAGAAAACCTGTTGCTTACGCCTTTACGGATGTTAGCGAGCAGCATTTAGCCACTGTACTCTGTGACTCAAAAGGAGTACTATTTCAACTGGGAAAAGTTATACTGGCTTATAATTGCCATACAACAGGAATGCTGACGCTAATATCTTCGAGAATACCACAATTTCCATTTCCTTCATGACAATTTTATTCCACGTTCTACTGCCAAAACGACTGTATCACTCACTTCCATTCTCTGTATTCGCTGAACTTGTCCAACTTTTATCTTTTTTCATTTATAAAATGCCATCTCCGAGAAAAAAACTGCAATTCAGAATAAATCAATAAAGACATCCGACATTGATTTCATTCAAAACCAAGTGATTTCTTCTCGAGTGACATTCAAAAATTTCGAGGACTTTGGAGAAAGTTTATTTAGTATAGATTAGATAATTTTAGTTATAGGTTACACAAGATTTCCAGTTTTTATTTAGCAAAATAATTGTCATCAGGTTCTAAAAACTTACAGATAACCTTACACATAACCCAAGTGGCATTTGTGTGATTTCAAATAACCCATTCCTGGTGTTCATTACCGTTTTTCAATGCCACTTTCGTTTAATAAAATCTGATGATATTCACTTGCATATTTTGCGTGGTAAAATTTTTAGCATTTTCTATTAAGTCAAATATTTAAAGCTACTTGGTATTGGGAATATTGGCCCCCATATGTTTGCATTTAAAGCTTTGTAATTTTTGTATATCTTCATTTTCCTTTTTTATCAGTACCACTAAATTGATATTAAAATCTATTTTATATTATATTTTATTTTATTACTTTTTGTTCGGGTATCTTAAATTAAAGTAATCAGAGTAATAACAAGTAGTCTGTCGTCCAAAGGAAAACTCGCGTATTTGAAGAAAATTCGAAAATCGAGATTTTACGTTTATATGAAAGAAAACGGGCCAAGAAATAAGTTTAATTATTTATAACAAGTACTATTCGGAATTAAAGACCAAATTTATGGGTTGGTGGTAAAAGAAAAAATAATAAGAGAAATTTTTGTTAAAATTAAATATTATATTTACATCAATATTAATAATAATATTAATAATAATGCTTAATAATAAATAACAAAGATAAATTATAACAAATACTGATAAAAACAATAAATATAATCTAACCATATCTCTAGTAAGCCGAACAAATTCACAAATTTCGTCGTCATTTATTCCTCTGACAATAACACAATTTATCTAAAATGAAATAATCTTTTTTTCTCTTATAAAATTAATTCATTTATATTTTAATTATATTTTCAAGTAATCATTTTTTTTTGAATTAATAAAAAATTTTCTTAACAGCGCGTTAATGATTTAATCGAAAGAGTTGAAAATTATGAACTGTAAAGTTGACGAGTTCGATTGGAAACCCTTAATTTATGATAGCACTTTCGAAAAAATACAAGTATTTATTTTTTTCGAAATATTTGGCAAAATTTTTTTCAGGACTTCATTTAAGCACTGAATGCAATTCTGCATTGAACATTATCGTACTGTTTTCTTCATTCCTAAGCAAATACAGAAACCAAAAATATCCTTTATTAGAATATTTTCCGTTTATTCTCGTCATTGTGTCAATGAAATTGTTAAGAATAAATGTAGTTTTTAACAAGTGGTGATTATTCTGAATAAATAATTTTAATTTTGATAAAGGCTGTGCCAAAAGTTGTGCTTTCATCTTATTTATTGACCTACTTTTGTATCGAACGATAACACAAAGTAATATTTGATTTTCAATAAATGGTAAAAGATGAAGTTTTTTTTATTTTACAGATACTTTATTTTTGTACAAAATATATGGCAATACACAAAATACTAAATATCGTCAGTAATAATTTGTAAAAAAATTAATGTACGGAGTTATGGTGATATTTCCATCAACGGTTTTTATAATTTATATCGATCGGAATATCAATTATTTCAGTGATCTGTTAAAAAAAGATTGAATTTTATACTAAATTATTTACTTTAAAATCCGTTTAACATAAGAATTATATTGTATGAAACCTTAACATTTTCCAGTTGTTTTTCTAGGCACTCTGTTATAGATCTCCAAACTTTTTCAAACCCCTTTCTCCGTGTTATTAGTTCATATTTGTTCGGTATCAAAGTATCCAACGATATATTGACTCCATTCAAGCCAGCTTCTATCAACCTGTCAATTTTCGAGCTGAGAGTTATTCCGTTTGTTGTCATTCGGATTTGTTCTAATCCATGAGATTTTAAATTATTGACTCTTTCTAAAAATAATATCTACATGATCATTTGACCTTGTCGGAAGCATCTTTTAATTTCAGTTTTTTATTTATGATCTAAGGACTATACTCAGAGGTGTATGGAAGATTTATAAGAACTTTGAAAATTTTGGGATATTTTTCCCATGAGAAAGTTGAAACATGATAATATCCCAATGTATACCTAAGTTTATTTGTTGATAAAATATAATCCCCAAGTAATAATAGAAATTAATAAATACCTAGTGTGTGTATTACTTTCCATGTATATGAAAAATTTTCTAAGTATCTGTGCTGTCCTTTATAAATTTTTTATGTATTTAAATACTTGGAAAAAATTTTATCAACTGTGCTGACCTAAAAGAAAGAATTTGAAAAATAAGTCAAATAAAGAGGACACATAAAGAGTAGTGAATTCTCTTATCTATTATATAAGAAAATATTTTTTAACGATTGTTATTATAAATTTACTAATAAAAAAATCAATAAATATGAACTTTAATATAATTCTTTGGTTACAATATCAATTAAATTTCATTATGAAAGTAATTAATATTCTGTCCTCAATGTTCTAGAAATCATCTTCTCTTGACAAGATGTTGAAGCTTGGTAAAATTTCGAAATAAATATAATAATTTTATAATTACTATTAGCTACTCTGCTTTTTGTATTGATAATATCAGTAATCAAAATTCAAATTAAAACAAATTTTATTTATTAAAATAAAAATCTATTATTATTTAAACAAAATCCCAGAGGAAATGTTTTCAATGTAATATATGAATTAGGAATTTAACCAACAGCATCAATCAACAACACATGACACAATCATCAATTAAATTGTTTAATATTAATATTAATTTATCACTTAATTACAATATTACAATTACTAAAATTAATATTTTTGTTTCAAATGATTATAAATTGTAAATTAATAATTATTTAAAGTAATACAGTTGTTTAAAAAAATCAAATAAGTCAGAAAATACTAGAAAACTAATTATAGTAATTTTTAAAAAACCGAATTAGCTTGTGAAAGAAACTATATAAACCAATAATGGTCATTCAGCGGCCTCGGGTTGCATGTGACCCACTGTGCATAATTTTGTGACCCACGAGATTTCAAACGATTTTACAAAACTATTTTGTGATATTGTTATGACTTTATGTCGGTAAAATCTTTGCAAAATCCTGCAATATCAGCTATGATGTATAAATAAAAGGATTGAGATCGACTTGAAAAGGTTTAGTGAATGGAAGAGGAAACAAACATCTCATTGATTAAATATTCGATTCTTTTATTGATTGCTATTGTTATAATTCTGAAAGTAATATATATGTATAGCTATATATTTTTAACGGTTATATTATTAATTTATGAATAATAATTGACAATCATAGTAATTTCTTTTTATCAAAATTTTCAGCCCCAAAAAATCACATTGTGTATTTTAAACATGCGAGATTATAATATATTTCCAAATAAAAACAGTTTCCTGGTATGAACAGTCAACCTTTCAGTTTAGGTTTAAATGTTTTGCAATTGTATGAACTAAAATTTCTATTAGATGATTTTACTTTTTATAAACAAACTCAAAAATAATAAGTGCATGAAAATAATTAAAACCTACCAAACAAGGTCAAGTTTATTCTATTTTTATACATTTTCAATATTTTTAAACTGAATGGCATTGTATTCTTCTGAAGTTGAGTTAAAGTACTTTTGGAACGGGTAATGCTACTGAAATTGAGTAACAGCAACTCCGTTAACTTTTTTTTTCTTTCACTTTCTTTCAATATTTAACGATTCGGAATCGTATACGCAAGCAATTTCGAGTATAGTCAATGTATTTTTGTAACATTTATTTATCTGGACAAATGCTTCATGCAAAACTCAAATTATAATTGCTTTCTAACAATTCAATTATTTAAAATATTTAGCTTCCTAGAAACTGTTAAAACAAAACCCATTTCTAAGTTTAAATGCAGCTTATTAAAAACCATTTATTTGCTCAGTAGGAACAGTAAACATTTAACCCTTTGGATGTTCAAATAGTAATTTTTTCTTCACCATACGTCCACGGTAATAATTTTGTTCAAATTACGTGAATCGCATGTGATGCACAGAGAAATATTTAAACTATTTACTTTTTGGACGTTCTGTGCATCACATATAGTTCACGTAAGTTTTACTCGTTATCAATCAGCATCAAATTAAAATAGTTGAAATTCATGTAATAAGACTAAATACAAAAAATATTAAAGCACATGTTGTTATAATTTCTGCATAGTAATGTATTGAATGAATTGAGTGTGCAATAAAGAATTAAAATATTATATTATATTTTTCAACACGAAAAAAGGTTTAATTTCTTAATTGAAAAGAAGATTTATATCGTTATATATCTCACAAATTTACAGTTTTTTCTTATACAAATGTTAAGGTTTTATTTAAAAAAACATTCTCTATGCGCTCATAGCCTTTAATCAATTTATTTTTCATTAGTACAAACAAAATTATGTTAAAGAAAATAAGACAAATTGTGCATCACATGTGGTGCACACGCAGTCAAAGGGTTAATTGTAAAAAAAAATATTTTTGATTAAGTCAGATAAATTCCTGAAATTTTATTTTCACAAATGAAGTTTAATAACTGTTGGCGCTATTTTATAAAGCCTATTAAAACAAATAAATTACCAATTATATTAATGACATCGTTACGGACGAGTGGTTCGCCACCCGTGAATCTGATGTGTCGAACACCTAGCGTTACAAAATGAGAAGAAAGCTTGAAAATTTCATCAGCCGTTAAAATATTTGACTTTGGCGTGAGATTTACTCCTTCTTCTGGCATACAATAAAGACCTTTAAAATAAATAAAATTTGTATTTTGGCTAGTACAATGTATTATATAGAATAGATGAAGTTATGAAACAAACGTTTGTTGCACATAATCTCAATTGGTTGATATTATATTTTATTAAATGATTACTTTAATTTCACTGCATTCGAGATTTGGCTATTATTATATCAACCATTCGAACTTTATCCTTATCTTTAATCTCTGATGAAACAACGGCATAAAATAGTTGATATCTTATTTAATTTTGATTATTTTACCAAACTTTATTGTTCGGTATTAATCCTATAAAATGAAAAATTTATAAACATGGACTAAGGGCTGTTGATGGAGTCGTATATGAGTCATATCGGAGCCACAATCACATCAACTTATGAATATCAAACAAAATAAAGAATAAGATAAAAATATCAATTATCATTTATTCATTGTTTTTGACAAATAAACTTTGTACTTTTATTGGGGAATTTTTATTTACTATGTTATAAACCTTTATAAATCTTAATTTTACTTAATTTTAATCTTTCTTAATTTGCATGTTTTTTAACTTTATAGCAAGCAAAATTTTACTTTGAAAAATATTAGGTTTCAAAAAAAAATAATGAAACACCCAGTAAGGATATTCCTAAAAGTTCTAACATTTTTACCTCCCCTACCCAATAAACAGACTGTTAGAAGACTTTGGAGACATAATATTTATTATCTAAAAACAAGTAACTCCAAGGAAAAAATATTATATTGCAAGTATCTTGAGCAAAATACACACATGCATACATAAATCACACATTTGACATTCTGATTTAATGAATTTATTCGATAATCTCAATAAATTTGTTGCTGATTGAACGTTTATTTTAGGGGATTTTGATTTAATCACCAACGTCACACATAAAATTATTTCACACTTATTATTGAAGATTTTTTATAAAATTTTAAATCAGTTGTTCCTTCGCACATTTTTCTATGCTCAATAAGATTACTCACACCTCTCAATCGGTTATGTTCCTGAACCCAAGTGCGAAGATGACGAGAAGTCTCTCCAATGTATGTGGCATTGCACCCATTACATGAAACTAAAGCTATCAGCAACAAATTTATTGAGATTATTTAATTAAATCATTAGATCGTAACTATTATATCATTATTGTTTCCGTATAACATTTAACAAATATTATGATGGCAGACTGAAGATGAGGATAATTTCCTCAAAATATATTTCTTTTATTTGGCTTTTTCGAGTTTATATATATATATATATATATATATATATATATATAATTCGCTCCATGTTGTATGACCATGATTACATGCAAATTTATACACTAGATCAGAAACTATACTTATTAGGGTTTGAGATTTATTACTAAACATATTTATTGATTTTAACGATTTTTATACTATTTTAAACAAATCTGAATTGTCTAATGATATTGTGATAGACAATTTAAAATTTCTAAAACGTTCCGAATATGGAATTACTAAAACATGCGATCTTATGGGTTCACCATAATTAGGTGGGCTATGGTTGCCATTGCTTTCATCAGGCGATCAATGGTTTCCTTAGTCAGTCTTTCTACAAAAGTTTTATAATATCCATTTTTATTCAAAAGAGAAACCAGTTTTTGTATACTTTTGTTAGACTTTTCAAATGTGGAAGATAATGACCAAGATCTAAAAATCAAACCCTTAATTATATTTCTATTATATTTAAAGTCACAAAACCCTTGGCAGTTTTTTCGACTCATAAATCTAAAAATGGAAGAAATGAATTGACTTTTTCTACTGTGAACTTAAAATTAAATCCTATTTTTCTATTTTATATTGGCAATTTATTTTTTTACTTTTCAACCGAATTTTTTCAATTGAAAATATTTTGTTTTTCAATTTTCCATTTAATTATTGGATTTTATAAATTGTCGATTTCAGTCAAATTTCTTGCCAAGATCTCATTTCACCCCAGTACCCATTGTTCCTTATTTGACATTATGATCCTATACCAATATTATAATTATTTGGTGCTCAATGAGCTACCTGGTGTTAATGATTTTGAGTTGAATGGTTTGGTGATTTTAGGTCGATTTTACCGATACTGATGGACACGTATAAGTTACAAGACCTCCACTCATATTCACATGCATCGCTAGGTTTTCGTGTTGTTTAACTGATTCGTTTAAAAAGCTCGTCATGACGTTTTGTGTTCTGGTCCAATACAGGTGCAATTTTGTTCTCACATCAACTTTTTTATCGTTCTATGTTTTAGACAAAGGGTTGAGCAATCTTTTTAACCCACGGGCCAATTTAAATTTTAAAATTTTGTGGTGGGCCGCACTCATTAATAATTTACAAAGCTTTATATATACTAATAAACATTATAATATAAAAATACAAAAAAAATGATTGGCGGCCCGCAAAAAAACCCATCATTTATTGACTTACTGTTAATTTATGGTCTACTATTTATTGCCCTTGTTGTTAAAGACACACACATACACATTTATTATTAATTAAATTTTTGATATTATTGAGGTTCTTATTTATTGTGATTAATTACATTACTTGTTGCACATTGGTATAGTAAATGACCTTAATTTATAGTCTTGTTTCAAGTATATAAATAAATTATTTATTATAGGAAATCTTAATTTGTGGTTAAATATTTGTTTATTGTTAAATTTGAAATGTATTGTTTAAAGAAATTTTTATCGGGATTCGGAAAAGAATTTTAGCTTTTGAGAAGCAAATACATCATCAAAATCCTAAATTAAAGCTTAGATAAACAAATATATTAGAACTAGTTTCATTCTGTTTCAAAAGTATCTCTTATCTTCATTAATTATTAAAAATAAAAATAACGTGTAAATAATAATCGTAATCATTTCTAAAAATTTGTTTTTATTTTAATTATTAAAATGAAAAATTATTTTTTTATAAATAAACAATATCCAATTATAAAAATAGCAATAATCTTACATCTCAAATTACAGCGTTCAGTTAGAGATATTCTCAAATAATCGTGATATCTATTATGCTTGTCACAAAGAGCTTGTTTGGAAAACTCTGATGTTGCAAAGTTCTAAAAAACAATTTTTAAATATTTATTCATTGTGATAATTTATTTTAAATAATAAATAAATCTTCACCTTTTTATTTAAAGACAAATTAAAATTTAAATATTTTGTTAATTTAATATTTTTCATACACCACATGATATTATCATTATATCAAATTGAAAAAATAAGCTAAATTATTGGTGAAAATTAATTTACTTAAACAAAATTTCTCATCAAAACATTTTTTTGTTTTAAATATTTTTATGATATATTTGTTCTAGATATTTATATATCATTTAGCACATATAAAAAGGTAAAGAATATCATGTGTCGGGTAAAGAGTAAAGTATAAAATTTGTTTAAATGACGTGATGATAACCTAAAAACAATGTATGAAGTCAACTTAAATTGGAGATTATATTTCAATTAAACATGATAAAATAAATCGAATAAAAATCTGCTTAAGCTTAAGAATATTTCTAGAGAACATGGTCTAGAAAGTACAAAGATTAGCAAAGTGTTGGGGCACCGATGGGCTGCTTGAAGCTTAAGAGCAACAGTTGCTGAATGGTAGCTAAATTAGTTTATACAAGTGTTGGGCCAGAACACAAACGCCCTTGTAAATTGTTTAAATGAATCGGTAATACACACGCAAATACAACATGCAGATTTAAAATCGAACCTATTAAAACATCAACTAACCCTACTAAAATACGAGAAAGAGAACAATTAAATATAAAATTATAAAACACAAAAATAAATTAAAATAATAACAAAGTGCAACAAGATCCGCATGAAATAAACATCAAAATAACATGAAAACCTAACAATTTGACCGAAATTTGACAATTCACCAAAAAATGCGAAATTCCATGAAAATGGAATAAAAATCAAATAATTTGAATTGGAAACAATTCAATTAAAAAATTCAAAAGAAAAATTGTCAAATTAAATTACAAAATAATAAAATTAAGAATAGAATATACTAGAAAATCACAAGGTCAAATTTTGTTTTACTAAATCAAAAATAACTAGCAAGATTAGGGTCGTACAATAGGTATATATACCAATTCATTTTCACATAATTTTAACCCATAAACGATTTTTTGGACAAAAATGTCCATTTTGTTTTTTTAGTGACGTTTTCTTGGAAACTGAAAAACACCCTGCTTTGTGAATCTATGACTTTGTCAATTTTTTTATGCTTTATTCAAGTAAAACTAGTAGACATTCATAACTACTAAAATAAAAAAGTTATGACAAGTTATTCTGTTTTGAGAAAAAATGGACATTTTTGTCCAAAATTCATTGTGTATTAGTTTTTAGATTTTTCAGTTGACAATTCATGTCATATTTTCTGGCATAGGCGTTAACTCATTTCAACAAATACTGGCGTTAAAATGAAACTGATCAGACTTTTTTAAACAATTGTTGCGACTGGCTGATACTATATGTTTATCACATGATGGCGGATGGAGTTCTTACAATAGAGTTCATTGATTACATATCTCTCCATCTCTGCTTTGGCAGGAATGGTCTTCCATTACCACTCTTTGACCATAAGTTGCTTTAGCCTACACACAAAATAAATTTAATGTAGTATCCGTCTCACCAACATTTTCAAAACAGTTCTGCGTTCATATTAGTTAGCTTATTCGCTCTCGTCTATTTTGTGAAGTAGGCAGACTATTCCATTTTACACTCATGACATTGGTAATCTGTCTGTCTCTCTCTACTCATCCCCCACACACAGACGCACTTAGAATACCTCATTTCAGGTATCAAGTAATAATGCACGTGACACTTAAAATTGACAATTGATATTGTAACCAATGAGTGTCTCACATAATAATATTCTCTCACGATCTTTCTCACCAGGATTTGTTCATGCGTTTGTCTGCACTTTGTCATACTCTCATTATAAGTGTGTGAGTTTCGTGTTAGAATACAACATTTATACTAGTAGGGTAGAGGGTTTGCTACTACATAAACATATCACAATTGACTTGAGTTCGCATCCACGAGCGGCAAAAGCATTTGCTTTCCGTGCTATCCTAGGAGAAAGTTCTAGTAGCATTAGTGATAATGAAGTTGTGCTGGAAGCTGACGATGTACATGAAATCAAGAGTAATGACGAAGAACACCTGTCTTATGACGATACTGAAAGTGAGGATGCTGACAATCTACAAGTTGAAATCAATCCAGCTAATCTTCATGAACAAGATTATATCAATAGATTCACCGATTCTAATGGAAATGTATGGGTTACACCTAATGAAGGCATGTCAGGTCGAGTAAACGCAGCAAACATTCTCCACCCATCCCCTCGTATAACCCGTTGGGCTACTCAAAGGATTGGGGAAAATTCCGTGTTAGACTGCTTTAATCTTCTATTCATAAAATGTAAGTCAATTTATTATGTACACTAAATAAAAGTTATAATATTCTTTTGACTTTTAGCAACAATGGAAACAAATTTGATTGAGACAAATCGAGAAGGATCAAAGTTGTATAACAACCAATTTACAGCGCTCTCATTAAATGAGTTGAATGCCTTTTTTGGCATTCTCATTCTTCGAGGAGTATATCGTGCTGCTGGAGAAAGTATAGATGAATTGTGGTCAGCTGAACATGGACGTTTTATCTTCCCAAATACTACTTATCCGACGTATTTTGCGGTTTGATAATCCTGACACAAGAAAAGGAAGGCTGTTACGTGATAAATTGGTAACTGTTAGATTGCTGATCGATAATTTTGTTGAAAATAGCCAAAAGTGTTATATACCCGGTGAATCTGTCACTATAGACGAGCAACTTTATCCATACCGTGGACGTTGCAAATTTGTTCAATATATGCCCTCTAACCCATCCAAATACGGCTTGAAATTTTGGGCTGTTTGTGACTCACAAAACTATTATTGCTGGAATCTACGTTTTTATATTGGAAAAGAAGATGATCGGGATATACAAGTGTCGTACGGTGAGTATATAACAATGGATATGTTGCAGGGACCATATGGTAGTGGAAGAAATGTAACGTGTGACAACTTTTTCACATCATTGAATTAATCAAAGCGATTGCTCCAAAATGGTATCACCATGGTAGGTACCATTCGTGCATCGAGGCGTGACATACCAAAGCATTTGACGAGGTACCAGGGGCGCAAAGTTTTTTCAACTATTGAATTGATAACAACAAGTACAGCAGATCGTAGAGATAAAGCCTTGTTGGTTAGTTATGTTGCTAAAAAGAACAAAGTTGTCAATATTTTATCTACTGCCCATAACAAAATAACTGAATATGTCGGTTCAAAGCATAAACCGGACGTACTTCTCTTTTATAATGCTACAAAAGGTGGAGTTGACGCAATGGACGAAAGAGTTGCAACATATACTACAAAGTTTAAATGTCGAAGATGGCATATTACATTCTTTTGTAATATATTAGACATCTCAGCATTCAAAGCATTTACCTTGCACTATCTTGTGGAGCCTCAATGGAATGCGAACAAGTCACATAGACGAAGGCTATTCCTGATTGAACTTGGTAACAGTTTAATAAGTGCGTATGTAGAAGTAAAGTAAAAATTCCATCGATTACTAATGTATTCTAAGTCATAAATGATAACTAGAAAGTCGATCGCAAATTAATTCAACTTTTATAAACTCAAATGTAACTCACTCAAAGATATATTCTGGTTATATAAGAAAAATCCCAAACTTCTGTTGGGCTTAGAGCCAAAATTAAAACAAATTTACAAAACCAATTTAAACAAAAAGGTGAAAATTGTATAAGTTAGAACAAAATGATTAATGTATTTTGAAATTGTCAATATGGCTGCCGTAACATAAACACGCACCGCAAGAAGAGACCAAAAATAAAATAAAAACATATTAATTAAAACAAATTAAAAATATAACAAAAATTAAATAAAACAAATAATTAATTAAAATTCGGAAAAATGCCTACAGATGCAGAAAGAAACATACGAAAAATAAAATAAACTGCCAAAACCTAGCAAAATAAGGTTTAGAAAAAACACAGGCAGAAGAGGCGACCAGAAAACAAAATATTGGGGTTTAAAAATAATATTTTAAGAAAATAATAATAAAAATAAAATCCAACAATAAAATATTAATATATCAAAAAATAAAGAAAAATATATAAAAAATTACAAAAATATTTTGAAATAAATAAAATAATTAAAAAGCCCTAAAAATGGCGAAAAATCGCCCATTGTCGCACACAGGCACAAAAATATTATATATACGGCAGTCATTTTCACAATTTTTAGACTGTCTTAGACATTTTTTCAGTCAGGTGACTACTAGAAAAATTTTTAGACATTTTTAGACTAGCAGTGAATCATTCTTAGACCAAATTTTGTATGCCAATTTATGCCAATTTTTCAAATCTGGTTGTATGACTGTGGATTGTAAGTATCGTTTTCTTGTATAAATATATATTTCGAAGTCTTGTTACTTTGATTTTGTTCTGGATGGTCGTGGAATCTTTTGGTGCCACTGACAAATCCCCCTAAAATCTTATTTATACTAAGTATTTAAATAGATGGTTCATGGGACGGACCGTGTGCCGGCTAGTGGGTGAAAACCCTTAGTTGAGCTCGTGGGTCGTGCCTCGTGAACCTCTCGGCAGTTCGCAGTCGGTTCTGGCTTTGTGCACAGGACCGCTACGCAGGGCGCCGTTGTATACTCGAGACGGCTGCTGAAAATGTGGCCGGAGCGAGTCGGAATAAAATTCGGGAAGTGCGACTTTAGTTAAGGGGAATAAAGATTTGTAGGGAAAATTTAAAACTTTGTTGGAAAATAAATCAGAAAATCAAATAGGAAAGGATAGGATAGGCTAGGAATGTAAATTTGAAAGTAGTTTTCCAAAAGTTGAATGATCTAATCTGACAGAAGAGAGTAGCGTTTATTGAAGTGATCGCAGAGGTTTGTAATTACTTAAAATCATGGGAAACGTAGCTGGAACTAGGGAATTGTTGATCAAAATTTTAATATAGAGAAAGATAAAGGTAAATTAGGGAAAATGTAGTCGATTCCGTGCTTAAACAAATGAAATAGGAAATTTATCCAAAAATAAGGGAGGAACGCTGCCCAAATTTTTGAAGGATATTTTTATAAATAATGCGTAAAGATGACAAATAAGTATGGAAATTGTAGGAATAGACGAGTAAGGACCAGGATATAGAAAAAGAAAGACGTAAGACCTTCCATCGGCAGTCCAGAACCCAAAAATGAGAATATCATGAGGAGTAGTTCTAACAATGGAGCTCACCTGCTCATGAATTTTCAACCTCTATGTACATTACCAACATGGAAATCACCATGGGTACATAGATGTGACAGAATAATAATCTTGCTGGCGTTTAGGGGTTAAATGCACAAAATACCCTAGAAAAAATTAAATAAAAAACCATCCCCATTCGCCAACACTTCTAATGCGCGGTAAAAATCCAATGAACCGAAAATATGCCTGTTAAATTATCAACAATTCCAAAAAATTTTTGTCAGAATTTAAAAATAAGAGACAATTCCAAAATGTCTGTGAGAATTTATAAATGAGAAAACGTTGTTCGAAAACCATTACTTCAAACTATTCAAAAATGCAAAAATATTTAAGTTTAATATTATAACCCGCTCTAGTACGCATAAGTCAAACGTATATTAATTCACAGTTTCATAATAAATGTAGCCATTTGGCGAACGTGAATCCAAAAATTAGTCGACGAAACCAATACGTATGATATTACCGAGAAACGATTCACCCACAATAATTAGAATTAATTGTCGAGTTTAAAATTGATTTGAATACTGATTTACAAGCGAACTACCCATAATCTAACTACTTCATCCAGAAACGTAGTCAATAGTACTTAACCAAATCTAATTTCGTGGTAAAAACGCGAATGAATACCATAGGAAATCGTATTGCTAGAACAAGCTAAAACTATTTATTCATGAAAACGATCAACATAAATGTGAAATGTAGTCGAGTCGGCGATGAGTGGGGATTACCGTCTGAATAGTAGAGACATTCGGATTGCAAGTGGGATGTCTGCCACAGGTTGATGGGGAAACTCATGACGATTAAAAGCAGTCGACTCAGGCAACATTAGAGACTGGCTATTGGCGGTCAGAGCAGGAGGCAATCCCTGAAATAATTTAGATATAAATCGCAATAGTAAATATACTAATTGAATATAAAATAAATAAAATAAACCGTGATAGCAAACATACTGATCGAATATAAAATGATAAATCGCAATACTAATTAAATGTAATAATAAGTAGAACAAACAGCACTAGTAAATTTATCAGTTAAATATAGAAATGAATAAATTGTAACAACAAATATCCGAACTAAAAGACTTAGGCTAAATCGCAGATAGTAAGCATATTAGTAAATATATTAACTAACCATTACGATAATTGGAATAAACTACCATCGATGAAAAATTAGATTAAACAATAATGAAATAATAAAAACGAATAACAGCTCACTGATGGTAAACATATAGGTGGAGTAATCGCATAATAATATTGAGTAATACATCATGAGTGACGGACCCACAAATCACTGTCGATAAATAAAATGGAAAAATGAATCACAGATAAGCCTACAATATAACGTTCAAGATGTAGAATAGATTACCAATAGCTAATATACAAGTCAAATGCCATCAACCGACTCCTTCTAAATTGAGAAACTGCTCCCGTTAACTGAGTTTGCAGTATGAATAATTGGGACAAAATTGAGCAAACCCACTCGAAGAATAGGCCACCCTATATAAGGGATTTAGAATATCAACTCTAGTAATAGGAAATACAAAGAGAAATAAATACATAAATAAAATCTTATTAAATCGAATAAAGAGAAACAATCAGTAACAGTAGGCTGCAGGAAGATGTAGTCGCTTTAGATTCCACAAAGAAACTAAATAGTAAATCAACGGCACCATGATTGAAGAAATCATGAGGGAAAATCCCGCCAGGACAAACTCGCATGTAGTCGACATTTCCTAAAATGCCAATCAATAGAAAGTTCAGAATAAAATTATCATAGTCGCTTACCAGAAATCGGGACATGCCGACACACCGCTATGAAACCGGTAGGTGTGTCGTGCAGAGAATTTGACTCGCTGACGATAACATGTGCATACACATTCATATATAAAGTCTGGACTGGGATTCGTTAACCACAAACAAAAAATCAAAATGTCTGAAAAGCCAAGTTATAAAAATTCAGCAACAGGAACGACGAACTCACGATACTCCAGTGTGTCCGACAAAGTCCCACAGAGAGCCGGAGCAAGCTCGGAGAAACGGAGAACATCCGAAGGTAATGATTAATACCGTTGTCAGACTAATAATAAATTTCCTCGAGCATTGATTAGGCAAATTAAACGCCAAAGATCGTTCATAACGGCCCCAGCCCATTCCAAGACTGACGAGCGACGGAGAGAAGCTAATCTGTGTTACGGAAATATATATTTAAGTTAAACCACGAAGTTACGGTCAATGAAATTTTTTATTGTTACGTGAGACCCAACTCCTAAATACAGACCCATCAAACTCCACACTCTATCACCATCGTTCGAACCCTAACAAATATGAGTGGAAACTCGTAATACTTTCGCGCCAATGAAAGTTCAACCATAATGACGATATGAAAGATAATGACTCAGTTGACGTAACTTCGTTTATTTAATATTGATTACCTAAACCGATTTAGTCAATTCTTTTTGTATGACTCCGATATTTTATACTGATTCTCTTGATTTACTCGATTCATGATATGTTAATTTTTATTTAATTATTTTTCATGGTATTACTCCGTTATTTAGTAATGTTTCCCGTAATCTATTTACTTGATTCCCATCTAGAAACGCTCATTATCTCACTTAATATATTTAATGGAGATTCCCTTAATTAAATTTTGACATATTTATTTTTTTTTAATTTTTCATTATTATTCAACCTACCCGTATTACTGCGATATTTTGTAATGATGCCTTAATTAAACCGATACATTCTAATTTCACCTTTATTTTAGTTTCCCTTAGAGTACTCAGAGATTTTGTAATGTCCCACCTATTTTATCGTTAAAAATTTGCTTTCATCTCGTCGTAATTTGTCAGTACTGTTTTGATATTCCAGTCGTACACTCAAATGCTAGCTCGCGAATTTTAATTCACTATACATAAGAACTCAGCTTTTCCCGATAGAATCAAATCTCATTCGGCACGTCTGTAGAATATTTCATTTAATCGGAGGTTTAGTCAAACATATTTAACTAATTCAACCTGGTCTAATATGTAGGTAATTCATGTTATGCAATTTTCGTCTTGAAATATTCACTCCACCTGTACCGAGAATATTCGTACCATACGCAGTCAGCATGTCTCGAATCGGACCCTTGTAGCTTAAACACATCAATTTCCGCCACTAAATTTCGACTGTAAATGAAAATGATTGATCATTGAATTCAAAAAAATTTCCAACGTTCTAGATTAATGGTCATTAATATTAAGATTACCCCCAGAAACGGCAAAGATAATCATGTTCAATACCAGCCCCAAATTAAATGGGCGGGAAACCTTAGCAAACTTCAACTCTAGACAATTAATACCTAAAATGCTTAAAGGTTTTCTTTTTTCAAGGGTATTACCTCGAAATCGAACGATCGGTGAGGTGTGATGGTTGAAGTAACGGCCGAGGGAAGGTCGGTAAAGGTTCCCCACAACAGGGCTTGACAAGGAGTAACCGTATTAACGAAATACTGAAGTATAATCAAGTTCGAACGGGGGAGACCTGAGTAAATAGATTCGGTACTGAGAATCTTTTGTACCCTGACCCTACTTTGAATTAAAACTTAAATGACCCATCACGCGACCATTGAAACGACCTATGACTGAAGGAACCTAGACTACCAACTCAATAACATAGGCCTAAATGACGAGTTATATTCATTAATGCATTATTTTTCCAGAGGACTCGTGGGTTGACGCGTCCCGGGTTACACTACGCTTCCCGGCACATTCAGCTTCGCGGTGCCGGCAAGCAATGTGGGACTCGGGATTCCCGATCTTAGCGGTCAGAGAGTCCCGAAGGGGAGACCAGGAAATTAGCGACGACATAGACATCCCCTTCGTCGCGATCAAGCGAGAGCCCGGTCGTAACCCGGCGCTGGAGATAAGAGGTCAAGCGGAGCACCTCCTCGCACGCTAGGAGGAGCACCAGAGACAGACAAACCAGCAAATCCAAAAGGCACAACGACACCTAGACGAGATCAACCGGGACATTGCGGCCGGATTGATCCCAAGTACGGACGGGTACGCCCGCCGTACAACACGTCGTTCAATTTGGACGATCCCAGACTGAACAGGCCAACGGAGGCGATCAACGTAGTAGTCCCACGCCAAATCTGGACAGGAAGAGGAGGAAGGACAAACGAAACGCCAAGCGCCCACCAAGAGCACCCTTATGCTCGGGGGCCACCACGAACAAGCTCCGACTGACGCTATTAGAGATGTGACTCACCGCGGTGATTTTTTTTGGTTATGCATTAAATACATGTGTTTAGTTAAGTTATTCCTTGCATTGTTAAATAAAAATTCAATTTTAAAAATAAGAAAAAAGGAATAACAGTCGCAAATCGACGCCATAAGACATAAGACCCACCATAAATTTAACTAACACCTATCAGCGATGAATTGATTTTACCCTTCTATTGTAGATATGAATCCCCACAAGATTCTGCAACAAGAACTGACAAAGGCACAAACGATAATTAAAGATCTAAACCAACAAATCATACAACTGACAACAGAGATTCAATTGACCAAGAATACTTGGATGGAACTGAGCAAGGCTAAACGGCTATATCAAAGATTAACAGCGGTGCAGAAGGGTTGGGCTGAGGAAAAACAGCTCAACCAGAGCCTAAAGACACAACTTAGGGGCTTGGAGGTGGCACTGTCTGCATGTCAAGAAGGAACAGCAGTCACTTACCCTCTGGTCTTTGCCCCGGCGCAGCTAGCATACCGAGAGGCCACGTCAACTTCGAAACCTGCTGCCAAACTAGTTAAGCACCGCCCCGGCAGATCTGAACGGGCCAAACGACGGGCCGTTCAAGCAAAGGACCCGAAAGCATGAAATTAGTCCAGAATGTTTTTATTAAATAAAATTCGTTGAGTATCGTGTTCAAGTAATGATTTGAATTCCGTTAGATCAAATTTAATTAAATTTACCCCACGCGAATAGCGTCGATCAGACAGCGAGCCAAATACGCGAGTAAAACCATCCATCATCAATAAGGGATGAGAATGATAAATCGCACAAAGACCTTCTAACGGTAGTGCGTTGGACCCAGTTTGGGGTCGGGCCAGAGCAGTTCCAGTGTGGCGCTCACCTTTGGCGACCTCAAAACCCATGGCTACATTTCCAACGTTGCCTAGCAACGGGTAACCACTGGGAGTAAGAAAGAAAAATTTTCATCTGGGGTCGAGGTTGTTGAAACCAAAAACCCCACACAAGTATTTCGCATCAAATACGAAAAATATCAGGAATGAATAATAGACATCGCAATAAATTCTTTTTACAAGTGCTGGGTACTGATAGAAATAAATTTAAATTTAAACTAAGACTAAGAACTATCGAATCCCTATGTAGTACGCGCATAACAATATGCACCACTAGACACCTGTCAAAAAATGACGTTGGAAATGTGTACCAGTGGGTGGAATGCTAGCAAAAGGTGAGTCTCTCCGCAAAGACTCTAATGGCCTACCATCCCTTTGAGTTTATGAGCTCCCGTAGAAAGCTTCATGCTCTATTTTACTTGATTTGTTTAAAGTTTTGTTTAAATGAATTGGAAATAACACGCAAGCATAGCAATGCAGATTTAAAATCAGACTTATTAACACCAAGTAAACAATCCTAAAATATGAGAAAAATGTAATTAAATATAAAATCAAAAACATAAAAGTAAATTAAAATAATAAAAGATATGCATCAAGATCATCACGAAATTAGCATAAAAATAACAAGATAACATGAAAATTTGACCAAAAAATAGATTAATTTATAAAGCCAGCATGTTAACGAATAAAACTGGTTAAAAATAAAATATTTTTGATTGGAAAAATTCAATTAAAATATAAATAAAATAAATTATCTATTTAATGTAAGAAAATGATAAAGTTAGAACCAGATATCACAAGTAAACTCAAGGTCAAATTTTGTTTTAACGCATCAAAAAGAACATGCGAGGTTAGGGTCACAAAATAGATACATATACCAATTTTTTACTGAATTCTAATCACTTTGTGAGTAATCACTTTTTCTCATAAAAAAAGTTGTAGTTAACAAAAGTCTCGAATTTTTATTAACAGAATGCTATCGGACAACTATTTCGAAGTGAAGATGAATGATTTTTCTGAACTTGGTGTTAACATGAAATGATGTTATGGTAAATCTAATGATATGAGTTCGATTAGACTAAACTTTCAATGTGTCGAAATTTTTCCGGCCCACAGCCACACAAAATATAAGTTATTAAATTACTACATAACTATCGAGCGGTGTAAGTGCGGTTACTCCGCCTATAGCTCGTGCACTTGAGGGTCTAGTCGTGCGTAACGACGGACTCGAACGTCAAATTATCTAATTCTATAGGGCAGTGGGAAGATCGGGGACTAGTCTTTTGGATGGCTCCCTTTCACCCATCTCCCAAAAATTCGACCTAAAATTTGTACAGCATTCTGACTAAACTTCATAAAACAAAGGAATATATGAAAATTAAGTTATTAGTTCAGATGTTTTTAAAGATATTAACTTTATAGAGCATACAATTTATAGTAGCCTCCCTCGCGAAAAACTAATAGACTCAATAATTCCTAATGAGAAAAAGATTAATAGATGACGATGACCATTTATTGTCTACAAAAAATATAAAAAGTGGTACCAATAAACTTTTTGAAGTTATTAAGATGCTTGAACATTGATGAGATTTTTGTTTCATGGAGAGTTTATCGGATTCACAGATATTTTTAAATACAGCATTGACTTATTTCCACGACTTTTTGGAAAATGTTATGAGCAATCGTGAAAATTTTATCATTTCAAAATCAATACTAAAAGCAAAAAATATTATGAATATTGTATCGATTAGTTCTGCGGAAGCTGAAAGAGGGATTTCTACTATGAATTTAATATATTCGAAAAAACGAAACGGTTTAATTGTTCAAGATGTTGTTAATCTTATCGTTAAAAATTTAATTGGTCTTCCTTTGGATCTATGGAACTCTGAACCCTTTGTTAAAACATGGTTTAGGAAGAACCGCACTGCAGATGACAACAGAATAAAAAAGCAACACCAAAAAGCTATAATGAAAATAAAATTTTAATTTCGAAATACTCAAAGTATTTCAAACACACACTATATAGACAAGACATTTAATAGCATCTTTTTCAGATTTTTTCAGAAACTATTCTGTCAGTTCCTACCTTATATTTTGACGAACAATGACTCATTTCGAAGAGTTTTTAAAGAGCATGTTTTATGTACATATTTTTATGTGGTATATTTCTCTATTTATACATAATTTTGCTAGAGTTCATTTATATGTCTAATATAAACAATAAAACATAAAATTATATTTGTTGGGCCAGGACACAAATAGCTTTGAAAATTGTTTAAATGTATCAGTAATACAACACGAAAACTCAGCACCAAGATAACTTAAAATATAATATACAACACAAATTAAACATTTTAAAATCTGAGAGAATATAAATAAATATAAAATCAAAAACATAAAAGTAAAATAAAATAAATACAAAATGCATCAAGAACCGCACGAAATTTACATAAAAAATAACATAATAACAAGAAAATTCGACAGTAAAATGACCATTTATATAAAAGTAAAAATTAATGAATTAAATGAATAAAAATAAAATATTTTTAGCTGAATAAATTTAATTAAAAATGTTAAAAATAAATTACCAATTTAAATTAAGAAATTAATAAAAATTTAATTTAGATAACACAAATAATTTCAAGGTCGAATTTTGTTTAATCGCAATAAAAAATAACACGCAAGGTTAAGGCCAAATTATAGGTATATATACTGATATGATTTGACAGATCTTAATCTTAATTTTCAGTATTGATTTTCCGTTGTACTTTGACACTTGATTTCAACAGTTTTACTTTGGATTAATATATTTACCTGTGAATAATGGATTCATTGATCGATGTTTTATCGATTATTATGAAGATATATTTATGAATTTTAATTTGATGGATTTTTACTTTGGATTAATATATTTATCTATGAATAATGGATTCATTGGTCGATGTTTTATGGATTATTATGAAGATATATTTATGAATTTTAATTTGATGGATGTATCTGGTAATTTAATTTTGGTTTTAATAAATTATTATAATGCAAAATTAATTTTTCAAATTGTTCAAAATTTTCCGGCCCACAGCCAAAGACACATCACAAGTTATTAAAATCAAACATATTATTCGAACCATGTAAGTGCGTGGAATATCGCCAATGACTCGTGCCCGTGAAAGCTCCGGCGTGCGGAACGCAGGAGTTGGAACGTCAATATTATCCGTAGATAGAGAAACTTGGAGGGTAAATGAGTAGTCCTTTGGCTGCTCCTTCATCCGTTTTCTGTAAAATTAACATAAATTTTTAACAACAATCGGCTCAAAATATCTAACACCGAGTAGTCCAGTGGGCACTCATTAAATATAACATGAACATATATAGATCGTAAGGATAATGAGAGGGAAAGGGTAGCGGGGAAAATTGCGAAATCGTTGCAACAGTTAAAATGAATAGCCATCGGAAAAAGATTAATCCGAACGACCAAAATCATGAAAATAATGTTTTTAAATAAGAATTAAATAAATTATGTTAAATTGAAACGGAAAATATGGGCAGAACGCTGCGCAAATTTTTGGAAATAGTTAAAACACTTATCATAAAAAACTGTAAAATAAGGGCGGAACGCTGCTCAAATTTTCCGAATCAACTAAATAACTTATAGAAAATAGAAAAATAAAAGTGAAATTCGACTCAACGGTTGGTATAAGATTATTATGAAACTGAAAAATAAGGGCAGAATGCTGCTCAAATTTTCCGAATTAACTCAAATACTTAACAAAAATAGTAAAGTAAAAATGAAACCGTAAAATAAGGGCGGAACGCTGCTCAAATTTTCCGAATTGATGAAAATACTTATTGAAAATAGTAAAGTAAAAGTGGAACGCGTAAAATAAGGGCGAAACGCTGCAAAAATTTTCGAATTAACATAAATACTTTATCGAAAACCGGAAAGATACAGATGGATTACAACTAAATTTTTATACAAGAAAAATATTTTATAAAGCTGAGGAATAATGAAGGATCCCTAGTAAAAACTTGATAATAATAATGATAATAGTAAGGATAATGGTAATTATAATAATAATAATAATAATAATAATAATAATAATAATAATAATAATAATAATAATAATAATAATAATAATAATAATAATCAGGATAATAATAATAGTAATAATAATGATAATAATAGTAATAATGATAATAGTAGTAATATAATAAATGTAATTGCTGGTGAACTGGGTGTAATTAATTTGTTTAAATCTGTGCAAAGCTTATTCAAACTTATTTCCTTCTATCAAAATACCTTCTTTTCCTAGGGTCTATGCTGTCTCACCCAGACACCCCACAATTTTAATCCTACCACTATATACCCATGAGCAAGCTCATGTTGGTACTGTATATAGCAGCTGAAAATTCATGAGCAGGTGAGCTCCATTTCTAGAACTACTCCTCATGATATTTTCACTTTCGGGTTCCTGACTGCCGATGGAAGGTCTTACGTCTCTTTCTATCTATACGCTTGTCCATACTCATCTATTTCTACAATTCCTATATCAATTTGTCATCATTACTGTTTATTTATTAAAATATTTTTCAAAAATTTGGGCAGCGTTCCGCCCTTATTTTATTGAAAATTCCTTGTTTCATACAAACGTTAACCTATGGTAAATTGAAATGAATGCATTATTATAAGGTCATTATTTTAGTCCAACAACTCATATTTGCTTTCCTATGGTCGCCACAGTTACCACCATTCGTAAATCTTTATATTATCATCTCACCAATTGATGCCAAAATGTATCATTTTATTTTAATTTTCCCCCACGATGATTATCAAACAATGTACGTGATTTAACCCTACTTTGTACTTTCGTTGACCTAAATTTCTATCACTAGTAGTACCCTTGACAATATAATAATCGGCAGGAATTAAATTAAAAATTCAATTTTCCTACTTAAACGTTTACATAAATGTTATCCCCTTAATTATGGCGATCTTCCCGTAGTTTACCCTCTTACCGCTCCGACCAACATTGAAAATGGCCGCCATGGTGAATTACGACGGTGTCCTACCCCGTGATCAGTGCAACAAGGCCTGACCAGACTAAGCAGACACCGAAGGGTGGATTGTGACAAAGCAACACGTCAACGTCCTGCCAATTTAACGGCCAGAATTGAATGTTGCCCTGCCATTCTCCACAATTAACATATATATAAAATGAATATAAATAAGTTAGGGGGAACCTGCCAAGCAATGCCAAAAGACATTGCGGCCATCCAGAATAAGTTAAATTAAACAAAACATTAACTTAGAAAAATATATTTCTACAAAAAAACAATACTTACGATCGACAAGTTTGTCAGTCAAGCATACAAATTTGAAAAATTGTCATACATCGGCATAAACAGTGAAGTCTAAAAATTTTGTGTCTACAAAATTTTTCTAAAAATTATGAAAATGACTGCTGTATATATAGTCATTTCATGCCTGGGTGCGACCAATCAGAGTATTTTGAGCCTTTTTCGGCTATTTTTCGGGGGGTTTTATTGCTTTAACTTTATTTTAAATATTTTATTTTTCTCCTTATTTTTCTCTATTTTTTGATATTATTTTCTCAATATTTCGTAAATTTTTATTTTTTATCGTTTAACCATTCTTTTTGATTGTTTCTCTTTTTACCCTTTGATATTTAAATTTTTGGTCGCCGCTTCCGCCTATGTATTTTCTAAACCTTCTTTTGCAAGGTTTTGGCGGTTTTATATTTTGGTTTTGTGTTTCTTTCTGCATCTGTAGGCTTTTCAATGATTTTAATTAATATTTGTTTTATTTAATTTTGTTATGTTTTTATTTTGTTTTATTTAATGTTTTATTTTATTTTTTGATTTCTGCTTGCAGTACGTGCTTATGTTACAGCAGCCATATTGATAATTTTCAAACCTCATTAATTATTTTGTTTTAATTTACACAATTTTTCATTTTGTTTAAATTATGGCTTATAGCCCAACATAATGATAATTATATAGTAATAAAAATAATAATAAAGGTAATAGTAGTAACAATTAATAAAGGTAATACATATAATAGCAACAATGATAATGATAGTAATAATAATAGGGAACATTGTAGTTATAATAGGGATAAGAGTAAGAGAGATACAGTGTGAATATTTAACATAACAAAGGCCAAAGAATAATCATCAACACGGACGACGATAAGAAGGACTATGGGAATGGACATAACAATGAATGATATGAGAGTATAGGTTAACATTTGACAGATATAGGAGAATAATGGGACCTAAAAATTGAAATCAACCACAGACCTTCTATCGGTAGCTCGTTGAACCCATGGATCGTCCGGTCAATTATAGCATTAGTAATAGCGCTCACTTTTTGCGGACGATCTACCCACTCGAACACAGTTCCAACGTTGCTTAGCAACTGGTGCCGAGTGGTAAGCGAAGAATATTTGTACGGGGTTGTCTGGGTAACAACCATATAGTTTCAAAATATCAACACCCAGAAACCCACCATATTTATACCAAATTGTCAGTCCAAGTGACAAGGAAAAACATTGTTTGTTTGAAAGTTGATTAAATCGAAATTAATCAAAACAAAATTTAACAAGATTTATTGACATGAATTGAGTCAAGATAATTTCTGCAAGCTTAAAAGTATGAAAATAATAAAGGAGTTGAATAAAAAATGGTCAAGTCGGTTAAAGAAAAGTGATGTCATCATTATTGGTGATTTATATCAAGAAACCAATAAAGAAAGGAATTTTATTAATGTATTCACCAAAATCAGTAGACATGTGGGTGTTACAGTTATTTTTACTAACTCAAAACCTGTTTAATCAAGGTGGTGCACTTCGAAAACGTAATTTAAATGTTCAATATTTAGTTGTTTTCAAGGATTATAAAAAAATGACAGGCATATCCTAATAATTGTAATTTTTTAAAACAATAATGTCAAGGTTCAATGAAACTACACTATGGATACATATTTCTTGATTTAACAGAATTGATTTACGTGGCCAGAACTGATAATTTCAATGAACAAAGGGCGATGGTTTATAAACAAAGTTAAAATGATAAACATATAAACATGATTGTTGAAAGCCAGTGTTATGAACCATAGAAAATCTTCTTGTTGTAATGAAGAAGATATGTACGAAGAAGATATCGGTGGAGTAGAAAAGCTAAAGAAGATAGTTCCGAATTCGAAAAAGGAAACCCAGAAGTAATTATCAGGAAAAAGAATGGGATTTACAAAAATGAAGTGTTAGTAATTTTACTGATACATTGCCTAATTTATGCAATGTATTCCCATTAATCTTTTAACTAGGCAAGCTATATCATCAATGTTTCCCATTTTTAGGTGATATCGCTGAATAAATAAATATTAATTTTTATAACTTTGCTGTAGCTTTATCAATCTTTTCAAACTCAACGATTTTGTTTTCTTAAAGAAATTAAAACAAAATTTTAATTAATGATTTTATAATGGTATCTTCTGTGGCTTTCTCGGAATTTAAAAATTTTTGAATTTATCTTTGATTTTTCATATGCTACTTGTTTCTATATTTTCTTTGATATGTATTGATTTTTATATTTTTTAATTTTTAAATAATTTAGCACTCAAATCTTTAATTAATTTTATATTTAAATTTTATTTCTACACTACTTAACACACACCCAACACCTTTTTCAACAATAGTAGATTCAGTACTATCACAGGAGTCCAAGACGTCAAGATATTACAATAATTTGTTTTAATGATCTGGTCAATATAACTGCAGATGTGTTTGAAAATATTTTATGTTCTACTTTCTATTATATTAGTAATAATATGTATATATGCATGTTTACATTTTGTTATAATTGATACTAATTTGAAGACTTGATAGTTATTTTAATTGCATTTTAATACTCATTTGAATTTTCATAAAGAATCATATATAAAGTGAGAAATGGTAGGGGGCGTCAAACATTGTCCGCATCTAATAGACCCCCACAATGCGATGAATTTGACAATGTGTAAATAAAAAATTTGAAATTGGCATTATGTGATTGTTGCTCTTCGTTTGTTTCAATTTTAATAACTTAAAATCGTGACCTTTGTTTACACTAAACTTCAAATTGTGAATAATTAATTACGAAACTTAGAAAATATTCAATAAAATACAGCAAAAAATTTTTCGTTATAAGAATTAATAAATTTTGTCTGTTAATATTTGATTTTGAATGAAATCCAATTGTTTTTTTAAAAAATGTAAAATACTATTTTTAACAAAGAAATAAGAAAAAAGGGTTCTTAAAATTTTCCAATGTTTTAATAAAAATTAAAATAATAATACGTGCGCATCTATTTAATCGTGAAACATGTGATTAATAAAAAACGAAATCGAGATTTTCTTCGATATGAATTTTAGTGCTTTCCTTAATATAGAAGAAACGAGCAAATCTGAACCAATAGGATGAATCCAAACGAAATGTGCGTGCATTCGGTTTGCAACAAACTTGAATGTCTTATTGATTTGATTCGCAGTTTCAAATGAAACTTACACATGAACATGGTTATATCATGTTACATAGTTTAAGTTATTTGACTTTCTCAATTTATGAATACTTCAAATTCGTTGACTGTTGATACGTGTTACAGTTCAGTTATCTCTCTTGCATAAGATTTTTATTCTCAAATAATTTAAAGAATTACAAAGAAAAGGTAATTTATTATATTTGATATATGATTTAATAACTATTATGACTTATTTATTTTAACTTTAAATTTATTTCAACATTACTGATATAATATTTTTTCAATATTTATTGATTTAATTTTTTAATCTTTATTGTTTATCAACTACACTGTAATTTCAGGATTTATTGTTTGGTGTAGCATATCTGTTTTTTCAAAATTCCTGTCCAATGACATAATTAAAATGTCATACTTGATCATACTTTTTGTTTATTAATTTAGTAAAATAGTGAACTACAGGACTGAGGCAAACATTTGTAACATATTGGAATTGAATAGACGGAAAATATGTGAATAAAAAATATCGTCTTATTTATTTGAAATAAATCTAGTTACGAAATCTAAGCATCAGTTTAACAAAACAATTTTTTCGATATGAATAATTTAAATTTTTTTTGGAAAATTATTTAAATTATTGGTGGGTTTCTGGGTGTCGATATTTTGAAACTATATGGTTGTTACCCAGACAACCTCATACAAATATCTTTCGCTTACCACTCTGCACCCGTTGCTAAGCAACGTTGGAACTGTGTTCGAGTGGGTAGATCGTCCTCAAAAAGTGAGCGCTATTACTAATGCTATAATTGACCGGACGATCCATGGGTTCAACGAGCTGCCGATAGAAGGCCTGTGCTCGATTTCGATTTTTAGGTCCCATTATTCTCCTATCTCATTCAAATGTTAACCTATACTCTCATGTCATTTATCTTTATGTCCATTCACTCGGTCCTTATAGTTGTCCGTATTGATGATTTTGCTATGGCCTGTGAACCCTTTGTTATGTAAGTTTCCGCGCAGTATCTCTCTTACCTTTATCCCTATTATACCTACAATGTTCTCTATTATTGATACTAGCATTGTCATTGTTACTATTATATGTATTTCCTTTATTAATTGTTACTACTATTACATTTATTATTATTCTTATTACTATAATTACCATTATATTTATTATTATAGTTATTATTATTATTATTATTATTATTATTATCCTAATTATTATCATTATTATTATAAGTACCATAATCATTATTATTATTATTAAGTTTTTGTAGGGATTTGTCCTTATTCCTCAGCGTTATAAAAATATTTTATTGATTTACAACATTAGCCGTAACCCATCCTTATTTTACAATTTTCGACAAAGTATTTTTGTTAGTTCGAAAAATTTTAGCAGCGTTCCGCCCTTATTTTACGGTTTTATCAGATTATCCTACCAGCAATTGAGCCGTGCTCCACCTTTTCCTTACAATATTAGCTGAAGTATTTTAATTAATTCGAAAAATTTGAGCAGCGTTCCGCCCTTATTTTACGGTCTTATCCGGATATTCTATCAATTATTGAGCCGTATTCTACTTTTACTTTGGTATTTTTGATAAGTATTTTAATTGATTCGGAAAATTTGAGCAGCGATCCGCCCTCATTTTGTGGTTTCAAGAGAATATTATACTAACAATCAAACAACATTTCACTTTTACTTTACTATTTTCTATAAGTATTTTTATTAATTCGGAAAATTTTAGCAGCGTTCCGCCCTTATTTTACAGTTTTACGATAAATGTTTTAACTATTTCCGAAAATTTGCGCGGCGTTCCGCCCATATTTTTCGTCTCAATTCAACATAATTTATTTAATTCTTAAATATTATTTAAAACATTATTTTCCATAATTTTAGTCGTTCGGATTAATCTTTTTCCGATGGCTATTCATTTTAATTGTTGCAACGATGTCGCAACTTTCCCCACTACCCTTTCCCTCTCTTTCTCCTTAAGATCTATGTATGTTCATGTTATATTTAATGAGTGCCCACTGGACTACTCGGTGTTAGTGATTTTTAGCCGAATGTTGTTAAAATGTTTATGTCAATTTTATCGAAATTAAGTTCAAGAAAGTTGAGCCAAAAGACCCACTTTCAAGCTACTCTCTTTCGCTAATTAATTCAATGATTTGACGTTTGGGTTCCTGCGTTCTCACGCCGAAACCTTCACGGGCACGACTGTTGGCGATTAAACACGCACTTACACAGGTCGATTGTGTGTTTTATTTTACTGTCTTGCGATATGTTTGACTGTAGGCCGAAAAAGAAATAAATAAAAATTACCATAGTAGTTGAAATAAAAGCTTCGATGCACCAAGGTTGTTAGTTGAAAATATTTATTCAGCATATTACATCGTCCACGTTAAATTCGTTCGGTCAAATACGACAATTGGCAATACATCAAAGCGTTGTGGGTATTTCATAAATACCATTCGTAAAATCACAGTGCACGTTCCATAAATTCCAGTCGTAAAATCATTGTGCACATTCGATAAATTCAAATCGTGAAATCAATTCAATAATCATACACTAGCCGAGAGTGGTCATGTTCAGGCAAAACACTTACCAGTGTTAATTGCCTTAATGCACGGCTCTCAGCTAGTTATACACACCAACTAATTTTCTGAAAACTAAGACTGCAAAGTAAGAATGAAATTTTTTTTTCTCCGAAAAATAAGACTGAAAATTTGTCAAAACACATCAGTATATATACCTATAATTTGGCCTTAACCTTGCGTGTTAATTTTACTGCGATAAAAGAAAATTCGACCTTGAAATTATTTGTGTTATCTAAATTAAATTTTTATTAATTTCTTAATTTAAATTGGTAATTTATTTTTAACATTTTTAATTAAATTTATTCAGCCAAAAATACTTTGTTTTTATTCATTTTTACTTTTATATAAATGGTCATTTTATGGTCAAATTTTCTTGTTATTATGTTATTTTATATGTAGATTTCGTGCGGTTCTTGATGCATTTTGTATTTATTTTATTTTACTTTTATTTTTTTAATTTTATATTTATTTATATTCTCTCAGATTTTAAAATGTTTAGTTAGTGTTGTATGTTATATTTTAAGTTATCTTGGTGCTGGGTTTTCGTGCTGTATTACTGGTGCATTCAAACAATCCTCAAGGCTATTTGTGTTCTGGCCCAACATTATTATTAAATTAACAAACCGTTATCACGGTTTACCAAAAATAGCTGTTGAGAAAATAGTATTTAAATAAAACTAAATGTGTAAGGCAATAAGTAATAAATATAATTATTAAATTAACAACACATTTAAAGTATTCATATTTTCAATCAACAAATATCAAAATTACTATTTATGTACTATACATTAAGTGATATCCAGTACATTTCCCAATAGTATACTAGTTTCGAGCTAATGGCTCTGATCAGTACTATTCCGGGAGGCTCTCAGATTTCTCTGAGCGCCAGGTAAGTGTAAAAACAGTGTCAAGTTAACACTGTTGTACACTTATCTTGATGCACTGGGCATCAAATAAGTTTGCAAAGTTTGGTTTTAAGGCAACAAAATAAGACAAATCTTTATCTTGAACCTCCTTTCACGGTTTATGTGATTAAAATATGGATTTATCAAGTCAAATAAATATATAAATTATCAAAATTATTGTTATTTTATTCAGTATTTTCTTATGGAAAATTACAAGCTATCTTGGGCACCCAAATTAATTCCAGTGAAGATTACAAGTTTATGTTAACTTCGCGGAAAAACTAGGAAAATTTCAAAGCTCAATTTTAAAAATTCAGATTCCTTGTGAAAATCTCAGGAAAATAAACAGATAGACAGTTGTGTTTATTTTCTGTAATAATTCTTGCATATGACTTAATGGTTTATGGTAATGATCACTAGTGCACTTTTAATTCCTTTTCCGCAGTTAATACAAAAAGACAAAGATTTTTTCAATAAATTAAGTATGATTGCGCTGCTCTCGAAGGCCAAATCAAATATTAAAAGTTTTGCAAGAATGACGCGCGATCTCAATGCAAACTATTCACGTGTCACGAGTGTGACTACTGTGCAAGAAATTACAAATTCAGCTTAAACTAATTGTATGATTTATAAATCAAGGAATGTCATTCAAATTAAATTGGAAGGGTAATGAAGCACTTTGAGATACTGGATGTTAACAAACTCTAATAGTGAGTAGCCGCAGGTTCGGAATTAAACAATGTTGTCAAAGGTAGTAAGTAAATATGCTACAAATCTTTTTTAACAATAGATGTCAGTGTTTAGAAAATTAATTTAAATATTTTAATTAGTTCAAAGGTTGTTTTGGATGTGAAAATTATTTAACAATGGGTGCTAAAGGTTGTCAATTTCATATAGGAAAGAGGTTTCTTGTCATAGTTTAATGAAAATCATCGGCAGCGAAGTGAAAGTGGATTGAGAATACTGCAGATATTGAGAACACCAGTATCTCAAATTGATATAAAATAGTTACAATTTAAATAGAGAAAGACTGAAGCTTTTTTTTAAAATTAGAGACGGTTTTTAACCTGGATATAGTAAAGATCGGGCCGATGCTAGATTATTTTGCTACTAAGAAATGCGGTTTAATAAGGTAGGTGCATGTCAAAAGATGTTAAAGAAATGGCGAATGTGCTCTGAAAATTCTGTTGTCATAGATTTCAAAATATCTTCAAATATTGGTTTCCATAATTTTATGCGTTTCAAATGGTTATTTTAAGGGGTGGAACATTTGAGGCTAAAGGATTCGGTGAGAGCTTAAAAGATGTGTTGGAATATCGAATATCATTGAATAAAGACATTTTTAAAGGCATTGATGTCTATATAAGCAAATGTTTAGTTTGTCGTTAAAATATGAAATTAAAAGTTATTGATCTGATTTCAAGCGTGTCTTGGAATATTAATAACAATGAAAAGCTTGTATTTATTGTCTATCACAATTACACGCAATTTAACTTTTGCTAACACAACTAATATAAAGCTTCACTACTCAAGATTCGATCCTCAGGAATTAATACGTCATAAAGTGAGCAATAGTCCAAATTTCTTCTTTAATTTAACTCCTCGATATATTCTTATCACTTGATTGGGTACTTTAACTTCTGTTGCTTTCTTTTCCCTGTCTTCATACTTTATAGCTTATCCAAAAGTATTTTCTAAGTCTCTCTTCTATATAGATTTTCACTGAGTTTTTACAGTCGTTTCTTTCTTTTGGCTTTATTCTCTCTGCCATTCTTCTTCGATTTACTTCTGATTCTCCATTTGTGTCTCTGCCTTTTATAAGTGCTTATTTTATTACACTTAATATAATTTAAATTTCGTTTTCTTTATTAGATGATTCTCCATTTCCATTCATTTTTGGCATCTCTGACAACTGTCACGATATGTAACTTTCATTTTCCGACTGTCCTAATAATCCATTTCTTATCTTGGGCAAACTCTTAAGATAAGGGAGTTTCATTCCAAACTGGTTTTGTTTTCTTTTTCATTTGCACTTATTGTTGAATTTCTTTATTTAACTTCATTGATTTCTTATTTCTATTCAATTTTCATTTTTTGTTGGAGTTCCGGAACGGTTTGCTCCGATTTATACTTTTTCCAAAAATTATTTTATTTAATATTTGTTTAATTTTTTATTATTTAAATATTCTTAAGATATATATCGCTGTCAAAATTACTTTCTCACTGACATTTTGCATCAATTCCTTTGCTTACATACTTTGACTTTAATTATAGTAAATTTTAATTTGAAAAACGTTCGTTACGTTCACTGGACATTTGTGATCTATAAATAAACTGTTTGCATATTTACTAGCCATCGCACTGCTGTGTTTTAATTCGACAATTAGATATCTTTAGTTAGTGGTCGTTTAGTTGACAACGGCTACATATTTGAAAGTACACAGTCAAATCAAAATTCGTTTATAATTCACTTCGAAATAGTACCATCTCAACATCAAAACTGATCAATTTCAAATCCTTGTGCCCAATCTCTTTAGCGAAGATATATACAATAAACATGGGCAAGCCAAATTAATTACCGTATTTTTCAGCAGGTATACCGAATTTTTTTTATACTCATGCATGGATGTATGGATTACCTTAAATATATTTTAAACGTAACGGTATTCCAGCCAATGGCATTTTCAGTAATACGTTATTTAAAAGTGCGTCATTTTCTAACAAAAGTTTTCTTTGTTAATTATTAAGGAAATCATAATTTAATTTATACTACAATTGTCATGGTTACTAATGTGTAAATGAAAAGAAGAAAAATTTTTGAATACTGTTTTCACTTAAACAGGCATGCTCTCGAACTCGTGTACAGCAATGACGAGCAGTCTCTACCATGTATGTGACATTATATCCATTAAAAGTAAACGTTATGCCAGATCAGAACATAGGCCGAACAGTGTCATTGATAGTAGTGATAAAAAATAACAATTTTAAAAAATCAATATAATTTTTTATTTAATAACAATTTTTTTCAATTAATTATAAAAATTTTAAACAGGCAAATGATATAATTAATTTTTGTATTTACAGATGTCTCTATTCCGATCAGAAATCCAAGTTCCGATTAATAAAGGAAATATTGAAGCAAGGAATAGCATAGACTCATCCGACAATTTTAATTTTGGTAATTTTTCAGCGCCGTCATTTGATCAATGGTGCAATAAATTCAGAACCCAATTTAGGCTTGATGGACAAACTATTCCCGATAATAATTTACAGAAACTTTATCCTGATCGAGATCTATTAAACGAAACAGATGGTGAATTTTCATCTCTGAATTTGGAAAATATTTTCCGACAGTTACAGACTCAAATAGCCAAAGGAAGTGATGACAATATGCACTTCAAAGCTAAATTTGACATAAAAGATGTTGTTGATCCCGACAGAATCAAGGTGTTTGTAAGAGAAATGTCACTGATACTCAGCATTGAATATAAGGAAACAGTAGATTTAAAGTGTTCAATTACAAGAGAATATGTTAAAAAGTTTAATTTACCCCTGAATATAATATCTGACTCGATTACATGCACAATTTCCACCGACAACATTCTTATATTGGACGGCATTCTCGATTCGAGTTTTGATCAAAGAAAACATTCGTCAATTTCTTTATCCAATTCATTTCCTTATAGAAGTCAAAGTTTAGTTAGCTCTTCATCAAGTAGTTCTCTCCTTCACAGCCCGACGACAAATGATAAATACAGTATTTGTGTCAACATTGGAAGTCACTACAATCCTCAAGATATTTCTATTAAGACAAAAGACGACAAAATTTTCATTAAAGCTCGACATGAAGAAAAATCAGATTCCAGAACAAATTATAGAGAATTTTCTAAAGAAATTTTATTACCTGATCGAGTTGACCCCCTCTCTTTGAGTGCTATTTTCACAAATGGTTTCTTATCTATTGAAGCTCCTTATATTAATCAGTGAAAATAATTAGTGAATTTGTATTTGTACAACCCAATTTTTATCATTTGTATTCTAAGTCTTTTAAATAAAATTTTTCGATGCATTTTAATCATTTGAAGTTATTTTTTATTTGATTTGTAGATAAAATGTCATCGACGACAGTAGAATATCTGTGAATGTGGCTTAGATCTCGCGATTAGCGAGAGTAAGCACGTGCCAGTTTATTACTCAATGACTATGGTTTATTTTGGTTACGGCGGTATTACTGTATATCAAATGTAAACACCTTATAAATAACAATTAGTTGTTGAGACTATTAAATCCATATTATAGGTGAAATTTAATTTAACAAATTCTTGCGAAAACTTTCTCGGGGTTTTGAACAACAGCAATTGACTACAAAAAAATCGCTCAGGTGACAAATATAGGAAAGAATAACGGGTTTGTAAGTATTATATATATACTTATATCAATACTTAAATCCTATAAGTATTGATAATCGTATTAAAAATATTAAAATTTCGAAAAGTTTTATTTATGCATACAGATAAGCTAATAATAAACGATAACTGTCCGCAAAACAAGCAACCATAAAAATTGTTTCCGAAAGGCTGGCTTTAAACAACAAGGTGAAACAAACCAGTGGCGGATTCAGACCATCTAGTAATGGGGGCGATTTAGGTAATGACTTCATATATTGGTATCCCAATAGTCCGATTTAAAATTCGCACCAGACAATTTTATTAAATCTCATATCACATTTTTAGCAATCTACTTATTAAGCCTAATTTATTTCCATTTTAATCATTCTCATTTAGAAAATCTGAAAACAGCTAGAGCGTCAGCAACATACATTAGCAAAACCACACAAAATGCATTAATTGAAGGCTGTGGAGAAGAAATACGTGAACAAATTTTGAGTAGTGTTAGAGAATCAAATTATTATGCAATTATGTTTGACGAAACAACAGATGTATCACATAAGTCCCAAATGACTACAATATTGCGTTATGTGCTTCCTGATGGATCAATTGGAGAAGATTTTGTTGGATTTGTTAATTTGCATGATTAAAATTATCAAACTGAAATTAATACATACATTGACAATGAATCTATTCTTGACGGAAAAGTTATTGGTCGATTGGTTATAAACATGTTTGAAAAAAGTTACACCTTTCTCTAGAAAACTGTGTCGGTATGGGAACAGACGACTGTAGTGTTATGTCTTCGTTGCAAAAGAAGCAGTGATTAAAATTCAAAATGTTGCAGTGAATGCCGTTTGGTGTCTATGTAATAATCATGCTTTAAATTTAACTTTATCAAAAAGTTCGAATGTACAAGCAGTAAGAAATTGTTTGGGTGTTTTCAATGCTTTTTTCAATGATTCGGCAAAACGAAATTTCGAATAATAAAGAACATGCTAAATTCACAACTTGTTTCACTTTGCGAAACACGATGGTTTGAGAAACACGATGCTTTGCTGACGTTTAGTGTTGAACTTCCACTAATAATTGACACACTGGATAATATATTTCAATGGAATGACAGAACAACTTCATCAAAAGTAAGAACTTTATTGTGTCTTTACGCTGTGCTGTGCGTGTGTTCTATTGACTTAGGCCATTTGTTTCAAAAGAAAAGTTTAGATTTACATGAAGCAAAAAATTGCATTAAAGACCTGTTTATTGTTTTAAAACAAAAAAGAGAAAACTGCGAAGAAATATTTGCTGAAATGTTTAGGTCAGCAGAAAAAACAATAATTGAAAAAGATGGTAGTTTTGCATATAAAAGAATAGTGCAACGACAGACATGCCGGGAGAATATACCTTCGGATACATTGGAAGAATATTACAGGTGATCAATTTACATCCCTCTACTTTATTCACTGATATTTGCAATGTCTTCAAATCTATTCTTTGATGCCAGAAAATATTGTTAAACTGAATCAAAAAGGTGTTGCTGAAACTTTTTTTGCCACCAGTAATGTCTTTGGTGTCATTCTTGGACTTAGTATTTAAAACTTACCTGCACCTGAATTTACATCGGAATTTGAACTCTGTCAGTGCAAATGCATGAGAATGAAGGAAGAGTACTGAATAAAATCACTGCCTACTGATCTTTCTGTTGTTTTTGATTTATGTGACCAGGTGCAATATCCTAAATTAATAAAACATGTCCTGTAAGTGTTGCCAGTGCTGAAACCTGCGAAGAATTAAAACCTGGCTGAGAACATGAATGACTGAAAACAGACTAGTCGGATTGGCCCTACTTAATGTACACGGAGACATTTCAGTAAATGATGAAGACATGATTGATCGTTTATCGAAGTCGAGAAATCGTAAACGAGATTTGGTGTTATAAATTGTTAAAATAATAAACAAATCAAGGTTTTAAATACGTTAATAGTCAAACAACTAAAGTCTCTAGTCTCCATCAAATAATTGTATTTCAATAATTTTAAATCACTTCAAAATATAATTTACAACATTATATTTCTGCATTAAATTTAAATATTTTTTTTACATTGCATGTTTTCTTAATAAAAGGCTGCAAACATCAAGTAAAAGTCGCAAAAAAATTTCTTTCAAAATAATCTAAGGGGATGCGATTGCTCCCATCGCCCTTCCCCTATGGATCCGATGCTGAAACAAATTGCAGTGAAGAAGATGATGCTCTACTGTCAGAATTGAAGTCCGCATATAATATATATATAATCAGCATAACTTGGATAATACAGTGTCTCTTAATGATTATTTATCTGTAGGTGAAGATGTGGTTTTAGCTGATTATCCAACAGATGCCAACATTTTTAACAAGATTACAAAATGCGTTGAGGAAGATGAAGATAAAGATGTCGTATCTAGAAACGAAATAGTACCAACTCCGCTGACGAACAAAGAAATATTTAATTATATAAATAAGTGTGGTGAATATCTGTGTTCTAGTGACAATCTTTCAGGCAAAGTGTACCGCGCTTTATCTACTTTGGAGAACTTTGTAGATAGAGAATTTTTGAATAAAAAATAATTAAAAATTACTGACTTTTTGAAAAAATAATATATTAGTTATAATTATTTTTAATAAATTATAAATATATTAATAATGTATATAATGTATCTCTTTTTTGTTTAGAATATAAACATATGTACATATTTTATTTGAATAAATCATGTAAGTGTGTATTTTACTCGTCTTGTAGTTATGTATTTGTATAACTCGAATTTTCTATAACTCAATTTTTTTCATGAACTATGGTAATTCTACTTAAGGAAATTCGACTGTATATATATATATATATATATATATATATATATATATATATATATATATATACATGCATATGTGTGTGTGTTAGGATTGTTATAAAATTAGGGAAATAAAATGAGTTCACGAAAAATCAAAACTGACTAAGAAACATCAAAATAATTAAGATGCAAGATTAATTAAAAATTTATAAAATTTTGGGATTAATATTGATGGGTGTAATGTGTATGGTTGAACGCCAAATCATGAGAAGAGTCCAGTAATAATAATAAATATTTAACGAAGAGTCCCTAGAAAAAATTATAACGAAAATACAAACTAATCAAAATTAATTAATCAACTAATGAAAATCCCAAGCTAATGGGAAACCCGAGCGATGAATAAAACCCAGGTCGAGTTGAGATTCGATAGATTTAAATTTGATAATTACTGAGATTAACTCGATAAATAAATTAAACTGGATAAATTAATTATCAAGTTGTAATTGTGACAGAGATTGAAATAAAGTAATTGAGTTGTATTTGTGATACATTGTGAATAAATTTTTTCTGTGTTAGGTTTGTTTATTTACTTTTAAATAACACGAAGAGTCAGAGGATAACTGACTTTAACAATAATAACCCAACTGAGTGTTCAGCTTTGCAAATTTTTCAATTGATATAGAAATTCTCTAATTTATGACAATACTGGTAAAGTCTGAGTTATATATTATCATCAAAAACCTAAAACCCAGTAAAATATTCAGTGATCTAAATAAATTATTTCTAACTGAGACAAAATGCCGGTTGTTTCTAATATCGACTTGCCTTATATAGTGGTAAGAATCCGTTTAATTTTATTAGTACTAACCCAAGTCATCTCTGTTTGACAATCTTCCTTCTGCGGCTTTCTTTCATGATCTCGTTGTACAAAAATATAATTAGATACCCAGCTATATAATTTCCTTATGTTAATCTTTTTTCACATCTTACCATCAATCATCCTATCCTGATAATGACCTTTTGGATTTCCTTTTCTTTATTTTAGAGGCAACCTTGGGCTTTTCTCAATACCAAGTTGTTGTTATGCCACTATATATATTTATTTATTTTTGGAAATAAAAACCTGAAAATACCTTTTTAAGGCACCTTGTAAGTACAAAGAATCAAAATTTTATAGGACATCACTTGAATTGAATATTATTTCGTGATTGTTTTCCAAAAAACAATTGATTATATGCTATGGTGGCCAGATGTTAACATTGATGAAGAGGAACAATATTGATGGGAAGAGGTGGTCTTGTTAAAAAAAATTCTCTAGAGCAGTATTTTCCAATCTATCGACATCTGTGTACTCATTCTATAATTTTTGTAACACAGAGTACCTCTAATTAAAACAAAATTAGTGTTGGTCGTACGGGGAATCTATTTTTTAGCACATCCGTACGTCAGTGTCGTATATATCCTCTCCATGCTCTAGGGTGGTTTCTTCCCCATACGACGCACGATTTGGATAAACTGCAGCGCACCCATGATCGAAATCATGTTGGTACTGTACGCAACAGCCGAAAGCCATTCGAGCAGGTGAGCGCTATCGCTAATGCTACTCCTCGAAGGACCTTCGTTCCCAGTCACTTGCTGCCGATAGAAGGTCTTCCGCACTTTACTCTAAAGTCATAGCATCAGTGAAACCTAGCCTTACATCTTTTCCGAGCCGACAATCGTGAGAGTTCCTCTCAGTAGTTACTCTTATTATTCGTACTAACCCTTTCCTTGTAACCCCCTTCCATGGATTAGCACCCGTGTTTTACTAATATTACTTAAATAGATTTATATTTTAAATTAATACTACAAAATTTAAACTTTGAAGATTTATTCATATAAATAAAGAAACATATAAGAGGAGTACTACACGGAACTAGAATGACACTCTTCTGCCTATCTATTGACTACATCCTGAAATCCATTTTAAATAAATATCCTTTCTTCCTACATGACTTGAATATCAGTGTCTTGGCATATGCTGATGACCTGGTTCTTCTTTCGGACTCTTACTCGGGAATCAAGAAATCATTAGAAAGCACTGTTGATTTAGCAGCCTTTGCAAATCTAAAATTCAAACCATCTAAATCTGGATATTTGTCTTTTAATGATATTAACATGGATATAAATAGGCTATATCTATATAATGAAGAGATACCAATGATATCTGAGAATAACAAATATAGATATCTTGGGGTAGATTTCTCCAACAAACGAAATCAAGATATAGATGGACGACTTGATTCGGCACTGGCATTGACCAAATCCCTTTTTGGATCATATCTGCATCCATCACAAAAATTAAGTGCATACAAGATCTTCATTCATTCGAAGCTTATCTTCTCTCTGCGTAACTGTGTAATAGGTCATAGAATCCTTGACTGTGATCGGAACAGAATTACACAGGGACGTGAAAAGCAATTAGGTTTTGATCAAAAGATCAAGGGTCTCCTGAAGACCATGATTGGAGATAAGTTTCATGCAATGAATAACAATTTCTTCTATGCACATTGCAAGCTGGGAGGTCTTGGTGTCACTGCTGCTATCGATGAGTATCTGATACAGAGCATTACTGGTATAACAAGACTTTTTAACTCATCCAACATCAGCTTTCGGAAAATGCTAATTACTGAGCTGGCACAATCTAGAGGAAATGGAAACTTTGAAGCTGGACTCAGTTGGATGAACTGCGAATTCAATAAGATATTCCCCAAATCCTCATTCTTTGTTAAATTTCAAAAGTCGGCGCAATCTCTTAAGAGAAAGTTTTGTATATATGTGTATTTAAAGTTTGTAGATGATAGTTTCACACTTGAGATAACATATAAGAAGAGGATCTCTTACATTAATCATCAAAATCTCAACACTCTTTCGAAAGAACTTCATAATTTTGTGGGTCTCCATTATGCTGAGCAATGGTGCAAGTTGAGAGTGCAGGGACACATTGCTGCTTCTATCGGAGATAGTATAACTGCTAAGTATCTGATAGCAAGTGATACACTCAATGATGCGCAATACTATTTCTTGATACGTGCGAGAAATAACCTGCTAAGTCTCAACTACGGAGCATATCGCCTTAAATACAATCTTAACACAAAATGTAGGCTATGCAATCTTGATGAGGAGACCCAGGCACATGTGTTTAACCACTGCCGAGCCAAACCAAATGCTAGAAGAGATAAGCATGAGAATGTATTACAAGGCATAGTTAGTTTCCTGGAAAAAATTGAATTTGAGATAGATGTTGAAAAATCTCCAAAGTATATCTCAATTCCAACAAAGCTGAAACCTGACATGGTGATTAGGTCAAAGAGAAATAAAGACATACATGTCCTTGACCTAAAGGTACCTTATGACTCCGTTGAAGGTTTTGAAAAAGCACGGGAAGATAACTATGTTAAGTATAAAGATTTGGCTATGCAGATTGGAAAGGCATTTAATCAAACAGCCACTATATCTGCTGTGGTTATTGGATGCCTGGGCACATGGGACAAAAAGAACAATGCCACTCTCTCAAAGATCGGATTAACAAAGATTGAAATCATAGCATTGGCCAAGATAGCATGTGCAGATGCTGTGATTGCATGCTATCATATATATCGGGAACACATTTCCTTCACAAAAAGTATCCCTCCTGTTTAGTCTTGTAGGAAAATTTACGAGGCAATGCTGGTGATAGATCGGCGTTGCAGTTTTGTGTATGCAGAATAAAAACAGAAGAGTAATTAGTGCTGAGCATCGCTCGCATATTTAGCCGAAAGGCCGTTTTTTGTTGAAATAAAATTTTGAAAAAAAAAAAAAAAAAAAAAAAGATGGATTATACTCTAATTGTCAAACATTTCAGGAAAAATTCATCGTTTCTATGACAGTGTTTGGACAGATTCGATGGGGATGGGAGCAGATCGAGTAGAGCTCCTGTTTCATTCATCCGCATCTATATCAGTTGGGAAACATCGACGTTTAGCTGGGCGGTATGGAGGGGATTCATATTGATGCTGAAGTCTACTCGAGTAGAGGGTCCTGGCTCGTCAGGGTGAGGTAGGTATCCGGGTACCCTGCCCGTTAAAATAGAAATTTCGCCAGTGTCTAGACCCAACCGCTCTAGAGTGCGACTTGCCTCCGGTACTTCATTCTCATCGTCCACCAAGTTGATGTGGATTGATCTGGCCGGAGAATGGAACGTGACTGTTGGTGCGTATAGCACGTCCGAATCTACATCAGGGAATTCAAACTCCTGATACGGAGGCGGAAGATCGTGGATGTTATATGTTGTACCGATCGGCTCCGTTGTACTGAGGAGATTTGTGGCCCTACGGCGTTGCTCGCGACGGCGACGGTTGCGATTGGGTCGTCGTTGGGCGGCTCCGGAGCGTGGCTCGACCATGGGAGTTTGGGGAGGTTCGACGGCCACCGGGGCCGGTATTGAGAGGATGACGGGAGGTGTCTCCAGGGGGAGATGCTGCGCCGGAATAAGGTTCAAATTCCGGGCTAAGACACTCCCGGGAATGCGAGCACGGAGTTCAGCGTCCGTGAAAATCTGACAGAGCATCGTTCCCTGCTCCTTTATTAGAACTCGCTGACTGCGAGACTCGATAATCAAATCGTCCTTTGCCCGAGACAGGCGAGAGATCTTTTGATACAGCTTCTTGGCTGCATCCGGTGAGAGCCAAGTTCCTTTTACTTTTCGGTATTTTTCTTGAAGAGCTACATGTTTCTCTTCCAGCTGTTCTAATCGCTGTTGAGTAGCGATAATTGATGGGGACAGACGTGGGATCCTGGGCAGATTTGCAATGCTGGTCATCTGAATAGGAAGAGTGACTAAACGATAGAATATTGTTCCATCTCGGAGAAAGCTTCTACGCTTATCGAGGTGAAAACAGAATTGAAGTCACGGGTCTGGTTTTATATATAATGATATCGATACAATAATATTTTTAAAGATGGGGAAGACTTGGGCAACATTTATGGTACTAAGGCTGGTCATCGTTATTTATAATAATGCTAATTTTATCGTTCGTAATCATACGGTTAATAGTATGGTCAATATTTGCTTGGGTAATCGCGGTAAGTTTACTAACGATAGATGGTAATAATAATAATAATAATAATAATAATAATAATAATAATAATAATAATATTAATAATAATTATAGTTATAATAATAATAATAATAATAATAATAATAATAATAATAATAATAATAATAATAGTAATATCATTAATAATAACTATGACTGAAATGGTAACACTAATGATAATGATAATAACGATGACGCTAATAACAATAATAGTAGCCATAGTAATGACAATAATGATAATAATAATAATAATAATAATAGTCATAATACCAATATTGGTAATAATAATAGTATTAGTAATAATAATAATAATTGTACTAATAATAATAGTGGTGATGTTGGTACCAATAATGATAATAATGATAAAAATAATAATAATAATAATTGTAATAATAATAATAATAATAATAACTAGAAATATCGATGATAATAAAGACAATATTAATGTTAATAATACTACTGGTGGTACAAATACTACTAATAATGAGGCTAATAATACTAATGTCAGCGGGATTACTCTGAAAATACCGATAGCAACCATGGTGGAATATTAATAATTACGAAGCAATGCCGGTAATAATCGAGCTTAGTGAGATCCACAATTCGTGCTAACAGAGATAAGTATGCGTCATTATTTGGATAACAAGGTAGTCGCGTTAACTGCGGCAATTGATAGCGGGTGTGTTAGCGATCGATGGAAGAGAAACATCAACGAGACAACTCCAAAACAAATCAGCACACCAGGATAGGAGAATTCACCATGTGGCTATTATTAAAATGGGTGTTGTTAGCGACGATATTATTGATTTCTCGCAGTGGCATCAATGGAACTCTATGGATTAATATCGATCAATAAATATGTGATTTTAATTGTCAAGCGACGAAAATCGATATCGTTAGAAGATCTCTCATCTATTGGTCAGATACGGAACGATAGTAGAATTTGCCGATATTGTTCTCTCTCAAAGCATTACCAAAGTAGACTCGAGATGTCTAATTCCAACTGCAATGTCAAAACTGGCAGTGGTTTTTATACTCAATTGTCGGGTAGTCATTGCCGATTCTCGTTACTCGAGGAAATTTCAATTTATGGCTTTATCTAGATGGAAATATTTGATCTCGTGGTCTCTATGCTTCGGGTCGATACTTTCTGCTACTCGGGAGATCGAACGCGACAAGGTGGTCATCGTTATCATCAGAGCTTAACTGGTCAGTGAAAACCTCTCCATCTGCTTCTCCATTCCGGTGGATCAGAGTATTTCTATTGTGGTTAAAAATTTTGGATGTCTATATAGATGGAGCTAAAAATCCACTGCAGCGTCCTACATCGATCGTTCCTTACTTATGTAAATGATTATGACTATGCAGACGATTATCATTGTGCGTATATGCGTGTGAAGATCTTGATGGTGGTTAATATTTCTTTTCTATGATTTTATAAATAAAAGTTCTGACACTTTCGTTGATGTTATTTTTCTCTGTTATTAATCGTTATATCACTTTTCACTTATGCCTATCCCTTCTACCCGGTTCTACTCATCGTATTTTCGAGGCAAACATAAAAATTCGTCCTATGAGATCGCTACGCGACCTTCCCTAATTCCCCTACCTGTGGTCGAACTTCCCATAATTTAAAATTCTGCTCGTTCCGGCCACTTTCAGTAGCCGCTACGAGGCGTTCAACGATGCACTGCGAGAGGTCCTGTGCACATAGCCAGACCCTACTGCGTACGACCGAGGTTTCAATGGAACACAACCCACGAGCGCAACTAGGAAACTTAATCCACCAGCCGGCACGCGATCCGTCCCATTGATAGCTATTGAAATACATACGATATATAAAAATTTTAAGGGGCCTCGTATATTATGAATAAGATAAAGCATATAAAGTTAAAAATTGTAAGCAAAGGCATTATAACTTTTATCAAAGCATATAAAATTACATAAAAGAAACTTTTTACACAATAAAAAGGTCCTTACTCTCAAAAGATTGTTGCGAAAACGTTGAATAATTGTATAATGGTAAAAAGCATAAAAAGATTTTAGAGAGTATTTAATGAAATTTGTCACTGTATATATACTATTTTCACGCGTGTGTGCGACCAATGAGCGATTTTTCGCCATTTTTAGGGCTTTTTAATTATTTTATTAATTTTAAACTATTTTTATTATTTTTTGTGCATTTTTCTTTATTTTTTGATATATAATTTGTATTATAGTTAAATTTTATTTCCATTATTATTTTACTATAATATTATTTTTAGTCCTCGTTATTTGTTTTTCTAGTCGCCACTTCTGCCTGTGTTTTTTCTAAACCTTATTTTGCAAGCTTTTGGCAGTTTATTTTATTTTTCATATGTCTCTCTCTGCAGCTGTATGCTTTTCCAATAATTTTAATTAATTATTTTTTTATTATTTAATTTTAATATATTTTTAATTTGTTTTAATTAATATGTTTTTATTGATTTTTAGTATCTTCTTGTGGTGCGTGCTTATGTTCAGTGACTTATTTCATTACTCTTAGTTTTTTTTAATTTTTATTATCGTTTTTTGTTTAAATTGTGGCTCTGAGCCCAACATTAGTATACTTTGTTGGGTTCGTTTATCCAAAATCGGTATTTAAGTCTGACTCCTTGTTGTCCTTATTTAATCAAATCAAATATTCCGATTTATCACAATTGATTAGAAATTCTCCACACAATACCTACACAATCACGATTTCAATGTAAATCTGCACAATTTTCACCTTCGACTAAACTTGCAATTTGTTAACTTTCCAACTCTTTTTATACTTGTCCTCTAATTCGATTCTTAACGCTATTTGGTATTTTCTTTTCAGCATTTTTCCGGCTACTAACCTAATTTGTTTAATTAATAGAGCTCTTGTGTTTCGCTCTAATTTGTGTACTTTCGTTAATTGACGTCGGTTCCCTTTTTATTCCGAGTTTCCTTCATCACCCAATTTCTTTTGCTCAAATTTAATAATTTTGTTAACGGCCCGGGTTTCTCATACTGCTCGGGTTTTCTGTTGGCTCGGACTTCCAAATAGCTCAGGCTTTCCATTAGCCAATTTATTTTTTAATTAATTTTTATTTTGAATATCAATGTTTTTATTGATTTTGCTTTTTCTTTTTATAATTTTTTTTAATTCCAACAACTTTAATAATAATCACAGAAAAATTAAGTTTTGTTTTTTAGTACAAAAACCAAAAACGAAAAATTAAATTCATTCATAATAAAATATAAATAAAATAAGTTATATTATAAATAACATTCATTATAATCTATTATGATAAAATTGTTTATGTTGGGATGAGAGTTCATTATAATTTGGTTCTATACCTAAAAGCCTGTTTCTTTTTTTTACTCAATGCCTACAAATGTTGAAAAAGTAACTTCACATATACATGAAGTTGGAAAAGTCAAAATATATTTAAGGACTTTATCTATTAAAACTGGATACACATATCTTGCATTTGTTGGGGTTAACAAAATGCACAAAAGTAAAAATGGAAAATCAATAAAAACATTGATATTCGAAATAATAATTAAAAAGGCAAAATCAATTAAAATTTTACGAATCGGGGGAAACGGGTATAGGCGGCTGCCAAATGACGAGACGAATCCAAATATAATAAAATTAAATTGATTGGGTGTCCCCAGAAGGAAATATTTAATAAAAATAGAAATTAATTAAAAATTAATTGGCTAATGGGAAGTCCGAGCCAACAGAAAACCCAAATAATGTGAGAAACCCGGAACGTCAACAAATTTTCTACGTACGGAAAACGAAATTTGTTGGCGAAAAAACCCGGGATAAAAGAGAAAGCCGCTATCAAAAATAATTATTGTAAACAAATGGAAACCCCGGGAGCCCAGAAATAACTAATTTGGTTTTGGACAGAGATTTCAAAAATTCCAAAACCAATTTAGTTTGCGGGTGACTTGAGTTGCGAGATGAGTATAAAAAGAAAAGGCAGATCAACAAAATTGCCAGTTGGTCGAAGAGAATATTTCAGAGAGCGGAATAAAGGAGGTAATAAACTTGAAGATAAATCAACCAGTCAAACAAATTAAGTACCAGACAGGGACATCTCCTTTTGGAAGACGTATCCCCACGCTTTGAATTTTGTGAAATCGTGCAGAGTAATTGTGTAGAATATTGTGAATTGAATCAATTTTTGTAAAAGTTGTGAATAAAGTTGTGATATATAAATTGGAAATAAATCTTATTGTGTTGGGTTAATTAAATCGATTAAAGAAGGACATCAAGGAGTCAGACCTAAGCACCAACTTTCTATATAAAAACCCAACACTTATGCAACTAGAATGGTCTTAAAGTACATTACTGTTGTTTATTTTTCAAGAATCTGTATGAAGCTAATTCGAACAATTATTCTTTTTCCGCATGCGACAAACCTTCTGGTATGTATGTTGTATTATTAATATTGAAGGGATAAATTATCCATAATCATTTCTGCTTCACGGCATTATTTATTCTACACATTTATGAATGATTTTTTATATGATTTTACTACAGTTGCCAGAGACTTCATGATTGTATATGTAGCTAATAGACTACCTCATGAAATTTTATTCGAATAAAGAAGAAAAAGTAGTCTGGTGAAGGAATTTTAAAAAGGTACAGTATATGTAAATCCTCAGAAACAAGTAGAAAAACTTGTTGAATGACAGTAGAATTATATTTAATTTAAATTCCGAGTCATAACTTCAAAACTCTTTTCAAAAAGCCAAGAAATGAAAAAGAAACAAATACCGTGACCCAAAAAACGATGACACTAGATAGACATGTAGGTTTACATTGATAATGGCGTGCATAAAAAACGCGCCATAAAATTGCATGCATGTAAAAAAGTCGGATAACAAAACGCAGTTCAATAAAAGCGCACAGTATATAAACTATTTAATAATTTTTAAATTCTTATTATTATAATACTGTTGGGCCAGAACGTAAACGGCCTTCAAAATGTTTAAATGGATCAGAAACACACACGCAAACACAACACGCAATTTAAATAAAACCCCAAAACACCAATTAAACCATATAAAATCGGAGAAATAAAAGAATTAAATATAAATTAAGAAACATAAAAATAAATTAAAATATTAACAAAAGGCACCAAGATCCGCACGATATCTACACAAATACAACAAGAAAACACAACAAATTCGACAAAATTAGAAAAATCAATTAAAGTTCATTAAAGCAAGATTTAAATCGAAAAATTTGGATTAGCAATAATTCAATAAAAATTCTAAATAAAAAATTATAAAAATAAATCGAAAAATAATAAAAATAAATAATAGAATTTGCTAGAAAACAACAAGGTCGAATTTTGTTTTACTACATCAAATTTTACACACCCAAAATTTAGGTATATATACTGATCCATTTTCACATTAAAGTTAACCATTTTTGAAAAACACACTGTGTGTAAAAATATTTCAAACTATTTGAATCGTTTTAAACATTTTAAATCTGTTCGAGATCATTATTTTGAAATTTTTTAGAAATTTTAGGTGAGAAGCATTGATTTTGGAACCCTCTTTCCACGCCCCGTGTCTTGCATCTCTGTAGAGCTCTGCTCGGGCGTCGGCGTGGGAAGAGAGGCATTTGGTTTATTATGTAAATGTATGCTAAATTTTTATGAATTGGAAGGGTAACTTGTTATATTTTTCTTATAATTAATAAACATTATGATGTATAATTTGTTTCATATATATACAACTTATTTTATTTTAAAATATGTCGAAATTTTTCCGGCCCACAGCCGACACATCACGCAAGAAAGCAAAATATACATAGTGCAGATGCATGTAAGAGCGTGGAAGATCGCCAATGATATGCACCCGTGAAGACTCAGCGTGCGCAACGCAGCGGTCGTAACGTAAATATTTATCCCTATAGCTGAAGCGAGAAATAAGGAAGAAGTCTCTGGCTGCTTCCTCGTTTCTCAATTCAGAAAAATCGACCTAAAATCACATCACACACGGCTTAAACTTATCACACCGAGTAGTCCAGTGGGCACTCAATAAATATAATGTAAACACAAATGCGCCTAGGATCTATTAAAGGGAAAAGGTACGGGGACAAACTAAACTAAAATCGTTGATAGAGTTAACCTGAATTAACAACTTGAATTAATTTGATCATTAATGTACTAAATTGAAGTCATTTGTCGAAACAATTATCATAAACTTAAATTATGGATTAATTAGAAATAAATTAATTTATGGAATTTAGAAAATTAGAGTAATTATCTCATAATGTAAATTAGATTAAACTGCGGATAAAATTTAAAATCAGTTACGAATAATTTTTGATTAAATTAAATAATATAGTAAAGGTATACTAATGAATATATCATTCGGTGATTGAACTAATATTGGAAAATAATTTAATTAGCAATACGTTAAATTACAGTTAAAAATAAAATGTCTATATTGTAAGCAACTTAGTGAGTCCCGTAAACTGATTTTATCTATCGAGTTAAAAAGTTTTCATTAAAAGTAAATATTTTCTTAATTCAACTGGATTTAAATAAATTGATGGTTAAAGAATTTATGTGACTCACGGGTTTAACTTAGATCAAGTCCTTGATAAAAATTAAAGCAGCTTGCGTAGTAATAAAATAAACTTTGATAAAACTCTCACAACTTTGGTGTAAAAGGAAAGTAAATCTTAGAGTTATTAAGTCAAACGTTGGAATTAGTTTATTAAAATTAATTAACCCATCTGTTGATTAACCTAAGTTAACGACAAAAACCTAATCTCTAAGGAAAGTAGTAAGGAAAACTCAGGATGATCGATCGAAAAAATTGATCCAATAAATTGCGAGAAAGTTAAACTAATTCCCACTGAATAATAAAGTAATCCACCAATAAGAATCCAAATAGTTTAGGGGAAAGTAATAGAAATTCACGTTTTAAACTAAGATGTTGGCTGAATTAATGAGATGCTCCGTTAGTCAGACGTTTAGTAGTTTAAGTTAAAGAATTAAAACAATGAAATCTGTATTTTACTTCTAATCGAAATAATTATAATACCTTTAAAATCTCCACATAAATAAGATACAAATATCACCAAACATCGATAAATTCCAGTATGACGAGATCCAATAAAAGTGAAAAGTTTTTTAAAAATCAACAATAAAATGGAGAACATTTATTGCATTGAACTAAAGAGAAATTTTTTCCAACCATTAAATCGACTGACTAACACAATACTATAGTTTTATAATTCCGTAATTTCATTCTAGCCAACCCTCAACATGAATTCCAACGGTTAATTTTCCCGATACAATTTAATTTATGAATAACATCGAGAACCATCAACGATTGACCACATCCGAAAATTTGTCGTAAGCAGCCAGCATAGTTCCTCAAAACCATAGATAATTAAACTAATCAGTAAGAAATAAATAGATTACCTAACCACAAAACCCCGATAGGACAGCACTGACGACTTCAATGAACGCACAAATTAGACCCAGATTAATGCCAATGTCAAACGTGAGAGCAATAGACAAAGTGAATTTCGATTAGTAGATTCGCACCATTGAATTACGGCGAAATATCAACCATTAAAACACGGACGGATGTCGTGATCGGATAAGAATCAAGCATTCCCAACATCCGTTCCGACAATTTACCATCGCGAGAAACATCCGTTCCGACAATTGACCATTGCGAGAAACATCCGTTCCGACAATTGACCATCGCGAGAAACATCCGTTCCGACTATTTACCATCGCGAGAAAGGATGAGATATATCGACAATCATTTCCGTTGGAGTAATAATTAGATACGGAGGGTTAAACATTAAAAACTACAATAACCGTTGATAATTTCATTAAACATTAATAATTGCAATAACTGTCGATAATTTCATTAAACATTAATAATTACAATAACCGTTGATAATTTCATTAAACATTAATAATTGCAATAACTGTCGATAATTTCATTAAACATTAATAATTACAATAACCGTTGATAATTTCATTAAACATTCATAATTACAATAACTGTTGATAATCTCGATAAGCATTCATAATTGCAACAACTGTTGGTAGTTACGATGAGCATTAATAATGGCAACAACTATTCTTAAATACGTTAACGCATATAACCGACGCGAGTATGTTTTCCCCCAACAGTAGTAACGTTAAATGAATTAGATCTCAAATAACTAAGTCGCATAGACATACATTACATATTCTGCCCCCATCACCTTTCTTCAGCATGAAAGAACTATGGAAATCACCAGAACATGAACCCAGACATTTCATCACAATAATCCTTACAATTCCAGCTCGACTATCAAGTTCACTGAACGCTAATTTAACCAGTCAATGTATCCCCTAGAATTACCGGATGATTTAAGATTGCATGAACTCGAGATTGTAGATTTAATGTTCCTATAAATTAGTAAGAGAATATATGACGTTTACTTATTTCAGCAGAATTCATGTTGCCGAATCTGATTTCGAAACAAGAGGCCGATGAATGGCGCCGAGCCTGGAAACGAGCGCGCCCATCGATGACTCTCGACGAGCCACGCCCGAAACGATCATGCCCATCACTATGGCAAGTACTGGGCAGAGGAAATGATCCACACCGACCAGAGGAGGAACAGTATCCCGCCGAGGAGATTGTCGACCATGCTCGAAGCTTGTTGGCTCAGTGGGAGCAGATCCAAGCAGAGGCCGACCTACAGGTGGTGAAGGCGAGGATGTACCTCGCCAACGTTGAAGAGGACATCCTCGTCGGACGCATCGCGGAAACGTACCCAGCTCGACCGGCACGCAACCTCCGACGACCAGTGCCCATTGTTCCCGGTTACTCCCCGGAAGAAGGTGTCAGAAAGTTCCTCGCAGAGTCCTGAATCACCAGGCCTAATCATTCTGACCTTTGACTTTAGTGATGTTATTAATGATAAATTATAATGAATTGACCTCTTAGAATTTTGTTTTAAATGAGATTTCCCTATAATCATGTTTGAAATAATTAGAATTCCCCTTATTAGACAAAATTGATATGTTTTCTTTATAGAAATGTCGGCCCTGAAATTAATGCAGAACGAGTTAGCCCGCGCTAGGCAGGCGAACGCGGAGCTACTCAACCAAATACTACAGTTAACTCGCGAAGTGCAACAGGTCAAGGCGACCTGTTTAGATCCCAAACGAACGAAGATTCTCTACCAACGACTCACCGCAGCTCAAAAAGGCTGGGCCGAAGAACGCCAGCTCAATCGGAGTCTGCGTACACAGATCAGGGGCTTAGAAGTTGCCCTAGCAGCCTGTCGGGAAGGGGAAGCGGTAACGTATCCGCTCATCTTCGCCCCTTCCCAACTATCAAGTCAACGCGTCATTGATGAAGCCGCACCAGGCCAAAAACCGACAGCTATCCAATCAACCATCCGCCGGCCGGGACGCAAGGAACGGGCCCGACGCCGAGCCGCACAAGCGTCAAGTCGATCAACTTAACTTATCATGCATGTCCTTTGTTCATTAAATAAATCATCTCTCACGTATTCAGTTATAGTGGGGTAGACTCGAAATCACCTACACCAATCAGTCTAAATTTAATTCGCATTTCCACGTAGGGGACCAAGTAAAGCGAGCATAGGTCTTCTATCGACAGCTCGTGAACCCGAGGATTGTCCGAGCAACTATAGTACTAGCACATGGTACTCAATTTTTGCGGGCATTCCACCACTTGAACACATTACCAACGTTGCCTAGCAACGGGTGCCAAGTGGCGATCAGCAAAATTTTGTATGGCGTTACTAGGGTCACCCGAAGGATAAGCAAGATTTGAAACCCTGTAACCCACCAATACGATGGCTCTTAAATTTGTTAAAAGTAAAAAAGGAAATGATTTTCTTGTAGTTGAAGGCTGTACATTTCGTAGTGAGAAAAAATAAAAAAAGTAAAAAGTGGAAAGGTAAAATCTAATAATTAATATAGCTAATTCTATTTACTATAATTGTATTATAAATTATTATTTATAAAAAATGTGCTATTTTCACTATTTTAAGAATTCCAATTTAAATTGCTATTTTACTATTTCCTAATGTTTCTTTACTATAACAGGCAAGCTTTAAAAATGCACCGATTTTATGGAAATGTCGATTGTCACTTGAAATAGAAGAACGAGGCCAACAAGAACGTCTGAAATGGAGGACCAATGGAGGAAATTTGGTTCTATTCATACCAAGAGAAGAATATACATCAAGCTAATGCTCTACTGAAAAACCAAGCTACATGGGATCTAGTAGAAATCTGTGAGCTGAAGATGAAGATCTGAACCCTAGAGGCATAAGCAAATCAGAAGGAAGGGACAGTGGATTCGTTTGGCATCTATTGGTCAAACAAGCAAACATGCACGAAGAATTCTTCCAATCGGATCAAGAGAGAACACGGGTCCTCGCCCCAGCAAACAGTCAAATATGATGTATCGGCGCATAAGAGTCAAACTTAAGAAAATGGCATCGAAAAGAAGTGCGAAGGATTGTGTAGCTGAACAAACAATTTTTGATGTGATCGAATGATGACCTATATTTATAGTGGTCGATTGTTTACTAACTTGTATTATAACTCAATATATTTCTTTCGGTAATTACATTTAATTTGCTAGTGAACCACTAAGTAGATAAAGTTAATGAGAAATCTATAGTGAGAAATATAGGCAGTCCTTGAACCCACATGTATGCCAGGACCTTAGCAGTGTATCAGTTGTGCTCACTATTAGCTGACATGAACCCATCTGGTACATTATCAACGTTGTTTAGCGAGGATTAACAAGTGCTGGAATAAAATACGACTTTGTTATGTGGGTTGCGATGATAACAGCAACTAAGGAATGTAGTGAAGAAATTCCTGTAACACACCAGGGGGGGTGATTGGTTCACCATGGAACTATCCCTCATGCGAACCGAGTCAAGTTTTTTCTGTCGAGTCAAGAAGTTAGTCGTGTTTTACGGTACTTACTTTTATCAATATTGAATTAGCAAAATTTTTCAGAGGTAGATTTCAAAAAATTGATAATAAAACATATATCTTAAAATACATACTTTTTTTAATTTAATAAAATATTTAATATTAAGACTTTTCAATGTAGAAATTAATTTTTAATAAATTAATTTAATTAAAATCAGTATAATTTAAATTTGTATTAAGGTATTTGTTTATATAATCTCATAATTAATTTAATTTAAATTTTGCTGAAATTGTTATTATGGCCCGAAGATATGATACTAGAACAACTATTTTTTCACCAGAAGGTTTTTAGTTTATACTTTGAACATTAATTATTTCGTTAAAAGGTCGTTTGTATCAGGTTGAATATGCAATGGAAGCTGTTGGTCATGCTGGTACTTGTTTAGGAATGGTTACGAAGGATGGAATAATTTTAGCAGCTGAACGTAGGAGTTACAATAAGTTGTTAGACGAAACAATTTTTTCTGAAAAAATCTATAAAATTAATGAAGATATTTCATGTGCAGTAGCTGGTATTACGTCAGATGCTAATATTTTGTTAGATCAAATGAGATTAAATGCGCAGCGTCATTTGCTAACTTTACAAGAGCCAATTCCAGTTGATCAATTAGTTACACAGATATGTGATTTAATGCATGCATACACTATGTACGGTGGTCGTAGACCATATGGAGTTTCTATGCTTTTTATCGGATGGGATAAAGAATATGGCTATCAACTTTTCCAGTCAGACCCTTCCGGTAATTTTGTCGGATGGAAGGCTACTTGTATTGGCTCCAACTCGGCTGCAGCTTCTTCTATGTTAGAGCAAGAATATGACATAGATAAGCTTGACGTTGAAAGTGGCTTAAAGCTTTGCGTTAAAATACTTTATAAGTCAATGACTATGTCAAAACTAACAGCAGAAAAAGTTAGTTTTAATTTCATTTATTTATGCGTTCTATATATTTATTAGATTGAATTGGCAGTGATGAAACGCAAGGACGACAAGACTTATGTTAAGCTCATTGCTCAAAGTGAAATTGAAGCTTTGATTAAAGAAGTAGAGCAAATTGATTTAAAAGAAAAACAAGAAGCAAAATCATAAAGTTTTAATAAATGTTCAATTCTTTGTTCAATATTTTTTTTTGTTTTAAAAATTACTGCATTTTTGTATGAGACAAAAAATGAGCCATGATAAGCTTCATGGTGGGATTTTATATGAGGAATATATGCTTTCCTTAAAATTGAATTTTGTTGAGTCTTCAAGAATATGACTGGAAAATAATGCAAAATTGCATCATTTGATTGAAAGCAGTTTCAATGAAAATTTCTGTACATTCCGTTAAATTTAATCTATGTTTGGCTTTTATGCTCTGTCATGTAATGGCACTTGAAGATAATTATGTTTTAAGCGCAGCACATTCCTTTGGCCATTCGTAATTTCTCCAACAGCTATTGAGATATGCGATTTTCAATCTTAGTTTCGGTAAAGCCATCAAAATAAGCAATTTCTAATTTGATTTTCTTTTTATGCTGTACGTATTAATTTAACACGTCCTTTTATATAATTATTTTTACAAATTTAAGCCAATCAATTGTTTTAAATAGAAAGTTGCTAAACTAAAGATGTCTAGACTGTCGGACCAAATGCGGAAACTGATATTTTACATAATTAACCCGATTATTTACACCAAGGGTCTCCAAACTACGCCCTTCAGGCCGCTAGGGATTCTCATCCGACCCGCGAAAAGCTTTTTATCTACAAAAAAATTATGAAAATTTACCTATACCCACTCAAGGTTAGCCGCCGCTTACACGGACTTTATATTTTCCTCAGATTACTATATTACCCTACTTGATTTTTATCCTTTCGTTTCTCCTTGAGTGGAATAAAGAAACAGTTGGTTGGACGAGTGAAGCAGATGAGTAATGAAAAAATATTCCACAGCCGATGCTCCTGCATTGTATTATTCACCAGCCAGTTTTCTCCCAAGGAAGACTTTCCTAATGTCAAAACCTTTGCATCAAGATACGTTTCAATCTTTAGAACAACACACCTGTCTAAACAAAATTGTTCAAGAATGAAATACGCGAAGAACCATTTGAGATCAAACTTGTCTGATGATAGTCTAAGATCACTGTTGATGTTAGGGACATCAAATCTAAACCCAGAAATTTCTGCTATTTTGGCATCAAAAAATAATTTCACCATTCTCACTTACACAGGTTGACATGTGTTGTGTGTCATTGTATTATTAAATAATAACTGAAGAAAATAATAATAAATAAATAGTTAAAAACAATATTCATCTTTTGATTCTTTTTAATTTGGATTTCGATTATGTGGTTGGCCCTTAAACTGCTGGTTGATAGTTAATCCGGCTCTCGGAATGAAAAGTTTGGAGAACAATGATTTACACTATCAAATTGTTGTACTAATTAAAATTAAATTGGCTTTTCTCATTTCAATAAAGTATCAACTGACATTTGATAAATTAAAGTACCCTAATTTTAAATAAGCATGATACAATAAATGGCTGCTCTTGAATTAAGAGAAGCGCCAGGGCATTATCAGTCATGGCGATATGACTCACTTTTATCTGGGAACCTCACACTATGATGTAATTTCAACTTTATTCGTGAAGAGTGCTTAATGGTTATTTTTTCCTATGTAAGTATTTGATTGGTATACCATTGAGGTGTATGTGCTAGAAAATTTTTGTCCCCATCAAATACTCAGTACATATTTATAATTGTGACGTTCCGGAAGTGGGCTTGTAATCTTAATGCATATACTCTCAAACAATTCATTTAAGAAGTGTTTCTAAGCTGTTGTATTTTTAGGTTTTAATTTTACACAAGGTTTTAACAATCTTCTAGGCACTACTCTTCTATGTACTTTCATATATCAAAACGTTATTAACCCGCAAACGATTTTTTGGACAAAAATGTCCATTTTGTTTTTATAGTGACGTTTTCTTGGAAACTGAAAAACACCCTGCTTTGTGAATCTATGACTTTGTCAATTTTTTTATGCTTTATTCAAGTAAAACTAGCAGACATTCATAACTACTAAAATAAAAAAGTTATGACAAGTTATTCTGTTTTGAGAAAAAATGGACATTTTTGTCCAAAATTCATTGTGTATTAGTTTTTAGCTTTTTCAGTTGACAATTCATGTCATATTTTCTGGCATAGGCGTTAACTCATTTCAACAAATACTGGCTTTAAAATGAAGCTGATCAGACTTTTTTAAACAATTATTGTGACTGGCTGACACTATGATATGTTTATCACATGATGGCGGATGGAGTTCTTACAATAGAGTTCATTGACTACATATCTCTCCATCTCTGCTTTGGCAGGAATGGTCTTGCATTAACCACTCTTTGACCATAAGTTGCTTTAGCCTACACACAAGAGAAATTTAATGTAGTATCCGTCTCACCAACATCTTCAAAACAGTTTTGCATTCATATTAGTTAGCTTATTCGCTCTCGTCTAATTTGTGAAGTAGGCAGACTATACCATTTTACACTCATGACATTGGTACTCTGTCTGTCTCTCTCTACTCATCCCCCACACACAGACGCACTTAGATCACCTCATTTCAGGTATCAAGTAATAATGCACGTGACACTTACAATTGACAATTGATATTGGAACCAATGAATGTCTCGCATAATAATATTCTCTCACGATCTTTCTCATCTGGATTTGTTCATGCGTTTGTCTGCACTTTGTCATACTCTCATTATAAGTGTGTGAGTTTCGTGTTAGAATACAACATTTATACTAGTAGGGTAGAGGGTTTGCTACTACATAAACATATCACAATTGACATGAGTTCTCATCCACGAGCGGCAAAAGCATTTGCTCTACGTGCTATCCTAGGAGAAAGTTCTAGTAGCAGTAGTGATAATGAAGTTGTGCTGGAAGCTGACGATGTACATGAAATCAAGAGTAATGACGAAGAACAGCTGTCTTATGACGATACTGAAAGTGAGGATGCTGACAATCTACAAGTTGAAATCAATCCAGCTGATCTTCATGAACAAGATGATATCAATAGATTCACCGATTCTAATGGAAATGTATGGGTTACACCTAATGAAGGCATGTCAGGTCGAGTAAACGCAGCAAACATTCTCCGCCCATCCCCTGGTATAACCCGTTGGGCTACTCAAAGGATTGGGGAAAATTCCGTGTTAGACTGCTTTAATCTTCTATTCATAAAATGTAAGTCAATTTATTATGTACACTAAATAAAAGTTATAATATTCTTTTGACTTTTAGCAACAATGGAAACAATTTTGATTGAGACAAATCGAGAAGGATCAAAGTTATATAACAACCAATTTACAGCGCTCTCATTAAATGAGTTGAATGCCTTTTTTGGCATTCTCATTCTTCGAGGAGTATATCGTGCTGCTGGAGAAAGTATAGATGAATTGTGGTCAGCTGAACATGGACGTTTTATCTTCCGGAATACTACTTATCCGACGTATTTTGCGGTTTGATAATCCTGACACAAGAAAAGGAAGGCTGTTACGTGATAAATTGGCGGCTGTTAGATTGCTGATCGATAATTTTGTTGAAAATAGCCAAAAGTGTTATATGCCCGGTGAATCTGTCACTATAGACGAGCAACTTTATCCATACCGTGGACGTTGCAAATTTGTTCAATATATGCTCTCTAACCCATCCAAATACGGCTTGAAATTTTGGGCTGTTTGTGACTCACAAAACTATTATTGCTGGAATCTACGTTTTTATATGGGAAAAGAAGATGATCGGGATATGCAAGTGTCGTACGGTGAGTATATAACAGTGGATATGTTGCAGGGACTATATGGTAGTGGAAGAAATGTAACGTGTGACAACTTTTTCACATCATTGAATTTATCAAAGCGATTGTTCCAAAATGGTATCACCATGGTAGGCACCATTCGTGCATCGAGGCGTGACATACCAAAGCATTTGACGAGGTACCAGGGGCGCAAAGTTTTTTCAACTATTGAATTGATAACAACAAGTACAGCAGATCGTAGAGATAAAGCCTTGTTGGTTAGTTATGTTGCTAAAAAGAACAAAGTTGTCAATATTTTATCTACTGCCCATAACAAAATAACTGAATATGTCGGTTCAAAGCATAAACCGGACGTACTTCTCTTTTATAATGCTACAAAAGGTGGAGTTGACGCAATGTACGAAAGAGTTGCAACATATACTACAAAGTTTAAATGTCGAAGATGGCATGTTGCATTCTTTTGTAATATATTAGACATCTCAGCATTCAATGCATTTACCTTGCACTATCTTGTGGAGCTTCAATGGAATGCGAACAAGTCACATAGACGAAGGCTATTCCTGATTGAACTTGGTAACAGTTTAATAAGTGCGTATGTAGAAGACAGAAGAAGGACTGCTGCGGCCGACTCTCTATCGTCGACTCCATGTAAGCGTTGTGACTGCTACATGTGTATTGATCGAAAACGGTGCACTGTCACATGTGTTAAATGTAACAGATTTATATGCAAAGAACATTTACACGACATTTGTAAGAATTGCTCATAAATTATAGCTTTATTTCTTGGTATTCTGTCATTTTTGTGTACTTGGACATTTTTGTCCAAAATGAACAAAATCGTTGATTTTTATTTCCATCGTTTGCGGGTTAAGGCACATTAAACATTGCTCCAAATCAAATTTTTTAAAAATTATATGCATCCATTGATGAAAAATCTCTGGTTCTTATGACAGTCTGAAAGGCATTACGTTGAATTCAATTTATCGTCTAGTTGTAAAAGAAGTATTCCATTTAGCAGCTTCTTCTAGCCCTACATAATAATATTGATTTGATGAACCTAAAATAGTGAACACTTGTGAAGCTCCCAAGGAATAAAAAAGTTATGTTGCATTAGAATAACATAAATTGGTCTCACTGTTACTCAATTCAACTTTCCATAGTGGACACAAAGCTCTAAATTCCAATTTAACCTTATGTTGGGCCAGAACGTAAACGGCCTTGAGAAATGTTTTAATGGATCAGTAACACCCATGCAAACATAACATGCAGATTTAAATAAACTTGGAAACACCAATTAAACCCTATAAAATATATGAGAAAAAGAGAATTAAATATAAAATAATAAACATAAAAATAAATTAAATAATAACAAAACGCACCAAGATTCGCACGATACCTACACAAACATAACAAGAAAACACAACAAATTCGACAAAATTAGAAAAATTAATAAAAGTTCATTAAAGTGAAATTTAAATTGAAAAATTTGAATTAGTAATAATTCAATAAAAATTCTAAATAAAAAATTATAAAAATAAATCAAGAAATAATAAAATTAAAGAATAGAATTTGCTAGAAAATAACAAGGTCGAATTTTGTTTTAATGCATCAAATTTCACATGCGAGAAAAATAGGTATATATACTGATCCATTTTCACAGTAAAGTTAACCATTTTAAAAACCGTTTTTCGAAACAAACCATAAACCAATTTTTGAAATTGTTTGTGAACCATTTTCAAAACCTTATTTTACAAAACTAAAAACCATTTTTGAAATCGTTTAATTTTGTTCAAGAATTTTACTTTCAGAATCTTTAGGTGAGAAATATTTATGTTGGAACCCTCTTTCCACGTCGCGTCCATTGCATCTCTGTAGAGCTCTGCTTGGCGTCGACGTGGGGAGAGAGGCATTTATGTTATTTTATGCTATTGTATGCAATTTTTTTTGGAATGGTTATGAAGGGTAATTATGTTGTTTTGTTTATAATCATTAAATATTATTAATATGCATAAATTGTTTTATATATATTTTCATAAATTAAACTGTCGAAATTTTTCCGGCCCACAGCCGACACATAACGCAAGAAAGCAAAATCTATATAGTACAGATGCATGTAAGTGCGTGGAAAATCGCCAATGATATGTACCCGTGAAGACCCAGCGTGCGCAACGCAGCGGTCGTAACGTCAATATTTATTCCCATAGCTGAAGCGAGGAATAAGGAAGAAGCCTCCGGCTGCTTCCTCGTTTCTCAATTCTGTAAAATCGACCTAAATATATGTTATATACGGCTTAAAATCATCACACCGAGTAGTCCAGTGGGCACTCAGTAAATATAACATAAACATAAAATGCGCCTAAGATCTAGTAAAGGGAAAGGGTACGGGAATAAATTAATTTGAAATCGTTGGCATAATAAAAATGGATAATATTTAGAAATAAATTAATCATTAAAACACTAAATCGAATTTATATCCAGAAATAAAGTACCAAAAAGCATAAGTAATTCATTGAGTTAAATTAATCCATCAGTTTAAATGACTATCGAATAATAATACGTGTCTCCTTGATTAACTCAGATTAATTAAAATAATTATCGAGCAAAATTCAAAGTGATTTATGGAATAAATTAACTCATTAATTAAAGATTAAAGTAACTTGTGTAACAATAAAATAAGTTTTGATTAGAATCACGTAATTCTTGTGTAAACGGAAACTTAGAGTTGGTAATTTAAAAATTAAAATCACTTATTAAAGTAACGTAGCTTATTATCGATTGAGATAGATTAATGATAAGGGACTCCATTATAAGATTTAAAGTATCTAGCAAATGAGAGCGGAGTGATTTAGTTATTAAATAATTCGGTAACCGTTGGTTAACCTAGGTAATTCTCCACTTAATAATAAAGTGATCCACTAATCAAACTAGAGTAATGTGTTGGGAAAGTAGGGTGAAGCTACGATTAAAACCAAATTACAGTAATTTGTTAGTAAAATGCAACTACTTAAGGGCAAAGGATTAAACTGATTCGATAGGTAAAACAAGTTGATGCACCTAATTAAATCTCAAACCCGAGTGCGTTTATCAATTGAATTAATGGTAATACCTTTCCAACCTCTCATATAAATAAGAGACGTTCAGCATAAAACCCAAGAAATTGATTAACTCCAGAACGAAATTTGATTAGCCTAAATAATTCAATAAAAATTGGAAAATATAAAATACTAATAAAACGGAGAAGAATTTATTGCATTGAAACCACAGAGATTTACCGGCCCTTAACAATAAGTCAACCGGCTAACATCTCACTTGTCTTTAATTTCTTTGACCTCATCTCCGCAATAACTACCGATATGGATTTCCACTGATTAACCTTCATGGCACGATTAGAATTCATGTAAGTGCGAAATCGAAAACAGCACCCAGATAATCGCCACAAGTAACTCCCCAAACGCTATAACTTCCTTGACATAGAATAATAAACTGATCGATAAGTAAAGTAAAATTCGCTAACCCCATAGAGCAAACAATGAACCCATGATACAACCGCACCGACCCCTAATAATATAAGGACCATCCAGCAAAAAACATACATGTACCAGACTAGACCCCATTCGAACTAATACCTACGATAATTCCAATTTTCAACTTCTGAAAAGATAGATGGTTTAAATTTTAATAACAAATTAATAAACTTGAATTGTGATTAATAATAAACCAGTAAAAATCAAATACCCGGGTACAAAGGGCGAACGGACGTCGCAACAGCATAGGAATAAACAGGTTCAAAATCACTCCGAATGTCGATGGTGATGTCATGTCCGAACATCCGGTTCGACATTGAACGATCACGAGAAACTCACAAAGTGCTGAAATGCGCAAATAATCATTTCAATTTGATAGATAATTAAAATTATACATTAGAGGGAGCCGAATACAGATCGATACTTATCAGGAATTAAGACCCCTTGTATGATAAACGTAGGTAGATTCTCACCCGAAACGATGACAGTTTAAAGGATGAACGACCTCGATCTAACATAGCTAGGCCGTGTAGGAAAATTTCTTTTGCTAGATAAATTATACATGGTTCAACCCAAACCTAACAAGGTCAGACTAATTAGGAATCTCTTTATATATATTGTATATTCTGATTCTATAACCTTTCCTCAACGTGGAGAAATCATAGAAATCGCCCAAACACAAATTCATACATCTCATCGCCATAAATCTCATAACCCCAGTTCAGATACCAGGTTCCCCGGACGTTAAAGTAACTGACCAATGTACCCCCCTGAAATTAACCGGCGATTTAAGACTATCTGAGTCTATGATTGTTGATAAACGTCCATATGCCTGGTAAACTATTGTGAGATCTCATTATATTACACTCATTTCAGAAGAACTCATGCTCCCAGAATGGATATCAGCACAAGAGGCCGATGAATGGCGTCGAGCCTGGAAACGAGCGCGCCCGTCAATGACTCTCGAGGAGCCACGTCCCAAAAGATCCTGTCCAACTCTATGGCAAATCCTGGGCCGAGAGAATGACCCCCGCAGACCAGATGAAGAACAGTACCCTGCCGAGGAGATCCTCGATCATGCGCGAAGCCTTCTTGCTCAGTGGGAGAAGATTCAGGAACAGGTGGATTTGAACGTAGTAAAGGCGAGGATGTACCTCGCCAACGTCGAAGAGGACATCCTCGTCGGGCGCATTGCGGATACTTATCCGACTCGACCGGCCCGCAACACTCGACGCCCAGTACCCATCATTCCAGGTTATTCTCCGGAAGAAGGGGTCAAGAAGTTTTTTGAGAAGTCCTGAATCTCCGAACAAAGACGTAAATAACAATTTGCTTTAGGGATGTTGTCAATATAATAATTGCTATGAGTTGTTCGTCTTAAGTTTATAAACAGATTTCCCTTCCATAACTATGTTTGTAACAATCAGAATTTCTCTCATTAAACTCATAAAGTTAATTTGAGTGTTTTCTTTACAGCAATGTCGGTCCTAAAATTGATGCAAAGCGAACTAGACCGCGCCAAGCAGACAAACGCGGAGCTACTCAGTCAGATACTGCAATTAACTCGCGAGGTGCAGCAGGTCAAAGCGACTTGGTCCGACCCCAAAAGGACGAAGGCACTCTATATCCGACTCACTGCAGCTCAAAAGGGCTGGGCGGAGGAGCACCAGCTCAATCAGAGTCTTCGCACACAGATTAGGGGCTTAGAAGTTGCCCTAGCAGCCTGTCGGGAAGGGGAAGCGGTAACGTATCCGCTCATCTTCGCCCCTTCCCAACTACCGAGTCGACGTGCCCTGGATGGCGTCACACCAATCTCGAAGTCGACAGCCATTCAACCAACCATCCGTCGGCCGGGACGTAAGGAACGTGCCCGACGCCGAGCCACGCAATCGTCAAATCAATCGAATTAACTTACAGCTATTATGCATGTCGTTCTGTTTCATTAAATAAATCTGTACTCATGATTAACCTAAACCCGAGTGTCCAGTCATAGTGGGAGGTAGACACGAAATCATCTACACTAGTCAGTCTAAATTTAATTCGTACTTGCACGTAAGGGACAGAGCAAAGCGAGCATAGGTCTTCTATCGACAGCTCGTGAACCCGAGGATTGTCCGAGCAATTATAGTATTAGCAATAACACTCACTTTTTGCGGGCAATCCACCACTTGAACACATTACCAACGATGCCTAGCAAAGGGTGCCAAGTGGCGGTTAATATCATTTTGTATGGCGTTACTGGGACAATCATGAAGATAAGCAAATAACGAAACCCTGTAACCCACAACTTAGTATTACAAACTAAATGACCAGTTCAAAGACTTTCACTTTTAAAAATTATTTCTTTTTTTAATAAATCTTCAATAATTCGATCAATCTTTTCTTTTAGACTACTAGTACATAGACAATTCAGCTAGCGGAACACTTTATTTTGAAAAAAATTACAGGGTAGAAATAAAGTGATAATTTAAAACTAAATCAAAGCAAATTTGAATAAAGAAACTTGAATTTCACGCTGTTGCAAAACTCGTTGAAATAAAATGTTATTTTTATCAAATAATGCTTAACAAATTAAGAAATAATTTTTATTATTACTTAAATAAAAAGTCTAAAATTTTATGGCGACTCACTTTTAATTTTCTTGTGTCACACCTATGTGTCACGGCATATAGTTTGCGTATCACAATTTAATACAAGGAATCAGAGGTGTTGGGCCAGAACGTAAACGGCCTTCAAAATGTTTAAATGGATCAGAAACACACACGCAAACACAACACGCAATTTAAAATAAAACCCAAAACACCAATTAAACCATATAAAATCTGAGAAAATAAAAGAATTAAATATAAAATAATAAACATAAAAATAAATTAAAATATTAACAAAATGCACCAAGATCCGCACGATATCTACACAAACACAACAAGAAAACACGACAAATTCGACGAAATTGAAAAAATCAATTAAAGTTCATTAAAGCAAGATTTAAATCGAAAAATTTGAACTAGCAATAATTCAATAAAAATTCTAAATAAAAAATTATAAAAATGAATCAAAAAATAATAAAAATAAATATTAGAATTTGCTAGAAAACAACAAGGTCGAATTTTGTTTTACTACATCAAATTTTACACGCCAAAAATTTAGGTATGTATACTGATCCATTTTCACATTAAAAAACAACCATTTTTCAAATTGACTAAAACCATTTTAAAAACCCATTTTGTGTTTGAAATAGTTCAAATTAGTTGAATATTGTTTGAATACTTTAAATCTATTTGAGATCAGCGTTTTGAATTTTCAGAATTTTAGGTGAGGATCATTGATTTTGGAACCCTCTTTCCACGCCCCGTACCTTGCATCTCTGTAGAGCTCTGCTCGGACGTCGGCGTGGGAAGAGAGGCATTTGGTTTATTGTATGAATTTATGCTATTTTTATGAATTGGAATGGTAACTTGTTATTTTTTTTTTATAATTAATAAACATTATTATGCATAAATTGTCTCATATATATATAACTTATTCTATATGTTTTAAAATATGTCGAAATTTTTCCGGCCCACAGCCGAAACCTAATGCAAGTAAATAAAATCTACATACAATTCAGATTCGTGTAAGCGCGTGGAATATCGCCAATGATCTGTGCCCGTGAAGACCCGGCGTGCGGAACGCAGAGTTGGATCGTCAATATTAACCCTATAGATGAACTGAGGAATAAGGAAGAAGTCTCCGGCTGCTTCCTCGTTTCTCCTTTCTATAAAATCGACCTAAAATCTTCCTACACACGGCTAAAATTCATCACACCGAGTAGTCCAGTGGGCACTCAGTAAATATAATATGAACATATTATGCGCCTAAGATCTATTAATGGGGAATGGCACGGGGAATGAATAAAAAATCAAATCGTTGATATTGATTAATAATTTGAAATAACTTAGATGAAAATATTGGTACGATTAAATTGAACTTGTCTTTCAAACAGATTAAAATAGGTGTATTTTATTAATTCAACCAAATGTAGTTATTAATAAAAATTAAAGTACTTTTTAGTTAATGCAAAGAAAAATTTAAAGTAATTCGAAAATTCTATCACTTGAATTAATTATTGAGTAAAAAGGTGTAATTGTGATTAAGGGAAATGATAAAATTTAAGTAAACATTGATTAGAATCTATTAAATTGATTATCAAAGAAAACTGAGATAACTCACGGATTTCACCAACGTTGAAACAACTATCAATGAAAATTAAAGGAAGATTAAAACAATCCGTCAAATTATTATAGTTAAAAGTAAAGTTTTATTTAGTAAAATTTCGTGATTGCCTAGAGTAATTTATTGGATATTAGTGAATAAGATTTTGAAGGAGAATTTGAAACTGGAATAAACATTAAACCGAATTAATTGATCTGAAGGACAAGTTCTCTTTAATAATATGATAAATTTAATTGAACAATATAAATACTGCGGCAACCTAAACATCAAATATTATCGACTAGGATTTGAACCAGCCCAACTAATGTTGACGATAAAATAACTGATTTGAATTAATTATGACAAAATCCCTTATTACTTCAAATGCAAATTACTATAAAAATATTAGAACGAAAAAATTTTGTAAAATTTATTATCAGTAAATTACCACTACTCATTCACGTAAATCCAAAATGATGCATAAGAAATCCAAGAGACAAATGAAATGGTTCAACAAAAAATTCCAATAGAAGTCGAATCAAAATTGAGATAAATCGATCCATCATACTGGCGATCAAGAAAACTCCCTTAAAAATATGCGAAAAAATTAAATAATTAATAACCTAAATTACCAGATGACCCGATCGCAACTGATAAAACACTATCGTCCTTGCTGAAAAGATCCCTCGTCCTGATAGCACCAGATAAATAACTAGTCTAAAATCCCTGACCCACTGCAAACTCGTCATAATGAACGTCGACCATGAAATGATTCGCAAAGTACCTGAAATAGATGCATAAATTATTGATTTAAGAAAATTTACTGGCTTACAAATCGGCATCCACAATAACGTAAACATCCGCTACAGTAGCCAAATCATGAATGCCATACGTTTCCGGCCTGTCCGGATACCCATAGTACATTCGTATTTATTTATTATGATCAAGTGTACAAGTATTTCACTTATAGATCCGGTTCTAAGTGCCGACTTGGTAATGATCTTGATTAATTTAATTTTGTTTGTAAATAATAATCATTAAAATTACTTCTTCTTAAATTTTTTGGACTTAATCGTCAAAGTACTAATTAGTTTCAGTGATTAAAAATTTATTATACAAGCATAACTTAACCGGTCGCCCACTTAATTAGCGCATACAAGGTCAAGACATCTAATAGACATTCAAACGAGTATCCATTTTAATGTTAGAGAATCACTGATAATCGGATGAGATAGAGAGACAAATGATTTCTCCACCGACCCCTTTTTAAGTTCTGAGAGTTAAGATACTTTGAAGTTAAGATGCCCCAGTTCCGTCAAATTGATAAGCAACCTTATTCAACTACAGAGTAAAAATAATTTTTTCCTTCTTTCATTCAGGACCAACCGAGGCTATGCTCGAACTACCCGCCCAATGTAGTGGAACAATGGAGGCAGGCATGGAATCGGGTGTATCAAGAACGATACCCTTCCATGCCTGAAGATGATCAGCCGAAAGACCTATCCCCAGAAGAATTCATGCGGCAGTTTCGGAAGCCGTTTGATGAGCCTAATCCTTCTCAGGACATTTTAGCCCAGGCTCAAGAACTCCTGGAGGACCTCCTCCAACTCCAACGTCAAGTCGAAGAAGATGTGGCAAGGGCCACAGCGCACCTGGCCAACGTCCAAGATGATCTGATGGCGGGACGGTTAGCCAGTAGATACCCACCCTCACCAAGGCCAGTTAGAAACCTTAAAAGGCCGGTAATCGTGATCCCTGGTTACTCGCCAGAAGAAGGGATCAAGCGATTTCTTGCTGACGATTAATTCTTGTTTTGATGATTTGAATATTAGTATTACAAACTACTTTTCTCTTCTATTATTATCATTACCTTCATTTTCAAAAATTGTTTAAGTAAAACTGCTCATAATTGTATTAGTCGTTCCCAAATTCACCCTTACTATTTTAGAAATGGATCCCGTAAAGTCATTACACAATGAATTAACCCAAGCACGACAGACAATCAAGGATCTTCACGATCAACTCATACACATGGTCCGGGAAACACAACAACTCAAGGCGACGTGGGTAAACCCCACGAGGATCAAGCCACTGTATCAAAAGTTAGCCGCGGCCCAGAAGGGGTGGGCCGAAGAAAGACAATTAGTGACAAGCCTGAAGACCCAGATCAGGGGCTAGAGGTAGCGTTGTCCGCCAGTCAAGAGGGGGCAGCGGTGACCTACCCTCTAGTTTTCGCCCCGGCTCAATTAGCATACCGTGAAGCGAACCCGACCTCATCCGCAATGCCAACCCCTGCCGAAAACCCTACAATTCCTTCAACATCCAGTCGACGACCTGGTCGCAAGGAACGGGCTAAGCGCCGAGCCGCTCGACTCTCCAATCAATGTGTTTCATAGAGGAATAGACTATCGTTAAATATACTGTTTCCTGTACATCTCTCATTGCATTTCTGTATTAGTAATGGTTTTTTTTATAAAATAACATCGTGGGGAATTAAACAAAACCACTAATTATCTTGTCTTCTCAAACTGACGCCGATAAACTAGCTGAATAAAACGATAGAAATTTAGACGCAAAGGGACCAACAATTAAAAGCGAGCATAGGTCTTCTATCGACAGCTCGTGAACCCGAGGATTGTCCGAGCAACTATAGTATTAGCTAATGATACTCAATTTTTGCGGGCAGTCCACCACTTGAACACACTACCAACGTTGCCTAGCAACGGGTGCCAAGTGGCAGTTAGCATCTTTTTGTATGGCGTTACGGGGCAACCATGGAATAATTTAAACAAACGTCGAAACCCGGTAACCCACCATACAAATTTGGGGGCTCAGCCGGGATTGAAGCTTTGTCTATTGGAAAAAACCAACCCAACCAAGTCAAGAAACAACAGAAAGTTTTGTCAGTGCACCCTCAGCCGGGATAGAATGATTTTCGTACACAACAAACGACAGGGGACATAAAGCATAATTATCTTTTTAAATAGAAAATGCCGAGACGACATTTTATCGAACCGCGGAGAGAGGTGATAACATGAAAAACAACCCAACCGACTACAATTAAAAACCATCAAACCGGCTACACACAGTCACGAGAATACATAAAGAGATAAACAATGATTAGTTTGCAAAAGCCCAAGCAAACAAACTGATATGAAGTTATGTTAAATAAATATCAACGCCAAAGCATTCAACATCCATTAATACTTGATGACACAACACCCTTGTAAGATACCAGCAACACGATAAGACGCATAAGCAAACAACCTATAATTAAAAGGGCAAAATGCGGGATAAAATGAAATGGGGTAAGTAAGGGGAATAACGACAAACGGGAAAAACAATAGAACAATAGTAAAATAAATTACAACGGGTAATTATAGTAATTAAAGTAGCAGCTTATTAAAACAAAACATTAAACTAAGAGTTGAATGAATAACATACAATTTAGTTAATTAGTATTTAAATAAATTTAATGGGTAAATAAAAGAGACTTAATAATTTTAGAAATGGAACCAACAAAAATAATAGGAAAACTAAAAGGGATTCTAAACATCGAAAATGACAATCTTGAGGAACTAATTAATAAACAAAAGTTAATTAAACGAGCTAAAGAGGATATATCAACGATTTCCAACCTGTATTCCGACGAACATTGCATATTGATAAAATTGATTGACATTGATAAAGACGTGACAACGGAAAGAATATACGAAATTCTATCTATGAGATTGGAAATAACCAAATTTGGGAAAAGCTGGAACAAGTTAATGGGAAAAGTCAAAAATATTGAAGACGAGATCGCAACCACAATGAAAGAGCAAACCAAGGCTTATTTGGAATGTTATGCGTGCAAAACAGAGGAAGCACGAGTAATGGTGATACCTTGCGGACACCTGAGTTATTGTTATGGATGCGCACAAGAGTCGCACTGCATGTTATGCCAGCGAAAGATAAAGGAAAGACTAACTGTTTACTTTCCGTGAATTGTTATGATGAAATGAAATAAATGTGTATTATGTGTTGATTGAATTAATATACAAAAAGAAATATGCAATGTTTGTAAATAATAAACCCACCCGACAACGATAAATAAAGGTAATAGACCGAATACATGAAAGCCGAAGTAAGGAAATAATTAAAACATGCACAGAGACACAAATATTGGACGGAAAAATTTCGACAACCGAACTTCCTAGAGTATAATTCTTTTTGTTTTATTGATATTATATTTATCGATACTATATTGAGATAGGACGAGGAAAAATGGTTAACCTGAGCTATCTAATGATAGTACGCTCACCCAAGGGAAATCCTGATCAACCCTACTGAGAAAGGAACTGGTAGGCCAAGTCGCGTATGTCAGCAAGTAACCAGCGAGAGATTGATCACCTCTTTTGGGGAGCTTGCTGATGCGATTACCACAAATTTTGAAGGGGGGAGTGAAGAGATAGACCGAGAGGTGAGAGAAAGAGTGTACACGGAACAGAATTAATAGTTTTGATTAAAGGTACCTAGAGAGGACTCCTTTTTTTTCCCTAGCTGGTGGTGAGGCACCAGAGGACAGCCACGGACTGTCGTGTTCAGGTTGTTATCAGCCAAGGGACTGATGGCGCTGAGCCGTTCGATACAAAAACCCGGATCACACACCGAGTATCGAACGATTTTTTTTTCGCTGGGAGGAACTCGATACAACAACCCGGATCCCACACCGAGTGTCGAGGGCCAAACGGTAGGTGAGATGTGAACTAACCGGTAAATGGTTCATACTCGAAATGTCCTACTAAGGTCGGATAAGGGCGGCCGAATTGAGCCGGGAAATCCGACGGTCAGATAAGGGCGGCCGAACTGAGCCGGGAAATCTGATTGCAGAGGCGGGCAGGGATTAGAAATTTTCCGCGCCTATATTTAATCGCTTCCTTTTCTTTTCACTATTCGGGAAATCAAGCAAACCGCTTTTGGAACTTGATTGAACGTCTAGGCATTTCCATACTTTTATATTCTCCGAGGTACACAACCCGGATCCCACACCGAGTACCGAGGGAATGTTTTTTTTATTGCCCAGCGAGGAGTTTGGTACAATAACCCGGATCCCACACCGAGTGCCAAATATCCGAATGGCGGTGAGTAAAGCGTAACCGGAAGAATGCGCGGCCAAAAGACGCCATGGCTTGAGAGTCAGTGTGAGGCCTCAAATATACCCAAAAGTCACTGATGAGCTCAAGTCCGGTGAAACAATGAGAGATAATAGGAATAAGATGAATATGAATATGAGTAAAGACGAAACCGATAGAATATGATTATGATTAGATATTAGAGGCCATAGAGTGCCAGATGAGATACAATTATGATTAGATATTAGAGGCCATAGAGTGCCAGATGAGATATAATTATGATTAGAGGCCACAGAGTGCCAGATAAGATATGATATGAGTAAAGATGAAATATGAATATGAATAGATATTAAGGTCACCGATGACCAGTAAAAAAGTTAAAAGCCGAAGGCCGAAGAGCCAACGGAAATTATAGAGGGCATAGAGCGCCAGCGATTGAGGATTAAGCAAATGAATTTTTGGGAGACATAGGAAAAATAATTAATGGATTGATTGAGAATATGAATATGATGATTTTATTGATATCATGATATAGATAATTGATACGACTATATAGATAACTGATAAGACTATATAGATAATTAATACGAGATTAATAGATAATTGTTACGAGGTATAGATAATTAAAAATAGACTTAAAATAAGGGGGGTGAGTCAGATAAAGAAGACCACCACGATAAACGCGAACAAGGGATAATAACGTATATAGTATGGTAAATGGAGGAGAAATTAGTATAGAGTATAGAATATTGGAGTGTTATTTATTTTTAGGAATCATAGTCCAACAAAGCAATCCAAGTCAAGTTCAAAGCAAAGCAAAGGAGAAAATATTTCAGAGCAAACGACAAAACAAGTGATAATAAAGAAACTTGAATAAACGAGTAGAAAAGAATTTGGAATAAACGTCAAGTAGTTACAAGCAAATAATCAACCAGAAGCTTCAAAACAACCAAAGCAAGAGAAGAGAAACTAACCTAGTAAACGAATAACCGTAAACATTGATAGCATCAGTAACCATACGAGAAGCAAAAGCAAAGAGAATAACGAAAAGAGTTTATTAAAGACAGAAGAGAAGAAAAAAGTTCGCAACAGTAGAAGTGTCAAGACCGGAGTATCAACTACAGCAGCAACAGGAACCGGCACAGACAGCGGATTAACCGATTTTGAATTTAATAGCAGCGAAGAGAACGAATTACGTAATATCGAGAACCAATTGGCAACAGTAGAATCAGTAAACGAAGAAGAGAATCTAGACAACAATCCAAACATGGCAACTTCTATAAATTCTTCAATTCCGGATGCAAATACAGTGTCAAATAACAACAACGTGATAGCGGGAGAATTTAGAGAAAAGTTCAGAGGAGAACCATTTGACGGTAGTCTCAACAAATTAGATACATTTATAAAGGAATTCGAAGTGTATAAAAATATCTGTCATTGGACAGACCAAAAAGTAAAAGAGCGACTACCCTTGTATTTGAAAGGGAGCGCACAAGATGTATTTGTGGAAGAAGCGAGAGATGTAACGAAACTGACAACGTGGACAGAGATTAAAGAGTTCTTAATAAAGATATTCGGGATAGAGAAAAAGGGAAATAGGAAGATATTAGACTTCCTACATCGAAAACAAAGACGAGATGAATCGAATGCGGTATACGCATGCGAATTAAAGAAATTGTGTAAAGAAGCCTTCGGAGAAACAGATTTACCCGAAGATAAAATGGTAGACGTCTTCATAAGAGGAATCAAAAGAGAAGACATACGAGCCAACCTTGGATGCTTGGCACCAGAAACGTTAGATAAAGCAGTAGCAATCGCAAATAGATGTGAAGCCCATCTGGGACTGGGATATCAAGTGGCAGTCTTGGCCACAGAACCAACAACATCAACAGTCAATGCCAACAACCAAAACAACAATATCAATCCAGCTATGAATCAATTCATACCAAGAGCACAGCAGATGTTCAAGCCACCAGCAACGAGAAATCTGGAGGAAAGAGGTAATAACCAAGTAAGTTATAATAATAATTTCAGGAACAATCCAAATGCAAACGAAAAATGCTCCACATGTCAAAAAATAGGACATCGATCAGAAAATTGTTTCCGGAATTACAACTGCCAGATATGTGGAAAACGAGGGCATACTGAGAGAATATGTCAACAACTTAACAGCAAAGCGTGCTATAATTGTGGTCAACAAGGGCACATCGCAAGGCGATGCAACATAAGAGGAGAATCAAATCAACCAAGACCAAACAATAACCCTACAAGAAATCCACAAATTAACGTGATACAAGAAATAGACATGTTACGGGAAACATTACAACGAATGCCCATGGAATTAAAAGAGATGATGCAACAGATGCCCGCCAATATACAGCAACAACGAATCAATGTAATGAGAAGCAATGAGGAGATTCAAGAGCTGCGAACCAGAGAATATCAAGAGCAACAACAAGCTGAATGGCAAAGACTACAAACAGAAGAAGCTCAGGAAATCCAGCAAAGATGGGAAAATCGAAAACAAACCCCGAAAAGAATCAATATGATGAGAATGGAAATTCCAGATGAAATTCACACTGCGGAGCAGTGTGTTGAGAACGAAGGGGGAGAAAATATGACAACTGATAACGAGAAAACAGTTGAATTGAATACGATGGAGAAAATAGAGGCCATCAAAGAATTTACAGAGGAGGAAAAACAGAGACGTCGACAACTAAAAGAAATGACAACTGAGAAAGTAGACGAACCAGAAACTCAAGAGAGTAATCGAGCAGAGATGATGATAACGGAAGATCAAAACGAGAAAACATTAGTGTACGAGATAGACGAACTCGAAGAAGAAATTATGACACAAAAGACAGAGAATATACTTGAGAAAATAAAGCAAGAGGAAGCTGTAGAACAAGAGGAGGACCAATTAAAAGAAAAAGAAGCAATCCTAAAACAAGAAAAAGCAGAACTAAGAAAGAAGGCACTAATATTAAAAATAGATGGAGCATTGAAACATTTAGAACAAGAACAAGCACTAGATCAAAAAATAGAAGTGATGGCAAAGAAAGTGCTATCACAAGAAACGAAAGAGCCAGAATTAAAACTGCAAAAAGATGAGCAGGAAGCATCAACGTCACAAGAAAAAGAAAGGATATCAGAACCAATAATAACAAAAAATCGAATCCAGAGGATACTGCTACAAAAAATAGAAACAAGAATCAGAAAAGAAAAGCCCACGTGGAGTAAAGCTCAAATCGAGAATAAAATAAAGGAGATATGGTTCCAAATAAAAGGGCCAACAAAGATAATGAAAGAGGAGGAACAACCACATATTAATATGCTGAGACGAATACCAGACGATCAAACAGATGAAGATGAAAGCGAAATAAGTAGTCTGGGCGGAGAAATATTTCAGTCATGCGAGGAAAACAAACCATACAAAGACGAATCAAAATCCAAATTAGAGGAAATGGAAACGAGTGTACCAAGAGAAGATGAAACCGAGATATTAAAAGAAATTAATGAGATTGTAGAAGAAGTAGATCGAAACCAAATGTTCCTAAACCTCAGAGATACAACTGCATACAGCAGAATAATGAAACTGATTGCGAAAGGATATCAACAAGATAACGATACATTTACGGCATCATGGAAAGATATGATAAAAAAGTACCAAGAGAATCTGAAAGAATATGATAGAGAAGAATATCAGGTAATTATTGATTTTCCAGAGATACCGAGACAGATAATAGCCACAAGAGGCGAGAACACAAACGAGTTGTATGATTGGGTAGTGAAAAAGCTAGGACCCAGTTATAAAAATAAACCTCTATATTGTCAAGGAAGGAAAATAAAGCGAGATATACACCTAGCGGATGCTCTAATATGGCCAAAAGGAATAAACGTGGTAACATTAAACAAAAATGAAACCGAGGAAACGACAGCAGAAATATGGCAAAAAATTCAAATATTACACAACAAAGAAATAAAACCTGGATTAGAAAAAGAGAGACAAAAGATAATGAGGCAAAACCAGATAAAAATGACAGAACAAGCAATAGACCAGGCTAGAAAATATATTAATCGATTATCGTTGACAAGACCGATCTCAATGAAAATATTTGTAGAAGCTGTGCGAGACACAGATATTATGAGATTCGATAATGAGAGAACAGACGAGTTGATAGCCAAATATGGAGAGCATCAAAGAGACATGAGAGGAGATGAACCAATAAAAATAAAAATAAAATTACCAAATGACGAAACAAAAGAGATATTGGTAGATCCCGATTGCCAAATGCATGAACTATACCGACGGATAAATCGAGAAATTATACAGCCGATAATCGAAAGTAGTGATGACGGTATGGTAGAAGACGTGGCAATAATGTACCACAAACGACAAATAAGTCCGCGAGAGCGAACCCCGATATACGAATTAGGTATATGGGAAGACGGACAAACTATTAATATCATAGCGATGGATGAACCAGAGAGAAAAAATACGACAAAAAGGGAACAACAGATCCAAGAATTTCAAGAGGAAATGAAAAGAAAGATGGACCAAATACTAACCATCTACCAGTTATGGAGACAAGATGCGAAGTTGAGTACAAAATTACAACCCATAGATGATTCGCGATGCCGATCAACACCATGGAAAAAGGTGCATGATGAAAAGACAAAAGAGTGGAAATGGAAAACGGAAAGAACCGAACCAAAATGGAGAAAATACATACCAGGAGAAGCACCAGAAGATGCAGCTAATGAAACAACCTTGGAACTCTATGAAGATGAACCATACGAAAATCTACCAGAAGAAATGTTAAACGAAATGGAATGGCAACCAGAGGAAGACGAGGAAATAAATGATAGAGCTCGATTAGCCCCATACACATGGAAAATAGGTGGATGGGCAGAAAAAGTAAAATCGGCTGAGGAAGAGAAAATCATCGGTATTACAAGTCATCAATTCTATACAGAAATCGGAGGATACCGGATGAAATTGAGAGTGTACCCGAATGGAGATGGGGTTGGAAAAGGAAAATATCTATCAGTGTATTTTCTGTTAGCAAGAGGCAGATACGACGGGAAATTAGAATGGCCATTTAATCGAAAAGTCACAATTTCAATCGCTAAACCCGGAAAATGGGAAGAGCGACACAGCGAAAAATTGGGAGTAGACCCAAGATCAATGATAAGTCAGAAGCCAAAATCCACTGAAAATGTTGCAGGAGGAGTACCACAATTTCTACTGAAAAAATATGTAACACCTCAATTCGTAAAAGATGATACCATATACATTACGATAGAAGTAGAAACGGAACGAGAAATGAAAATACGAATTCAACAAGAACAAGCGAGACCGCGAATTAGCGTACTCGAGAAACGAATTCCAGGAACAAGATATTTGCCCACAGATATAGACGATTCTGTGGAAGAGGGACTAACGAGATTAACAGAAACACAAAAATGTAGAGAGTTAGCAGCAATATTGAGAACTGGAGCAAAGAATCAAAGACGAACTGTAACAGATTTAGCAAAATGGATAATCGACTCTTGTAACAGAGTAGAGAATCTGCGAAATATAGTAAAGGAAATAGAGGAATACCGGAGAATGTATGCGTGGTACCCAGAGCAATTCCGAGAAATTATCCGAAAATGGAAACATACCGAATGGGCAGCCGAAACGATAGAGAAGTATAGTTTAAAAATTATGACGCCAGATTTCGAACCAATCGAAAGAGAATTTTATATCACCGCCAAAGTGAGTGAAGTGAAAAAGAGAATACCATACGAACCGCCATTTCATTTACAATACGAAGGACGATCATTAGATGACGATCTTGAAATTGGAGTTACGCAAATGCAATTGGGGTTAATCAATATATTAACAGTAGCAAAGATCGCGGGTAGAGAACTCAATAAAAGAGAAATTAAAACGAAAACGCCAATAGGACGACAAGAAAGTTTAAACACACCAGAAGTTCCACCTGCAGCAGATGAAGTAATCGTCATCACAACAGGGGACGAAGAGATACTGAATGATCTAAATGATATTGTAGATGAGGAAACAACCAGGAGAATACCGGAATCAAGAGATTTGTTCATGACAGAAAACGAAGACGATATGATAACAGATGAACCAGACGAGCTAGTATGTGGTCAAAGACAACCAGTAGAAATTATAGAGCCAGATACCGAAGAGGAAAATAAAAAGAAAGAGGGAAGACGCCGAAGCTCGACAGGAGACGAATGGGATAACTGGATAAACGAACGAGGAGCTACAACATCCAAAGAAACGGCAGACGAACAACCCAAACGAAAAGAAACAGGTACGGCAATGGAAAAGAAATCCAGAGGACGACCAAAGATTGATAAACCAGCTCCAGAAAGGAAAACTAAAGAACAAATGCAGATGGATCAATTAACAACGAAATTGAACAAGCTCAGCCAAGTAACGAAGCAGTTACAGGGAAAACTGAAAGGCCAAGAACAAGGAGCAAAGTGGATCAACAGACTAATAACTGATATGCTGGGATTAGCAAATCCAGAAATAAAGAGAAATTTGAAACTTAATAATATCGGCGCAGAAGCGAAGCAGCTTTGGGCAGCAATAAAACCAATAATAAATAAAATCATGGACAACAAAGTGCGAACCACAACCAAAGATCCAGAGGAATTACTGTTGATAATAAATCACCTAACGAAACGATCTGATGACCCAAACAGATATTTGGTAGGAATGGCCTACCTGATGTACAATACGATAGTGATATACAGAAAGCGAACTCCAAGATACAACCCGAACGGATATGAATTCGCAATAACAGACATCATCAGGAAAATATTCGAACCATTCATCCTAACTCAAGGTGGATGGCAAGCTTTTATAAATTTGGTAAGCAAAGACGACCAAACTGAAATAATGCAGACAAAGTTGAAAGAGTTATTAACGGAATTCGAAACAACGATTAATGCAAGCGATCCAAAAACAGCTAGAAAAGGGATGAACACGATAATCACTACAATACTCATATGGATGATGTGCGTAAAAGGAGTAGAACCGTTTGTAGTATATGATTGTGATAACATAAAGATTGGTGATAAATACTCACTAAAAGAAACAGAAGAGTGCAAAGCAGCAAATCCCCGGTAGATTACAGACAACGGCAACAGCAGTCTCGTACAATGTGTATCAAGAAGTAGATTTCATAAAAACAGAAATCAAAGAATGCTCTGTGACAAGGAAAATCGTAGCATTTCATTGCGGACATCACTCGCATTCAACAATTATAGAGGCCGGAACGGAAACAACAGTGGTTTCGATAACGCGGAGCGAATGTGAAGAAGGATTCACGACAGGACGCATCTCAATAGCTGGACGAGTGAATGTAGCAGCCGAGGAAGGAAAAATAAAAACTACCCGAGTATATGCTGCGGGGAAGAATAACGGCTGGAGACGGAACGTGTCAAGGAGGAGAGTACACCTTATTGAATCAACTAGTCAAGGGAGTAGTAGTAATCGAAAGCTACCAAGTAAAATTAGAGAAATATCAAGGATATTTTGATCCAGATACGCAAGCAATGAAGAAGTACCCTCAATGTCTAGCAACAGATAGATCATGCAATACGGGAATGTCAACGATAGTATATCACGCTGATACCAGAACTTGTAGACTCACCTTATTGAAAAGCGCAATATTTGACGAAGTGCAAGGACGAGTGCACAGCGAAACAGAAACTAACACGCAAAAAAGCGCATTAGACGAAATCCGGAGAACCGGAAGAATCGGAAAACCCACAATCACCACGACTATCGGATCAGAGGTCACGCCAACAGTAGTAATATCAACTGATACCACCATCGGAATGAGATTTATAAAAGGACGAATGGTGAGTAAATGTGACGAAATGGTAGCTAGTACAAATTATAAAGGAATATTTTTATCACGAACAGCAATACCGAACGCAAAAGCGCAAATAGACCCCAAAGATGTGAAACTATATCTGTATATAAATAACAAGATGGATTTCTTATATCATAAAGGATTGGCATCAACGGAGAAAATATATTACGATTTAGTTAAAAATGATTGTATCCTGAACAGAGAAATATTAAAAACAAAATTAGCCATGGCAATCACGAATCCAGATAACGCAATCCCGCTATTACCACTCCAAGAAGGATATTTCGGAAGAATCGTGGGAGAAGTTATGTATACATACAAATGTGAAAAGACAATTGCGAAACTACCAGAGAACTCAACAATTCCAAGAGATAAATGCATAAACGAATTAGAGATAATGCATAAAGGAAAAATCAGATTCGCTCAACCAGTAACAAGGATGATAAATCCAGAGAAATTCGTACCTAATATGTTCAGTTGCAGTAATGTATATGGACCACTATTCGAAATAAGAGATGGAAGTTGGTTACAATTTCCAACTCGAGTAATAGTAGCACCACCAAAAATATTCGGACTTACAGAATTGGCCAGCGAAGCAGAATTCAAACCAGTTGATATATCACAGAGTGGAATATACCAAACGAAAGATCTGGAACGAGCCAGAGAACACCTATTATTTCCAGCACAAAGGCAAGCAATATTATCCAATATTGTGACGATAACGGGAGGTAATAATTATGGGGAGAAACCCAACTACGAATTGTTACTATCACCAGATCACTTTCAACACGCTACAGCAAATATGATGAAAGCCATGTGGGGAAGATTCTTAATCTTCGGACAAATGATGGCAGGAATTTTAGGAATAATACTTATCATTCAAATCGTTAGAGTAATCCTAACACAAATGTTAGCATGTTTCGATATTTACAAAAGAGAGAGAAAAATCAACTGGAAAATGGCAATTGGATTTTTACCGTTTTTAGCAAAAACAATGGTGTTACATGGACACTCAAAAGATATCCACAAGATAAAAAGATTAGTAGGAATCCTAACTAAAATGAATGGTACTGATGAGGAAGTCGGACGAAAATTTAAAGCAATAATGAGATTAGAAGCCGAGAAAACCAGAATGAAGCGACAGAAAACGAGCAACTGGAAACGATGGATAAATTTCAGAGATGATAGTAGCAGCGACAATGACGAAAATCAAGGAGGAGCACAGATGCTAACTCAAGAACAACTCAAACAATGGGAAAATCGAAAGACAAGACATAGTGGACATTTCAATCATCCACCACCAGTATATGAATGTCTAAAGAAAGCAGCATCATCATTAGAGAGAAACGCACCGGTAGAGAGAAACGTACCGATACCAAGACCAACAACATTACGAAACATTTATCCAGTACCATACGAACCAAATTGGGTAGACTTAGTACCAAGAACCAGCCAAAGATCGAGAAGTGTGGATCAGGATCCAGAAACTCGAACTATAGCTATGTTACAAACATTAGCTGGACCAACATTAACGGTACCCATAGAGATAAATGGAGTAGAAATAAAAGCAATGATCGATACCGGAGCAAACATTTCAGCAATAAAAATGGATAAAATACCAGGAAGATTGTGGCCATGTATAGAAGAAGCTAACATGGATGTGATAACGTGCAGTAAAGAATCGGTAGCAGTCATCGGAAAAATCTGGTCAATAATCGAATATAAAAATGTAAAAATCAATACGTATTTGGCAGTTATCAGGAGATTGAGTGCAGATTGCATAATTGGAACAGATCTCATGCCAGAATTGTTAAAGGAGATAATAATAGATCTAGGATCAATGGAGCTGAGAGATAAAACCGGACGAATATGTATGCTAAAATCAGAAGTGAGATGCTCAGAGAAAATAGTAGTGCCAGGGCGCACACAAATGATTTGCTATGTGAAGGTAAACGAAGAAACTAGGGGAGAAATGATTTTCGAACCTAATCACAAATTTGAGAAGAAGAAAGAACTGCCATTAGCCAGAGAGATAGTGTATGTAAGCGACGACAGTGAAATTCCGATCAACATCACTAATTTTGATGAGGAAGATAAAGTCATTTACGAAAACGAAAGATTGGGAAAGCTAACACCGATGATGGATATCGAACTTCCAACAACAAAAACTGAAGGAACTGAGGAAGGATTATGGACAATCGACAGTCAGCTACTAAACGAAAACGAGAAAGAACAACTACAAAAACTGCTAATGGAATTTAAAGATATATTTGCGGCATCTGACTTAGATCTCGGTACAAGTGATGTAACGCAACACACGATACCATTAACGGACGATACCCCAATAACACTACGGCCATATCGATTGGCAGAAGCTCAAAAGCCAGAAGCGGAAAAAGAAGTTCAAAAGATGTTGGACGCAGGAGTGATCGAACCAAGTTGCTCGCCATGGCAATTCCCAGTAGTAATGGTAAAGAAAAAAGACGGAACACAACGGTTCTGTATAGATTATCGACGACTCAACGCAGTAACAAAACGGGATACATACCCGTTACCAGACATAAACGAAATGTTACAAACTTTACACGGAGCAGCTTATTTTACATCGTTAGATTTAAAAAGTGGTTATTGGCAGATAAAAGTCAAAGAGGAGGACAGAGAGAAAACTGCTTTTACAATCGGAAAAGATCTATACCAATTCAAGAAAATGCCTTTCGGATTAACTACGCACCAGCTTCATTTCAGAGATGTATGAACTTTGTAACGCACGGCATTAAACAATGTATGGTATATATTTGATTATTTATTAATTTATTCCTAGCAAACTTTCTGAGCAACATTAAAGATATCCGTAATGTATTTCGTTCGATTGAGAACAATGGAAGTTAAAATTGAAACCCTCCCAAATGCGATTGGCAAAGAAAGAGTTACCCTCTAGGACATATTGTTGTCAAAAAGGCAAAGAACCCAGATCCAAGAAAACATTGAAAAGATAAAAATTGCCCAAGTACCAAAAGACAGTCACGCGCAAGTGCAAAAATCTTAAGGGCTTATGTGGAATACTATCGAAAGTTTATCAAAGAGTTAATCAACCAAATCCGCAAACCAATACCAAGAATAACCAAAAGATACCCCTATATGGGAAAAAGAACAACAAAACAGCCTTCAAACACTCAAGATAAACTGAATATCAAGCACAAATACTCGTACACCCAGATTTAAGAAACCGTTTTTATTAGCGACAGACGCAAGTGGATATGCAATCTGGAGCAGTCCTAGACAATGGGACATCGAGAGAGAACGAGTTAATTGGATATTATAGTCGAACATCAAGAAACATGAAAAGAACTACGCGGTGACCGAGAGAGAGGCATTAGCAATAATTCAAGAGCATTAAACACTCAAATATCCTGTATGGGGTCACGAGATATAATAGTCACTACAGAATCATCAAAACCAATTGGTATGGCTAGGCCAACACAAAGAAGCCTCGAGCAGATTAATGAGATGGCCGATGCAACTACAAGAATACTCGCCGTATAAGAATTCAAATCAGAAAAAGCCACGCCAAAACGCAGACTGTATGTCAAGATTCGTATTTAGGAACTGATGGATCATGATGTAAGACGAATAAAGCATGATAATCGCAGAAGATATCGACTTTACAAACTGAGAAATGAGCCAGAAAGACAGACGAAGAGCAAAAACAATAAATCGAAATCAATGGAACTAACGATAATGAAAATCCTCAAAACACAACAGTAAATTGAAGAGAGCATAGGAGAAACACAGACACCGGTATACCAAGAGAAGGGATGGTTATTATTAAGGATGGCGAAGAAAGACTAATGTGCTTACCAGAAAGTATAACGAAAAGAAGTACTGATGCAATATCATGATGGAAAACTTGGAGGACACATTCAGCAAAAAAAGACGGAAGCAAGACAACGTCAAAAAATTATTGGCCAAAATATGGAAGAGGACGTGAAAAGGATGGATAACGAATGTGATATGCCGCAACCAGAAAGTACAGGAAGTAAACTAAAGGCACCATTAAAGCCAATGCCAATCCCACCGAACCAATGACGGTGATTGCAAATGGAGTAGTAGGACCATACCAGAAACTAAACGAAAATTATCTATATATTTGGTAGTGACAAGATTAATTATTCCAAAATTCCGGAAGCATTCGCAATACCAGATCAAAAAAGCTAGAACGATAGCAGAACCAGTAGAGAAATCATGCTGTAGATACGGAACACCCAAACAATCCTGAACGGGATCAAGGAACACTCATGAGTGAAATAAATAGAGGAAGTAACGAATACTTCAGAATTGCGAAATTGAGAACAGCGCCTTACCAACCACAAACAAATGGACAAACCAACGATTAATGGAACAATAGAAAGATGTCAAATATGTAAGCAGACACCAAAAAAACTGGGATAGATATATAAACCTAGTCCTCATGGCTTATAGAAATGTCAATAACACAGCAACCAAATGATCCAATTCAATAATGTAACGGCAGAGAATGGCAACATCCCGATAGACTTAGAATATCAACCACCAATATCCCAGTTATATGGAAATTGAGATTATTGTAACAGGATTCAAAGATGCGAATGGCAAGGAGATCTGGGAAACGGCAGGATGAATATTAAATTTAATCAAGAGAGCTACAAGAATTACATGGACAAAAAAGCGAGATGTGCGCGAGCATAACTTTCAAGGTTGGAGATTGGGTAATATTGCGAGCCAGAAAATGTATTCCAGGAGTAGCCAGAAAATTACAAAGATGTGGTAAGGACCTTAACGAGATTATGTTTACGTAAAAAGCAAATGCTCGAGTTAAATGGTCAACAACCACAATTCACAGACTCTATTACGTAAGCAATGTTAAATACCTAGAACAATATAACACAGAGACCAGAATGAGGTATGCAAACCAGATCACAAGACTCAACAGCTAAGTATAAACGGACCTAACGATGAGTCCGAAAAATAGAAGCAACATCAAATACAATACCGTGGAGGAACCTAAACCAGATGAATCCAAAAAAACTCTAAACGCAACTCAAGATAATGTAAGACAAGGATGATATAATTGTAAAAAGCCATCAGATGAGATAATTGCCTAGAAATGGGTCGAAGGAAAAGGGATTGGAGAGATATAGTAAACAAAGCAGGAAAAATTCGCAATAAAGGAGCTAGTAAGTCCACCAGAAATGGATCGTAAGGAAGTATACCCATAGACTCACTATGGCAGATGTAGAAGGGGACGTACCTATACATATTGCAGTATCACATCAAAAAGGAATAAAGATATAAATTCAATAATTGTCAGAAATGCGTGACTACACACTCAAATATACCAAACGAAGAGCAAACACCATTAATGTCGCATTGCAAGCAGACGCTTCGACAACAGTTCTGAGAGTAAATTACTAAAAACCGGAATCATCATTCAAAGAAAAGACAATGGAGAAATAATGTACTACACCTATGCACTGAAATCGAGACAAGCAAGTGCAATAAAATTTATAACCAGTAATGCGACAATTAGAGAGAGAGAAAATGATGGTAAAACAATCTCAAATGGTAAAGCTATTGATCGCCAAAAAGACGAAGTCACAGCCATTTGATGAAATGGCACTACGAGGATTACTTAGTATTACGGACGACCCTTAAAATATATGGTAAGAAACAGAAACTGCTATTAAAAGAAACAATAATATGCTCACTATCCATTCCAAAAAACGAGTAAAAAGCAATGTTGAAATGGAGGGACTAAAAATTCACCAACCATCCGAAAAGAAGCAATACGAATCGGATGATAGAAAGGAACAACTATTGATGATAATACACAGATGGGCATCGGAAAGCAAATAAGATTTCAAGCGAGGTAAACAGAGATAAAAGAGATGGAAATAAAAGCAAGAATTAAATAAGATAAGGACGAGAAATAATTAAGTAAATAAAATCGAGGAACACATTTCAAAGGAACCCCGGATGGAGATAATAAAATGATGGTAATGGTGTGTACCAGATGAAGAGATCGAAAATAAATACATCATCATATCAGATAAAAGAGCATCCAATTAGAACGTCAAGAAACGAGCAACAGCAATAACGAGGAAAACGAAACAAAAGGATGATGTTACTACAACAAAGGAAAAATCAAAACCGACGCGACCCTGCTACAAAAAATAATGATATTGATTATCGTCCATCAAGTTACGGAACTGACGATAAATATCACAATAGGAATAATCGTTTCTATGTTAATATTAACTATATAAATTCGATAAGGAATTTCAAAGTAAAAGGATATGCTTACAACTGACGAAAGAAATAACAAGCATAAGTGTCAAATTCGAATTCAATAGGAAACCAAGGAAAGATAGAAAACGAATCCCGAAACTCAATCGTCATGTCAACACCAAAGATGTACTGTAGAGAATCCACAGAAGAAAAAACAGTGAAAACCAAGTAGAGCCGGATAGCCAAAATTACGAATAATAAACAGAGGAATAGAAACAGTTGAACAAAGTGTGTATAACAAATAAAATTATCGATTGTTGGAAAATGAATATAAAAGCAAGGAAAGAAATGTGAAGGATAGTCACCCTAGAGGGCAAGCAGAATACATAAATATGGCCAACAATGACATAATAATAACCTGCACATTAGCCAAAACTCTGGGATTTGAAATCCACAAACACCAAAGAAAGAGCTCTCATCACGTCCGAGCACGAGAGAATAAAGAAATAGTAATAAAGTAGAATTAAGAACCCAAAGAGCGAGAGAGGAAATAAAAGTGAAAAAATGGGTAAAGAACCTAAACCATTACAAAAGTTTGTATATCGAACTAAAAAGAAACGGAACGGAAGAAAGAATCAATGCCACAAATGAAGATATCAAAAATCAAAATACCCATCCCCAACTAAAAGAAAGCGTGGAAAGTATATTAGTACATCGTTCAAGAGGAAGAAGATACTGGAAATCAATAACAAGAAAGTACTAGAAATCAATTACGAGAAAAACGTCAGAAAAAGAGACATAAAAGAAGAACCGAATCAACCCAAATCAAGAGAAAGTTAAAGCAGTAAAATAACATAGAATCGAATGCGGCAAAAACGAAGAAGGAATACTAATTGAGAACACAGGTAAAAACCCATACAAAAATCTGTATATACGAAACCTAAAAGGAAACGAAACAGTAAACACAAAGAATCCAAATGTGAAACAAGCAAACTATAAGGAATCAAAAGTATCGTTCGACGAAAAAGAAAAACTTGGAAAATAAGTAATAAATATTCCAAAAAGGAACTCATGAACATTGGAGAACGATAACAAAGGAAACCAACTCGGTCAAAAATGCGACAGATCAACCTATAACAAACCACTGAAAGAAAAATCAGAAACGAACATGGCAAACAAGGAATGCTCATCGGACGACAGCCACCTTCAATCCACGAAGCATACAAACTACCAGAAAGCACTTAAAAAAGGTGCAACCAAAAGAAAGATAAGGAAACAACTAAACGTAAAGAACCCACGACCATGCCACCAATGAAACGAGTTATTATCGGATATAAGAATGAATTGATAACAACAGCAATAATAAGCAGCGTAAATAATGCTGATAATAACCAACTGGATGAGAAACTACCAAATGCAGAAAGAAGCCACAAAGAAAAGATTATGGCCAGCAGTAAAAAATCTTAACGATATCTTTCTGGAATTTAGGACAATATGAATGCAGAAAGAACTGAGGAATATGAAAATAATAAGAGAAAGTTCTATCCCCGCACAAAGCGACTTCTGGTTAAAAGGAACCGCACCATTACGAATAGCAAACAATGGTCCAATGAATTTGATGATGACCCAGATAATGAATGAAAAATATGGGGATATACGAACATTGCGTATAGAGTCCCCGGAAGACATGGTGGTAAACGATAAAAGACGGTTGTATATAGTGTAACATATTTATGTAGTATAGTAGAGTAATATATGTATATCATATGTATATCGTACAAAATTGTAGAAATAGTAAGCAAACAGAAAATGAAATGCGATAAAATTTAATGATGTAATTATAACCAACAGAATGAAATTCCGAATATGCAAATCACAAAATCAATTAAAATACAACCATTCGTGGAAGTAATACAACAACCAGCAGCTGCAATTGTACCTTATAGATAATGTAGAATTAAATCAAGGAATATACCAAGATCAATGGAATTGAGGCACATGGAGAACGACCATATGTTGAATTAAATCACTATATTAACTGAATCAATGCGCAAATCTCCAGTGGATTCAGAGACACTCTACTCTAAGTATTAACGGAAGCGTGAACAGAGGCCTAACAACAAGCTCAATAAGACTCGAAGAGCAACAAATAGAATATCATTACTACATTTATTAACATTGAGAAATAACGTAATCTAATTAACTAGACCAATGTTTATATGGTCTAAGCTTTGACGATAATTAGAAGATACGTAACAAATCAACAGCACGTAGAGTCCCAGCAAGTTGGGTGGAATGGAATAGCAATCAATGCAGATTACACGCCCGAACCGGATTCCAACAGTGAATAAAAATAAGCGCAACCTTGTAATAGTAAAAATAGAACGACTGAAATAAAGCAACGTCGAGTCAATCAGAAATTTTTGTAGATATGGCAGACAATCATCGAGAGAATAAAGAAAGGAAGCGAGAATCCATCCGAGATACGAAGACAATGAAAAAAAAATTAGAGTGCGTGAACGATATATCAAAGAAAGATTAAAAGTGTGTAAATGTAAAAGAAATAACTGAATGGAGCAAGACAGACGAAATGTGAATGCAGAATAAAGTACAGATTGGATACGAAAAATGATAGAAACAGAAAAAAAATGGCCTGGATGCCGGACGAAGACGAATTGAAAGAGATAAGACCCTCAATACAATGGATTAAGCCACCAACAAAGAATCAATAATCTACCAGTCCAAATGCCAAAATAAAAAGAATGCCGAATGGAAAGGAAACTTATGAAGTAAGCCGGAAAAGTCACGCAAACGAAATGTGAATAAACGAGATATTAAGAATGCAGAAAATGCCAAAACGATCACAACAAAAAAGACGATGAATTAGAACATCCGAGAAGTAAAGTTGTGCATCAAAAGAGGAAAAAATGCGAATTCTGTGGAGTTATCGAAACGAAATGGATAAAGATAGAAATGGAACATCGGAATCCAAAAAGAGAACAAAAATATGCGATCTATACGAAGGAAATATGCACAAAACAATTGCGACAAGGAAATAAAGTCAAATAAAAGAAAACATTGGAACGAATGTATAGGCAAAGACCAGTCAAATGTCCAATTAGAAGTTAATTCAATTGCCAAAATACACAACTAACCATGGCGGAAATGCGAAAGCAATATGATAGAAAATAGTATCGAGCATAACCCGAAATTATGAGAAAATCGATTAGGTCCATGTTGAGCAATGGAAGTAATAAGCCTACGAACGAATAATGATTGCACAAAGCGCGTAAATAAGAGAAATTATAGATCCAAGAAAGACTTCCAAAAGAGCAAAGGAAATTAACACTCCAAAAAGATCGGAAATAGAAAAAGAAAATCACAGATGACCAACACCTAAAAGGAATCAGAAACCAACATATCGATAGCCAGGAACCATCCTACAGCACCAATTTAAGGAAAATAACCCGAATTCGCAGAGAAGCTCAAGAGCAAATATAGACGGAACACAGGAGAATCTAGACAGTCCATTCCAAATATACAGTTGGGTATATGGGATAACAAATTTGGCATATATTATTATCCGAATGGAGATGGAACGAACAGGCACCCATAATCAGTGTCTTCATCAGAGTGGGAAAAGGAGATTACGAACGAGCTATGAGCATGGCCTTTAAACAAAACATGATATAACAATGAAGGATATGAGATTATCGCAATCCAATCAGAACAAGGAAATGAACCACAGATGGAGAAGACAACAACCGACTGGAATACAGCGATTGGGACACCACGTTTTATCCACCGAACCAACGATTGAGAGGAAAGGATTCTTGCGAAGAAGATATCTGTATATAAATGTTAGAAGTGGAGAAAGCCAGACAAGACGTTGTAAAGAGACAAGGAAGTAAATAAATGTAAATAAAAAATAAAAACAAATAAAAAACCAAAAAATTACAAATAAGCTAAAAATCAAAAAACAAAAATCAAAAATAATGACGATATTTAGATGAAAGCGGAATCAGCAAAGAGATGACAGTACAGATGAAGAGAAGGACGGATTCGATAGGACGAGACTATGGAAAACCAGAGGAAAGGAAAAAATAAAGAACTAGCGATCGCCAATTCAACCATATACCATTTCCGACACAACCGGACACCTGGAAAATGAGGAAATGTAATTTACTCACAGAGAAGGTAAAACACGAACAACTGAGAAAGAAGGAAACAAAGATATCAACACAAAGATAACAAAGTATTCACGACGCGACAAAGCAAAGAGATGGCAGCACAAAGGATTCTTTCTCAAGGAACCCCCGAACTACCAGATGAATACCTGTATTTATTGTCAAGGAAGACTTCAGCCACTGGGAGAAAGGAGAAACAGCAACAACAGAACACCTGAGGAAATTTTCAAAACCTGCCCATTAGAATAAACATTGACGTCGAAAGCCAAGCGAATAATACAGATTGAGGACTCCCGACAATCGGAATTAGACAGAAGATGAAAAGGGAAGTGGAGAAAAAGAGAACGATAATAAAGAATTTCGAAAGATCCAGCAGAACCCTAATCTGGAAAAGGAAGACTATAAAAGAACATTCGAAGAGAGAACAAAATTCAAAGGAAATCCAATGAGCAAAGCAGAAGTTGCGAGTCCAGGATATTACCAAACAGCCAGAGGAAATAAGTGCGAAGGAATTAAAAATCAACAGCCAATGACCAGATCAGAACGTCACAAACTAAAGCATAAAGGAAAATGCATGATACAAGAAAGAGTCAAAGAATAACGAAATAAATAATACCACAGCAATAAAGATATTTTGGATCGACCAAAAAAACGAGAAACCATAAATGTTATTACAAGGAAGAGAACTCAAAAGATGAGGAAAAAACAAAGATAAGATAGCTAACAATTAAGATGGTACGATAACAGCAAAGCATAATTCCGAGCATCAAGCGATATCAAGAGAAACCTAAAGAGAATCGTGACAAATCATAATAAAAGAAGCTATATTGGAGCAGTATCAAATGTGTGACAGTTGGCAAAACAGTAGAAATAATTTATACTCCTTGTTTGGACATATGGTCAACATGTAAGGCATGCGGTAAAAGTCGATATACTGTCCAGTATGTAGAAAGCCGATCAACGGCGATCAAAGGGACCGTTTTCGCTGATCAATAAAGGGGAACGAGAGCAAATGTGTAAAAAGTGTAAATAAAGATAAATGAAACCAAAATTATAAAAACCAAAAAAATCACAAATATGAAAACGATGTAAAAAATGACGATGTAATTTAGTATAAAATTTTGAGATGATTGAAAAGAGAAAAATAAATCAATATTAATATTCAGAATTACAATGAACCAAAACAGATGAAAAAACCAAAAGATAGAGAAAACTGTAACAGAAGACAAAGAGTCAAAAAAACGAAACCAATTCCGAACGCTAAAAGCAAGAGTAAAGATGGATGGCAACAAAGGTCGATGAGATTAAAAATGAGATATTAACGCACATAGAAGGAGAGCTCTGAGAGATACGTTAAAGATAAAGATGATAAGAGAAAGAATTAGAACAGACAGACAAAAAACCCGAAGGAAGTAATAACCATATCAAAGACGAGAAGAGGAGTTAGAAAAGGAATTTATGCAAACCAAACTAGAATCGAAATCAAAGGAAGAGAACAAACCCTTGAACAAGAGAACAAGGATCAGCAAAAGCGAAATAGAAAAGATTACAGAAGTGATAAAAGACAAAGAAGCAGAGATATCGGAAGAAGGAGAGGAAACGAATAAAGATCCATACACAAATGGCAGGAGGAAATTGGGCCAAAATTAGCACCAATACCGAAATAGAGAAACAAAGAAAACCCATTTGGAACAAGCCAAAGAGTGGCAAAAAACAAGCGCGAATATTGGAAAATCAAATGGGAACAGAAGATAAGGAACAGTCAAGAACAATGGGAATCGCGGATCAGACATTTATAATTCAGCAAATAGCCGAAGAAGAAAGGAACAAGAAGCTTAATAAAGCTAAATGGGAGAACGCAAAGATCGAGATCAATAAACGAGAACCAAGGCAAAACCAAGAAGAAAATAAGCCCCCAGAGACGAAGACAAGAAAGAATGCTGACTACAGATAACTGATCAAGCAAGAAAATGGCGAGAATAGAATGCAGATTATGGGAGGACGCCAACCCAAAACAATGCTGACTATATAGCGAAAATTAAGAGGCATGAAGGTTGAGTAATCCACAAACCAGAATAAAAGAAATGCAAATCGAGTAGGACGAAGCTCACCGAAGAAAGAAAAAGAAACAACAATGGAAAAACGGAGATCAAAGAAAAAGCAATAAAAAGAGAGGCGAAAAAAATGGATAAAGAACATTTCCAAGAAGCCAAGAAAAGAGATAAATTGTTACCCAAAAGGATATAAAACATGGAAAGAATTGGGAGTTATGGGAACAAGTTGAAGTGCAAAGAACAAAACAATCGAGAACTAGATCGAAGCAGGCAAACCATAGAGTTTCGGGAAAAAAATCAGACAAGGCACAATAAGAAGGCTCAGGAGACACGAAAAAGGAATAACGAACACAATTCAACGAAATGTACAAGAGATCAAGCAGAAACGAGAAATCAACTATACATTTCAAGAAAATGCCTTTCGATTAACTAACGCACCAGCTTCATTTCAGAGATGTATGATTTTGTAACGCACGGCATTAAACAATGTATGGTATATATTGATGATTTATTAATTTATTCTAGCACTTTCGAGCAACATTTAAAAGATATCCGTAATGTATTCGTCGATTGAGACAATGGAAGTTAAAATTGAAACCCTCCAAATGCGATTGGGCAAAGGAAAAGAGTTACCTTCTTAGGACATATTGTGTCAGCAAAAAGGCAAAGAACCAGATCAAAGAAACATTGAAAAGATAAGAATTGCCCAGTACCAAAGACAGTCACGCAAGTGCAAGAATTCTTAGGCTTATGTGGATACTATCGAAAGTTTATCAAGAGTTATGCAACCATCGCAAAACCAATACAAGAATTAACCAAAAAGATACCCCGTTATATGGGAAAAAGAACAACAAACAGCCTTCGAAACACTCAGAGATAAACTGATATCAGCACCAATACTCGTACACCCAGATTTTAAGAAACCGTTTTTATTAGCGACAGACGCAAGTGGATATGCATCTGGAGCAGTCTAGGACAATGGGACGATGAGAAAGAGAACGAGTTATTGGATATTATAGTCGAACATTCAAGAAACATGAAAAGAACTACTCGGTGACCGAGGAGAGAGGCATTAGCAATAATTCAAGCTATTAAACACTTCAAATACCTGTTATGGGGTCACGAGATATATATCACTACAGATCATCAACCATTGGTATGGCTAGGCCAACACAAAGAAGCCTCGAGCAGATTAATGAGATGGGCGATGCAACTACAAGAATACTCGCCCGTATATAAAATTCAAATCAGGAAAAGCCAACGCCAACGCAGACTGTATGTCAAGATTCGTATTTGAGGAACTGATGGATCATGATGTAAGACGAATATGCATGATAATCGCAGAAGATATCGACTTTACAAAACTGAGAAATGAGCAGAAGAAGACGAAGAGCTAAAACAATAATCGAATTCATGGAAACTAACGATATGAAAATCTTCAACAACAACAGTAAATTGAGAGAGCATATGGAGAAACACAGACACCGGTATACCATAGAGAAGGATGGTTATTATTAATGGATGGCGAGAAAAGACTTATGTGCTTACCAGAAAGTAGACGAAAAGAAGTACTGATGCAATATCATGATGGAAAACTTGGAGGACACATGTCAGCAAAAAAGACGGAAGCAAGACTACGTCAAAAATATTATTGGCAAATATTGGAGAGGACTTAAAGGATGGATAACGAATTGTTTGATATGCGCAACCAGAAAAAGTACAGGAAGTAAACTAAAGGCAACCATTAAAGCCAATGCCAATCCCACCGGAACCAATGACGATGATTGCAATGGATGTAGTAGGACCATTACCAGAAACTAACGATGGAAATATCTATATATTGGTAGTGACAGATTATTATCAAAATTCCCGGAAGCATTCGCAATACCAGATCAAAAAGCTAGAACGATAGCGAGAATCCTAGTAGAGGAAATATGCTGTAGATACGGAACACCCAAACAGATCCTGACGGATCAAGGAACCCAACTTCATGAGTGAAATAATAGAGGAAGTAACGAATTACTTCAGAATTGCGAAATTGAGAACATCGCCTTACCATCCACAAACAAAATGGACAAACCGAACGATTTAATGGCATACTAATAGAAATGATGTCAAATTATGTAAGCAGACACCAAAAAGACTGGGATAGATATATAAACCTATGGCCTCATGGCTTATAGAATGTCAATACATTCAGCAACGAAAATGAGTCCATTCAATTAATGTACGGCAGAGAATGCAACATGCCGATAGACTTAGAATATCAACCACCAATATCACAGTATATGGAAATTGATGATTACGTAACAGGATTCAAAGAGCGAATGCAAGAGATCTGGAAGACAGCAGGTATGAATATTAGATTTAATCAAGAGAGCTATAAAGAATTACATGATAAAAAGCGAGACGTACGCGAATATAATTTTCAGGTCGGAGACTGGGTAATAATTGCAACGCCAGAAATTATCCCAGGAGTAGCCAGAAAACTACAAAGAAGTGGTAAAGGGACCGTATGAGATAATGTATGTAAACGAAAACAATGCTCGAGTTAAATTGGTCACAACCCACTCACTAGACCTATTTACGTAAACGTAAGCAGATGTAAGCGATACCTAGAACATAACAAGAGAACCAGAAATCGAGGAATGCAAACCAGATCGCAAACTCAACAATTAAGTATAAACGGATTAACGATGAGTCGAAAAATAGAAAATGACATCAAACAATACTGCAGAGGAACCTAAACCAGATGAATCCAAAATAACTCTGAACGCAACTCAAGATAATGTAGACAAGATGGATATAATAGTTAAAAGCCATCAGAGAGATAATGCCAGAATGGGTCGAAGGAAAAGGATGGATGAGATAGTAAACAAAGCAGGAAAAATCGCAATGGATTACGCTAAAGGAGCTAGAAGTCCACCAAAATGGATCGTATCAAGGAAGTATACCCATGATCTTCACTATGGCAGATGTAGAAGGGAACGTACCTCTACATATTTGCAGTACAACATGGAAACATTCAAAGGATAATAGATATAATCCAACTTATGCAGAAATGCGGACACACCCAAATATACCAAACGAAGAGGGGCAAACACCATTAATGTTCGCAGTTGCAGCAGACGCTTCGACAACAGTTCTGAGAGAATTACTAAAAAACCGGATCATCATTCAAAGAGAAAGATAATGGAGAAAATAATGTACTACACTATGCACTGAAATCGAGACAAGCAAGTGCAATAAAATTCATACCAGCAACGCGACATCAGAAAGAGAGAAAATGATGGGTAAAACAATCCAAACATTATGGGAAGCTATCGGACGCCAAACAAGACGAAGCAACAGCCAATTTGATAAATGGACCTACGAGGATTCACCACTTAAAGTATTCGACTTAAATTATATGGTAAGAAACAGAAACGTGCTATTAAAAGAAACAATATATGCTCACTATCCATTTCCAAAAACGATAAAAGCAATGTTGAAATGGAAGGACTGAAATTCACTAATCATCCAAAAGAAACAACACGAATTGGAGATAGAAAGGAACAGTTATTGATGATAATACATAGATGGCATCGAAAGCAAATAAGATTCCAAGCGAGTAAACAAGAGATAAAAGAGATGGATGATATAAAAGCAAGAATAATAAAAGTATACGAGGAAATAATTGAAGTAATAAATGTCGAAGGACGACATTTCAAAGGAAACCCCGGATGGAATAAATAAGAGAAGGAGGGTGACAACAGCAAAACCAGATGATCAATGCTAGGAAAGAAAATCAAATCCGCACAACAAGAGAAAAAGGAAGCATCCAATGAGGAACGTCAAGAACGAGCAACAGCAATAACGAAGGAAAACGAAACAAAAGGATGATGTTACTACACAAAGAAAAAATCAAAACCGACCGACCCTGCTACAGAAAATCATGATATTAATTACATCTATCAAGTTAACGGAAGCTGACGAAAATATCACAAAGGAAATAAAATCGTTCAGAATACGAACAATAAACGATAAAGGAATTTCAAGTAAGGAATATGCTTACAACTGACGATGAATACAAGCATAAGTTGTCAATTCGATTCAATAGGAAAACCAGGAAAGATAGAAATACGATCCGAAAACTCATCGTCATGTCAGACCACCAAAGATGTATGTAGAGATGCCACAAGAAGAAAAAAACGTGAAAATCCAAGTAGAGCCGGGAATAGGCAATTACGAATAATAAACAGAGGAATAGAAACAGTTGAACAAGTGTGTATACAAAATAAAATTATCGATTGTGGAAAATGAATATGAAAGCAGGAAAGAAATGTGAATGGGATAGTCTAGAGGGCAATGCAGAATACATAATATGCGCCAACATGATATAATAATAACCTGCACATTAGCCAAAACTCTGGGATTGAAATTCACAACACCAAAAGAAGAGCCTCATCAACGTCGAGCACGAGAGAATAAAGAAATAGTAATAAAAGTAGAATTAGACCCAAAGAGCGGAGAGGAAATAATAGTTGAAAATATGGGTAAGAACCCATTACAAAAGTTTGTATATTCGAAACTAAAAAGAACGGAACGATGAATGAAAAGAATCAAATGCCAGTCAAATGAAGATATCAAAAATCAAAAATACCGCATCCCAACTAAAAGAAAGCGTGGAAAGTATATAGTACACGTCAGAGAGGAAGAGATGATTACTGGAAATCAATAACAAGAAAGTTACTAGAATCAATTACGACAAAACGTTCCAGAAAAAGAGAGACAAAAGAAGAACCGTATCAACGCCAGAATCAGAGAAAGTAAAGCAGTAATAATAACCATAGAATCGAATGCGGCAAACGAAGAGGAAATACTAATTGAGAACACAGGTGAAAAACCCATCACAAAATCTGTATATACGAACCTAAAGGAAACGAAAACAGTAAACAAAAGAATCCAATGTGAAACAAGCAAAACTATAAGAATCAAAAGTATCGTATCCCGACGAAAAGAAAACTTGGAAAATATGTAATAATATCCAAAAAGGAACTCATGAACATTGGAGAACGATAACAAGGAAACCACTCGAGTCAATGCGACAGATCAACCTATAACAAAACCATCTGAAAGAAAATCAGAAACGAGACATGGCAACAAGGAATGCTCATGGACGACAGCCACCTTTCAATCCACGAAGCATTACAACTCCAGAAAGCACTTAAAAAGGTGCAACCAAAAGAAAGGATAATGGAAACAACTAACGTAAGAGAAACCACGACCATGCAGCCTAATGAAACGAGTTATACGATAAAGATGATTTGGATAACAACAGCAGTAGTAAGCAGCGTAGTAATGCTGATAATAATCCAACTGATGAGAACTACCAAATGCAGAAAGAAGCCAGCAAAGAAAAGATTATGGCCAGCAGTAGAAAAATTCAATACGATATTGATTAGGACAATATGATGCAGAAAGAACTGAGGAATATGAAATAATAGGAAATTCTAGCACAAGCGGACTCTGGTTAAAGGAACCGCCCATTATCGAAGCACAACAATGGTCAATGAATTTGATGTATACCAGATAATGAATGAAAATATGGGATAATTACGAAACATTGCGTATAGAGTCCCCGGAGACGATGGTGTAAAACGAGAAAAGACGTTGTATATAGTGTAACATATTATGTAGTATAGTAGTAGTAATAATATGTATATCTATATGTAAATATCGTACAAATGTGTAGAAATAGTAAGCAACAGAAATGAATGCGATAAATTAATGATGTATTATAACCAACAGATGAATCCGAATAATGCAAATCAACAAAATCAAGTTAGAATACCACCATTCGTGGAAGTAATACAACAACCAGCAGCTGCCAATGTACCTATAGAAATTGTAGAATTAAATCAAGGAATATACCAAGATCAAGGAATTGAGCAACATGGAGACGACAATGTGAATTAATGACACTAATAACGAACAATGCGCAAACTCAGTGGACAAACACTCACTAGTATTAACGGAAAGCGTGAACAGAGCCTACAACAAGCCATAAGACTCGAAGAGCAACAAAGAACAATACTACAATTACAGAGAATAAACGAACAATTAACAGACCAAGTTAGATGGCAAGCTGACGAAATTAGAAGACTACGTAACAATCAACAGCACGTAGAGCCAGCAAGTTGGTGGAATGGATAGCATCGATGCCAGAATTCACCCAGAACCGGATTCAACAGTAGAGTAAAAATAAAGCGTACCGTGAAATATGTAAAAATAAAACGATAGAAGTAAAACAACGTCAAGTAATTGAAAATTTTTGTAGATATGCAGACAATTATCGAGAGAATAAGAGGAAGCGAGAATCCATCCGAAGATACGAGACGAATAATGAAAAATAAAATTAGATGGTGAACGATATCAAAGAAAGATTAAAGTGTTGTAATGTAAAGAATTACTGATTGGAGCAAGACAGACGAAATGTGGATGCAGAATATGTACAGATTGTACGATAAAAGTGATAGAAACAGAAACAATAAAATGCCCTGGATGCGACGAGACGATTGAAAGAGATGAAGACCCTACAACAATGGATAAAGCCACCAACAAAGAGATCAATAATCTACCAGTCCAATGCCAAGTAAAAGAATGCGAATGGAAAGGACTTATGAAGTAAGCCGGAAAGTCACAGCAAACGAATGTGAATATAACGAGATATTATGCAGAAAATGCCAAACGATCACAACAAAAAGACGATGAAAGAAACACCATAAAGTGTGCATCAAGAGAGAGGAAAAATGCGAATTCTGTGGAGTTATCGACGAATGGATAAAGATAGAAATGAACATCGGAATCCAAAAGAGGAACAAATATGCGATCTATACGAAGGAATATGCACAAACAATTGCGACAAGAGAAATAAAGTCAAATTAAAAGAACATTGGAACGAATGTATAGCAAACCAGTCAAATGTCCATTAGATTATTCAATTGCCAAACACAACTACCAATGGCGGAAATGCGAAAGCATATGATAGAAAATAGTATCGAGCATACCGAAATTATGATAAAACGATAGGCATGTTGGCATGGGAAGTAAAAAGCCTACGAACGGAAAATGATGCACAAAAAGCGCTAATAAGAGAATATTAGAGTCCAGAAAAAGAACTTCGAAAAGAGCCAAGGAAATACACTCAAGAAAATGATCGAAATAGAAAAGAAAATGCAACAGATGACCAACAGCCTAAAGGATCAGAAACCAACAGCTCGATAGCCAGGAAACATCCTACAGCACCATTTATATGAAAATAACCGAATTCGCAAGAGAAGCTTCAGAGAGCAAAAGACGGAACACAGAGAATCCTAGACAGTCCACCAATATACAGTTGGGAAAATGGATACAAATTGGCATTAGATTATATCCGAATGGAGATGGGAACGCAACAGGCACCCATATCAGTGTCTTCATCAGAGTGGAAAAGGAGATTACGACGAGCTATTAGCATGGCCTTTTAAACAAAACATGATATTAAACAATGAAAGGATATGAGGATTATTCGCAATCCAATCAGAACAGGAAATGAACCACAGATGGGAAGACCACAACCGACTGGAATACAGCGATTGGGACACCACGTTTCTATCCACAACAACGATTGAGAGGAGAAGGATTCTTGCGAGAAGATAATCTGTATATAAAGTTAGAAGTGGAGAAGCCAGACAAGACGTTGTAAAAGAGACAAGGAAAGTGTAAATAGATGTAAATAAAATATAAAAACCAATAAAAACAAAAAATTACAAATAAGCAGAAAAATCAGAAAAAACAAAAATTCAAAAATAATGACGATATTAGATGGCAAGCGGAATCAGCAAAGAGATGACAGTACAGATGAGAGAAAGGACCGGATTCGATATGGACGAGAACTATGGAAAAACCAGAGAAGAGGAAAAATAAAGACCTTAGCAATCGCAATTCAACATTTATACCAGTTCGACACACCGGACGACCTTGGAAGGATTTTTGATTCATAAGGATTGGCATCAACTGAGAAAAATTATTACGATTAGTTAAAAATGTTGTATCCTGAACAGAGAAATTATTAAAAACCAAAATAGCCTGGCAATCACGAACCAGATAACGCAAATCCGCTTACCACTCCAAGAAGGATATTCGGAAGAATCTTGGAGAAGTTATGTATACATAAAATGTGAAAAATGCACAATTGCGAAAGTCCAGAGAACTCAACAATTCCACAAGATAAAGCATAAACGATTAGAGATATCGCGAAAGGAAATCAGATTCGCTTCACCAGTACAAGGATGATAAATCCAGAGAAATTCGTACCTAATTATGTTCAGTTGCAGTATGTATATGGACCCCTAATCGAAATAAGAGATGGAAGTTGGTTACAATTTGCAATCGAGTAATAGTAGCACACCAAATATTCGGACTTACAGAATGGGCCAGCGAAGGCAGAATTCGACAGTTGATTGATCACAGAGGGAAATTACCAAACGAAAGTCTGGAACGGCAGAGACACCTATTATTTCCACACAAGGCAAGCAAATATTATCATTTGTGACGTAACGGGAGGTAATATTATGGAGAAACCCAACTCGAATTGTTACTATCACAGATTCCATTTCACACGCTACAGCAAAATGTGAAAGCCTTGGGAAGATTCTTAATTCTTCGTGGACAAATGATGCAGGAGGGTTAGGAATAATACTTATCATTGCAAATCGTTTTAGGTAACCTACACAAATGTGGAGCAGTTTCGATATTTCAAAGAGAGAGAAAATCAACTGGAAAATGGCATTGGATTTTTCCGTTTTTAGCAAAAACTGTGTTTAATGGACACTCAAAAGATATCCACAGATGAAAAGATTAGTGCTCCTAACTAAAATGAATGGTCTGATGAGGAGTCGGACGAAAATTTAAGCAATAATGAGATTAGAAGCCGAGAAAACCAGAATGAAGCGACAGAAAACGAGAACTGGAAACGATGGCTAATTTAGAGTGATAGTAGCAGCGACGCATGACGAAATCAGGAGGAGCACGTGGCTAACTCAAGAACAACTCCACAATGGAAATCGAAAGACCAGCATGTGGGGACATTTCAATCATCCACCACCAGTTATGAAGTGTCTAAAGAAAGCACGCATCATCATTTAGAGAGAAACGCAACGTAGAAGAGAACGCTCGACTTACCAATGACCAATCACAGACGAACATTTCAGTACCAGTACGAACCCATTGGGGTAGACTTTAGTCCAAGACAGCAAAGATCGAGAAGGCTGGATCAGGATCAGAAACTCGAACTATAGCTATGTTACAAACATTAGCTGGACAACTTAACGTCCGGGAGAGAAAATGGAGAGAATAAAAGCTGATCCGATCCGGAGCAAGAATTCAGCATAAAAATGGATAAATACCAGGAAGATTGTGGCCATGCTATAGAAGAAGCTAACAATGGATGTAGATAACGTGCAGTATGAGTCGTGCAGTCATGGAAAATCACTTGGTCAATATATCGAATATAATAATAGTAAAATCAATACGTATTTGGCAGTTTCAGGAGATTGAGTGCAGATTGCAATGGAACAGATCTCATGCCAGACATGTAAGGTAGATAATAATGATTCTGGATCAATGGAGTGAGAGATAAACGACGATGCGAATATTGTTATGCAAAATCAGAAGTGAGATGCTCAGAGAAATAGTAGTCCAGGGCGCCACAATGATTTGCTATGTGAAAGTAAACCGAAGAAACTTGATGGGAAAATGATTTCGACCTAATCACCAATTGAGAAGAAGAAAGACTTGCCATTAGCCAGAGAGGGAGTTGTATGAGCGACGCAGTGAAATTTCCATCACATCACTAATTTTGATGAGGAGATAAAGTCATTACGAAACGAAGATTGGGAAAGCTAACACCGATGATGGATATCGAACTCTCCAAAACAAATGAAGACTGCAGGAAGGATTATGGACATCGACGTCAGCTACTAAACGAAAGAGAAAGAACAACTACCAAAATGCTAAGGGAATTTAAGGATATTTGGCGGCTCCGACTTAGATCTCGGTACACGTGATGAACGCAACACACGATACCTTAACGGACGATACCCCAATAACACTACGGCATATCGATTGGCAAGGAAGCTCAAGCAGAAGCGGAAAGAGTTCAAAAGATGTTGGAGCAGAGTGATCCGACCCAGTTGCTCGCCATGGCAATTCACAGTAGTAATGGTAAAGGAAAGACGGAACACAACGGTTTCTGGTATAGATTATCGACGACTCAACGCAGTAACAAAACGGGATACATACCCGTTACCAGACATAAACGAATGTAAAATTACACGGAGCGTATTTTAATCGTTAGATTTTAAAAGTGGTTAATTGGCAGATGAGGTCAAAGGCGCGGACGAGAGAACACTGCTTTACAATCGGAAAAGATTTAACCAATTCAAGAAATGCCTTCGGATATTAACTTAACGCACAGCTTCATTTCAGAGATGTATGATTTTGTAACGCAACGGCATTAAACAAATGTATGGTATATGATGATGATTTTATTAATTTATTCTAGCACTTTCGAGCGAATGAAAAAGATATCCTAATGTATTCGTTCGATTGGACAATGGGAGTTAATTAACTCAAATGCGATTGGCAAGGAAGAGTACCTTCTTAGGATATTGTGTCAGCAAACAAGAACCAGATCAAAGAAACATTGAAGGAAAGATGCCAGTACCAAAACGTCAGCAAGTGCAAGATTCTTAGGCTTATGTGGATACATCGAATGTTTATTCAAGAGTTATGCACCTCGGCAACACAATACAAGAATTAACCAAAAGAAGATAACCCGTTTATATGGGAAGAAAAGAACAACAAACGCCTTCGAACACGCAGAGATAACTGATATCAGCACAATACTCGTCACCCAGATTTTTAGGGAAACGTTTTTATAGCGACAGACGCAAGTGTGATATTGCATCGTGGGAGCAGTCCTAGGACATGGGCGATTGATGGAAAGAGAACGAGTTATTGGATATTATGTCGAAATTCAAGAACATTGAAAGAACTACCTCGGTGACCGAGAGAGAGGCTTAGCAATAATTTCAAGCTATTAACACTGTCAAATACCTGTTATGGTCACGAGATATATATCACACAGATCGATCAACATTGGTAGGGCTAGGCCAACGCAAGAAGCCTGAGCAGATTATGAGATGGCGATTGAACTACAAGAATACTCGCGTATATAATTCAATCGGAAAAGCACGCCAATCGCAGGACTGTATGTCAAGGTTCGTATTTGAGGAACTGATGGATCATGATTGGTGTAAAGACGATATGATCGATAAATCGCAGAAGATATCGACTTTACAACTGAGAAATGAGCAGAAAGAAGACGAAGAGCTAAAAACAATAATCGAATTCATGGAAACTAACGATATGAAAATCTTCAACAACAACAGTAAATTGAGAGAGCATATGGAGAAACACAGACACCGGTATACCATAGAGAAGGGATGGTTATTATTAATGGATGGCGAGAAAAGACTTATGTGCTTACCAGAAAGTAGACGAAAAGAAGTACTGATGCAATATCATGATGGAAAACTTGGAGGACACATGTCAGCAAAAAAGACGGAAGCAAGACTACGTCAAAAATATTATTGGCCAAATATTGGAGAGGACGTAAAAGGATGGATAACGAATTGTTTGATATGCGCAACCAGAAAAAGTACAGGAAGTAAACTAAAGGCACCATTAAAGCCAATGCCAATCCCACCGGAACCAATGACGATGATTGCAATGGATGTAGTAGGACCATTACCAGAAACTAACGATGGAAATATCTATATATTGGTAGTGACAGATTATTTATCAAAATTCCCGGAAGCATTCGCAATACCAGATCAAAAAGCTAGAACGATAGCGAGAATCCTAGTAGAGGAAATATGCTGTAGATACGGAACACCCAAACAGATCCTGACGGATCAAGGAACCAACTTCATGAGTGAAATAATAGAGGAAGTAACGAATTACTTCAGAATTGCGAAATTGAGAACATCGCCTTACCATCCACAAACAAATGGACAAACCGAACGATTTAATGGCATACTAATAGAAATGATGTCAAATTATGTAAGCAGACACCAAAAAGACTGGGATAGATATATAAACCTATGCCTCATGGCTTATAGAATGTCAATACATTCAGCAACGAAAATGAGTCCATTCAAATTAATGTACGGCAGAGAATGCAACATGCCGATAGACTTAGAATATCAACCACCAATATCACAGTATATGGAAATTGATGATTACGTAACAGGATTCAAAGAGCGAATGCAAGAGATCTGGAAGACAGCAGGTATGAATATTAGATTTAATCAAGAGAGCTATAAAGAATTACATGATAAAAAGCGAGACGTACGCGAATATAATTTTCAGGTCGGAGACTGGGTAATAATTGCAACGCCAGAAATTATCCCAGGAGTAGCCAGAAAACTACAAAGAAGTGGTAAAGGACCGTATGAGATAATGTATGTAAACGAAAACAATGCTCGAGTTAAATTGGTCAACAACCCACTCACTAGACCTATTTACGTAAACGTAAGCAGATGTAAAGCGATACCTAGAACAATAACAAGAGAACCAGAAAATCGAGGAATGCAAACCAGATCGCAAACTCAACAATTAAGTATAAACGGATTAACGATGAGTCGAAAAATAGAAATGACATCAAACAATACTGCAGAGGAACCTAAACCAGATGAATCCAAAATAACTCTGAACGCAACTCAAGATAATGTAGACAAGATGGATATAATAGTAAAAGCCATCAGAGAGATAATGCCAGAATGGGTCGAAGGAAAAGGATGGATGAGAATAGTAAACAAAGCAGGAAAAATCGCAATGGATTACGCTAAAGGAGCTAGAAGTCCACCAGAAATGGATCGTATCAAAGGAAGTATACCCATGATCTTCACTATGGCAGATGTAGAAGGGAACGTACCTCTACATATTGCAGTACAACATGGAAACATTCAAAGGATAATAGATATAATCCAACTTATGCAGAAATGCGGACACACCTCAAATATACCAAACGAAGAGGGGCAAACACCATTAATGTTCGCAGTTGCAGCAGACGCTTCGACAACAGTTCTGAGAGAATTACTAAAAACCGGATCATCATTCAAAGAGAAAGATAATGGAGAAAATAATGTACTACACTATGCACTGAAATCGAGACAAGCAAGTGCAATAAAATTCATAACCAGCAACGCGACAATCAGAAAGAGAGAAATGATGGGTAAAACAATCCAAACATTATGGGAAGCTATCGACGCCAAACAAGACGAAGCAACAGCCAATTTGATGAAATGGACCTACGAGGATTCACCACTTAAAGTATTCGACTTAAATTATATGGTAAGAAACAGAAACGTGCTATTAAAAGAAACAATATATGCTCACTATCCATTTCCAAAAACGATAAAAGCAATGTTGAAATGGGAAGGACTGAAATTCACTAATCATCCAAAAGAAACAACACGAATTGGAGATAGAAAGGAACAGTTATTGATGATAATACATAGATGGCATCGAAAGCAAATAAGATTCCAAGCGAGTAAACAAGAGATAAAAGAGATGGATGATATAAAAGCAAGAATAATAAAAGTATACGAGGAAATAATTGAAGTAATAAATGTCGAGGACGACATTTCAAAGGAAACCCCGGATGGAGATAATAATAATGATGGAGGTGGTGACAGCAGCAAAAATCCAGATGATAGAGACGAAAATAAATACACACAACAAGAGAAAAAGGAAGCATCCAATGAGGAACGTCAAGAAACGAGCAACAGCAATAACGAAGGAAAACGAAACAAAAGGATGATGTTACTACAACAAAGAAAAAATCAAAACCGACCGACCCTGCTACAGAAAATCATGATATTAATTACATCTATCAAGTTAACGGAAGCTGACGAAAATATCACAAAGGAAATAAAATCGTTCAGAATACGAACAATAAACGATAAAGGAATTTCAAGTAAAGGAATATGCTTACAACTGACGATGAATACAAGCATAAGTTGTCAATTCGATTCAATAGGAAAACCAGGAAAGATAGAAATACGATCCGAAAACTCATCGTCATGTCAGACCACCAAAGATGTATGTAGAGATGCCACAGAAGAAAAAAACGTGAAAATCCAAGTAGAGCCGGGAATAGGCAAATTACGAATAATAAACAGAGGAATAGAAACAGTTGAACAAGTGTGTATACAAAATAAAATTATCGATTGTTGGAAAATGAATATGAAAGCAGGAAAGAAATGTGAATGGGATAGTCTAGAGGGCAATGCAGAATACATAATATGCGCCAACAATGATATAATAATAACCTGCACATTAGCCAAAACTCTGGGATTGAAATTCACAACACCAAAAGAAGAGCCTCATCAACGTCGAGCACGAGAGAATAAAGAAATAGTAATAAAAGTAGAATTAGACCCAAAGAGCGGAGAGGAAATAATAGTTGAAAAATATGGGTAAAGAACCCATTACAAAAGTTTGTATATTCGAAACTAAAAAGAACGGAACGATGAATGAAAGAATCAAATGCCAGTCAAATGAAGATATCAAAAATCAAAAATACCGCATCCCAACTAAAAGAAAGCGTGGAAAGTATATAGTACACGTTCAGAGAGGAAGAGATGATTACTGGAAATCAATAACAAGAAAGTTACTAGAATCAATTACGACAAAACGTCCAGAAAAAGAGACAAAAGAAGAACCGTATCAACGCCAGATCAGAGAAAGTAAAGCAGTAATAATAACCATAGAATCGAATGCGGCAAACGAAGAGGAATACTAATTGAGAACACAGGTGAAAAACCCATCACAAAAATCTGTATATACGAACCTAAAGGAAACGAAACAGTAAACAAAAGAATCCAATGTGAAACAAGCAAAACTATAAGGAATCAAAAGTATCGTATCCCGACGAAAAGAAAACTTGGAAAATATGTAATAAATATCCAAAAAGGAACTCATGAACATTGGAGAACGATAACAAGGAAACCACTCGAGTCAAATGCGACAGATCAACCTATAACAAAACCATCTGAAAGAAAAATCAGAAACGAGACATGGCAACAAGGAATGCTCATGGACGACAGCCACCTTTCAATCCACGAAGCATTACAACTCCAGAAAGCACTTAAAAAGGTGCAACCAAAAGAAAGGATAATGGAAACAACTAACGTAAGAGAAACCACGACCATGCAGCCTAGTGAAACGAGTTATACGATAAAGATGATTTGGATAACAACAGCAGTAGTAAGCAGCGTAGTAATGCTGATAATAATCCAACTGATGAGAACTACCAAATGCAGAAAGAAGCCAGCAAAGAAAAGATTATGGCCAGCAGTAGAAAAATTCAATTACGATATTGAATTAGGACAATATGATGCAGAAAGAACTGAGGAATATGAAATAATAGGAAATTCTAGCACAAGCGGACTCTGGTTAAAGGAACCGCCCATTATCGAAGCACAACAATGGTCCAATGAATTTGATGTATACCAGATAATGAATGAAAAATATGGGGATATACGAACATTGCGTATAGAGTCCCCGGAGACGATGGTGTAAAACGAGAAAAGACGTTGTATATAGTGTAACATATTATGTAGTATAGTAGTAGTAATAATATGTATATCTATATGTAAATATCGTACAAAATGTGTTAGAAATAGTAAGCAAACAGAAATGAATGCGATAAATTAATGATGTATTATAACCAACAGATGAATCCGAATAATGCAAATCAACAAAATCAAGTTAGAATACCACCATTCGTGGAAGTAATACAACAACCAGCAGCTGCCAATGTACCTATAGAAATTGTAGAATTAAATCAAGGAATATACCAAGATCAAGGAATTGAGGCAACATGGAGACGACAATGTGAATTAATGACACTAATAACGAACAATGCGCAAACTCAGTGGACAAACACTCACCTAGTATTAACGGAAAGCGTGAACAGAGGCCTACAACAAGCCATAAGACTCGAAGAGCAACAAAGAACAATACTACAATTACAGAGAATAAACGAACAATTAACAGACCAAGTTAGATGGCAAGCTGACGAAATTAGAAGACTACGTAACAATCAACAGCACGTAGAGCCAGCAAGTTGGGTGGAATGGATAGCATCGATGCCAGAATTCACCCCAGAACCGGATTCAACAGTAGAGTAAAAATAAAGCGTACCGTGTAAATATGTAAAAATAAAACGATAGAAGTAAAACAACGTCAAGTAATTGAAAATTTTTGTAGATATGCAGACAATTATCGAGAGAATAAGAGGAAGCGAGAATCCATCCGAAGATACGAGACGAATAATGAAAAATAAAATTAGAGTGGTGAACGATATCAAAGAAAGATTAAAGTGTTGTAAATGTAAAGAATTACTGATTGGAGCAAGACAGACGAAATGTGGATGCAGAATATGTACAGATTGTACGATAAAAGTGATAGAAACAGAAACAATAAAATGCCCTGGATGCGACGAGACGATTGAAAGAGATGAAGACCCTACAACAATGGATAAAGCCACCAACAAAGAGATCAATAATCTACCAGTCCAATGCCAAGTAAAAGAATGCGAATGGAAAGGACTTATGAAGTAAGCCGAAAGTCACGCAACGAATGTGAATATAACGAGATATTATGCAGAAAATGCCAAACGATCACAACAAAAAAGACGATGAAAGAACACCATAAAGTGTGCATCAAGAGAGAGGAAAAATGCGAATTCTGTGGAGTTATCGACGAATGGATAAAGATAGAAATGGAACATCGGAATCCAAAAGAGGAACAAATATGCGATCTATACGAAGGAATATGCACAAACAATTGCGACAAGAGAAATAAAGTCAAATTAAAAGAACATTGGAACGAATGTATAGGCAAACCAGTCAAATGTCCATTAGAATTATTCAATTGCCAAACACAACTACCAATGGCGGAAATGCGAAAGCATATGATAGAAAATAGTATCGAGCATACCCGAAATTATGATGAAAACGATAGGCATGTTGGCATGGGAAGTAAAAAGCCTACGAACGGAAAATGATGCACAAAAAGCGCTAATAAGAGAAATATTAGAGTCCAGAAAGAACTTCGAAAAGAGCCAAGGAAATACACTCAAGAAAATGATCGAAATAGAAAAGAAAATGCAACAGATGACCAACAGCCTAAAGGAATCAGAAACCAACAGCTCGATAGCCAGGAAACATCCTACAGCACCATTTATATGGAAAATAACCGAATTCGCAGAGAAGCTTCAGAGAGCAAAAGACGGAACACAGAGAATCCTAGACAGTCCACCAATATACAGTTGGGAAAATGGATACAAATTGGGCATTAGATTATATCCGAATGGAGATGGGAACGCAACAGGCACCCATATCAGTGTCTTCATCAGAGTGGGAAAAGGAGATTACGACGAGCTATTAGCATGGCCTTTTAAACAAAACATGATATTAACAATGAAAGGATATGAGGATTATCGCAATCCAATCAGAACAGGAAATGAACCACAGATGGGAAGACCAACAACCGACTGGAATACAGCGATTGGGACACCACGTTTCTATCCACAACAACGATTGAGAGGAGAAGGATTCTTGCGAGAAGATAATCTGTATATAAAGTTAGAAGTGGAGAAGCCAGACAAGACGTTGTAAAGAGACAAGGAAAGTGTAAATAGATGTAAATAAAATAATAAAAACCAAATAAAAACCAAAAAATTACAAATAAGCAGAAAAATCAGAAAAAACAAAAATTCAAAAATAATGACGATATTTAGATGGCAAGCGGAATCAGCAAAGAGATGACAGTACAGATGAGAGAAGGACCGGATTCGATATGGACGAGACTATGGAAAAAACCAGAGGAAGAGGAAAAAATAAAGACCTTAGCAATCGCAATTCAACATTATACCAGTTTCGACACAACCGGACGACCTTGGAAAATGAGGAAAGTAATTTACTCACAGAGAAGAGTAAAACACGAACAACTGAGAAAAGAGGAACAAAGATATCTAACATTCAAAGATAACAAAGTATTCACTGACCGACAAAGCAAAGAGATGGCAGCACAAGGATTCTTTTTCTCAGGAACCCCCGAACTACCAGATGAAGTTACCTGTATTTATTGTCAAGGAAGACTCTCGCACTGGGAGAAAGGAGAAACAGCAAAACGAGAACACCTGAGGAAATTTTCAACCTGCCCATTTAGAATAAACATTGACGTCGGAAACCAAGCGATAAACAGATTGGAAGGACTCCGACAATCGGAATTAGACAAAGATGAAAAGGGAGGTGAGAAAAAGATAACGATAATAAAGAATTTCGAAGATCCAGCAGAACTAATCTGGGAAAAGGAGACTATAAATAGAACATTCGAAGAGAGAATCAAAACTTTCAAAGGAAATCCAAGAGCAGCAGAAGTTGCGAGTCAAGGATATTACCAAACAGCCAGAGGAATAATGTGCGAAGGATGTAAAAATCAACAGCCAATACCAGATCAGAACGTCACAAAACTAAAGCATAAAGGAAAATGCATGTATAAACAAGAAAAAGAGTCAAAGAATATCGAAATAATAATTACCAACCAGCAAATAGAAGATATTTTGGATCGACCAAAAACGAGAACCATAATGTTATTATCAGGAGTAGATACTCAAAAGATGAGGAAAATAATCAAAGAAAGATTAGCTAACAATTTAGAATGGTACGACTCAACACAAGCAGTAATCCGAGCAATCAAGCGATATCAAGAGAAACCTAAAGAGAATCGTGACAAATCAATAATAAAAGAAGCTATTTTGGAGCAGTATCAATGTGTGACATGTTGGCAAAAACATGTAGAAATAATTTATACTCCTTGTGGACATATGGTCACATGTAAGGCATGCGGGTTAAAAGTCGATATATGTCCAGTATGTAGAAAGCCGATCAACGGGCGGATCAAGGGATTCCGTTTCGCTGATCAGTAAATGGGGAACGAGAGCAATGTGTAAAAAGTGTAAATAAAGATAAATGTAAAAACCAAAAAATTATAAAAACCAAAAATCACCAAATATGAGAAACGATGTAAATGACGATGTAAATTATGATAAAATTTTGAGATGATTGAAAAGAGAAAATAATCAATTATTAATATTCAGAATTACAATGAACCAAAACGAGATGATAAACCAAAAGATAGAGAAAACTGTAACAGAAGACAAAGAGTCAAAAACCGAAAACCAATCCGAACAGCTAAAAGAGATTAAAGATGGATGGCAACAAAGGTCGATGAGATTAAAAGAGATATTAACATCAGTAGAAGGAGAGCTACTGAGAGATACGTTAAAGATAAAGATGATAAGAGAAGAATTAGAACAACAGACAAAAAATCCCGAAGGAAGTAATGAACCATATCAAAGACGAGAAGAGGAGTTAGAAAAGGAATTTATGCAGAACCAAACTAGAATCAGAAATCAAAGGAAAGAGATACAAACCCTTGAACAAGAGAAACAGGATCAGCAAAGCGAAATAGAAAGATTACGAGAAGTGATAAAAGACAAAGAAGCAGAGATACGGGAAGAAGGAGAGGAAACGATAAAGATCATACAACAAATGCAGGAGGAAATTGGGCAAATTAGCACCCAATACCGAATAGAGAAAACAAAGAAAACCCATTTGGAACAAGCCAAAGAGTGGGCAAAAAGACAAGCGCGATATTGGAAAATCAAATGGACAGAAGATAGAGAACAGTCAAGAAGCAATTGGGAATCGCGGATCAGACATTATATTCAGCAAATAGCCGAAGAAGAAGATAGAACAAGAGCTTATAAAGCTAAATGGGAGAACGCAAAGATCGAGATCAATAAACTGAGAAACCAAGGGCCAAAACCAGCAAAGAAAATTAGAGAGCCCAGAGACGATAGACAAGAAAGAATGCTGACTCAGATAACTGATCAAGCAAGAAAATGGCGAATAGAATGCAGATTATGGGAGGACGCCAACGCAAAACAATCTGACTATATAGCGAAATTAGAGCAGGAGGTTGAGTATCAACAAACCAGAATAAAAGAAATGCAAATCGAGCAGGACGAAGCTCACCGAAAAGAACAGAAACAACAATGGAAAACGGAGATCAAAGAAAAAGCAATAAAAAGAGAGGCGAGAAAATGGAAAGAACATTTCCAAGAAGCCAAGAAAGAGATAAGATTGTTACCCAAAAGGATATTAAACATGGAAGATTGGGAGTTATGGGAACAAGTTGAAGTGCAAAAACAAACAATCGAGGAACTGAACGAGCAGGTCCAAACCCTAGAGTTTCGGGAAAAAATCAGACAAGGCACAATAAGAAGGCTCAGGAGACACGAAAAGGAATACGAACAACAATTCAACGAAATGTACAAGAGATCAGCAGAAACGAGAAATCAACTAACGGATGAAAGACGGCAAAATCAACAATTAAACGAGAGAATAACAGAACTCCAGCAGGAGGTGAACGGACACCGAGGAGTTGCAGTATTTAAAGAGATCCAGTTGAGACATCAACACGAAGTCAACGAACAGCTGAAAGGACAAGTTAAAGCAGAAATAGAAACGATAAAGCAAGGATACGAGGAAAACGAACAGAATTTGAGGAAAGAGATTGAAAAGTTAAAAGCGTTGGAAAATACGCATCGTTTGGAAACGCAAGTGGAAGAACTAACCGAAAACGCAGACTATCTTGCTTATCTCTTAGACGAAGAGATACAAATATCAAATACCTTGCGTGAAGAGATAAATACCTTGCGAAACCGACCACCAATCCTGCTTATGCCGTTATACCCAACCGAAATTCCAACCCAAGTACCCGCCGAACCCGATGAAGGATTCGGGGAGACGGACGAAGCGACAATATAAAACTAAATAAGAAAAATTGTAAAAAGTGTAAAAATAGTGAAAATAATAAAATGATAAAAAACAAAAATTGTAATCGATGTATATTTAGTATGAATCCAAGTGAAATAGAAATCAGAATGAATCTAGAAGACGGAGAATACGTACCAAGCCCAATTCAATTAGTAGAACCAATCGAACAAGACCCATTGAGATATTACAGTAAAAGATGGAGAGCAGAAAGAAAAGAATGGCAAGAGCTAGTGGAGGAGCAAGAGTCAGAAATCGCCCGGACAAATCAACAACTAATACAGTCAAAACAACTAGTTAATACGATAAAACGAAAACTAACATCCAGTATGGGAGAAAATAGAGATCAAAAGAGAGAAAATGAACGATTGAGACGAGAATTAGCTGAAATAAAAACCCGTGTAATCCTGGAAGACTATTGGAAAACCGAAGCAGAACGAATGCGAGACAGCAGAAAAAGCGAACAGAGATACGTGCTACAACTAGAAGACAGTTGTAGAAAAGCCAGAGAGATAAAAGAGAGCCATCAACAAGCTCAAGATGAAATTAAAACATTAAACGATCAGCTCCAAGAAGTGAGACGAAAACTGGGAAAACAGATAACCAAACGAGTCCATTATAAATGGCAACTCAAGAGAAAACAAACAAAAGAAAGAAATCTTCAAATGAAAATTAATAACCAACAGAGAATAATTAAGGAAAATAAAGAACGATTAAAAGAACTCCCAAAATTAACCGAGCGATTAATAAAAGCCCAAGTCCTGATAATGAGATTTTCAGAAAATAAAATTAAAGAAGAGTGCGAGAGACACTAAAAAGGGCAAAACTCCACTGTATATAGTTGAATAAAATTGTAAATAGACGTGAAAATTGATTGATATATATATTAGAAATGAAAACCATGAACCCAACGTTATGGATCACAATGATAATGATGATAATGATGAGAAAGTGTAATACTGAAAACCCATTAGAAAAATGCGAGAAATCCCAACCCTTCAGAAGAGAGGACAGCACCTGTGCCGATTTCAAAGAAATTTGTAACAATCCTGATAATGAAGAATGCCAACAAATAAACCTCCAATGTATACAATGCCCCACAAAAGAAAACAAGGACGAGATAAAACAAAATATCGAAAGAACCCAAATAATGGTACAAACCCTACTGAAAAATAACGAAGAGATAGTCAATATAAAAAATGAGAACCAAGAGATAAAGAAAACCCTAGAAAATATCATCAGACAAATTCAAAGAACAGCCAAAGCAAATCCCAAAAATAAACCAATCCAAGAAATTCAAAAGATCGTCCTATCAATTAAAAAACAACCAGGAAAACAAGTGGGACAGAAAAATGAACCCAGTACAACAAATCTATCAATCAAACTCATACTACCAATTAGTATAACCTCTAACCTGATACTCCTAATATGCTGTCTCATCCTCGGCCTAACAAAAAACAAGCAAAGGCAAAATACCCCACTTCAAAAAGTCAGAAGAATGCTCACCCAAACCCGAAAAAGCAATCAAACCAAAGAAACTTCTAGGCTCTCGCAGATTTCTATCAATCACCCCTCAAGATCAGCCCAGCTTGAAAGCGAAACTCAAGCCGTCAGTGATTCATTCGAAAACAAATACAACTGAGTTACAGTAACTGATATTGAATTGAACTGATTAACTCGTATTGATTTACATTGATTTAAACCGACTCATACTGACCTATAGTGATTTGAACTGATATCGATTTACATTGACATTGAACTACACAATTGATATTTGATTACGTATCGTAGTAGGACCTTAAGTCCATCTTTATCTTGATGATTTAACCGTACCGAAAAAACTTTTTATGAATGTGAATATTGAAAACGGAATTGTATGTATTAGTTTGAAATCAATTGAAATTGCGGGTCGCAATTTTACGGACCCCCGAGTGTTTTATGTTGGGCCAGAACGTAAACGGCCTTCAAAATGTTTAAATGGATCAGAAACACACACGCAAACACAACACGCAATTTAAAATAAAACCCAAAACACCAATTAAACCATATAAAATCTGAGAAAATAAAAGAATTAAATATAAAATAATAAACATAAAAATAAATTAAAATATTAACAAAATGCACCAAGATCCGCACGATATCTACACAAACACAACAAGAAAACACGACAAATTCGACGAAATTGAAAAAATCAATTAAAGTTCATTAAAGCAAGATTTAAATCGAAAAATTTGAACTAGCAATAATTCAATAAAAATTCTAAATAAAAAATTATAAAAATGAATCAAAAAATAATAAAAATAAATATTAGAATTTGCTAGAAAACAACAAGGTCGAATTTTGTTTTACTACATCAAATTTTACACGCCAAAAATTTAGGTATATATACTGATCCATTTTCACATTAAAAAACAACCATTTTTCAAATTGACTAAAACCATTTTAAAAACCCATTTTGTGTTTGAAATAGTTCAAATTAGTTGAATATTGTTTGAATACTTTAAATCTATTTGAGATCAGCGTTTTGAATTTTCAGAATTTTAGGTGAGGATCATTGATTTTGGAACCCTCTTTCCACGCCCGTACCTTGCATCTCTGTAGAGCTCTGCTCGGACGTCGGCGTGGGAAGAGAGGCATTTGGTTTATTGTATGAATTTATGCTATTTTTATGAATTGGAATGGTAACTTGTTATTTTTTTTTTATAATTAATAAACATTATTATGCATAAATTGTCTCATATATATATAACTTATTCTATATGTTTTAAAATATGTCGAAATTTTTCCGGCCCACAGCCGAAACCTAATGCAAGTAAATAAAATCTACATACAATTCAGATTCGTGTAAGCGCGTGGAATATCGCCAATGATCTGTGCCCGTGAAGACCCGGCGTGCGGAACGCAGAGTTGGATCGTCAATATTAGCCCTATAGATGAACTGAGGAATAAGGAAGAAGTCTCCGGCTGCTTCCTCGTTTCTCCTTTCTATAAAATCGACCTAAAATCTTCCTACACACGGCTAAAATTCATCACACCGAGTAGTCCAGTGGGCACTCAGTAAATATAATATGAACATATTATGCGCCTAAGATCTATTAATGGGGAATGGCACGGGGAATGAATAAAAAATCAAATCGTTGATATTGATTAATAATTTGAAATAACTTAGATGAAAATATTGGTACGATTAAATTGAACTTGTCTTTCAAACAGATTAAAATAGGTGTATTTTATTAATTCAACCAAATGTAGTTATTAATAAAAATTAAAGTACTTTTTAGTTAATGCAAAGAAAAATTTAAAGTAATTCGAAAATTCTATCACTTGAATTAATTATTGAGTAAAAAGGTGTAATTGTGATTAAGGGAAATGATAAAAATTTAAGTAAACATTGATTAGAATCTATTAAATTGATTATCAAAGAAAACTGAGATAACTCACGGATTTCACCAACGTTGAAACAACTATCAATGAAAATTAAAGGAAGATTAAAACAATCCGTCAAATTATTATAGTTAAAAGTAAAGTTTTATTTAGTAAAATTTCGTGATTGCCTAGAGTAATTTATTGGATATTAGTGAATAAGATTTTGAAGGAGAATTTGAAACTGGAATAAACATTAAACCGAATTAATTGATCTGAAGGACAAGTTCTCTTTAATAATAAGATAAATTTAATTGAACAATATAAATACTGCGGCAACCTAAACATCAAATATTATCGACTAGGATTTGAACCAGCCCAACTAATGTTGACGATAAAATAACTGATTTGAATTAATTATGACAAAATCCCTTATTACTTCAAATGCAAATTACTATAAAAATATTAGAACGAAAAAATTTTGTAAAATTTATTATCAGTAAATTACCACTACTCATTCACGTAAATCCAAAATGATGCATAAGAAATCCAAGAGACAAATGAAATGGTTCAACAAAAAATTCCAATAGAAGTCGAATCAAAATTGAGATAAATCGATCCATCATACTGGCGATCAAGAAAACTCCCTTAAAAATATGCGAAAAAATTAAATAATTAATAACCTAAATTACCAGATGACCCGATCGCAACTGATAAAACACTATCGTCCTTGCTGAAAAGATCCCTCGTCCTGATAGCACCAGATAAATAACTAGTCTAAAATCCCTGACCCACTGCAAACTCGTCATAATGAACGTCGACCATGAAATGATTCGCAAAGTACCTGAAATAGATGCATAAATTATTGATTTAAGAAAATTTACTGGCTTACAAATCGGCATCCACAATAACGTAAACATCCGCTACAGTAGCCAAATCATGAATGCCATACGTTTCCGGCCTGTCCGGATACCCATAGTACATTCGTATTTATTTATTATGATCAAGTGTACAAGTATTTCACTTATAGATCCGGTTCTAAGTGCCGACTTGGTAATGATCTTGATTAATTTAATTTTGTTTGTAAATAATAATCATTAAAATTACTTCTTCTTAAATTTTTTGGACTTAATCGTCAAAGTACTAATTAGTTTCAGTGATTAAAAATTTATTATACAAGCATAACTTAACCGGTCGCCCACTTAATTAGCGCATACAAGGTCAAGACATCTAATAGACATTCAAACGAGTATCCATTTTAATGTTAGAGAATCACTGATAATCGGATGAGATAGAGAGACAAATGATTTCTCCACCGACCCCTTTTTAAGTTCTGAGAGTTAAGATACTTTGAAGTTAAGATGCCCCAGTTCCGTCAAATTGATAAGCAACCTTATTCAACTACAGAGTAAAAATAATTTTTTCCTTCTTTCATTCAGGACCAACCGAGGCTATGCTCGAACTACCCGCCCATGTAGTGGAACAATGGAGGCAGGCATGGAATCGGGTGTATCAAGAACGATACCCTTCCATGCCTGAAGATGATCAGCCGAAAGACCTATCCCCAGAAGAATTCATGCGGCAGTTTCGGAAGCCGTTTGATGAGCCTAATCCTTCTCAGGACATTTTAGCCCAGGCTCAAGAACTCCTGGAGGACCTCCTCCAACTCCAACGTCAAGTCGAAGAAGATGTGGCAAGGGCCACAGCGCACCTGGCCAACGTCCAAGATGATCTGATGGCGGGACGGTTAGCCAGTAGATACCCACCCTCACCAAGGCCAGTTAGAAACCTTAAAAGGCCGGTAATCGTGATCCCTGGTTACTCGCCAGAAGAAGGGATCAAGCGATTTCTTGCTGACGATTAATTCTTGTTTTGATGATTTGAATATTAGTATTACAAACTACTTTTCTCTTCTATTATTATCATTACCTTCATTTTCAAAAATTGTTTAAGTAAAACTGCTCATAATTGTATTAGTCGTTCCCAAATTCACCCTTACTATTTTAGAAATGGATCCCGTAAAGTCATTACACAATGAATTAACCCAAGCACGACAGACAATCAAGGATCTTCACGATCAACTCATACACATGGTCCGGGAAACACAACAACTCAAGGCGACGTGGGTAAACCCCACGAGGATCAAGCCACTGTATCAAAAGTTAGCCGCGGCCCAGAAGGGGTGGGCCGAAGAAAGACAATTAGTGACAAGCCTGAAGACCCAGATCAGGGGGCTAGAGGTAGCGTTGTCCGCCAGTCAAGAGGGGGCAGCGGTGACCTACCCTCTAGTTTTCGCCCCGGCTCAATTAGCATACCGTGAAGCGAACCCGACCTCATCCGCAATGCCAACCCCTGCCGAAAACCCTACAATTCCTTCAACATCCAGTCGACGACCTGGTCGCAAGGAACGGGCTAAGCGCCGAGCCGCTCGACTCTCCAATCAATGTGTTTCATAGAGGAATAGACTATCGTTAAATATACTGTTTCCTGTACATCTCTCATTGCATTTCTGTATTAGTAATGGTTTTTTTTATAAAATAACATCGTGGGGAATTAAACAAAACCACTAATTATCTTGTCTTCTCAAACTGACGCCGATAAACTAGCTGAATAAAACGATAGAAATTTAGACGCAAAGGGACCAACAATTAAAAGCGAGCATAGGTCTTCTATCGACAGCTCGTGAACCCGAGGATTGTCCGAGCAACTATAGTATTAGCTAATGATACTCAATTTTTGCGGGCAGTCCACCACTTGAACACACTACCAACGTTGCCTAGCAACGGGTGCCAAGTGGCAGTTAGCATCTTTTTGTATGGCGTTACGGGGCAACCATGGAATAATTTAAACAAACGTCGAAACCCGGTAACCCACCAGAGGTGAAAAACAGAAAAAGTTCTTTTAATACATAGAAATTAATCTTGATGGTACCTGTATAGAGTATTCATGGTTTGCTTCAATGTGAAGCTTTATCAATTGACAACATTCAATGTCCTTGTCTAATTAACTAAACATATAAAATTAAATTATTAAAAATTTATACTTCACTCTGAAATATTAAACTATTAAAATGATTTATTAATAAATTAACAGTTTAAAACATGTACCATTTTGTAGGATATTCATAGAATTCTTAAAGTTAATCAAAATTCTTATATTTAAAATTATTTTAACATAGTTTCGTTTTAATTAACTATTTACATTGTCCAATCTGAGACATATATTTAAATAAGTCAATATATTTACAAACATTTTGGATATGACTTTAAAAGAAGACACAGATCAAAATAAAGATAAATCATCTGATTTATCATCTCCAGTCACAAAGGTATTAATTTTTAATAGTAATCAAATGAGATATTATTACCAGACAATAGATTTAATTATATTTTTATTTAATTAAATTAATTTAAAGCTAGTTTTAACATTTTATTCCATGTATTAAATATATTATTTTAAAATTCTGATTAATATTCAGTTCATTTTTGTTAAAATGTCAATCAAATTTATTGAAATTCTTTCAAAACATAAAAACGTTTGATTTTGATTATATAGAGTCTCAACTATTATAGTATACTTACATTAAGTTTATACCAATTTATAAATAATGCTCGTTGAACTTTTTGAATTAAAAATCAAGCACAAATTTCCTAATCAATACATTTATTCTGATTTGCAAATCAGACTAGACACACACGAGAGTGTATGCATTCATTTTATTTTCTTTCTTTTACCGAGTTCTCCATTGACTGAGAAAAATAATCTAATGATATATACTCATTAGGACAAATAGGGATTGAGTTTTACTATACGCCAATGCTCAGATTTGTGAATAAGACAAATTCTGGAATCGAGGTTAGCTAAATTTTAAATTCAAATAGTTCTAATAAAATATTTGTTAATTAAAAAATAACTCGTCAATCAGACTTTATTAATTTCTAAAGCTTTTCTAAGAATCTTTTTAAATTCATTTTTTAATTTTAATATTTTTTAGTTATCAATTTCATAATAATGGATATTACTATAAATTATTTATTAATATTAGAAATAAAATCAAAGTTTTTATTGAATTTTTGGTCGTTGAGATATTTCAACTTAATTTCTCAAATTGTTTTTAAGTTTAAAATTTCCAAACAAGCTAATTATTTTGATTTTTCTTTACAGCCGTTGCTTTAGAGGTATTGTCAAGTTTATATTCCCAAAACATAATATAGTGGTTATGTCGTTTTAAAATTTCCATTTTAAGAGTTCTAAAACCGTGCTTAAAAAAGTTTATATTCATTTATCAACATATTACATTGCGGTAATTTAAACCAAATAAATAACAAAAATTCAGCTAGTAAGTGACATAAACGCAACAAAATTACATAATCCCAGTAGTGAGCTATGAAATTTTCAACAAGGTGCTCGCTCTTTTTTTCTCGAGAATCGTATGAACTAGTACTCTTGCAATGTATCACAATTAAACTGTCTTTTCATTGTTGATGAGTAAAAAATGTCTGTAGAATTATTAAAACAAATTCTGATAATACTTTTAAATAATAATTTGAAATATTAATGCTCTAATTTTACTGTTGTTTTAAATTTTTATATATTATTTTCATTACATTATGTAATGAAAATATTTCAAAGTATTATATTTTCTTTTTGGAAAAATAGTTACCAAAAAGAACAAGGGGCTTGCAAATCATAGGATAATTTAACAAAGGGCTATAGGTCACCACCGCATAAACCCCAAATACATATTTTCAGAAAATTAACCACCTTTACCATAAAACTCTGATTTTCTTGGTCTTATGTGAAACCAAATATAGTATTGTGAAAATAACCTTATTTTTAAAGAAACCATAGAGTGACAAGGTTTGGTATTGTATAAAGTTAAGCAAAATAAATATTTCAAAAGTATAAAAGGATTACTGTCAATTCTGGAGGATAAAAAAATTATATGATTACATAGAATTATGCCATTTGGGTATTAAGAAAATTTTGTATTATTTGAAAGATTTATTGTTCTGAAATAATATGAGTTAAAGTATTCATAATTGTATAAATGAATATTTTATCTGTAAATAAAAAACAACAATAGAAAACATAATGAATTTTACTAATAAAGGTCAAAAGAAAAGTTTTTAGGGCAAAGTCGAGTGGATGGAAATATCTTAATTTAAAAAAAACAAATGAAATTAATGTTTTTAATAACTGAATATGAAGCATTTATTTATTTATTTTTTATTTATTTTCTACAAATATCTTTAATAAACATTATTGAATTATAAATTTATATGATATATAACTACAAAACACACAAAAGTTGTCTATTGAAGCTTTTGGATATTTTTAAATTTATTAAAATGAAAGTATCTAAATATCTCGTTATAAAAAATGGAATTGTCCGGGTTTCAAAATTAACGGCTCATACATCGTCTTTGCAAATCTCTAGTATTTTTAGCTTATAGATGAAATTTTGAAGATTTGTTGACGTGAGGCTGGATGTAGAAATTTTGAGTACGACAGGAGTTCAGTTTATTATACCGACATCAACCAAATGGGTTTGCTGACAAAATAAGAGAGATAAGATTACTGCTTTATTGAAAGGCGAGACTAAAAAATTTGATTGACGCGAATTATAATAATAAAAAATAATTCAACTGTTTCAATGCTAAAATTCAGAGTTCCACAGATTTGTATTCATTTGCTAAAATTGTAACTCGTGAAAAATTCTTTTGCCAAGTTAAAGGAAGACTTGTCCACCAATTCCCTCAATGATTGTATCTATGACTAGGAGTATTGTAAAATCAAATTTTAGGATTCTAAATTAAATAATTTAGAAAATAAACTTACAGTCAATATAGAATCATTTAATAGCTAGTAAATGATCTAATATTTATCATAGTTTAATCTCGTATTTGTTCAGACATTTCTTAATTTAGATGATTTCAAACATTTTTAATTAAAATTAATTTTTCCACTAAAATCATGACTAAAGTTGTAATTTCTTATTGAAATCGGTAAAAAGAATTCTCTTAGCTGTTAGACATCTCTAATCAAAAGTAAAACAAAGGTTGTTGACAATTCCAGCGGCGTTCCCGTATTCTGTATGCAGGGACTGAGTTGAACGGATAAAACTATTTTAATGCAATCTCAATATTTTCTTTTCTTTTATACAATGCTTATTTCAAATAGTTTTTCTATTTTTATAAGGCTTTAGATCAATAAATTCTAATTTCACATAATTTTCGGCAGCTTTTTTCAATCAATCTTAATTTTAACTAAATATAAGAAAATATTAAAATTTTCGGAATTTTTTTACATATTAATTAATAATAACCTAGAAAAGGAATTACCGAATATTATATCGAAAAAAATTTCATATTGTAAAAAATGAAGAAAAAGTAGATGAAAATCATAGTTCAATGGTGTAAAAGATAGACGATGTTACTGATATTATTTTTATTTATTTATTCTGAATAGGCATCTTTAATAAGCAAATAGAAATAATTGAATATTAAAAACGACTACGGGAAAATGTGGGATTCCCCTGCTATGGTATGGGCAAGATATATTAATGTATCAAAATTACATATAATTTTGCATTACGTACGCACTTGTTTCAGCGACCCAACCATTCGAAAAACGCATATTCGTAGAAACTGGAAAACTTACTATCGAAGAAACACTGTATTTCTTTTTTCATTCGTATCTAGTTAAAAAGATATCTACTATATAAATATGTTTGAGATGTAAGAACAAAAAAAATTTCGATTCAATTTTGTGTAAATGCACTTTTGAGAATTTGTGCATTATTTTAGAGAACAAAAAAATGCAGTTGCATAGTTTTCGTATTTAGTTCTCTTTTATTAAAGAATCCAAAATACTTTTTATCATATTGAGAACTTCACAAAGGATTTTTATCGATTTTCTTTAATTTCTCCACTAATTTCCAATTTACATTGGGAAACTTTTTTTTAATCAAAAAATGCTCTATCTGTCATGTTTCAAATTTGCTGACGGGCTTTCATTACCCCACTCTTCCTTCGATTTCTCGATAAGTTTGCTTTTTTGAAAACCTTTATTAAATACCCCGAAATTTGACGGAGAAAAATACTTAATAGACGTATATGAGGCACCAAATAGTTGTGGTTTTTATCAATTAAATTAAATTTAAGAATTTATATTCTTTCTAGATATATATATATATATATATATATTTCCATTGTTTTCAAAAAAGTGGTTTAAAAAAGTCAATTGAAAATTAAACATTTATTAGCATCTAGCATGCTTTGCAAGACTCGAGTAATACAAATTTTAAAGTATAAACGGTCTTGTTTGGTAACGGGAAGCGCTATGTTTTCTAGTTAGCCTAGTGCAGTGGTCGGCAAACAATTTCTTCAATAGCCATAAATCAAAAATATAACAGTAAAATATTTTTTTTGCGAGCCAAACTTTTGTGTTTGTATTTTTTTTCGTGTTTTGAAAGTACCTATTCAAGAATATAAGTTCCTACAGATAAACACGCCTTTATATGCTATTGTGCATCAGTTACATACATCCATAGCCATCTGAAAATTTATGTCAAATATTATGACAGTGTTTTTTTACAATGAAAAATACAAAATATAAGTTAATATAATATTATTGTTATTTTTTTAAAATTTTTTTTTGCTTATTCAAAGGTAAAAATTTTTTTTATTAGGTTCCGCACAATATCTAAAAAAAGGGTAATATTTTTTTAAGAGCCTCATTTAAGTAATCAAAGAGCCACATACGGTTTAAGAGTTGCAGATTCCGACTTATAGCTTAGGGCGCCAAATACGGTGAACGTTAATAATAGCAACATACAAAACAGCGATTTTTTAACAACTTGAAAAATTTAAATATGGAAAAAAATAAAACTATAATGCAAAATATACAGAAAACAAATGCTCTGAAATGTTTAATATTATACTTGAAGACTTATTTTCTCCATATTTAAATTTTTTATGTTGTTAAAAAAATCGCTGTTTTGTAAGTTGCTATTTTTAACCACTCGCTATTATTAACATACATCCCAAATACTCTAGCGCCCAATCTAAATAGGATTACTCATACAAGTACTGTTACAATAAAGCCGATACAACATTACTAACGTATTATTAATAAAGATTATGTCTGTTAAAAAAGTATTTTTTCCCATTTTTATGCCCGTGCATTCCGAGTATTTAACGTAAGTGTTAAGATTTGTTTTAATATATTTTTCCTTTTTTCATAAAAATAATGAAATAATATTTGCGTATATAAAATATTTAATTAGTTTATTTCATTTAGATGGATAGTGGTCAGAGTTTTCTGCGAGCTGCTCGGTCAGGAAATGTTCAGAAAATCATAGATTTCCTCGATAATGGAGGAGATATAGCCACTGCCAATGCCGTTAGTTATCAAGCTATTATTAATATTGATATTTGTTTTTATCTCTCTCACAGAAATATTTAATTAATTATTATTTTTCTTTTTAATATAATTATTTATTATAACCACTCTTAGATAGAAGTGAATAATCTCTTTCTAACATCTTACCAAATGATTGGAAATTCTATTAGATTATATTGCTTTATTTTTTAATAATTTTCCCCTCATTTCCATATAGAATGGACTGAATGCTTTGCATATCGCATCGAAGGAGGGATTGGTAGATATTGTCAAAATACTATTGACCAAAAATGCAGACGTAAATTCTGCAACGAAAAAAGGAAATACTTCTCTTCATATTGCTTGTTTGGCCGGGAAAGTCGATGTCGTGAATTTCCTAATTGAGCACGGTGCAAAAGTAAATGTACAATCTCAGGTATCCTGTTTTTTGATATATTTTTTTATTAATATTATTTTATTTAATCTCACTTGTTAATTGTTTAGAGTTTAATTTTGCAATCTAATTTTCACCCGTCTCCATATATTGGATTGAACTGAAACTTACATAAACGTAGTTCTATACAATAACTGTCGGGTTTTTCAGTGATTTAAGATTCCAACGGTTGACCAACAGTAGTGTGCTATAATGACAAAAGTAACAAACTAAAACGAATTACAACCGACTATCTGCCTTTCCAAAAATGACAAAACAAGGTAATTAGACTAAGGTGACCAGGCGTTCTACTTTTAGTGGGACAGTCCCGATTTTTAACTATTTGTTCCGCGTTCCGCGGGTTTTCAAGAAAGTCCCGAATTTTTAAAAGAATGCACGACAAGCTAAGGAACAGCGGGAGAACAGGAATGGAATATACGGTTTTCGGCTTCTATATAGTTATATTTCACCAGAATTTGAGTTTTATATTATTTCTGTAAATTTTATAATGCTAAATTTTAATAATGAAAATCTACAAAAAATTCACTCAAAGAATAAAATAATACCTAACATCATTTTTTAATGTATTATATTTGTAAATAGTATTTGTATTGAAATAAAAATAAATATTAAAATACTAATTTTGCGTTTTAAATTTTTCTTGCTCAAATAGACCAAATTTTTAATCAATAACTCCACCCGGTCCTTGCTTTACGAATGTTAAAATATGGTCACCTTGAATTAGACAGTCAAAATTCGTCAGTGCTTATTGTGGCACTATATGAGAAATATCACTATATTTGAACCCAAATTTATGCTTACTTGTCAATTGATTCGGGTTACAAAATCTCCGTAACGTTTGATTCAATTTACCCCTCTTGATTTGACTTTACGACTTTTCTTCTTGTATTTCTAAAAAAAGTTGAGTTACCTATTTCTCGAAATTCTCTAAAAATCTCTTAAGAGTTTTGAGTTCTTTACTATTATTTCTTTTCAGATTTTTCCGTCCAGTGTTTCTTCTTAATTTTATCTTCTCGTTGCACAGTTTAGCTCAGCAATTTCCAAACTGAGAGACGTGAATCAGTGCAAACGAAAACGCTAAAAGATCACCTTTCAATATCTTTGGGTTCATCGAATTTGTTTTATAGGAATTATTACAATTTGTATTTGTTTTAATTTTTGTTATCTATTGCTTTTTAATAAATTTTATTATTTCTTTCTTCCAATTTGATTACATTTTATTCAATTAACTTTATATTGTTTTAAATTTTTAAATTTTATGTTTAAAATAATATTTGTTTTACCTTTTTAATTAAAATTTGTTTTAACTTACTATTTATTTTTAGCAAAATATTTGCTGTATTTTGCAATTTAAAAATTCATTATCCCAAAACTTTTTATTATTAAAACAAAATGTTGGAATATTATACAACAATATTATAGTTGGAATATTATTTTGTTTACAAAAAACATTTATTTTAATTTTTTCCCAGTTAATATGTAGCCAGAAAAACGCAATTTTAAATAAATTATTGTTTATATAAAAATAATAATTAATGAAAATGTCTAGTAAGCCGGTAAAAATTTTACGGAGAGAATTTGAAACTTTAAACGTAAAATTGCAGACCTAGTTTTGGATCCGCCAATTTCATAAATTAAACAATTTAGCCGAAATCTATTTATATGGAAGTAATTTGTAGCTAAATTTAATAATTAGAAATAAAAATAATTTTTATGCCTGTTATATATAAATTTGAGAAATATGAACATGTTTTAGGTGGTTGCTATCCGAAATGTTTGCAAATCTCCGAAATAGGCAAACAATTTCATAGAAAGTTTAATTTTTTGCATTAGTTATTGCAATTTATTAAAAAGTACTATTGGTTATCATTAAGATTTTTTTGACTTTTTGCCATTTAAATTAAATTTTGTCATTAAATCATTTAATGACAAAATTTAATTTCTATTGAAACTTAAACATTGGGTTTTAATATTCTCAATTAGTCACAAATTAAAAAGAAGTAAAATAAAGTTTCCTCACAATTGTGATATATTTTTAAAAGAAAATTAACATCAAGAGTCAGCTATGGAATGTGATAATACTCCTTCTGTTCCATAATACTGGATAGTTTTTCTTGTCCCATATTACTCTGTATGTTTCTATAAAATACTAATTTTGTCAAAAAGTTTATATATTTTTATTAAATTTATTTCTTAAAAATGGTAGTTCTGCTACTTAAGTGCAAAAAAGCATGTATTTGTGTTGTGACCACTTGCGATTGCTATATTTTTAAAAAGAGAATGAAACTTTTTATATATTGAGAACGGAAAGAGCATTTGCTAATATTTCCGCTTTTACTTCTAAAGATACAGATAGCGTGCCATTGTTGATTTAACGAACCTTGGCCATATGTGGTTGCTTGTAATTGTTTCCTCCATTGACTTTGATGCTTTCAACCATAAAATCTTGGATAAAAAACTTTATTCAACAAATCATGAGGCATGCCAATAAAGGATTTCCAAACAAATTTGATAATGTCATCTATATTAGCCGGAATAGTTGATTAATAAGCACTTTGGATGACTGGAAAATATTCCAAATCCAAGATATTCATATCGGGGCTATTAGGTGATTGACAGATCAATCGAATATCAAATTTATCACTTTTTGCGTGTTGGACAAATTCTGAATCATCTAGTGAAATATGAGGTCTAGAGTTTTTTACTTCGTTCTATCCGATCTCCAGGCCAATTAGATTTAATTGTTGGAAGTATTTTTTTAATCACCATTTGCGTACTCCTTTTTATCAACAACAAGGGGCGTGTAAGCAAAAATGATTTTTTCTATTCCTTTTTACAGGTTTCATTTTTTATGAATGGCCAAATTCCAATTTGGCCATCAAACCATTCATTTTTATGTGCATCAAATCTAGGTCTAGCAACAGCTGCAAATAACATCACTTTTGTTATGAATCTTTTTGATTTTACTTGGCGATGCGGTTCAATCTCGTCTGTTTCAAGGTAATAACGGCTTTGCTTTTCAGTTAGATAAAACCGTTTTTCATCAATGTGAACCATATCAAACATATTCGGGAATCGAATACTTCCATCTTCAAAAATTTGCAAATGACGGAATACAATAATAATCCGCTCCTCTTTATTTTCAATAAACTCTTTAATGCTACCGTGCACACTCGCACTTCTTCAGCTTTTATCCGGCGATGCAGAGACATTTTTGACATTTTCAAGGCACTTGCAAGTGATCTGATTGCTTTTGGTTTGTTCAGTGGCATATTTAAAATTTTGCCATTTAATTCAAAGTTCTTTTTTGGACCAACTTGACAGCGTTTTTTTGAAGCCACACATGATGGACTGATTTCTTTGCATCGTTTCCAGATTTTGGTTACAGTTTGAAAACTCACATCGTATTTAGCTGCGATGGAATTGTATTCACTCCTCTTATGAATTCCGTTGTCACTTTCCCCATATATTAGCCTCCTTTTCAATTTTAACAAAACTATGAGTGCTGACAGACACGTGCAGTTGTGAAAAGTAAAACAATAATGCATATGTTACATATTCGGATTTATTCAAAGAAAATTTTTAAACACAATAAATAAACAATTTTCAAAAACAAATATTTTTATGACTAATGATAAAATAAAGTCTAAAAATTAATCGTTGATAAAAAACCATTAAAAATGTTCTGAATTTATTTAAAACTTGTGGTACCCTAAAGTGCCACAGAACTGTTAATTATAAATGTATTATTTTTTGCAGTAGTATTTATTGTAAAAATCTTAATTTTAAAACTAAAAGTAAATTACTATATTTATTATTTTAAATAATAATACGGGCAGAGGGATTGTGGATTTATAAGTTAGAAAATGATTGTTTATAATTTGACTTGTAATTCATTGTTGCTTTTATTATCAATTCTTTTAGGCGTTTTTATTAATTGAGAACGATATTTCATTTTGTAACCTCCATAATTATTCAACATAATTTCTAGTTTCAAGTTCAGATTATACACCATGTTTTGAATTGTTTGGATTATATTTATTTTGTTACTTGATTTTATGGCTTTGCGAACCACTGTAAGATTGCAGATTTCATTTTCCAGTATCAGACTTTTAGAACGAATTGATACGAAGACTAACAACAATAAGGGGATTATTATACACTCAATGGAAAATATACTTTATTTATTACATAATACATGTCGTCAGTTATAAATCAAAAAGTTAAAACAATACAAGTGTTACATAATGGTTGGAATAGCGTTACTCACTAAGGTAGCTAATCTTGGCCATAAACTTCAATTCCATGATTGCCTTGATTTTCTTATAGCTTTATAAAACATTGTAAGATTACAATTGTTGTAGCTTTTTTTCGTTTATTATTTTCGGAAGTCATGATAAAAAATATTTTCAAGCAAACTGACGTGAAAGATTTTTTGAAGTTAACACGATTGAGAACAGAGGTGGGCAAAGTCCGGCCCGTCACGACAATTATCTGGCCTACGAGACATTCGAAAAATTTATTAAAATTCATATCTATGAGTTCTGGAAACTTAAAATTTTTAAAAATCATAAACTTTTTTAAATTTTCGAATAATTCAACCTCGAATTTTTTTACTTTTAAATATCCCTATATAATTATAAAAAATGTATAAAATCAGAACATATAACGTGCGTATGTGTCTGGTCCGCAAAATTGTACAAAATTCTTGGATTATCCCCCAATCAAAAAAGTTTGCCCACCCCTGATTTAGAACATTTGATTTCTAATGCAAAATCAAACAATGAAAAGAATTAAACGAAAATATAAAACTTTTTGGATTTTTCAAATTTATGATTAAATTCAAATTTTGGGGTAAACGGCTTTTGGTGCAAATGTTGTCAAATTTTGATTTGTATTTTTATCTATTGCTTCAATTGCTGCTCAGTTCTCAAAGAGCCACAATTTGGCCCCTCCCTATTGTTTTAAAATTGTAGCCGGCGAATTTTTATTGTCGAGCTAAAATATATGCTTAAATAAAAATACATATGAAGAAAAGGCACTCGTGGAAATAAATAGTGAATCCAATGACATACATTTATATATACATACAAATCCGAACAGATACTGATTTAAATGTGTATGTCCAAAATAGGTAAAAGCATCATAACATTTCACAGTAAGCTGAATTTCATAGTGGATTTCTGAATAAAAAATAGAAAAAGTGAAATTCTGTAACTTTGGAGTGAAATTCCATTAAATTGATTCTATTTTCATTATGTAACTGCCATCTTTTTAAATCATTTCAACGTTAGTAATTTATTCTAGAATAAGAGCCAGTGCCATGCTGTAACTTTGGGGGACTCTGTGCAGAAAATTTTATATATTTGATTATTTAAGTTGTAACTTTCGCTTTTCGAATTGAATATGTGTTTTTAAATTTTATATTTGTTTTTTTCTCGTTCAATTCGTTATATATTTTGGTATTTGAGATGTTTTTGTCCCTCAAACACAGGAGTCCCAGGACGATTACCGTTAATAAATATCTAAAATTTTAATTAAATCACAATTTTTATATCTATCACTATTGGAATATTAAATTACTGAACCAATCTTTTCAACAAATTGTATTTATCAATCTTCAAAATAAATAAATATTTATATGATTATTTATATGGCATTCAGAAATAGCGGGTATTTGTCCCGATAACCCCCCCCTTATAAGATCCAATACCAGTTTCCTGGATATTTTTAGTACAATAATATCGGGATAATAAAATCTATTCATTTCATATGAATAGCAAATGTGGTTTCGTTCCCCAATTGTGTGTATAACGACAGACGGTTCTACTGTGATGGAAAAAGTTAAAAAAGTTGCTTTTTTGCGTTCAATAACAACTATGTTTCACCCTTGTTCTAAATATGCAGTTGTGGATGTTTTCTATAATAATACCGAATTGACACAAATTGAAAAATTTTGTGTTGACGAAGGTGAAAACAATGCAACCAGAACTAGTAAACAACCTATAATTTGTCTAAGTGGGTCACTGACGAAGAACGACTATATTCTCCAGAAATAGATCAAAGAAGATTTTTTTAAAAAACCTAAGTGAGTTAATGATTCAAGTAATATCTCAATGGAAAAGTCTTTACTTGGTGTTCGAATGTCTTTTAAGTCAAAATCCGCATTTTAAATTATTAGATGATTTCGAGCCGATATTCCTGGCTCATATTATTTGTTTGAACATAATTAATAATTTGGAGAGGACGTTTGAGCCAGTCAACTTAGAAGTGAACACAACGATTTATTTTATGCTAAACATTTTGGGTAGCAGTGTTTAGCTATTCAATAAAGAAGGTACTTTCTCGTTTAATGAATCAACTCCGAACTAATGTTTCTAGTTAGCCGTAATAGAAACACAATCATAACCATATTTATGCTGTATTGGTATTCCGTCTCCTTTTAAAACTTGAACGGTTATTACTATGGTTACTGATATTTCAAAGCCACTCAATCAAAATGAGTTATTGAGGTGCGAATCGAACAATGAATCAGATGAAAAGGATGAAATGCGATTATCTATGTAAAACAGTCTTTCTCAAAGTAGGCGATAACGCCTAATTGTGGGCGTTTGAGAAAAAAATGGGGGGCGTTTACATGGGTTAAGAGGGCGATGGTAGATTTGTAATTTTATTTACTTTATATTTTAAATTTCACTAAAAATAAAACATACCTACTACACAATAATGAATAATTAGTTTATATTTCTACCCTGTATGATGGTATAAAAACTTAAAATACTTAACAAAGTTGTAACAATTTTCTGTTAAATAACGCTATTGGAGCAATCCGGTAGCAATTGTTCTGTACCATTAAAATTTATTTACATGTAATACATTTTGTGTATTATACAATTAAATAATCTTTAGGGGGCGGTGGCAAATCAAATTGTGTCTTAAGGGGGCGATAGTTAAAAAAAGCTTGAGAAACACTGATGTAAAAGAAGCTCGAGAATGCAACGAGTAAGGATAATATTTCCAAAATCAATTTTAAATCACGAACAGCGTAAGATATACTCAAAATAGTGAAAAAAGAACTGGCTATTTTCGAAGTCCAGTGTAATTGTGGAGCTGATATTTCATTTTGCTATGAATTCCTGTGTTCAATACCACCTATTATCATGGAACCAAAATCAGATCACTACTAACCATTAAACACCAATTTTGTATATACAAAATGACTCAAAATTGCAATTTTTTTGGTTTAATTTCTTATGAATAAATATGCAAAATATGGTCGATGTAAAACAAATAGACATGTGCATTAGCGTATTTCGTGGAAGCAAGCATTGAATAATTGAAACCAAATTTTCTGGAGCGACGACAGAGGTAAACTGTTAAGTGATTAAATGATGAAATCGAGAACATTATATGGTTTTAACGATCATAGTTCCATACAGAAAATAGCTAAGTAAATCTCAACTGAATTCAATTTATAGAATACAAAATGCGTGTAAATTTGTTTTCCTAAATCTTCCGAGTTAAATGTGAAACTTCTCTCGGGCCGTTTCGAGTTCCGGGATCACGGGATTTCAAAAATTCTACACCGCAATCTCGGTTTCGACAAGGTGGTCCGGTACTAACTGCTATACATTCTCACCACATTAGTGAGCTTCCAAATTCATTGGCATTTCCCTATCAAATCAACATGCGTTATCCAATTAAATTTTGTAATTTTCAAAAGTTGTAGGATTTCATTTCACCAACAAAACACGTCAATTTAAACCAATTAATTTGTTGACCAAGTTGAGAATTGATAAAATTGAATATTGTAATTATCTATTGATATAAAATGAAAATTTCCCGTATAAATTTCTCTGGAAACTATGCAAATCTTTGACAATTTCACACAAACCATTTGAAATTTTACCAAATACATTAATTGTTTTAAAAATCCTCTTTTCGTTGCCCATGTTCAGATTCATCTCTTGGAAATATAGTTCCTTAAGAACTCACATATAAGGGTGTCCTAATTGCACATATTATAAAGTGAGAAATATGGCTAAACTTCCTATGTGAATCACATTGAAATAATTGTTTGCGAAAAATCTTAATTATTAGGAAGATAAATAAGCAAGCTCCAATGTAAGATTTATAATTGTTATCTAAATTTTGAATTAGGATGGAACAGTAGACTTAGTTTAGATTAGCTAACTATAAAGTTTTTAAAATAATAATCTTTTGTATTATATGATTATTGCTTTAAAAAATTATATTTTTGTTTCCAAAATTTGGTGCCCACCTCTCTGTATCACCCATTTCAAGAGCTAACTCTGACAGTGGCTATATATTTTAACCAATTAAAATTGACCTTCGGCGATCAATGTTATTGGCAGGACGAATAAATGCAAATATTATAATATGTATCGAGTAAATAATTTTAAAACTTTTGTAAAAATTTTGATTTTTTTACTATTATTTTTTTACTATCTTTTTATTTTTTTAAAAATTATTTTCTTTTGCTTATTATTGAAATTATTATACTTTCTTTCGTGAAAAGATTTATGATTTCTGGGGTTGAAAAAAATGTTTGAATACCAAAATATGTATTGCGTCGGGTCTTTTATGAAAAAGATCAGATAGATATAATTCTTAATTTTATTTTCGCTCCTTAACCCCTTAAAATTCACAGATTGACTAATGGGACTCCTCAGTGTTTGATAATAGTAAATGTATTATAATTTAAATCTTAAACATTTTGTTAAGTAAACTTATTATTTTACATGACCTGAAATGTGTACACAAGAAGCAGTGAAATATATGTGAGAAATATTCTGCATCTCTAGTGCAAAATTTGGGTAAATATTTACAACTTTCACTGAATTTAATCGAGATCGGAGTTGAATATGAACTGAAATTTATTCTGTCAATTTTCGGTTAACATGTTGAAATTTTTATATTTATTGCCATTAGATGGTTTCAATGAATTTTCAACTGGGAATTTTCTAAAACGCCTCGGCTACCATAGGGATTTACGGAACAATAATCTCAAGGAAATAATGTCTGTTTTTATCGGCGATCGAAAGTTTTATGATTGGTTTTCTCTTTGTATAAAAGAATACGAAATTAATAATGAGTGTGAAATCTCCTCTATTCTCATCCATAAATCCGGATGATCATTGTAACTTTTCTTTGTAAATGAATTTCATTTAGAATATTTTCTTTGAGAATTCTTTTTAGAAAAAATTTATAACAATCGGCATACAAGTTACAAACTCTATTTAGTTAAAACTATTACATTATTGTTTTATTAGGATTTGTTTGTCAATACTTGCACAATATTTATCAATAACTAGTAAAAATTGAAATTGAAATTTCTGGTTAAAAAAAAGTATTTCTCAAACTTTATTATTACAAGTTTTATGGAAATAATTTCGGATTTTAGTAAAAATATCGCATTGAAAATTTGTGGGTTAAAAAATTTGCAAAATAAATATATTTTTCCTAGTTAAAAATAAACGGCTATTACTATTATTATTATTATTATTATTATTATTATTATTATTATTATTATTATTATTATTATTATTATTATTATTATTATTATTATTATTATTATTATTATTATTATAATTATTTATTATTATTATTATTATTATTAATATTTTTTTAAATTTATGTTTATACAACTTTTAGAACGGATTTACTCCGTTATACATGGCTGCTCAAGAAAATCACGTAGAAGTTGTCAAATTGCTACTGCTTAATTCTGCCAGTCAAACGTTAGCAACTGATGTAAGATTTTTGACATGGTGATAAATGTAATTATTATAAATGTTTATTGTAAATTTCAAGAATAATAAAATTATAATGAAAAATTTAAATAGGATGGGTTCACACCATTAGCCGTAGCTCTTCAACAAGGACATGAAAAGGTTGTAGCTATTCTTTTAGAAAACGATTCAAGAGGTCGAATACGCTTACCAGCTTTGCATATTGCGGCAAAAAAAGACGACGTAAAAGCTGCCAACTTACTGTTGACCAATGATGCCAATGTCGACCATCAATCTGCCGTAACATAATACTTAAAAGCGTAATTTATTCAAAAATGATCATTATAGAGTGGATTTACACCGTTACATATTGCAGCTCATTATGGAAATGTTAATATAGCTAATTTATTAATCGAACGAGGAGGAGATGTGAATTTCCAGGCAAAAGTATTCCAAAAGTATTTTTAAAACCTTTTTATTCGCCTTCAGAATAATATAACTCCACTTCATGTATCAACCAAATGGGGAAATCTTGCTGTGACTGAGAGACTAGTAGAAAAGGGAGCACAACTGGAATGCAAAACTCGAGACGGTCTGACTCCACTTCATTGTGCTGTTCGATCGGGGTATGAAAATATAACAGCTTTTCTTTTAAAATCTGGATCAAATCATTCTGCTAAAACGAGAGTAAAAATATAACGGTTATACAATTTTTGAATTCGAATTAGAATGGACTCACTTCTTTACACATGGCTTCTCAAGGAGATCACATTGAATGTGGACAACTATTAATTAATTACGGCACGAACCTTAATGATACAACACTCGTTAGTGACTTTTATTATTAGATTAAAACAAACAGTGGTAAATTCTAAAATCTAATTTTAAAGTTTCAATTTTTCTTGTGTTTTATTCCGTCACATTATTTTTATATTTGAGTTAATTATTCAAAAATTATTTATGAAATTTAGATAAAGACAATTTCTTGTAATGCCAAAGTATAAAATTATACCAGAATCTTTGGCAAATAAATTTGAGAACATGTATAAAAAATCTCTCCTAAACCTTTAGTTACGGAAATCGGATTTAAATTTAAACATTTTCCATTAATTTCATTTTTTGCAGTTGTATAATCGTAGAAAAAAGTGATTCGAGAAGAAGAAAATTATTTTTTCCAGAATATTTGACAGTTTTTAGAGAATTCACTGAAATTAACAGCATCTAATTCTCTGAGGATAGACTCGTATTTTTTGTATATGGATTTATATGAAAAGGTAACCGTTTGCATTAAGAAATATTTGAATTTTTTAAAAAACTTGATGGTAATTGCAACCTTACACACATACTATACCGGCTGTTGCAATATCAAAGTTACTGTAGGAATCGATAGATGCCATCACTAGTATTACATTAAAAGCATTGTACAGCACAATATATACCACAAGGCTGATAGAAAAAAAATTACAATTTGTGGTATATCATATATACCACAAGGCTTGTGATATAATTTTATAGTACTGAAATTAGTCACAAATTTTATAAAAATTTATATTTACTCTAATAAATAGGTCGCCAATTAGTAGCGAATGATTTGAACGAAATTTGGTATAATCAAGTAAAATGGTCTTATTTTTAATGAAAATTGATAGTTGAGTTGTTCAAGGACATTGATGTATCGTTTAAATATTGGAGATTCTGGCGTGTATTAAAATTTGTAATTTTTGAGGATAATCAAATTTCGTGAAAAATGATGTTTGTGTTTTCGGGTAAAATTCTTAATTTTCAATTTTAACATGAAATAATTAGTATTTCTCAAAATATTTATAGGTCATCGAACTCAGCAATAAAGTTAACAAGATGATGAAAATTATGCATGTACAGTAAGACCCTGCTTAACGCGGGGTATTCTTTCAATCAAAGTCAAGCGTTATACGAAAAAGCGTTAAGCGGTTTTTTACTGTATATGAATCTGAATTTTATTTTATTATATGTGACTATTAATAAAATGTATGGGTGCATAAAATCAATTCATACACGCATAGGGTATCCAATCAAAGTTTGCCATTAATTAAATAATTAAATAATGCCATCGAACAACTTTTGCCCAGGTTCATAATTTTATAACATCCTGGCGACACAAACTAAACGGACAAGGTCCATTGAAGTCTGGTCAAGAAAGTACCATTTAAACACGCATTTTACGATTTATTCCGACAGCTTTCCTGTCATCACCATGCAGGATAGTATAAACCAAGCTTATCAAACTCAACCCATGCCTTCAGCCGTTTTTAGACTTGCGAAGGACCGCATAAAAATTACTAACTTTAAAACCATTACTATTAAAACAAAATCTATAATATCGTATTTTATAAGTTAAAAGAATGTAAGTTCTGTCAATAAACAACTAAACTAGGTAATACTTTACAATCTACACATTTATAATTCTATAAATGTAATTAAAATGCGTATATGCATTGCCAAATTAATTGAAATACCTATGCATGTATACAGCGGCTTGTGTAGTGATCAATCTTTGTTTTTTGTTGTTCTTATGAATGAATGTTAAATATTTTAGACATAAATAAATATATTGGTTTACGTATGTACATAGAAAAAAATTTTTATTTTATGTTGAACATTTCTTTTGAATTTTAGTTTTTACTCAATATTTCAATAATCATTACATTTGTTGTCTAGACCGCAAAAAACTTTGTTGAGGGTTGCGAGTTTGTATACTGAAATTGTTTAAATAATTTTTGTAAAAATATTCTTATTAATTTAATATAATTTAAATAATAACTCATTTTCCAATCAGTTATCTCTTAATTTAAAATTTTAATAAAATTTTTGAATAATTATTGAGAACATGTTATATGTGAGACGTTGTTGATTAAATTTCATTGAATCCGAAAATTAATGTGTAAAATGCTGTAAACACTAATTTTTCGAATGTTTTTAAATAGTTTGGGTTTGTGCAAATCTGTATATGTAAATTTTTTATGTTGTTTCTCTTCAGATGTAATGAACTATTAAGATGAATAAATTTGTAATTTTTATTTTCAAATTTCTTTTTATAGATTTTTTGTTTAAATTACCATTATGAAATTGAAATAATTTGAAAATTTTTGAATAAAATGATTATAAAATGTTTTTAAAATAAAAATAGCATCTTTAATATATTTGTTGAAAATAGTAAAAAAAATTACAAATGATTTATTAGTTAAATTATATTAAATTAATAAAGGACCACTGTTAAGAGTGACGTAACCAAATTTTAGTCCATTTTTGACATCCTCATTCCATTCGTCACACTTCATCACAAACAGTATATCCCCTTCAAATATGAAGTCACAAAGCTCTGCACCTCTCCCCAAAACATTGAATATACTAATATTAAATAGATATTAAATCAATGGACTCATCAGCATATTGATCAAAACGATTAAAATATGAAATTTAGACGGCAAGTATAACAAAATATAAATAATCAACAAATTTAGAATATGTTAATATTTTATGTAAACCTTTGGTCAGTTGTCTAAAGAAAGAAAATAATTAAAAATATAAATAATCAACAAATTTAGAATATGTTAATATTTTATGTAAACATTTGGTCAGTTGTCTAAAGAAAGGAAATAATTAAAAATATAAATAATGAACAAATTTAGAATATGTTAATATTTTATGTAATGCCATTTGACGTCACAATTCTAAAACGACCTCCATTCCTTCGTCACAAATTTGTGACCCTCACCTAGGCGCATTAGCCATTCATGAGAGCCCTTAAAAATATTTTTAAAAATTTATTAAATGTTTAAATAATCTACAATATGCATAGTTTTTACTATTCTTCAATATGACAACAGGGAAATTAGCGAAATATATCGTAAAACGTGTGCTTCAAATGATAAGTTAATCTTATTATATTCGAAAACAATTTTAATTTATAATCTTATATTGAATATTGAAAATATTTTAATTTTTTAATTTTAGGACTATTTAACTCCTTTACATGTGGCTGCACATTGTGGCCACGTTAGGATGGCAAATCTGCTAATAGAATGTGCCTGTGAAATAAACGCTAGAGCATTGGTATTTTACAATTTTTGCTATCAAGGGATTAATTTACTATTAGAATGGGTTTACGCCTCTTCATATTGCTTGTAAGAAAAATCGAGTGAAAGTCGTAGAACTCCTTTTGAAATGCGGAGCATCAATTGAAGCAACGACAGAAGTTTATACAATGAACTCATTATTAAATATTACTTTTTAAATTTTAAGTCCGGCCTTTCACCACTGCACGTAGCAGCTTTCATGGGACACACGAATATTGCTTTAGTTTTAATACAAAATGGCGCCAATCCGAATCTTCAGACCATTCGATGCGAAACATCACTACATCTTGCCACTAGAGCCAACCAAGAAGAAATGATAAAAATTCTTTTGAAAAATGGATCTCTTGTTGATGCTCGAGCTAAAGTAAGTTCATATGTATTTATGTAGATGCAAATATGCAAATATAAATAAATTTTTAGCAATTTTTAACTGAAATGAGTTAAATTTCAACTTTATTTATACTCAACTCTATGAATAAATATCTATAAAATCTCTATTATTCATCACTTTCCCCTCTGATTTTCTCATTCAGGTATAGAAAGAACATAGGTAGGGTCTTGGAGACATAAAATAAAAGGGAATAGATTGTGATTTTCACACAAATGAAATGGAAAATGAACAATAAAATATCTGGAATGATTCTGAATCATCGGTAGTCGTGAGGATTGATGAACTGCGTAGAGGGTGCTACATTTTGTGTTATGATGGTAGGGACAACCTCAATTACTGCTGATTCTACCAATTCATTTGTAACATCTGCGTAAAAAGATTTACCAAAATTCAAATGGAGTTCTTTCTTTGTTCCAAACTTTATTATCCATTTATTTAACCGGATCTTCATTATTGTTCTTTCCTCCTATTTATCTATGATAGCACCTCATATACCGCTGTAATGATCAATAATATCGCATATGTATATTTTTCTAGAGACCATTTCTTTCAGTTGTTCACAAATATTCATATAGATTGCACTGCTATTTATTCGTATTTATTTCTCCCTACAAACCTTTGGTCAGTTGTCTAAAGAAAGGAAATAATTAAATAATAAAATAAAATATGATCAATACTTTAAAAAGTTTACTGTAGAAATTAAAAACTTTTTAAAAATAAAAGATTATTTATCAAGATTATTCGGATTTAGAGAACGGATGCAGAACTGAAAATTGAACTTCAGATTCAATCAAGATCCGATCTTTAGATAACTTAGGCTGAAGTCTAACCCATCGATTCTCAACCTATTTTGGCTTGCGTTCCCTTTTGTAGTTCATTATCCTATATTATACCTCTTACATTAGAAAATTTTTTATAATTTAAATACTCGAAGTTTTTTTTTATTTTAAACTTGTTATAACACTAAAGAAATAGCAATAACGTGTCAAGAAGTATGTCCAGAATGTTTATTATAGATACATAATTTTTTAATTAAAAACAACATAATAACAAATAACTTGGGACAATATTTTATTTTTAAATGTGAGCGCTAAAAAAATTTTTTGTTCACTGTTTGCCATCGCTCTGAAACTGGATCGAGACGAAAATAGGTTATTAAAAATCTGCGATTACTAAATTTTTTCGCGTATCACGGGTTTAGAATCGCTGGTCTAACCGATAAAAAATTAGAATAAGAAATACATCCTTAATTATTTGTTTACATGAATGTCTTAAATTAAAAAACGGAACCATTAATTCTCATGCATAAGGGAGGGTCTTTTTTCCAGGCGGCTCACGTTGGGTACACAGACGCACCAGGCATGAGAATTGAAAATCATGAAGATCAGACTCAAACAATGTTTAAAATTATTTACACACATTGTGAATAAAGATTTAATTTTTAAAATTGATTTTTGAACCAAATCCAATTTTTGTGGTTAACAAAATTTCTTAATATATTTTTCGGATTCGGAATATATAAAACCTATTTTTATAGGATCATTATTTCTCAAGATATGAAAGGGGTTGTGAAATAAATCTAATACTTTATTTATCTTTATTATAAATATGCATATTAATTTTATTATGTTATACATTAAATAGTATGCGTACGATTGAAGTATGTTGAAATCGCTCAGAACATGAAAAGCAGAATTAAATTCTCCAAGTTTTATTGAACAATTTTGATTGAATAATACATTGTTTGGAAAACCTTTTGAATCTTCAGAATATTTTAAATTTATAAAAATAAGAATTTGAGTAATCTTAATAGGGGTGATTAAATGTTTTTGTTCCAGGTGGCTCACATAGATTTTAACTTTAATCTTTATTCATAATATGAGTGTTAAAGTTCACGTAATTTACTGTGGCACATGAAGGGAGCATGAATGGGAGAAAGTTCCAGAATTTCGAAAGAGAACTGAAACTTAAATTTCCCAATCAGCTAGTCATCACTTCATTTACCACTCCGGATCAAACTTCGTGGTTTGAAGTAGAAGTTAATGGTAAACTTATCCATTCTAAAAAGAAGGGTGATTATTTTGTAGACAACAAAGTCAAGCTTGAAAACATATTTTATGCAACAAGTGAAGCTTTGAAATAGTTTTTTTATTTCTTAATTGCTAATCTTATGATGGTTAATGCAAAAATTATCTTTCCGTAATCTGATGCTATTTTAGTATTTAATAATGTTTTTTATTTCCTTTTATAAATAAAGTTTAAAGAAGAAATAATTCATTAGTTTCTTCATCTAGTCATATTGATATAATAATTAAATATACTACTACCAGAGCGAGAGTGAAGTAATTACAGCTTTCCTTAAATTTTCCCGTATAACATAACAATTTCTTGTCATAAATTAGGCTTGTATGCCTAGTGAAATGGAGGGCATTTGATGTAAGCCCAGCATCATCCTTGTGTTCCTTTGAAAGTAAAATCCTAAAATTGATACGTCAAACTAATTGCATTAAGTAAATGGATAAGCAAAGAAACTAGGAAATTCAAATTTATATCATGTTTTCTTATGTATTTCTAATAAATAAGTAAAATTTAGCAAATACAAAAGATGAAGTATAATTATTCCATATTTTTACATTTATTTCCTAGTCAATTACTATTAGATTTTAAAATTTCACTTTTTGTTTTATTGAATACATGTGCGCATTGCACTATTTATGTATTACTTGCTTAATTTTTACGACCAATCAGATCTAAGGAATTTCTAACTTTTTAATGATAAATAATAAGCTCTCTTCTTACTGATCCATTTGTTGTTTAAAAATATTGAATTAACAAAATGAAGACGTTAAATTTCAAAAGTGCAGGTTTATGCATAAAATGTTCAAAAATATTTCAAGTTATTTTTTTGGACAAAATAAGTTTTCGTCGCGAATGCTCAAGAAGTTGACTGTGCATTTTTACATGAAAATAAAATTCCTATTGATATAAATAAGCGTTACATGGGACAATTCCACACGTATAAAAATCATGAATGAGAAATTACATATAAACCAATAAAAGAAATTAAAATCAAATATTATAAGGACTTTTTTTGTTTTTCACATCTGATTTCTTTATAAGTGACATAATATTTTCTACAAAATTTACCAAAGGTATTCACGAATTTTACCTTAAATAAATCTGATTCATAGTCAAATTTTGTAGAAAATATTAAATTAAAATCAAATTAATAAAGTTTTATCGTGAATAATGCTGTATAAATTGTAATTCCTTTTGTTAGACAAATGTGTCTCACTATTTTTAATTACTGAGATTTCTGTCAAAAAACGCAATTTTCTTCAATTTCACTCGAAACACTTGAGTTTTATTTGATCTTTCAATGACAGCCATATTTACAAAAAGCTTGTTTTTGTCAATATTTTTTTAATAAAACCTGTTGGGTTTCATGTTAATTTAACATTGTCTTTGGCAGTATGGAAATTTCTTGGCGATTTCTTGTTGAAAATAATTTGTAAATATTTTATTTTCCTTTTTCAAGAACTTGAAAATTATGATGAAAAATTAATAAAATATTCTTAAAATTATTAATGGAATATAAATTTAAAAAATACAATTACCAATTCAAACAATAATTTTAAATCCAAAATTTGTTAATTGAAACAGATGTTTGCACAAGACGACTGGACACAACCACCATGCGCAAGCGCACCTGCAATACTGAGAATACACAAGGGATATGAGCAGAGTTTTCTAGAAGTTATTTGTGAAAATTTTGTTTCAAAAGTTTCCAGGGTCACGCAGACCCTTGAGTATTAACCAAGGATTAAATAGCAAGACCTTGTCAGAAAAATTAAAGAACTAATTCCTGTTAGACTTCAAGAAAGACATAAAAAAATTTAATATTCATTTTCGAGTGTATATTTTATAAGTTAGAACGAGAAAATTCTTGTGGGACGTTTAATAAAGTTGGTAAATAATAAACTTAATAAAATTACTAATTGCTGTTGAAAATTTTTCATGGATAGAATAAGTTTTTTAATGACTCGTTTTGTTAACAACAAAAAGCAATTATAGACGTAGAGATGAACAAATTTGTTATTAAATAGTGGAGGAAAACTAAAGAAAAAGTTTAGAAAAAAGTGAATACTTTAAGAAATCAAGGATTATTGAATGAAGAAGTAATTAGATAAATTACACTAATCATAAATTCGAAAGAAGAATAAATTGTATGTACATAAAAATGTTTTTAAAAACAAATTAACTTTTGAATGTACTTAAATAATTACTTGTTCCATTTAGCTTCAGAAATAAAGTAGAATATGTGTGTATTAAATGTTACAGTATACCATAACTAACGTATCAAAATATTAGAGGAATATAAATCTTTATCGAAATGGGACAACTCAGTACTTACTCACCATATTTATGTTGTTTATTATTTCGAAGCTAAAATCACATTGAAAAACCTTTTTATATTAATATTTTGGAGTTTATATTTTATCCATTTTAGTCGTTTGAAAGTATACAATGTTTATTATCTTAAATTCAAAAAATTAAGTTGTAAAAATACTAAAACTCTTATAAGATAAAATTTTAGAATTATAGTGTTTTTTAAATTTAATTTTTGACAGCAAAATAAAATTTGATTATTGCATTTTTATCAGTGTTACGTATGCAACCAAGATTTCCAATGCAAATTTTCGCTCTTACTAACAAGTGAAGTTAATTACCATATATACTCGCGTATAAGCCGACCCCCTCAAATTTGGTTGAAAAAAATGTCCAAAATAGATGGCCCACGTATAAGCCGACCTATTAAAAATTATATGTTGCGTAATGTATAATTTATTTCAAATTAGATTAGGATCTGGAAAAAAAATTAATCTTAAATTACTCGGCTTATACGCAATTATATACGGTAATAATTTCTAAAATTACTCTGCTTTTTAAACTCTTTAACGTATATGACCTTTTTTGGCGGCACATTTGGACTGATTAGTTGAATAAATAAAATTATGTTAAGATAATTTTTTCCTTAATGCCCGTAACGCGTCAGTGAGAAGTGCTCTTCTCAAATCAGCCTATGCCGTTAAAGATGTAAAAGTTTATTAATTAAAAAAATATGTAATTTTTATTATATATTATTTTACTGATTATTTGAACCCGTTGGGAATCATTACCATGCCATTAGAAACTTGTAGGTCACAATGTCATAATAACTGTTATTTTGTGTAATAAATATTTGTTACAAATCATCACTTTGTAAACTGCGACTGCCAGTCTTTCAATTTAACATAATTTAATATAGATAAACAAGGCCCACTTATCAATAAATGAAATTTGATTCTTTCTCCCTACCAAACCTTCAATTAAATTAACGGAAAATCGCTCAACCGAAAATGGTAGAATGCCCCTCCACCCAAGAAACCATATGAACTGTTATAAAGGAAATAGTTATTTGGATACTATTATTACTACCTTGGATATTATAATAACCATAATGTCCAAGGTACTCGATGTATTATTTCAACTTGAATAAATGTCAGAAGATTAAAACATGACTCCCTACATCGTATCCTCTTACACCATACACATATAAATATTAACGTAATGAAACTTACTTTTGATAAATTATAAAATACTAAAGATTAGTAAAATAAACCAAATATCTTTCAAAACGATGCAAAATTTGCGGGAGATGAATACGGATGCTGGACCATTTATCAGAAATTACGAGTACTCCGCAGAATGCTGGAAGTTTTAAAGGATATGGAAATGAAAGGGTGATATGTGAATTGAAAAAAAACAGAATATAAATTTAGCGACTTGATTTAATTAATTGATCTCAAAATTTTTCTAAAATTCAATTAGGAGACTTGGCACGTCTTTCTGATCCTCCCGTTGACTCAATTATTCATTTCCTCAATAAATAAATGGCATAAAATTATAATTTAATTTATTCAATTGCAAGAATATTTGCACTCAATTATTCTTCAGGACAGCTCAATCAATATAAATTGACTATGCACTTCACGTTTTTATTATAAATTTTTAATTTAATAAACTAATATTTTCTTTAGGAGCAGCAAACACCATTACATATTGCTGCCAGACTGGGCAATATTGATATTATCAAGATTCTCCTGCAACACCAGGCCAATCCAAACAACCTGACGAAAGATAATTACTCTACCTTGCACATTGCAGCGAAAGAGGATCACGTTGACGCAGCGCGAGTCCTTATTGAGGCTGGGGCGAAATTGGAATTGACTACGAGAGTGAGTTTAATTTGTTTGTGTTAATTTATAAATATAAGTTATTATGAATTTATTTATTAGGGTTCAGTTCACCTTAATTAATTATTAAAAAAATTTTTAATTTTCAGTTTTACTATTTTTCCAAAAAACAAATTTATGTTATTAAATGACTTAAGCTTGATTTTTGTAATTTTCTGTGAGATTAAATATCAGATTGATTGAAATTGCGACTTTTCGGTTGATGAGATAATCAGACTTTATGAAACTCTCAAAATAAATTCAAATTCTATTTATTTATTTAATTATTAATTAATTAAATCATTAAATAAACATGGAATGATTTAATTACAAGATAGCGCCATTCAAACATACATTTGGTGGGTTCCCTGACACCTCATCATACGAGACATTTCATCATTGCAACATTTCATCATTATAGCAATTCATCACTGCACATTTGAACATTATAGCAATTCATCATTATAGTATTTCATCACCATAACATTTCATCATTGCATAAAGTGCATAAAGGACATTGCCATCCACTGCAAAACACTGGCAGATGCTGAAAATGGTCGCCCATATTCAAAAAAGAAGAAGTATAGGGAATTAAATGATAAGGTAATCACTGCTGTACAGGAGTATTACAATGAAGAAGATAAAATGAAGTACTTGAGAAAATTAGCTAATTTGCAGCAGCATACCATCAACTCAAAACTTAATCTAGTGATTTGATACATTTTTGTGTGCTTTGGCATTAAATTTGTTTTGTGTGTAATGTCTTTGTGTTTTACTGTAATGAATTCTGTTGTAGGATAATAGATAAATGCACTTTATGCAATGATGAAATGTTATGGTGATGAAATACTATAATGATGAATTGCTATAATGTTCAAATGTGCAATGATGAATTGCTATAATGATGATATGTTGCAATGATGAAATGTCTCGTATGATGAGTTTTGTAATATTTTAATATCTTTTTAAATTTTTAAATCATTTAAATTAACTTTTAAAATATTCGTAAAATGAATTTTATATTATAAAAACTTTTAAATTTAAATATCACAAATTAATATTTTTAAAACAAGAAACAACATTTTACTTATCCCAATTTTGCATAATCAAACTATTTTAAAACATTCCAAACATTTGTACTTATAGTATTTTGCACATTAACCCTTTGGATAACTTCGTGACCTATGGGTCAAGAGCAATTCTTTCCTAAAGTATAATGCACAGATCAAAAGTTTTTATATCTTTATTTAGAACCTATAATAACGAACATTTTGAGATATAAAATAAATTCTTATCACATTCTGATTGCCAGATAATTGAGTTACAATTTTGAATATAGTCTTTTTCAAAGTGAAATAAAAGATTGAAGTTGAAGGAAAAAATTAATGAAACATAAATTGTTTGATATAACAACTATCGATCATATATGGGTAGAAAACTTCATAGAAAATCTAAGTAGAACCTGAGTAAAACCTACGTTTGAAAAATTTTGAATTTCTTTCTTATAAATTTGAATAATTTAGAATTCTCTGAACCAGATTTGCAAACGTCCAATGTATTTTATCTTTGCAAGATGAAAATTACAAAATTTAGCTTTTCGAACTTTTCTAGAACGTTCCAGAATCTACTAGAAAATTTTAGAATCATCTAAAAGAAATAATTTGATATTAATAGCCATTAATAAAACTCATCATGATGGCCTTGGACAAACTGGAGACATAGTTATGACTTTGATGAAACCGTTTTTGAATAATGGACATATCCTTTATGTCGGTAATTGGTACACAAGCCCAAAACTTTTCAATTTGCTTTTCAACAATAAAACTGGGGCACGTGGAACCACAAGAAAGAATAGGAAGAATTATCCCAAGATGACTAGAAAGCTAAAAATAGGTGAAGTGGAAACAGCGGCAAATGGAACATTACTTGAATTGAAATGGAAGGACAAAAGGGATGAATTTATGCTGTCATCAATCCATTCAAATAAATTGGCTGGCAAACGAACTAGAACCAATGATATCACAAGGAAACCACAATGCATTATCGACTATAACATGAAAATGGGTGCAATCAATCACACAGACATGCAAATGTCTTTTACAGAATGTGTACGAAAAACTGTAAAGTGATATAAAAAATTATTATTTTAACTTGATGGATCTTGCTGCATTCAACTCGTACATAATATACAAGAAAAAGACAAAATCAAGCATGTCACATTATGATTTCAAAAAAGAAATTGTTCGAAAAATGCTCGAAAAATATAAAACTGATGCTTCAGCTATTGGTTGACTGTCATCTCAACCTAATCCTGCAAAGATGGTAGAAATACACTTTTCTGACTATGCTGGTGGTTAAAGTGGTTCAAGAAAACAAAGAAAAAGATGTGTTATTTGTTCGAAAGCAGGAAATGAGGTAAAAAATCTTTTTAAATGTGAACAATGTAATGTTGACCTGTGCATTCCTACTTGTTTCAAATCGTGTCACACAAATCTTACTTACTAATATTATATCAATTATATTCAACCAAAATATTCAACAATTTTAGAATTTTTAACATTTTGTAAAAATAATTTTCTTCAGATAGGATTTTTCAGATTTTTTAAATGTGTAAAATGATTATCATGAAGTAATCTTCCAAATAAATTTACTTTGGCTGAAAAAAAATTCGGACTCAAAGGGTTAATCTTTGAATCTAATGAACTTATGAACAACGCTTCACATATAACAAGTTACCAATAATTATTAAAAAATTTTAATAAATTTTTAAATCAGATATTTTTATTTTACTCATACACTTCATATTTTGCTCATTTATAATTATCGATCCCTTAAGTTGACAACGTTCAAGAATTCGAGTGCAGAAGTGACGAGAAGTCTCTCCAATATTGAGATATTTAATAATATCGCAAATTGATAAACAAGATCCGAACACAATCCAACCGGAATTTTATACTTATTAAGGAAAATATAGCGTACCTTACACGAATTAAAAATGACTTTATAATCTAAATTTCCCAAATGCTTGTTTATCTTCCTCTTTTAATTTAAAAAACCTTCCGAGTACGCCTATACCAAAACAAATTTAAGCTTATCATTCTTACATACAATATTGATATTATTTAAATCAACATTCGATTTACACCACCTAGTCAAATAACACTCATACATTCTCAAATATGAATTATTAATCAATTTATTAACAGTCTTTTATCATAATATTTTCTACAAAATTTGAATATGAATCAGATTTATTTAAGATATTCACGAATTTTCGGCACGGCCTTTTCATCTTTAATAAAAATGATTTTGAATATTCATTCTCTATCAACAACTCAATTAATTTATCAGCATCTTTTATTGAATTTACAAAAGTAGAAGATAAAGACCAAGAACTATAAATCAATACTTTTACCATATTTCTTGATCATATTTGAATTCACAAAATCTTTCTGTAAAAGTATAAAGACCACTATCGCTCTTGGAGACTAATTTCAATTTCATATTCATTGAAATTAATTTTATTAAATTATACAGTTGAAATTCATCATCTTCAAATTCTATGATTTCATTATTTTGTTTTATTTATTTTCTAAATTTTAGAAAGGATTTACAGCATTACATATTGCTGCTAAGTATGGTAAAGTCGCACTTGCTACATTACTGTTACAGTTAGGAACAGATTCAAATGTACAAGGACGCAACGGATTGACACCTTTGCACCTGGCCGTTCATTATTCATCAATGCCAATGACCGTTCTTTTAATAGAATTTCAAGTAAGTTGACGACAGAAACACATTGTTCACTGATTTACATTAGGCCTCACCATTTAAAACTTCAAAAAATGGATATACTCCGTTGCATATAGCTGCCAGGAAAAATTTATTAGAAATAGCTGATAAGTTAATTGAAAATCAAGCAAATCCAAATTCTGAATCTAGAAATGGTTTTACGCCTCTTCACTTATGCAGTCAAGAAGGCCATGATAAAATGGCAAAATTCCTCATAGACAGTGAAGCTGATGCTAATGCCAAAGCGAAGGTTAGATAATCTTTTGCAATTCTATATTCATTTAAAGATTATAGAATTTGTTATCCAGTATGCATTTAGCGGCCCAAGAGGACAAGGTTGGTGTAGCAGAGGTTCTTTTAGCGGCAGGATGTGAAATTGATTCAAAAACTAAGGCTGGATACACTCCACTCCATACGGCTTGCCATTTTGGCCAGGTAGGTTTAGACGACAGATTAAAATTTATTGAAAATTACATAGATAAACATGATATATTTCCTCATCAAGCATAATTGCAACATCAATGCGCAAACAAATTTTGGGTCTACTTCATTACATTTGGCTGCCCAACAAGGGCATTTGCAAGTCATTATTGCATTATTGGACAAAAAGGCAGACCCTAATATTCGAAACTCAGTAAGTTTTAAACATTTTTTGAACTTTTCTGTCATGTCTTCATATTACATATTCTCTAAAAATGCTGGAATTCCATTTGCGTTTTTATCTGAAATTCATCGTAAAGCATTGAAAGATGGAATATGTTATTTAATATATTTATTTTTTAGAATTTGACTGTAGATTTTAGATATTTAAACTTTTGTGGTTAGTTTCGAGTATAATTGAAACTCCAACATCTGGTTGCCTAGGTTGACGAAAAGTCATGTTAAGCATAATGATTAATAATAATGGTAGTAAAAAATAAAATAGAATGCAAAATATTTATTATATTCAAAAATCTGATTATTTAAACAAGTTTTATTAGAAACTTATTTCCAACATTCTCAATTATAACTAATTTTAATTAATTTTATTTTTGTTAATCACTACATAAACTAAATAATCATTTATTTTTACTCTGAGCAGAAGTGAAATTCTATATATGTATGTTGCTGGTATTATTGTGGGGTTTCTGGGTTTTGAGATTTTGAAACTATATGGTTGTTACCCAGACAACCCCATACAAATATCTTTTGCTTACCACTCGGCACCCGTTGCTAAGCAACTTTGGAACTGTGTTCGAGTGGGTAGATCGTCCGCAAAAAGTGAGCGCTATTGCTAATGCTATAATTGACCGAACGATCCATGGGTCCAACGAGCTGCCGATAGAAGGCCTATGCTCGCTTTCAATTTTAGGTCCCATTATTCTCCTATCTCCTTCAAATGTTAATCCATGCTGTTATCTCGTCTATCCTTACACCCATTCCCATAGTCCTACTTATCGTTGTCCGTGTTGATGATTTTGCTCCGCCTGTAAATCCTTTGTTATGTAAGTATTCACACAGTATCTCTCTTACCCTTATCACTGTTATAACTACGATGTTCCCATTATTATTACTAGTATTATCATGGTTACTATGTATTATTCTAATCCATTATCACTGCTATTACTATTATTAGTATTCTTATTACTACCATTACCATTATATTTATTATTATTATTATTATTATTATTATTATTATTATTATTACTATTACTATTATTATTACTATTATTATTATTATTATTATTATTATTATTATTATTATTATTATTATTATTATTATTATTATTATTATTATTATTATTATTATTATTATTACTATTATTATTACTATTATTATTATTATTATTATTATTATTATTATTATTATTATTATTATTATTATTATTATTATTATTATTATTATTATTATTATTATTATTATTACTATTAATGTTATAATTATTGTTATTTTATAATTATCATTATCCTTACTATTATCATTATTATTATCAAATGTTTTGTAAAGATTCGTCCTTATTCCTCGGCTTAAAAAATATACTTTGCTTATATAAAAATTTAGCCGTAATCCATCCTTATTCTACAGTTTTCGACAAAGTATTTTCCTTGAGTCGGAAAATTTTAGCAGCGCACCGCCCTTATTTTACAGTTTTATAAGGATATTATACTAACAATTGAACAACATTCCACTTTTACTTTACTATTTTCGATAAGTATTTTAATTAATTCGGAAAATTTGAGCAGCGTTTCGCCCTTATTTTACGGTCTTATCCGGATATTCTATCAATTATTGAGCCGTATTCTACTTTTACTTTGGTATTTTTGATAAGTAATTTAATTGATTCGGAAAATTTGAGCAGCGATCCGCCCTCATTTTGTGGTTTCAAGAGAATATTATACTAACAATCGAACAACATTTCACTTTTGCTTTACTATTTTCTATAAGTATTTTAATCAATTTGTAAAATTTGAGCATCGTTCCGCCCTTATTTTACAGTTTTACGATAACTGTTTTAACTATTTCCGAAAATTTGCTTAGCGTTCTGCCCATATTTTTCGTCCAAATTCAACATAATTTATTTAATTCTTAAATATTATTTAAAACATTATTTTTCCTGATTTTGGTCGTTCGGATTAATCTTTTTCCGATGGCTATTCATTTTAACTGTTGCAACGATTTCGCTATTTTCCCCGCTACCCTTTCCCTCTCTTTATAGTTATGATCTATTTATGTTCATATTATATTTAATGAGTGCCCACTGGACTACTCGGTGTTAGATATTTTGAGCCAAATGTTGTTAAAAATTTTATGTCGATTTTACCAAAATTAGTGCAAGGAAGTTGAGCCAAAAGACCCACTTTCAAGCTACTCTCTTTCGTTATTTAATTCAGTGATTTGACGTTTGGGTTCCTGCCGGAACCTTCACGGGCACGACTGTTGGCGGACTTACACCGCTCTTACACAGTTCGGTAACTATGTGTGATTTTACTGACTTGCTTTATATTTTGGCTGTGGGCCGAAAAAGGGAAAATAAATTTTACCAGATCAATTCACAAAACACCCATTCACATATTCTCATAACTGGTCAATAAATTCATAAAAAATTCATTCACATATGTCAATGTACAGCAACTGAAAGTTATCGTGTTCAGGCAAAACATTTACCAGTGTTAATTGCCTGAATGCACAGTTGCAATGCACACCAACCGATTTGGACTGAATAATTTTTTCTGTAAAATAAGACTGAAAATTTGTCAAAACACATCAGTATATATACCTATAATTTGGCCTTAATCTTGCGTGTTATTTTTATTGTGATTAAACAAATTTGACCTTGAAATTATTTGTGTTATCTAAATTAAATTTTTATTAATTTCTTAATTTAAATTGGTAATTTATTTTTAACATTTTTTAAATAAATTTATTCAACCAAAAATATTTTATTTTTTTCTCATTTAATTCATTAATTTTTACTTTTATATAACTTGTCGTTTTTCGGTCAAATTTTCTTGTTATTATGTTATTTTTTGTATAAATTTCGTACGGTTCTTGATGCATTTTGTATTTATTTTATTTTACTTTTATGTTTTTGATTTTATATTTATTTATATTCTCTCAGATTTTAAAGTGTTTAGTTGGTGTTGTATGTTATACTTTAAGTTATCTTGGTGCTGGGTTTTCGTGTTGTATTACTGATGCATTTAAACAATTCTCAAGGTTTAAGTGTCTTACTATATACGATATGGAAATTTAAAAAAAATCGAGATATTTATTCGAGGAATGTTAAACGAGTGTTATGTCCAGCTCCGTGTTTTCGTATTTCTCATAAAATACTAAACAATAAATTCTATATTATCTAATTTTTTTTCATTATGAATAAATATAATGTTTTTCACAAAAAATATAAATAATTTCAATTCTTCCTGTTATTTTTATATCAGTTTTTTATGAGATGTTATATATATAAACTAAAATAATAAAGATTTAGTTTAATTTTTTTTGCAAATGTGAACAAATATTGTGCAGAATGTAAAGTAAATAAAATGGATATGACGTGCAAAAATAATTTAATAGATATGACTAATATATAAACTAGCGACAAAATTACATAGCCACCAGTGGACCCGATTCGTACAATGCATCAGATCGCTTAAGGAATTAAAATGAAAATAACGGAAAACTGCTATTTTTGCCTAAATTGTGTAAATATCAGTATTTTATGTTAAATAAACATAATCTTTTTATTTTTTATAATGTTAATCTGATTTTATATAATTTCTCTTTTATACTACCAAAAAGAAAATAATGTTGATTGTAGGGAGTTCTAAAACTCCTATTTAAAAATAATATATTTGAAACAACTATTTATGTTAAATTTGAATATTAAAATGTATGTTAAATTATATCATATTATATTAAAGTATTTTAAATTAAATTAATTATATTTGTGACCGATAGCTATATCAATATTAATAATTACCACTCCTCAGCTGTTTAAATTTTCAGAGTTTTTGAAAAATTTTGAATTACCGTATTTTTCGGATCATAAAGCGCACTTAAAATCCTTTCATTTTCTCAAAAATCGTTATAAATAGAGTTGAATAAAGTTTGACTTATCAGAGTTTGTGTCATTTAATGTGTGCGCCTTATAACCCGGTGCGCTTTATGTATGAAAATAAAACCGTTAGCAGTCGATCAATGGTATTGCGCCTTATGGTCCAAAAAATACGGTAGTTATTTTTTTGTGATAATAAATAAATATTAGAAGATTTAAATTTAATTGCGTCTAACAATGATAATTATTAATAGTTAATAATTATAATTAATAATAGATTATTATAATTACAATTAAAATATTTTAATATCGTTCTATGAGCTATTAATGTAATTGTTAAATTTCGAAACTCTTTAGGGATATACCGAGTTATCTTTGACATATTGTGATGTTTTATTTACTTAATAATTTATCAACCACTAATTTCTTAATTATTCTTTTAAAACATAAATTTATTCATTTATATATTTAAAAACCATTAATTCCATAACAATTAAAGAATATTTAAAATTAGTGTGATTCCTACTACTTAATATCTTTAACTAATGTATTTATTATTGGTTGAATTGGTTGAATTTTGCTGTATTTGTTATATGTGGTTTGCATAATTTTACATAAATTTAACGTCGTTTATATATAATCATCATAAGCATTTTTAATGAAATGTGCACATGGCGGATGTATTCGCTTTATATAAATTCGTAAAATAAATCAAGCATTGTAATTTCCTTATATAATACCGATGGCCTAGGTGTTTATCTTGATAATTGACATTCTGTGAACATGTAAAAAATAGGTTCGGCGTCAAGAAATGCACTTTATTGCGGCAATTAAGAGGTTAATATTGTATTATTTCATAACAAGCTGTTTTCAGTAAAGATAATTTTTTGTATACATATTTAAATAAATCGACAATAAAAATGCATTTTATTTTAGCTCGTGGCATACAAAATTTTTAAACAATATGTCAGCACAAATAAAAAAATTATTTTTTTTTATATAGAATATTTTTTCAAATAGCTTTGTACACAGGGTCCCTTAACCAAATATAGGTTATATGAAAATGACACCAAAAAGACTTACATTTCTGTTAGGTAGGTGCGTGGGAATTACGAAACCGATCTCAATTTCCTGGAAACTTTGAAAACCAGCAGTTGCCAAGAAAAACCAGAACGAGGGACATTTAGTGTAATTGTTATATCTGTTTAACAAGAAGATTTAAAGATATGAGAAAGTAGATAAAACCAGAGATCATGTCTGAAACATAAACAAAGAAATTAATGCAGATTGTGGACTTTATGGTTCTTCAAGTAATTCAAGTCTGCAAAGAAAGCTGCAATTGTGAAATATAGAAAATCAATTGAACTTTGCAAAACTTGTTTCCAGGAAATTGGCGAAGGCAGGAAACATATCTTCACACTCAGTAAAGCTCATGTTGCGGAAAATCTTCCTGAGAAGTATCAAGAACAAGTAATTACTTCCATGTTCAGGAATAAAGTTAACAATATACAGAGTGGCAGCAGTTATCAAAATACCCAAATAAATTTAGCTACTAAGGGTGCTAAAGCAATAATTTTTAAGAATCTAAAAGGTCAAGATGAAGTAGAATTTCCTGCTGCAAGTCTGAACTGTCATCAAGTCAATTCAGGACCTTCATGTAATCAAATGGAAAAATAAACAACTTTTTTGATAATATATCTGGTAATAAGCCAAATATTCAATGATTTATCCATCATTTGAAAGATTTATTAATTACCTGATCATAAAAAAGTTGTTTAAAGCTGCTACCTAAAAAGGTGTAAGAAAAAATGACACTTGAAATTTGTTTCTCCCACCTCAAAACGTGGAAAAAATCTCAAAAAGTCATTTTAAAATTTCAATATTGGGAAGGATCAGCTGGTATTTCATTGAGAACTGTTTCGTAACCCCCATAACCTACTTAACAGGAATGTAAGTTCTTTTTGGTGTTATTTTTATATAACCCATGTTTGGATGAGAGACTCTGTGTATAATTCCTTCAAATCATGAAAGCTTATTATTTTTTAAAAATTTTAAGAAACTCCAGGAAAATTTTAATAGAAAAATTGAATCGCACAGTTGTAAAATTCGAGCAAATAAACTGTTATTTTTATTAAATGCCCGTTGACAAATTTTGAAAAAAATGTATTTTTATTACTGAAAAATAAGTCGAATTAAAAATTTAATTAAAATAGTGCAAATTTTAATTTCTACATCGCAGTCTGTAGTAATTATCTTTATTTCTGCATTTGCAAAACCTCACAAATTACTATATTTTATGAATATTAGCTTTTGTTTTTTTTAATTTTTAATTCTTAAAATGGAAGCTTAAAAAGAATAAAATCAATTCTTATAGTAGAAAAAACAATTTTTCATTCTGAGAAATATTATTGCTAGAAATCGATCCTTGTAGAATGATTCATCAATGGCAGCAGAATTCCGCTTACTCACGCTCGGCACATGTGTTCTCCCATCAGTTAGGCATCTCGACACATTTATCATTCCAATAATAATATATTTCTTCAATAAAATTATATATCATTTTAATTCAATTATTTTGCGTTTGATTTTTTTGTCCTTTCTCAACGTAATGCGGCTAAATTGAAATATTTATCCAAAATAATAAATAATTTTTTTATAAATAGATAATTAAATAAGCATAGCAACGATTTTTTAAAATTTTATAATTTTAAAATTTATATAATTTTTTTATCAATACATTTTTTTATAATATGCTACTATTTTGTGTTAATAATAATGAATATGGGAATAAGTAATGACTCCCAATATTGGATCTTTTGGATGCAGAATCAACACCTACGTGACGGTCGTAAAATATATTTTTTTAATATATTTTTTCGAGAAGTTTCACATTCATTTATGGAACTATGAAATTACCTAAGCTCTTTTTAATGGTTGTTAATTCTAGGAAAAGCTAGGTAAAAGTGGACACGGCCGCTCCTGGCGGTAGAATGAGGTTAACGGTTAAATCTAAATGGAACCATACATTTTTATTTTCATTTCGATTATTGCAAGCTACTAAAAATTTCAATTTGTATCTATAAAAGCATGTAATATAATTCGATGAAAAGCATTTTTATTTTTTTGTATTTATTTTTGTAAAAGTTGTTTACCGAGATGAAGCATGTTTTCATATGAGATAAGGAAAGTGGGTTATGATTGCAAAATCTTTAGAATGTGCCTATTTGCGAAGAAAACAAGCGCCAATATTTCAGCAGAAAGTCCATAAATTGATTTTAAAATATATTTTTCCACCTCTTGATATATTATATATTAAACTCAACTAGTCTACTTTAATTGAACCCAGTTTACAATATGTAAAATCCAAATATATATAAGTCTATGTTTTAACAATATAAAATTATTACCAGTTTGTTATAGAAAATAATTGCTAGGAAGTCTATAGAAATTTGAATTCATTGTCTATTGTCGACATAATATTAGCTTTTCCTATCCACAGTGGAATACTGCGCTGGTGGAGAAGTAACCCATTCAAACAGTACTTAAATAATTAATTTACAAACTATTAAAATTCCTGGCATAATAATATTTGGGCAAATTCATTCAAATTTCGATGTAAATGTCTAAAATGATAAATATATTTTAGCAAAATATGACAGCAGCTCATGTTGCCCGTCGACAACATTATTTAAATATATTTGAAGTGCTTAAAAAAGTTGTTACTTGTGTAACTCGATGGGAAGAAGAAGAGGAAGAAGTCGTTTTTAAAATGGAATTGGATCGTCCAGAAGTAATGGGAGAAAATCCTGTAACAGACAGTGAAGATGATTATGGTAAAAATTTATAATCTTTATTGGTTATTACAAACCGTATTCAAGGCGACCCCGACTATACGACAATACCTGCTTCTCCGTTATTTTCCCGTAACACAATGTCCAATGCTGTGCATGGAGGTAATAACTTATTCAATCATACTAACAGTGGAGTTCAATCCAAACATTCGACATTACCAAAAAGTCAATCTGATAAAAACTCTACAATTTCAGGTTATTTAAAACTATCATCTACTTATAAATATAAGTAGTATATTTTAATCAATTTTAATTTAGGCGAAGACAGTATTCATGAAGCATTTTCTAACGACCATCATCAGTTTTGGAAAGATTCAACATTTACTAAAGTAAGCATATAAACCAAATAAATATTTTTCAATGAATTTCATCGTTAATTGCTATTTGAATTCGATTTTGATTACTAAATCTTCATTCGTTTTTATCTTTCCCCGTTATCGTTTATCAACATTCTAATCTTTCAAATAATCCCCAAGAGATCGATTCATTGTGTAAAATATTCCAATTATTCAAAGAATAATTCTGTCGTAAAATTATAATATTTTTTTTACATTTTGCTTTAGGAAATAACTATTTGCTCTTTTAAATTAAATTTTAATGTAAATTTATGATTGTTTTTAATTACAGTATTTTTCTCAAATTACATAAATCCTTATAATAATTGATTATGGGGACGTCCATTAATTATGTCTCCAATCTTTAACACTCCCTCCCCCTACAAACTATTTACATTTTATAGGATAGTTTTTAGAGTAAAAGGGCAATATATATATCATATTGGCAGAATTTTGAATGCTTTTAAATTCATAATATAAACTTTTAAAGACTGGTTGAAGAAAAGCGATGGAAATCTGTCCACTGGTGGAATGAATCTATCGGCAATAATTTCAAAATACGAGCTTCTAATCGGTTGGCAGCAATTTATATCATGGTATTTCAAAATTAATAAAAGTATTGACTTGTTCTTATATGGATTTTGCACAAATCTTGATCCTTTGTTTGCATATTTTCTGTCTGTTTGCGCAGACACTTCTTCAATTGCTGGTCGATAAGCTTTCTTTCAGTTTTTCAATTTACTTTGTATACGGATTCTCTGCACAAATTTTAGATAAAATGTCTTTCCTAATTTTTCTAAATATCTTCTGCTTTTCTTGGTCATATTTATTCTTTTCCGTTTTTTCCTATCACATCAACCTTTAGTTTCTTTTCTTTAAGCTACTTTCCCTGGTCTAAACTTAAAAAATTACTACCGTTTCGCTTATACAAGCCAATCAAGTCGCTCTTGATGATATTTATCTGACCCTGTAACTCTAGAACAATGGCCAAATGATATAATTTGCAGTAAAGAAGTATTTTTTGGCAAGGTGAAGATGTGTAGGCGTCATTGTATTGCTCAAAAATGTATTTCAATGGACTTCATTCATTGCTTGAATATTTGCAACAGTCATTTATATCCTACGATTCACAACTTTACCTCTTACAACAGCCACAGCTGAACGATCTTTTTCTACGTTGCGTAGAATTAAGACTTACTTATGGTACACGACATCAGAACAAAGATTGAATGGCTCAGTTATAATGAACATTCATCAGGAATAGTGAGTGTGCTTCCTTAGACGCTGCGGAAGTTTAAAACGCTTTGGCAAAGAGCTCAAGAAGATTGATACTTTTATAATTACTCTATAAATGTATGACACTTTATTTCGGATAAATAATAATAAATGGGATAATTTTGTGGTATTTAAATTTTTAAAATTTAAATGTAAATAAATTTAAAATATCCAATTCAATTCCGTGTTAAAAGTTAAATAAAAATGTTAATTTTTCTTATTTTTGCTGAATTTTAACCCTTTCGCCCCGACTTTCGGCTAATGACACTAAGCTAAATTTATATTTTGTAACTTGTTATTATTGACCTAAATATGAAATTGTCTTATTTTTGTAAAGGTGGCGCCTCTGAATATACTAAAAAATTCTGGGATAATAAGTTCCAGTAGGGTTTTATGGAATATATAGATATCCCAGTAATATTATGATGAAAAGGTTCTTGGACCTTTTGTCCCAATAAGGGCGAAATGGTTAATTATTTATATAATAATAATTTACCTAAAGTATTATATTTATATATATATATATATACATATATATACAAAATCAACAAAACCGTTTAATAAAAATTTATTTTGAAAATTTCCCCCCGAAATATTTTTCTACATACGCAGATAATTAAACCTGTGAAATTACGAAAGATAAATATTGCAATATAAAATCAATACTAATAAGATTGTTTCATTTAATTCATGAAATTTAATACTAAAATAAATTTATTAAACTTTGCATTCTTTTATGAAAAATTCAAATGAAAAAAATAAATGGTTTTTATTTTTAGAAAGATTTTTAATTTACCTGATGAATTTTTTTTTATTTATAAATAAAATTATTTTTGTTTTTTAAATTTATGTAAAACCAAAAATTACAAAATATAGTATAATTGTTCTCGAGTCGCATGTTGCAAGAAAAACAAATGTAGAAAAAAAGCATCGAAAAATGTAATTTATAATTGAAATATTAAATCTAAAGTTAAATATTGTTAGAAATTCACAAAGCTTTTAAACAGATTGATCAAAATCACGGAATGAGGAGAAAATTACTTAAATTACATAAAAAATTATCCCTAAATTATTTGAAAATTAAAATATTTTAGGAGCTTTAAAAATCTGTATTTAAATGACAATTTAACAAATCATATCAATTTTGCAAATTAATTATAAATGACCTGAAATTCATAATATCAAATTTAAAAAAAATATTTTTAAAAACTGTAGAAAAAGTTAAATTTAATTAAAAAATACAGTTTTTAACTTACCATCTGCCTATAATATGTGTCTTCGTCTTACATAATCCACGCGCTTTAGTGTAGCAGTTCAATATATATTCTATTCGTAGGGGTTGAAAATAGTAACCATTTATGCCATCTAATAATCATGAAATTTGGTATAAAGACTCTTATTTCTAATTGAATGAACTCGAATGCCTTTTCAATTAGTTACTTCCCCTTTGCGCTCATAAAATGTCACTACCATATTTCTTACCGAGCATTCATAGTATACCATAATATAGTCTATACAATGTTCTGCAGCAGAGGGAAATGATTTTGTAACTTCATGGTTTTTGTATCAGTTGCAGCTCCATGAGACTCTTTTCAATTCTTCTAACAGCATTGAAAGCAGAATGTGCAGCAGCAAGAACTTACGTTTTGTTCGTTATGAAGAACTGTCGAGTTTTAATTGTTAGGGATATGGTTGAGTTAGTGCTGGTTACCTCATATTTCTAGTTCATCACCTGGAGTTGTCTGTATCATATAGGAGTCAACCACTTATCGAATCTTATAGATACGTTTCTTCAATTTAAGGTAGAGCTCTACATTTCGCCAAAGCATCATCCTTTTTGATAAAGTTTATCCTTAAGAAAATTCAGACTTCAGCACCCATCTAGATGTTGGCATTTTATTTAGTAGTGCTAACCCCATCAAAAGTACCTTTTTGCACCCTGCTAAGCATCAGAGTCCTAATAATAAAATAGCAGAAAATCAAAGTAACATTATCTTGGATTTCTGAAAATCTGTCCAATTTCGAGAGGTCTGGCCGCCATAAGTTCTCGTGGTACATGACAGCGGAGGAATATTATTTGCCGTTTAAATGATTGGTCCAGAGAATTAATCACAATTTATTTATTCCTCTATAATAAATTCATGTTTTTAGGATCAATATATAGCACAAACGAAACTGGGTCATGAATACGCAGTAGCATCGCCGGTGGCCGATTGGGATTACGCTCCAGATAATGTTCCTATTACTCGCAAGCCGGTCACTTCCGGGTTAGTGATCCTCTTTTGTCATTGTTAATGTCTGATTAGATTTTGCCATATTGATTATATATTGAGGAGAATTGCCCTTGAAACTAAACATTCCAATAATTGTAACCGTAACTGACGTGTCATTTTGTCCGTATGTTGCAGCTCACTCAATCCATTCCATTCTCCATTGAGGGGGTGTGGGGAAATCCAGTCAGTTACCATCGTATTGCAAACAACAAAGAACACTTCATAACAATCTTAAATCTAAAATCATTAAATTTCTTCGTTCGCAATTTTGCATGCAGTCCCAATACAAATAATAAACATGCGTGTACATTTCAGCCACATGATTCGCACACGCACACACACGCACACAGACATTTGCTACCTAAATAGCTGCACACCGTATGCATTTATATATCCCAAAATTGGCTGTTTTTAAAAGTGTGTGTGTGTATGTATTGGTATAAATTTTAATATTAATTCACATTGATTTGATTGGCTAAATCATATTTTGATTTTCAAACTTGCTTTTGTTGTTTTTGTAAAATTTTTATTTTATCATCAAAATACAATTGAAAATGATCGGAAATGGAATTTATCACGTAGAAAGGTGATATTATTATTATTATAGTTTTTTTTGTTTTCTAAAAATGCTGTGATTATCTATTATTTCTGAATTTTCCTATTAAGGTTTTTAGTATCATTTTTGGTGGATGCTAGAGGAGGTTCAATGAGAGGAAGTCGTCATGTTGGTTTACGAATTTTGGTTCCTCCAAGTGCAGCTAGTGCACCAACTCGAGTTACTTGTCGAATGATAAAAACCGATAGAGTTCCTCATCCACCGCAACTAAATGACGGAGAAGGCTTAGCATGCAGGTTTATATCATGAAGGAAAAAAATTGTACAATCATATTTTAGAATTCTGGAAATGGGACCCCATCCATGCAAGTTTAATAGTCCTGTACTTTTAGAAGTACCGCATTTTGCTTCTTTGAGAGGACGAGACAGAGAAATAGTTATTTTACGTTGTGATAACGGAGAAGCGTGGAAAGAACATTCTTTGGAAACTAGTGATCAAGCTGTTATGGATGCTTTGGGAACTTCCTTTGGTAAGTGTAATTTAATTTAAATATTCATGAGTAAAAGTATCATTTTTCTTTAAATATGGTGTTCTTATTTTTACCAGTCTAAGTGAGGTAATTACGCACAAATAAAATAGGAAAGAATATTTGGCACAATTTAATCAATAGCTTATTTCTATTAATGTGCTTTAGGTGACAATTTTGAAACAAGTGAAAGCCTGAAAGAGAAACGGATAGTACGAATATTAACAAATGAATTTCCAATGTATTTTGCAATTGTTACTCGGCTTCGACAAGAAATATCAATGATTGGAGCTGATGGCGGAGTGATAAGTTCGTCAGTATTATCTCAAGTACAAGCCGTATTTCCAGAAGGGGCGTTGCAAAAAAGGATAAAAGTTGGCTTACAAGTAAAGTGAATTGTTATAGAAATATGGATTACAGTTATGTTAGGCACATTCTATCGATCCTGAGTTGGTAGCAAAATTGCTAGGAAACAGAATTGCTGTTTCCCCTATTGTCACCATTGAACCAAGAAGACGCAAATTCCATAAACCGATAACAGTAACTATACCGCTGCCTCAAGCGGCAAACAAAGGAATGATTAATCAAGGTGAGTTGACAAACTTGCGATTACTGTGTAGCATAAGTGGAGGAACGAATCCAGCCCAATGGGAAGACATAACCGGATCAACACCTTTGTCACAAGTCAAACAGTGTGTCTCCTTTACTACCACAGTCAGTGCAAGGTAATAATAAATGGTTGATTTTCTAATGTTCACTCCGAGTTTACATTTGCAAACATGAATATTTACCCGAATGAATCATTGTTAAATCTAAATTTATACATTGAATTTATGTTTATTATACATTCAATACGTATCTCAAGTTCAGCATAAACACAAAATTTCCTTTAAAAATTTAAATTAACACGTTCAATGTGAAGCACATTTCTCACGCGTAAATTCTACTTTCTCTTTCTCAGAGCTCTTTGGCCTTTACTTAAATACTCCATGAGTGTCACAAAGGAATGAATTAATTTTTATTAAACCCATCAAAAGTAAGGATTGACAGTTATTGAATTTTAATGAACTATTTGACGATTCATTTTTTGAGGCTTTATTTATCCAGGAAAATAGCTATCGAGTATTACACTTGTGGAGAATTTACTTTATTACATAGAGACTTTTAAACGCAAAGCTATATTCAGCATGGAGTGTGATTGGCCAATCAGAGCTCTGCAGTGAATGGGTTAATTTCTATAAAAAACATTACAGTCGAAAATTGTTTTTTGTCTTATTATCAATGCATGCAAATAATGAATATAAACTATACAGTGGATTCTACTTAAATAAAATACACAAGTATTTGCCAGTTTGATGTGAAATAATCCGATTACATGTACCTAATCTACAAGGTGACCGAACAAAACGGGCAAAAAAGTTTTAAATAGAAAGTGAACTAAAGTCTTATATCACTGCAATAGTGGTATAAAATGTTTGATTGGTGTTGTATTTGAAAAGCATTCGTATCTGATATTTAATTTAGTTTATTTTAAAAAGGTTAAAAATCTTAAAAGGCTAGAGTTTATAAGTTCATAGAAAAGGACTCGTAAGCTAATCGTTTAAGGATATTTGTTTACAAAGAACAGTGATGCTAATAATAGAAAGTAACTTTGGCATTGTTAACTTAGAACATGGATGAATAACAAAAATAATAAAATTGCTCAAGGGGTTGGATCTCATAATCATACAGTTAAAGCATGTTAAAGTTTATTTATAACTTATTCGACTTCTTCCTCATACCATTTTGTACTAGTACCAGATAAAAATGTTTTTCTTTTATATCTTACAAGTTCATAAAAAGAACATTAAAATAATATGCAGGGCCTACAAAGAGGTCGGGACTTCAGGGATTTTCCCGAGGCCCCGCGCTTTTATATTTCTAACAAATATTAGTAGCTAGCGCAAGTTTTTGACACCAGATGCAACGTTTTTACAAGTTGCCTGTTAACGTATGTCTTTCCCTGCATTTTTAATATCTATGTACCGTAAAATCTTGACTATAATACGCTCTTTTTTCACATTTTAGTCAGCAAAATAAGGGTTTGTATTTTACTAGTATACAATATATATATAGCATTGAGAATTATTCTAGCAACGCCTGCTTCATTAGCTTCCGCCGAACGCAGTTTTTCCAAATTAAAGTTAATTAAAAATTATCTAAGATCAACCATATTAACAAGATAGGTTAGAGGAGCTGACTATATTGCCAATAGTGCAGGAGGTAACAAAACAGATAAATTTTGAGGATATTATCGAGGAATAAGCAGTAAAAAAAGTACGAAATAGGAATAAAAAATATTATGTTTATGTATATTGTTGTATATTATTGTATATATTGAAGAAATAAATATTTCATTAAATAAATTGATAAAACTATGTTCATGTATCATTTCATCGTTTTTGGGAATGGGTCCAGCATATAATAGTTTCCCGAGGCCCCGAAAAACCCACAGCTGTCTCTGCTATTCAGGCTACTGAATGAATTTTGTCTGACCATATTAAAATATAGTATTATCGTTAAAACCCAGAAATAAATTTTTAACGTTATTTGGGTTACCTCAGCGCTTTTTATCCGTTACATTATATAATTTTATTATTAAAATTCGAAAAGACACTAAAAGACTATATGATAAATCAATAAACTTTTCTAGCTATTTCAAAAAAGTGCTGATAAGAACCTTCACAACTGTCTTTCGAAAAGAAATAAACTTGATCATATAGAAATCAGACACGGAATCAACATTTAAAATTCATGTAATAATATAGATAAAAATATTAAATAATGCCTTGCCTTTCGATAACATTAATTATACTATTAAAATATGTCAAACAGTACATTTATAATGTTTACTATATAAAATTGGAATTAAAGGTGGTTGCCCGAATCAAGTCAATTTAAGCACACTTATTACAAAATGAAATCAAAATTTTCCATTCCTGGAGGAAAATTCTAACATACGTAGACAACAATTTCTTTTAAAGAAAGAGCTTGCTAATAAATGTGCATTGGTTTTTTAGGTTTTCTGTAAGATTTCTGTATATATGACCGTTCGTATAATTTCTATTGGGAAACATTTCGTTGGACATAATATAAATAATGCTATTTCCTACAATCATTTTTACCCAATTAAACGATATGCGGAATTTAGGAGATTATTAAAATAGATTTGTATATGATAGTATTTATGCCGAAATTTTGTTACAAATTGATCTTTTTATGTATATTATTTCCATTTTAGATAATATATTATTTGTATTACTTTAAGATTTTGGCTAATGGATTGTCAAAATGCACCAGAATGTGCTGAAATGGGAGGAAAACTCTATAAAGAGGCCATTTTAGTTCCATATATGGGTAAATTTGTCATTTTTGCCAAGACTACAGAATACGAAGAAGTTCTCTTACGATGTTTTTGCATCACAGATGATAAAATTGATAAGGTATAAATATTAAATGCTTTCAATTTATGAAATTTTAAATAGATGCTATTTATCTTTACTTAATTATTTTTTTTAATTATTATTATTGTTATTATAATAAAAATAATAATAATTATTATTATTATTAAATATTAAATGCTTCAATTTATTAAATATTAAATAGATGCTATTCATCTTTACTTAATTATTTTTATTAATTATTATTATTATTATATTTATTATTATGCTTACAGTTAGACTTTTACAGTAGTACTACATGAACCGAAAAATACACAATTATGTTGTTTTGTTTAATAATGTAATCAGTAATTGAAAATGTAAATAAACACAGCGATGACAAATCATCACATTGTGCACTGTACGTGAATTATATGTTCTACATATTGAAGTAGAATAAGAATTAAAACATTTCATAACATGCTTGTTTTTATAATAAATAAAATTAGTTTGCATATATTTTGAGTTTAACATATACCAAATATTTAATTATTAATCTGCCCAGTCTCAATTAAAATGAATTAATGATTTTCATAGATAGTTTTGTAATTGTTAAAATCTGTATATAATAACTTTTTATGTTGATAATTGATCTTTTCCAGACATTGGAATGCCAAGAAGGCTTTGAATTGAAAGCAGCTAGTCCGGAAGTTGAAGTCCTAGATGATCGAGATAATTGGTTGGAAACTGCCGGTAACATTATTCCGGTTACCAAATTAGGAGATCAACTTCGATTGCATTTTAATGCTTTTAAAGAAAATAGATTGCCATTTCCAGCAAGACTTAAGGATCCGAGTCTAGAAAATTCACTAGGAAAAGTTGCCTTTATGAGAGATCCAAGAAATTTCCAAGGTAATTTTCAAGATCATCGTTTTTGGCATCATTTTCGGGAATTTCAAGTTTTATATTCCTTTAATATCTATTTTATATCGCTTACAGATATGGAAAGATTAATATTTATCACTAAAAAAAATCAAAAATTTTAATTTATTTTAGTAATTTTCCATAAAATATAAATATTTATGCCTATTTATTTTCAAAAAATACAAACTTTTAAATGATTTTATTATAATTATGTGTTTTAAAAGATTCATTGCATTAAAAACAGTAATTAATATATAATTGTGTTTTATTCTAGTACCTTCTGTCATCTTTTGAGCAAATTCATAGTTCCCTCAAAGAATTTTCTATCTTTACTGGCAAAAGCAAAAAAAGCTGAATTTTGACATCATCATAAGAATAGAAGATCTATCAATTAAATTAATTTTGAAGAAACCAAAGTTAGTAGAAACATAAGGCAAATAAGAATGATGTGACAAGGACTTCCCTACCAAACTTTCGTGATGTAATTTATGTCCTTATGATTTTCTAATGCTTACCACTTCCTGTAGATTTTTGTGTTTAATTTTCTCATCTGGTCACAATATAGTTCTAAATTGATGGTAATGCTCATTTGAGGAAGAGAATATCAAAAACCTTGATACACAAACCAAATCTGACCGGTTATCGATGTATTTCTAACTTCTGGAATTGTTTTCAAAAATAAAATTTAAAATTAGCAAATTTATATTTTATGAATGCACAATAAGCATAGCCCAAAATGTATAATGATGATTGCGACGTCAATTTCTAGCATTCACTATAAAATCCCTTCCGGTTTGCACATGTCACGGCTTACAGTTTATCTTTGCAAAAATAACCAATATCGCCTTTCTTTAGTTTCCATACCTACATATACCTAAGAGCAATTTTAGTTGTCTTCAACTTAAATATTCAGAGATATATACAAAATATATATACAAAATATAACCTAGTTGTATTTTTAAATTTTGGTTTTTTAAAAATTATTTTATAAATTATAGGGTATGCCGGTGTCGAATATTCCGGCCAATCTGTCCCTCAAAAGCCGCTCTGTACGCTAGAAATTAAATTAAGTAATTTGAACCATTCTTGTGAGCACATGGCTCACATATCGGAAGCATTTTCCCACAACGGAAAAATCGAGCTTGACTCCAAAGGCCGACCATTAAGTGAAGAAGCCCAAAAGGACTGGATTAATATTAGTAAAATATAATGATTATTATCTATGTAATATTAATTGTTTTCAATAATTTAGGCAATTCCAGTGATACTATCGCAAAGTCAGATTTAGACCTACATGAAGTAGCTCAAGAAGTGGGGAGTGACTGGCCTAGTCTTGCCAAGGAATTAGGAATGACGAATAACTTTATCAACAAGTTACAAAGCGAATACATCAACGAAGAAGAAAAATCGTTGCATTTATTGATATCTTGGAGTGAAGACAACAAACACATTGCAACAGGAAATGAATTGGATAGAGCTTTGAGAAGAATCGGAAGAGAAGATGTTGTAAAATCCTGCATGAAAAATTTCCAACGTGTCACCGAAGAAGATGAACAAAACAGAGTATTAGATTTATTAGATTTTGTTTATATGTTGGAATATTAAAAAAAACGTGCAATAAATTTATATTTAAAATTAAATGTTTATTAATTCAGATCAAATTTTAATTTATATCATTTTAAATTCTTTAATGATGATGAAAAGCTGAATTTTGGTCAATTGTTTACTTACAGATTTGGATTGTAAATAAAACCCTGATTAAGCCGTTTTTTTGAAAGTGGGACGAGTTCATTTGATTATAGCAACATTTTTATTTTCTATATAGAAAATAAAAATGTTGCTATAATCAAATGAACTCGTCCCACTTTCAAAAAAATATAATAAGTTTCATATTAATTATTGTAGGACTAAGGATCAAAACAATTCTTTGTTTTTATAGCAGATACAGAGTATTTTGGTACGGGATTTTGATAAACACTAGCTGATTAAGACTGTGCCGAAATTTTGTAAACTTGATATTAAAACAAAGAATTGTTTTGATCTTTAGTCCAACAATAGTTAATAAAAAAATTATTGAATTAAATAAAGGATGAAAAGTGAAATCAAAAAATAATGACACATTATTCGATAATAAATTGATTTTATCTAAAACTAAGAGTGTTTTCACTTTAAAAGTTATTGAAATGAAAATCTATAAATATTTCGTTATAACAAAAAAAGAAAAAAATAAACTGCTCAATTTCTTCTTTAACATTAAAATTTATAGTTTTATGTTTCATTAAATTTCTTCTTCCAGTAAAATATTTTCTTTTCTTCGTCATTGATCTTTTTTCAATTTCCTTTATTTTTGTTTTTTTTTCAGATTAATGGTCAATATTTCTTTGTATTTAACACATTACATTTAATAATGACATAATAAAAAATAAGAAGATACAGGAAATTGAATAAAAGAAGATAAAGATTATAAGGAAATTTTCGCTCGTAAAAGAATTTTGAAATTTTAATTAATGAGTGAAACATAAGTTGCTTTGCATTAAAAAACTAACTTTGGCTCGATTCATAAATGATATTCAGTAATATTATTTTATATAAATTATAAACATTTTAAGTAATAAACCATTTTTAATATATTAAAAAATATTATTAAATTTTCAATTTTATTAAAAAACCAATCATAAAATATTTTTAAATTTATAATTTAAAAATGGATAAAAATATATATGCACATAAATTTTATTTGATTTACATAAAATTACTTCATCACACAAATTTTATTTTTGACATTTACATTTAGAAAATGCCTTTATATTGACACACTATTTTACTACAGGGCACACAAATTTAGAAAGTTATTAATATTAATCATATCGATTATTTCGAATTCTTTTTAAAATTTTACAATATTATTGGGTAAATGGCAAAAATTGAAATATCGAAGATTAACTGGATTTTAGCATCAAATGATAACGAATTGCAAATTTATGTGCGAAAAATACCCAACCGTTTCTTAAACATCTATTTTTTTGCATTCATTTTTAATATTGTCAATCTTTTATAAAATTTAAGGCAGTAATTAACGATGTTAAAGAACAAAATTTTGCATAGAACCCTCGAAACAATTAATATTAATAATTTTCTAAATTTGTGTGGCTTGTAGTAAAATTGTGTGTCAATATAAAGGAATTTATACATTTAAGTGGACAAAATAAAATTTGTGTGAGATTAAGTAATTTTATGTAAATAAAATAAAATTTATGTACGAAAAATACCCAACCATTTAAAATTGATTTAGAATTGATTCCATGGAAATAATTATCCTAGAGAGCTAATCTTTTGTACTAAATGTTAAAGAAAGTTGTAGGTATTATTTTGTTTAATTGTTGTCAGAGATAAAGTTCAATGTTTACAAAAATACATTTTTTTGATATAAGTTTCTTTTTGAAATTCCCTAATTATATACCAGAAAGCGTTGAAATTTTACAATATAAACTAAAGAATAAATTTTGTTATAAGAGAAGAAAATTAGAAATGACGGGAAATCGCATTTTCAGCTGAATACTTTATTTGAACAAAAATAATTATCCCAGTGTTTCTTTGACAAATTACACAATCATTAATTTGTTTACTAATCAAATATTTATTGGAAATAAACTAATTACGCAATTGTAAACAAGAAATGTTTTTTTGGATTTTCAAATTTTAATTAAATTTTCAAAAGATATTTTCTCGACAACATGTAGATTTTAACTATGAAATGTAAATAAAAAATGAATACTCTATAAAATTAACATTTCATTTACAATTGGGTTTCATTAAATCATCCCATTAGTTCCGTTTGTCATTTCCAGTAGGGGAAAAATTCCGATGAACTGCCACTTTTTTGAGGCTTTGGTTGTTTTCATTTGGTTTTGAATAGAGGAAATATAACACTGCCTTAGATTAATCCAAGGCTTTCATAAAAATTTACATAATGTTATTAGAAACAAGGAATGTGAACGACATTGTTAAATAAATAGTTTAACCAGAATCTCCCTTATTTATAAGATATAAACTTAAATCACCGAATTATAATTAAACATTTTCAAAAATTAAGTACTTTGAAATTTTTGCGGTAATTTTAATTTTTTCCATTAAATATTTTAATACATTGCGCTCACTTGGCATCTCGCATTTTTAATTAACTTTTCATTTAAGAAAAACTAAATCATTTTAGTTTTTATTACTAATGGATTCGCAAGAGTTCTGAAAATTCGTGAATATCAAAAAAACATCGATATCTTTACTGATTCATATTCAAAAAAATTTTATTAATAAATATAATGTCAATAATAATAAGAACAAAATTTCTTTTATAAAAATAATAGGTATCAAAATAAATGAAAATAAGATTGCTTATTGTATTTTCAGTTTTTCTAGAATATTAATCTTGACAATCGAATATAAATTTAGGCAAAGCATCAAATGAGCAGAGAAGGAACTACAGAAGCGTCTTTTGACGTTGATAGTCAAAGTGAGTTTCAAGTTCTATCGGATGAATACGAACAAAGGAATCAAGGGGAAACATTGCCTATAAACACAGACCAAGATAAAATGGAACCTTTTGATATACCAGATACGGATATAGTTCGTGAAAGTGAATCTATGACTACAAGCGATTTCGACGATCATGAAGAAATTCAAAATAAAGAAATCACAAACGTGCCTATTGATGATAATCGTGAGTTTTTGAAATATTTTGTTAATTCAGTCAAAAAAAGCGGTTTAATTTTAAAATAATTTGTAACCAAAATGAATTATTTATATTTCCAGATATTGACCTAGACCTAATAAATCAGTTCGACGAATTGCAACAATCAATTGAGCCTATAAAAGCGGATGAAAATTGTGGTAATACTTATAATTTTTATTTATATAATAATAATAATTAATTATTAAAATTGTTAAATAATAAAAAAAAAATAATAATAATAATAATAATAATAATAGTTGTAGTTCATTAAATAGAAAAGAAAATAATTATTTAATGTTTTCCATATTTGACTCCAAAATCCAAAGTTGCCAATTTAGAGTAGCCTATTTTACTTAATATAAGAATTAAGTTAAATTGAATAAATAATAATTGAAGAATTATGTGATTAACCCTGTTCACGTACGCAAAAATGTTCATCTCTTAAGTCATCCCACTAAAGCAGTTTCTTTCTCAATTTGACTCTAGCAAAATCATCAATTTGTTGGTCAAAGTTTCCCTTCTTTGTTTCAGCAGATTCGAACCACAAGAATGCTAAATTACCAAGCCGATCTTGATCAATGGAATTTTTGATCAAAAAACGATCGTTATACAGAGGCCATTACTTAATGGTATCGTGAGGTATATACGCAAAATTGTTTCCACACTTGGAAATGCAGACCGTAGACCCGTACCACGAGCTGATTCATATCAATTGGATTTGTGAGGTTTTCATTTTTGGCAAGGATCACAATTTGATCAAGTTCTTCCTCAAACATGTCACAGTTAATGCCATCTTTGTATATGTCCATCAATATTTTTATCGAGTTTATATCACTCCCCTTGTTAGATTGTTCATTAGTAAAAATATTCCAAAACGGCTGTTTATGGTTTCATAGGCTTTCAGACTAACTTTTCACAAACAACGTTCAAGGTGCGAACAATGAATTTTTCTCTTCCTTTTAACATAACATCATTCAATTCTTCAAATTCGTTTTAATACACCAAAAATTGCACTCAAAAAATAAGTGTAAATACCGCTGCTGATTTGGACAATCGTGACAAAAACGCTTTGCAAGTTTAAACATTGTAAGAGAAGCGGATCACTTTATCCACAGTGCAAAAAATTCTCGAAACTCAGATCTCAGAAAATTTATCGAACGAAAATTCTACCCGAAGAAAGATTTGTCAAAAAGAAAATATATCAAAGAAGAATTTATCGAATAAATGTGCAGCATCATGACCTTGGATATCAATGAAAGAAAAGAATCTTTCTTTTACGTAAGGACAAAGTGAGCTGGTCAATGTGACTTACATAGGATGTTGAATCAAAAATCAATACAAAATACTAGGCCCCTTATAACTTGAATACATTGAGCTTTTAAACTATCCTCTAATATTGTAATAAATTCATCGCTAACTGTATTGGATAAATACTTGTCCACAATTCACCCAATTTTTGATATGGTTCTCCAGGAATTAATCAAATTCAAATAAAATAATCAAGAAAAGTTAAATAGTTACATTTGTAGACCTTCTGGATTCTCCATGCCCTCTAAATACCAGATCTTGGGCAGAAAGCAATTTCACTTCAGCGACTACCTTTTTAAGAACTTCTCTTCAATGCGCCATTTTTGTACCAAGCGCTTTTAATACGTTATCATTGAGCACCGGTGGTCTTTTGAATTTTCATTTGGAGTTAGAACTGCTGATACGTTTCTCTAATCGAAATAACAATTCGTTAGTTGTGTTCTCTTTTTAGAAAACAACTTACAAATATAGCAATAAATTTTACTGTTTGTTTCACTATAACTTAACCACTCACGTTTTTCTCTGATTCCGTTTGATTTTTGTAAGTAAACATTCCGTCTCGATCATCGACGTAAATGACATGCATTTTTTCCTCATTTCAATATCCACATATTTTGGTTTCTGAGTAAAAAATTGTTACCTAAACTTTTTACTGATCAATATATTTAGGATATACTATTTCAGTTTTAGAAAATGCATTATTATGAATTTCGTATTTTCTAAATCGAGTTTGTTTAATCTGCGGCTCGGAACGCCATATTTTGCAGCCCGTTCATGGTATATCAAATATAAATCATTCCAATATTGGTGTTGTGATTTTCTCCATTTTTATAATCATAATGTAATTAAAATTAATTCAATAGTTATTTGCGCAACTAGGAAGAAATTTTTTTTCATGTACTTTTTATTTTTAAAATAAATTAAAATTTTAAATATAGTTAACTTTTTTATGCGGCCTTCAAAAAATCTACCATGTTGCCCAGATGCTACAAAAGTTACACCCTTGTTCTTAAATATGAAGGGGATTTTCATCGTTAATGTTTGAACCGTGTCTGTTTATTGAGGTCAAAGAGAAATTCACTTTTGACTGCGTTAGTCTCTGTAATTTCTAAATCTCCTATTAGAAATGGCGATGTCATTTCTAGTAACTGGAATGGTTTTCCTGATTGTGTAAAATGATCAACGACTATTACATTCACATTTGTAGAAGATAGCGAATGACAAATTAGTCGTAACACTAACTACATTTTGAACATCAACATGTCTACGACTTACGAATACATCAATTAAGTTTTTGTGTTTTCTTATCGCATGCCCACGCTTCTTTCGTTTTGCGGCTACAAAATCGTAGCCACATTTCATTGTGGCAGATTTAAACTGAGATTTTAATTAATATTTATTATTGTATAATTTTTAATTATATTGATTATATTTATATTATATCAGTGAGTAAACTGCAGCACGCGGCCTTCGTTTGCGTTGCTGCTAGTTGCTAACAAGTTCGATGTTGTTTTCCTCAAAATTGAATATTATTAGTCCAATTGAGCAACGTAAACCATCAATTAATTCCAATAATTAACCTTTATGTAAATGCTAAACTGTTAAATTATAAAAAAAGGTTATATTAAAAATATGTCATTGAAGACAAAATTCACGCATGTTTTTTATAAATTCAACAAATTATTTTTTTCAAACGCGCCACTGCATAGAATGTAGTCAACTGAGAAATGGACCAGAAAGGCAAATAATTATTTTGTCTCAGACAAATTCAAATTTTCATGAAATAATTTTTTTTATTTTTCTTTATTTCATACTTAATAATATAGGCGATCAAAACGAAGCATTACTTAAATGTGATTCTTCCAAGCAAGAAAATGAGCCAACTAATGAATTCGAGGATTTCCAAGAAGCCATTCAGATGGAAACCGATTCAATCAGACCTATCACAGAAGGATCCAAACATATTCAATCAGAAACTCCATCGGATTTACTGGAACAATAGATCATGTCAAATTTGATTTTCCAAATATTGAAAACTAATTAAATGTTGAAAACAATAACTTTTAAAAATGTAAAAATTATACTTCATAATTTGATTAGAGTTCCTATCATATATGATTTCAATGTTTTAGCATGCGACGCCGAATATAGCTTGAATTATTATCATTGTGGGTGTGTGTGTGTGTGAGTGTGAATTTGATAATATATAATGTGGCGGTAATTATTTTTATTATATTATTTCCTGCTCTATGTCCAATATGATCATTTGTCACTGTCCCAATTTATTGATGCTTTGGAAATTATTATTATTATTATTATTATTATTATTATTATTATTATTGTTGTCATTAGTAGAATGATTGATTATTTGTTGATCAACTGTGATTTTCATTATTAATATTGATCTCACCTAGTAATGTTTTATTTGACAACATCTGATTATTTATTTAGATTTTCTTTATATTAGAGTATTTATTTCAAATAAATTCCTGCTACAAATAAATTCCTTTTAGTGTCGGGTGATTAGTAAAAAAATAGTAAAGAATTTGCTCATTTTGAAGTGTGATGCGGCATTTAGTAACTTTTTGTTCAAGCACTTTCAGGCGTGGCGCCCCATCAAAAATAGGAAAAGAAATTTTTGTTTTAAAAATCACATTTTTAGGGATCAAAATAATATGATCCAATATTGATATTGGATCATATTGGAAACATGAGCTGCAGGCTAAATAGAAAGTACCCGATGATTTGGTTTAAAATATTTTTATTTAAAAAACTTCATCATTTGATTATCTAATACCGAAACATCAGATGAAATATGTACACGGTGTACCGAATAAAATTCCGAAATTATGTCACAAATCTCAGATGTATTATATAATACTTATAGCTAAGCCGGTGTTTGCAATCTGCTGCGTTACATCATTTTAATTATATAGTCAATTCTTTTTTTTATGCGGTAGATAGTTCCTCAGAAAACAGTATAAAAAAGACATGAATTACGTTGTATAAATAGAGATATGTTCCATAATTTTCGAAAAGCACATAAAACCAAAAGTTCATTAAGATTTGGCGGCGAAACTGAAAAAAACAAAATTATGTAATAATAAAATATAAAGTTTAATAACCTTTTTTTGCTTTTAATATTTTTAAAATTTTGAAACGGAACCTTGTGATTTGAATGATTCTCTATAAAAAATATTTTGTAGGTTTAGGTTTGACAAAGATTACTCCTATTCTGGATCAAAGGCGATAAACCACATAACTTCAAAAATGCATAAAAATGAATTGATTGTACTTGTTTTTCTTATCTTCTTCGCTTAGTTTTTTATTTTGTTTTACTTGATATCTTATCATTAAGTTTAAATACATTTGTTGATGGTACATACCTTATCAACACATTAAAACAAATCAAAAAATCATTAGTTTTAGGAAATTATTAAAAGGAAGATGATAAAAATTAACTGAATAGCTATTGGGCTTTGCTTCATTTGGCAGCAGTAAGTACTAAGGAAATGAAAATGTTTGAAATTTGAAGTATCCATCAAAAAGTTCAGTCAAAAAGAAAATGACTAGTGGGTGCTAATCGTTATGGGGTTGTACAATTTTCAAAAATTATAATAATTAGGCACAAAATTAAAATAATAAAATAATTAATTAAAAATAATTAAAAAATCAAAAGCAGTATTTTCCGGGGGAAATTGGGATTTGCCGATGCCAGTTGACCAGACGATTACGAAAATAATATTATATAATTAATTTGCGGTCCTTAGAAAAAGGTGTTCTCCGGGAGCCAGATCAAAATCTTAATCAATTCAATTAGTTTTTGAGGAAAGATTTTCTATTGGTGGGTTACTGGGTACTATGGTTTGTTTTAATCTTACTGTGGTTACCCAGGTAACGCCATATAAATATTTCTTTGCTGCCATTTGGCAACCGTTGCTAAGCAACGTTGGAACTGTGTTCGAGTGGATAGATCGTCCGCAAAAAGTGAGCGTTATTACTAATGCTGTAATTGCCCGAACGATCTCTGGGTTCAACGAGCTGTCGTTAGAAGACTTGTGCTCGCTTTAGCTTATTAGGTCCCCTTTATGTCGTAGATTTTATCGTTTGAGTTCATCATAAAACAAAACAAATTTGACAATTATATATTAAAATTAAAACAAGTGGCTACATATCATGATGATGCATTTTAGTGTGTTGGTTGCGGGTTTTTCAATATTCGAGCGGCTCGGCGTTTTGCCCGCTCCTTTCGTCCAGGACGATAACTGTTCGTTGTTGGTGTCGTTTTTGGAGTTGCTACCGTCTCTCGGTAGGCTAATTGGGCAGGAGCAAAGACGAGGGGATAAGTTACAGCTGCCCCCTTTTGACAGGCAGATAGTGCAACCTCCAGTCCCCTTATTTGTGTTCTGAGGCTCTGATTTAATTGCTTTTCATCTGCCCATCCCCTTTGGGCTGCTGTAAGCCTTTGATACATTAACTTGGCCTTCTTTGGGTCCACCCATGTGGCTTTTGTCTGCTGAATCTCGCGGGACAGCTGGACAATCTGATCGTAAAAGTTTTTATTAGTTTTCCGTGCGTGCGTTAGTTCCGTCTGTAATATTTTCAGGGGTTCCATTTCTGTAATAATGAAAATTAATTTTTTGTTAATAAATCCAGAATTATTAAACATAAATTTGATTAGACATAAATTTGCAAACGTTACACTAAGAAGAAAAAAAAATTGAAATCTTAAACAACAAGTTATTTATTAAGATGAATTTCAAGTTTATCAATGTGACGGGCAAGATTAAGAAATCCACACTCCACAGAGCAAAGGGATCAGAGATCTTTGAAATATCTCTCCACCCCTTCGTCGGCAGAGTAGCCCGAGTACACGAAGACGGGCCGTTTCGTGTCTCGGATGCGACTGGCTCGGGGGTCGGATGATCATTACTGCGATTATCCATTCTTCCGCCAGCATGACCAAGCGTGGGGCTGTGCGGCGGCGAATAACCATCGGTGTTGGCGATTCTGCCAGCCGCTATGTCCTCTTCCACGTTTGCCAAGTATTGTCTGGCCCAGATTACGTGGGAGTCGACGCGGCGTTGGTGGTCTTGGAGGCGTGCCAGAAGAGCTCGAGCCCGATCATGAATTTCTTGGGCCGGATTCTGACCGCCTATTTGTCCGTTCTGCATAAACGGTCTCCGATTATTCTCTCCCGAGGGTAAGACGTTCCCTTGGGTTTCTCTTGGTTGGGGCACATCGGGGTATTTTTCCCGCCAGACGCGTCTCCAAGCTTGTCGCCACTGATCGGCAACATGCGTGGGAACATAGACAAAGGGTCCTGATCTTTCTAAACAAGAATTAATTAAAGTGAACCATTTAAATTTTTGAGCAGTAATTATCCTGTCTCTCGCCTTATGTTCATTATATCGACATCCTTTTTTTCGGCATTATAACTACTTCAAGTGTCATTATCTTGCTAACCCTTTCGTTGTTTTAGTTAATCATTTTACGTTCACGAAACAATTTCTACAAACCGGTTATCCACTCCGGTCAATCATTGGACAGTTGTACAATCCTAATTGAACCTACATAATAATAGTTATCCTAAAAATCTCGAGTACTGACGCTTTCAAATTTCTAAATTTATCCATTTTTTCAATTTGTTAGAAGAAAAATTTAATTTCTATTGTTTGAATCACTTAAATAATAAATTTAAAACAGTATTAATTTGATTCTTTAGCGATCGTTCTTCCCAATGCAAAGAAATAGTTCTCCCTCATGATTTACAAGTTACATGGAAGAAAATTAATAGCGATCAATGTCTGCTTATACAGGCAGATTGAAAATTATATCTCGATTAAAAGGAGGGATTTTAAAATACCAGCCATCGTTGAAACCTCAGCATGTGGATATTATTACCGGAAACTGAATTCTCTTCCTATAAACAGGTATAATAAAAGTTTCAAAATTATGAACGATTTTAACATCTGGAAGCGGAATCTATTGGCAGACTAATTCGGTTGTTGTTTGGTATATCATTTAAACCCTTCATTATATGGTCTCTAAATAGTTAAAGGCTCCGTATTGTTTAAAAAAAAAACTTGTTTATCGTAGCATAACGAAAATTCCGATGATACCCGTTGAGTGAAGTTAAAATCAGAAATTCATTCGTGGAGACTTGGCAAGAGGGAAGGAAAGAAAATCCGACTTTGAAATCTCGATAACTAAAATTCTCAAAACTACCCACCGGGTGTAATGTAAAACGTAAGTTCATCTGTCGACTGAAAACTAGTAGTTATAAGATTATTTAAAGAAAAATTTATTTACCGAACAATAGTTGATACAAATACCGAATAAATGGACTATGCATTAAAATTTATCTTCCCAATTAATTAATAAGATTATTGTAAAAGAAATCAAAATTTTTATGTAATTTAGTAATCTTATGAACTAATCCCACGTGTTTAAAAATACCTAAAAATTCATAGAAATGATTCCAAGTAGTTAAAATACCTAAAAATTCATTTGGTTTAAATTAGAAAGCATAAAATTTATAAGACCCAGGTGAAAAATGGTCAATTACTGATTAAAAGTCTAAAACGCTTGTCTACTTCGAAATTAAATTGGTGACTTCCTAATCGTGATTTAACCAAAAAAAAATTGTAACATAAATAATTGAATAAGACCATATCAAACTTATATACACCTGTTACAAGTATAGGAGAATATTCGTAGTAGGGGCTATCATATCGGAGTTGAATAAGTACAAATTACCAATCAAGGTTTATTTACAAAAAAAATTATAGTAACTAGGCTTGGGCTACTTCATCCTATCTTGGTTATTGGACTTAGTCAATTTGGCAGGGTTGGGTTGATGTTGCAAAGCTTTTTACCTACGGCATGTACCGGATTAATAGTAAAGTTATGAAATAAATAAAAAATATATTATACTTAATGTCTGTCTTTCGGAATTTAACTTGATGCCTTCGTCTGCAATTCTGGCCGTTGTGTTCTTATTCATCGAGTTTTCTTGTCGGTACATTTCCAATTTACTTTTCTATTTAAGACTCTAATTGTCAAATCAAACTATCAATAGTTAATATATAGCTCGGGGTGTCATTTACAGACCCGAGGAGTGTGTTGGCGAGTTGCGTCGCCTATTGGCATGCGAATGTCTGCGATTAAGTTTGCATGCGTAATGCCAAAGTTGGTTATGTGAGGGGGAATATCGTTATCGATCGATTGGAACGTAAATGTCAAGTCGAGCAAAATATTCTCTGATTAGGTTATTTACTTTCTCGGTGTATCACACTATTTCTGATGGATGAATCCTCGTTGGTAATCAATTAATTCAGAACAAGTAATAGATATTATATATTTTAAGTTATTGACTTTTAGCCTTTTTAGAGAATTATAATGTATATAGTGGATTTAATCCTTTCATTTAATAAAATTATTCCTAAAATTTTTTTTTTATTATTTGAGTTATATTATAGAGAATTCTTCATTACGATTGCGCTCGGAGTTTGTTTATCGCCTAATCTCATACTTGTAAATAGAAGTTTTTATTCGGAATTGTCAATTTCTAGGTCATAAGAACTAAAGGAGAATTTTTATTTCTTGATCGCACAGGTGATAAGAACTAATTAAATTCATAAATTCTTTATTCATGCTTTTCAGGAATGTCCCATTTAGATCGCATTATTAGTAATCGCGGTTTGGAAATTAAATTCTTAACGTTTTTTGTTCTTAGTTGTTCGGGGGTATCCGAGTTGATCGTATTGATCACAGGTATTATTTAGGAATTAAATTTTTCGATTTTGTATTCTTAGTATTTTCAGGCATTTTTCTGGCTTCTGGGCCTTAGAAGTTAAACCCAACCCGGAGGAATTCGGAAAAAATCCGCCGCCATTCATCCCTGTATTCCGTGGATTTGATGGAGTCTTGGTATTACTGGATAACGATGTTCTTATTATGTAGTTGTGTAGGTTTTTTGTATAATTTTTAATCTACTGTACTTTTATTGTTTAAAATATTGTTTAATTCAATTTTCCTTGTATCGAAAACTTATCATGGCAATCGTTATATCTAGAAGTGATAGTGACTAAGTCCTTTCCGTTTTTCTCTCTTAATTAAATTTATTTGATTCCAATTAATATGCGAATGGTTTCCGTGTTTAATTTAAGGAAAATTTCTATTGGCCTCAGAACAGGTTGTCCGAGGCTCACACTCATTATTTTATTTTTATTATTTGCCTTAGAAAGTATCTGATTCTCAATTGGGATCTTATACGTATCCCACTAGCTGTAATCTTCACTCAAGTAAGCGTTGATTCTCTACCTTATGTTGGGTTTATATTGAACTAATTATTAAGCTTTTGGGTGGAATAATGTCTTAAAATCTATAACTACACTCTATCCGAATTTGATCAAATTATACTTATTAGGTTAGTAATTAACATGTTGTATTTCGCCCAAATTAATAATTAAAGAAAATGATTTTTAGCATTTCATTTTAACCCTTATTAAAGCTCATATTTTAAGTTCATATCAGCTACTTCAACCTATAATTTATTTAAATTCGTATCCCTAATTTAAAATTAGTTCGTGGTATCCACTCAATATTTATGATTACTTTAACCTCGCCTCAATAGCTTGAAAATTTACAGTTATATTAAATACCTAGTGATAGTTTGAATCTATAATTGATTTTAAATTTATATCAACGATTTCATTTTTTATTCCCGTCACCTTTCCCCAATTTAGTCTTAGGCGCATTGTGTTCATATTATAGTTAATGAGTGCCCACTGGACTACTCGTGTGGTGATTTTGAGCCGTATGTGAATTCAGTTTGGGTCGAATTTATGGAAATTGAGAGACGAGGAAATAGCCAAAAGACCACTTCCCTATCCCTCTCTTCCCCTATACGGAATAATATTGGCGTTCCGACCCCTGCGTTCCGCACGCCGGAGTCTTCACGGGCACGAATCATTGGCGATATTCCACGCACTTACACGAATTCGAATAATATGTTTGATTTTAATAACTTGTGACGTGTCTTTGGCTGTGGGCCGGAAAAATTTCGACAAATATAAAACGAAGTTTTTATGCGTTATAAATATTTTATTAAAATAACAATATAAATTACTCAATCCAAGCATAACAAATTTATCATAAAACATCACCCTCCCCACGCCGAAAATCAAGCAGAGCTCAATCGAGGTTGCGAGGATGCGACGTGGAGAAAGCTTTGAAATAAACAAAACTCTCACTCACTTCGTAATAAAACTATTTCTCAAGTAAAAATGGTTTTCAAGTTTCAAAAACTGATTAAAATTGTGTAAAAATGAATCGGTATATATACCTATTGTACGACCCTAACCCTGCGTGTTCTTTTAGATTTAGTAAAACAAATTTTGACCTTGGAATTTTCTGGTATATTCTAATTTTTAATTTTATTATTTTGAGATTTTATTTGACAATTTTTTTCTTTAGATTTTTGATTGAATTATTTCTAATTCAAATTATTTGATTTTTATTTCATTTTCATGAAATTTTGTATTTTTTAATAAATTGTCAAATTTCGGTCAAAATCGTTGGGTTTTCGTGTTATGTTTATATTTAATTCGTGAGGATCTTGTTGCATTTTGTTATTATTTTAATTTATTTTTGAGTTTATGATTTTATATTTTATTGTTTTCTCTCTCATATTTTGATAGGGTTAATTGGTGTTTTAATAGGTTTGAATTTAAATCTGCATGTTATTTTTGCATGTGTGTTACCGATTCATTTAAAAATTTACAAGGCCGTTTGTGTTCTGGCCCAACACTGTGTACAGAAATCTCAAATCAACAACTGGGCCACAAATAATTGCCAAGAAAACTTGGTTAAATTGTTACAAAATTGAAAATAAATTTATATAATAAAAGAGAGATTGAATAGAAGCTAATCAGACTTGGTGGAAGAGTATTTTGAGAGTTCTATTGTGTGTTAAAGACTTAAAGACATCCTCCCACAGGGATCCCTGCCAGTGATAATTTATTGGAAATGTGAACTGCTGTGAAACATTTGTATCAATAAAAAGTTAATTCTGTGTTGAGTTACTTCAGTGGTGTTTAAAGAGCACGTGGAGTCAGAGAAATAGTTCCTGCCGAACCATTGGAAATATTAACTCAACAATCGTATTCTTATGTAAATGATATCAATAGTTCATGATTAGTCTAAATTTGCATGTGTAGTGCTGTAATCGCAGTGTTTTACAAATTATACGAAGAAGATTTTAAGTCTAAGAAATTTATAAAAATATATAAATATATTTCTTAAACCAGCATAGCCGTTAAGTCTATCTTTTATCTATAAAAAAAGTATTACTATATTATATATATATCCGAAGTTCTCAACCTTGGGCCCGCGACTAGCAATTAGGTGGTCCACGAACATGATGCTAAAATTGTGTTTTTTGTTTTTTAATATATTTTTTCAATAAACCTTCTATTCAGGAACAGAAAGCGTTTAAAATTATAGTTTTAATAGTTTAAAAATGTCAAAGTAACCCAAATTTAAAACTATTAAAAAATAAATTTGTCATATGTCAGGGCAAATTGTCCACAAATATTAAACAGCTAAAACTTTAAACTAAATTTAGTTTTAACCATACATTATAGGCTTTATTGTTTCCTGTAATGGTTAAAAAAATAAAATATTGAATAAACTTAAAAGTCAATAAAATAAAATTCGTTATACAAATAAGTATCATATTCATTTCTAAAATGGACAGATTTATTATTAAAAACACAAAAGACAACGTTAGTAATCAAAATGAGGATCCACCAGATTCATCAGAAGATGAATCTGAAGAAAAGAATGTTGCTCCGGCTAAAAAGAGGCGAAGGTATGATGAGAAATATCTTATGTTCGGATTTGCATGTGTTTCTGTTTCTGACCAACCCAGGCCACGGTGTGGTATATGCTCGCAAATTTTGTCAAACGAAGCACTGAAACCAGCGAAATCGCAAAGACATCTGAAAACTAACCATCCCGAATGCTTAGAAAAACCATTAAAATATTTTGAGCGGAAAAGAAATTCACTCTCAAAACAGAAGTCATTGATATCACAGGCAACCAAAGTTAATGAGAAAGCGTTGAGGGCATCATTTTTGTTAGTCATTCAAACTGCAAAAGCAAAAAAGTCATACACAATAGCTGAGACGCTGATAATGCCTGCTACTCTAGATGTGTGTCTAGAGATGTTCGGAGAAGCAGTGGCCAGCACGTTGAAATCAGTTCCGGTCTCAAACAATACGATACAACGACGAATTGCGCAGGCTGCATGCAATGTTCAAGAACAGTTGGTTTCTCGGCTTTGTGAATGTAAACAATTTGCAATCCAGTTGGATGAATCAACTGATGTAGCTGGTCAAGCTCAATTGATGGCATATGTAAGATACATATGGAAGGAAGATATCGAAGAAGATATGTTGTTTTGTAAAACTTTAAAATGCCAGTGCGAAAATGTTTTTCTGCACTCGATAAGTTTATGTCATATAATCATATCGACTGGAATTGGTGTTATGCAGTCTGCACCGATAGAGCTGCAGCTATGACTGGTAAACAAACTTGGCTGTGGGACGCATTCGAAAACTTGTACCAAATGCCAAATTTACTCATTGTATGATCCATCGGTAGACTCTTGGCAGTAAGAAAATGAGTCCAGATTTAAAGTCCGTTTTTGATCAATCTATCAAAGTAGTTAATTTCATTAAGAATCGTCCATTGAACTCTCGATTACTTGCTACTTTATAGCTCTGATATGGGTTATGATCATAAACCGTTGCTCATGCATACAGAAGTTCGATGGTTATCGAGAGGGAAAGTCTTCACCAGACTGCACAAACTGAAAGATTCTCTGCTTGAATTTCTTAAAGAAACAAATCCTCCACTAGCGGTTTATTTTAGTGCTACGCTGGCATATTTAGCACATATTTTTGAACAATTGAATAAACTTAATTCATCAATTCCGGACCTCAAACTAATCTAATCATCCAAACCGACAAGATATCCTCTTTCATAAAAATACTTGAACTTTGAAACAGAAAAGTTTTGCAGGGTAAATTAGAAATGTTTTCTGAATTGCATGAATTAGCAGAACAACCGGAAAATTCGAATATCGATAAATCATATTTGGTCTCTCTTATCCAATTATTGATTGAACAATTTAATTTTTACTTTGGTGACCTGAATGTACAAAATTCCTCATGGATTTTCAATTCATTTCTTGCAGATGTCGATGACATTAACTCAGTTTTATCAACATCAGAATTAAACCAAATCATTGAACTGACAAACGACTCAACATACAAAATGTTGCAAAAGAGCGTTAGTTTAGTAAAATTTTGGATACACATTTCACACAAATTCCCAGAAGTATAAGAGAAAGCTTTTACGGCTATTTTACCATTTCCATCACCGTATCTTTGTCAGTGTGGATTTTCGACCTTGGTAGCGATGAAAACTAAATATCGTTCTCGATTAGATGCTGAACATGAGTTGCGTAGTGACTGTCGTGCATCACTCCTCGATTGTACAATCTTTGTGCTAATTTCCAGGCTCAGGGATCACACTAAATTGGCGACTAGAACAAAATCTAATAATAATGATGGATAGTAGATAATAAAACTGCAATAAAGATTTGGGTTAAATTTAAATTTCTCAGATAATATACGTTTTATACGAAACAAAATTTTGTATACAAATTTTATTTTTGTCTCAAATCTGAAAATTTACTTTAAATGCTTGTGAATTTGTCTCTGATTTACTTTGTGAACAACCCAAAACCTACCCTAAATAAAGCCTCCAATACAAAAAATCGTTTTCGTCTGGGGCTCGTTCCCAGACCACCTAATCACGAGTGGCTGTCTAATGGTGGTCCGCCACTGAGTCACATAATTTTTGAATGATCCTTGAGTTTGAAAAGGTTGAGAACCTCTGATATACATTATTAACAAATAATATTCGAAATTTATCTACATAACAAAATGGGACAGAAGAATCATTCTCGGTACAGGACGCAATTATAATATTGAAAAGGTTCAAATTGTGAAGGTTCTCCACTACGTTTTCTGTATAAATATAATGTAGGCCTGCTTGTTTCGATTCAACCCGGGAAAAGCCGCGAAAACCACAAATTCGGCAAACAAAAATAATAATGTATTAATTCAAAATTACACTAATAATACAGATCATCTAGTATGCTTGTATTTTTTATACAAAACTTAAACGAGAGTTATTTTTCTTTTCGTGGGCTGTAAATTATAAAAGACGGGCTGAAGTTTGCCACAAGTTTCATTTTGAGATAGCGAAAAGAGAGAATTTGAGCACTTTATCGGATGAAATTTTAATTTTTCTTTCAACTGACTTTCAATGTGATTCTGGAAATATTGAGGAGAATTATGCCGGTGACAGGAGAAATCGGCCACCTTATTTATTAAATGATTGTCATAAGCTCCCCAGCTATCCTCATATATTCTCGCATCGAAATCAATGTTCATATATCTATTTTCATTGGCGAGAGTGTGATCTGAGGCCGATAAAAAGTGAGAAATATTTGTATTTGTTCGAAATATCGGTGAGTGGTTTCCTGGGAAATTGAGGGAATTCCCCATCAGCATGGGTTTTTTATCGGAAAAGTCACAGCTTTCTGTTTTTGCAAAACTCTCCCCATTGCTTGGAAATGAAATAAGATTCGAGCATTTGAGCTTGTTGAGATTGGTTTGAGATGTCATCTGGATTCGTATATTGTGCTTTGAAATCGCAATATAATGATAGAGAGAAACAATACCGGAGAGTTTCATTAAAATGAAAGAGATTACAGTTAAATGGAAAGAGACATCGTACGCATACAAATATTTGCTTTCCGTATTAATAGAGTTTGAGCTGCTGTCGAACGACTGGCTTACGCTGCCAACGTATAGAACGATTCCAATCAGTAAAGCTAAACCTAAATATTTAGTATATATTAGATGTTTAGCATTTAAATAAAAAAAATCAAAGCAAAAATATGCTCTTAAGGAAGTTAAAAATTCAAAAACTAATATGTTAAGTTAAAATTACTATTCTATGGGAAAAAGCTTATGATCCAATTCCTCGTGTTCTCAGCCAGAGAAAGAAACTCAACGCAATAAGTTTTATTTGTACCAAAGATCACAACTTTTCCAATTTTCACTGACAAAATAAAAAGCTTTCATTTGATATTAGGGTCAGATAAACCTTACAAGAACCACCTCAAACTGAACAAATATGATTTAGCCTGACAACCAGCCTATGCTTTTCGCTCTTATTATTTATAAACTATTTTTAGTTAAATCTTTAACAGAAAAATCGTTTTGAGATCACCAATTTCGTTCTTTCCAGCTCACTGATCACAACTTGACATCCTGGTTCTTCAGGGAGATTCAAGAACCTAACCAAAATGGATTTGAATTAAAACTGCTAAATACAAAGCACATTCGAATGTTAGAAATTCCTAATTTTGAGATAAACACAATTAGTAAAATTAGTTCCAAAAAATTCATGAAAATAATCTTCAAAATTGGGAACTCTCCAAAACTTTAGCAGCACTTTTAAAAATCCACAACAATTTTTTTTCTTAAATAATGCTTGTCAATTAAAAGTTCTAATGGCAAATAAAAAAATAAAATTATGCTTCCAATAAATACGATTACGACTCTTGCTTCCTCACCTCTACGGAATAATATCAACGCGATAAAACAAAATAAACTTAAAATTTAAAATCTACATGCAAAAATTTATTTTGGAGGTTTCTTCAAAAAATGATTTCAATACAAAATGTATTTTTGACTACGTTCCTCTAAGCTTAAAAGAAAAAAAAGCAAATAAATAGAATTTTTTTCCTTCATGTTTGAAACATGTTTAATAATCTTTTGTCATGTATCAAGATGATGAAATAAATTTTAGGTTTATCAACTTACTTGGAGGTACCTATATATAATATTTGTTTAATTAAATTCACATTAAATTTGTCAAATTTAATATAATTTGTTCAACAGATTTTCTTTTTATTTTAAGGGGCCTCGCATTTTGTCATTGAAGTGGTCCACAGGCTTACTAGGGCCAGTTCTATCAATTTTCTGTTCCATTTTCAACATCTATGATAGTTTTCTATGAAAAATCACTTTTAAAGTATTCTACTCATATTTATGAATAGTAAATAAATAAAAATAAATTTTAATTACATTAAAACAATTGAATTCGTGTCAAGTGTGAAGAAAAAAAATTATAAATTACCTCAAAAAATTATAATGTAACAAATATTTATAAAAATAAAGGATTTTCAATTAATTAAATAAAATCATCAGCTTGCCAGAAATTGAAATTAATCTAAATTTGCCATGCAGTAGAATAAATTTCACATTTGAATTTCTTGCGAATACAAACAAACAAAATTGAAATTCTAATTGGCAGTAATTAATGGGCATTCGTCAGAAAATAGGATAATTCATCTCGATGAGCATCTGGATATGGTAGACAGAATTGGATCATATTGTCCCATGTATTCGACAGACTATTTATGTAAAATATTTGAGAAGATCTAAAATATGCAGAGATTGACATTTGTCTAAGTTGATAGTCGGTTAGTTTATAAATCCTGATGAATGGTCTATCAAAGACATGAATATGAAGAGAATTGATAAAGCGTAAATGGTGATAAACATAGGATATAGACCTTGTACTAGAACTGGATCTTGAAATTTTGTTTAAAAGGATCAAAAACAGCATGATGAATTAAAATACACGATCATAAATCAAATGATACAAAATAAATTATAGAACACATTGAGGATTATTTAACATAGTTAAAATGACGAAATGCAAGAAGATGAAAAGCATCGAAATAGTGAAAAGAGAAACAACGGATTCGAAAAAAAAGAATAGACAATCGAAAATTAGAATGATTATTAGTCGTATTGACAGACTTATATACAGTTTATAGCAAAGTTAAATCAAAAAAATCCATTATTACAAAAATAATTTAATATCAAAAACAGATTAACATATTTCATAATTCATTTGACTTTGAAAAATTGGAAATCCGACAAATTGACCGATAAGATAGTTAAAAACAATTTGTTTTAAACATTTTTATTATTACGAATTTACAGAGATTTTTTTGCGTTTTTTATTTTATTAACCGAGCTAGCATCAATAAAACAAAAGTTTTTAACTCAAGAATCACTAAATCTTGATCCAATGTCATAATAAATGGATCATAATAAAATCTGAACTGACCTGAATATTTCTAAACCGAAAATTATGAAAAGAAAATCTCAAAAGTAGCAAAAAATTATAAAATATTCCTTTTCTCTAATAAAAATAATTTTCAAAGCCAGTCAGAGAAAATAATTTATGAAAACTTAAATTAATTAATTAAGTTTTATTAGATTTCTCTCAATCGGTAATATGCAGAAAATTCTTAGAATTTTTAATAAAAAATTTCTTTTCCTTTATTGAAGCCTCATGATTAAAAGATCATAATCGAGTTTCATTGGCAAATGATTGGGGGGGCAACAAAATCTTTCCCAGATTAAATAATATTGAAATGATAACTTGACAATAAAATGAGTTCACATTTTATTTTGCAATTAAAAACTGAATAATTTCTGTCAGTTGATTATGAAACTCCTTTTACATTTTATTAACTTTTTATACACTATAATTGTAAAAAAGGATAATTAAAGAATATTTTATAATTAATTATATTAACCTAATATGCAATAATTTGTAAAAATTGTGGTTTTGAATATCAGAGGTTGGTTGTGATGTATTTTAATGATTGTGTTTGAATGTTTGTGTATTCTGAATCGATAATTAGAAAACCAATAAACTCCCTTGTAGGTGTTACACAAAGAAGAGCTATAAAAAAGTGTGTTGAAGATTTGACGTCAAAATAAGTATGAGGCCGTCAATAAATGACGTCACGCGATTTTGGCCAAGTTTTTACTCCTTCCCTTCCCTCGTCACATGTTGTCACAAAACGTTAGACCTCACTCAAATATGACGTCTCAAATCTTTGGACCCATTCCCATAAAATGCCTTATTTCCTATTTGAAAATGAACATATTTCAAATCACTTTATTGACATTTTAGTATGTATTTAGTGTAATGCTGCACTAATATCACACGAGAAAACATATACTAAAAGGGAAAGTTGAAATTAGCATAAAATTATGTTGAAAAATACAAAATTTAAGATGTGACGTCACAGTTCTTAAACATTCCCCTTCCACCTCCCACACATCGTCATAAATGTGAGAATCCCTCCCTAGGTGCGTGACGTCATTTATGGACAGCCACTATTACGCAATTATACCTTTTTTAAAAAAAAATATGAAAAAATTTTATACATTCTTAGCTCCTTGATCAAGGCAGTCTTACTTCACTATAACTTTCAGTCTACCTTTTATATATTTTTATATATTGTTTATAAGTATTTCTTCATCGTTCTTCAGTTTATCAAATCTTAATTTAGCCAAAGCACTCTATGTGAAACATAAATTATCAAATTTTATACATAAATTATTGCTTTTATAATCATTTGTCCTTAAAAATGTCCCAACAAACCCGCAAATGAAAATCCCTCGTAAGACAACCCCAACATTGCCGCCCGAATCAAAATTATAAATTTCCAATTCATATATGGAATATACGAGATTGAGTCGTTGACTCCATTCCTCGCACAAATAATTCTGTAGAAGCGTGGCATCGACCATTCCAACAAACAATTACTGGTATCCATCCTTCAGTTTATAAAATATTTGAACATTTCATACAGGAACAAGATCACTTTGAAATCACAATAGAAAGATACAAGGAAAGCTTTAGGCGACCAAATGCTTCAAAATGTAAATACGTTAAATTAAATGAAAGACTGCAGGTATATATGCAGTTATATTGCAATATGGATATGTTAGATTCTAATATATGATATTAAAATGAAACAATTAAAAAATATTAAAAAAGAAAATATGAATGAAAGAAAATGAAAAAAGAGAAAATTTATGAAGTAAAATTTAAAAACATTGAAATTAATAAATAGGATATATTTAAGCATAAAATTATTAGACAATAATAACATTTAAATTTCTATATGATGCGTTAAAAACTCTAAATTAAGTGCCAACTTTCTCAAATACTCTCACCGTTAGAGAATATGCTCCGGATATTCATTAATAAATGATTTTGTTAAATGTTATTATTGTTTTAGTTGAATAAAATTTGTTGAAAAAAGTAGAAATAATTACGCATCAACCTAATTATATTCAACAGATGCGGAAAATCTAGACATTCTCAAGAGTGCTGAACATGCAGTGAAAATGGGTGACAAGAAATTTGCATCGAGGTTTGATGGAGAGAAGTAGACGGTATCATTGCAGTGCAAAGAGAAATCTACTATCTTACAAAATGAAGTCGTCGAATATGCAATCAAACCTTAAGTGTGAAAAGAGTCTGAAACTGGAGTGAGGATATGTATAATGATTGATTAGCTAAATGTCTATCAGATAGACTCTATCCATACACAGCTTCACATTAGAAACACGCAAAAGCAAATTGTTTTCTAGCGACCGGCTGAAACTGATTGTGGCATTTTGCGTCTTTTTTGATTTGTTCTCGATTTCAGAAAACTTAATTATTATGTGAAAAGTTACATTTGGTGACAGTGTTGTGTGTGGTGAGAACTTAAAATGGAAACAAACGGAGAACAGTTATCGATGTCTGGCCTAAAAAATTCTTGTTTATAGGACGTTTATGAGACGTTAAAAAATCAAACTGATGGTTTATTCAGCCACGGAGATGAATAAACTGAAAACAGTTCTCAGCAATGAAAGCAGAATTAGTGCCCATAAAATTTCAAAGACTTTAGACATCGCTTGTAGACATCACTTTGGAATTATAAAGGAATTCACCACAGATGACAGCATACCCATTATTGTATAGTTGGCAAAGTCGGCGAAAATCCATTGAAATGTTTTGATCCGCATTCCAAACACGTCGTTTAAGTGTAGAGCGTCATTTTGCTGCCTATGATTATCAGTGTTGTTGGCAGTCTTGTGTTTGTCATTTTTTTTGAAAATACCTTTCTTTTTTATTTTCATTTTTTTTGCGGACCACAATTCTAAATAATTCAATGTTTCTTTGATGAAACATTTAAGTGAGAAATCCTAATCTATCTTCTTTTTATCATTCAATAACAAAGCCACTTGGTGTTCTTTTTTGTCTATTATATCTATATTTTTTCCTTAGTGTTTTTTTCATTCTACATTTCATATTTTCAGTTTCCTTGAAACTAGTTTCGTATATTCTTGATTGTGAGGTAATTGAATTCCATCATCAAAAGTCGGTTGCCATTCTTTTGCCGATTTGTTAGTGCTAAAGTATGTATTCTTCATCAAAGACACTACAATGACTGTTAAGTAGCGTTTTCTTTTATCAGTTTTTAATAGGGAATCCAATGCCGGTTTTCGAGTACTCGGGTACTCGGTATTTTTTAACTAATTTCGAGTGCTCGACTACTCGCCATAAATTAAACCCGATATTGAGTATCTATTTTAGAAAAAATACACTAGTGTTATTCAAAATATAAATAAAAAAACGTAGAAGGCGAAGTGATAAAAATGTATTTCTATGTTGATTTTTAGTTTTTGTTTCATTTTTGATCAATATAGTTAATATCGCGTTTTTTTGTTTTCCATTGCTAATAGTTTTTACTAGTTTTTCTTTCTTTATCAGTGAAGCTCAATTTAAAAAAAATTATTTGGTAAGTAAAATTATTTTTTTGTATATTTTTTGATATATATATATATATATATATATTATACACACACATATATATATATTGATGAATAAGTAAAATGTTCATTAGATTGTGGATAAGACCCCATTTGCAAAAATAACATTAAAGAAAATATATTTTTGTTTCTTCTTTGATCAATTCGCGTTTTTAAGCATTCTTCATTTCAGTGGCAAAATCATCATTGGCTTCTTGGAGCTTATTTAAAAGAAATGTACAAACTCCCTCAGCTTTCAGTAAATTACTGCCTTCTTTGCTCAACTCATTTACCGCTAGCTCTATAGGTCGTAAAACTTCAGATATGTCCTGCAAAACATTAATATATTCTTCTCTATACTTTTCTTTGCCCAGCTCTTCTAAAGTTTTGTTAATGCAATTACTCCATTTTAGGAAGCGGTTAACCATAGGAATAATAGAATATATATATCTATTGTAACATAATTTATTTTAACTTTTTTTAATCCAAATACAAAAATATTGTGTTTATTCTGTTTTAACCCAATAATTTTTAAAATCATTGCTTGTTTATGTGCTATTCTTTATCTTCGAACTTGAAATTACGTATTAGTAGCTATAATTAAATGCTTATATTATTAATACATAATAATAACTATTTGTTATTAACATAGTAATTTTTATTAAGGTATATTTTTAAACATAAGCAAAAATGTCATCGAATAAATCACCAGTGTGGGAGTATTTTGGAAAAATGGGAAATCAGAAGCAATATGCAGTTCATGCAAAACTATTATCCAACGCCAAGGATCTAATACAACTGGAATGATTAACCACTTGAAATTGCACAACATTTTTTTCCAAAAAAGAAAAATGATGATATCGACTAATTTGTTTCAATAAAAATCAAAAGTGGATGGTACTGGTATGCTAAACTTTGTCAGACGAGAAACACTTAAAGAAATATTGACAAAATGTGCTGCCAAAGACGGTTTTAGCATAAAAGCATTAACTTCTTCTGAGCCATCAAAGGTTTTGTACATAATCGCGGATATAACATGCCGAAAAGTGAAACAACAGTTATCAAATACATAATGCAGTTTTATGAAGATAAAAAAGCTGAATTTGGAAAAGGAATGAGAAAGTAAAATATTGCTTATATCGAATCGTGTTGCTCCTATGGATAGTTATTTTCTTGATAATGGTGTAAAGGAATCAAAATAAAAGATTGTTCGACCAACAGAATTAGGAAGTAGTTTGAAATTGAATCGTACAATAGAAGTCAATTTCCAAGTTATTAAGGTCTCGAATATCTTAAGGCTATTAGGATATATTCTCACAACTAAAGAACTTATAGCAATAAAACAAAAATTATTGTATAAATTAATGATAATTTATGTTTCTTTTATAGTGTTTTAGCTAAATTAAAATTTGATGCACTGGATGAACTCAAGAAAGACAGAGAAAGGCTAATAAATTGAAATAGTATAAAAAACAATATATAAAAAAAATTTTCAAAAATAATATCAGTAAAACAATGAAAAATCCAAAAAAAATAATTTTCACTAACCTGAAATAACAAAATTTGCCCCTGCGATCATAATCATTTTTTCAATCTGGAAGCAAGTCTGATTGAGAAGAGCGCAGCTACAAGCAATGCTAAGGAATACCAGGCTAATAATTGGGAAAATGGCACTCGGCTGCATTTCAACTGAATGGGAGGGAAATATTTAGATGATTTTACATATCTTATTAATGAAATTTATTAAAAATATTCCGTATTTAATCAGAATATGAATATTAAAAAGATGAATACTCCTTTAATTTTGTAAAAATTGAAATTGCATTATATAAATGTAAATAGTTTTCGTATAGCATTTAATTAACTCTTTCAATAAGACTTTTGTCCAGTAAATATAATTATACTACTGTGATCAAAAGCTTTCCAGAATACTATTTTAAATGAAGCTCTTCCATTATATTAACAAACATTTACCATTTATGTTAACAATTTCACTGCTATATCCCATATTTATATAAAAATACTTTCGAATTTAGTTAGTCATTTGTATTATTATAGCATTCACTAATTTTTTAACTTCGACTTTTGTAGTAATATTACGAAATATATGTGAGAGGGAAAATCATTACCTGCTACCAACTGATATGATAATGAGGCGTTGAACAAAATATACGTCGGTAAACGTGTTAAATTACCAAATACGCCAAAGAAAAATTATTGATTAATTTGACAAATATAATATTAATTGATAATTTTTGATATTTATAATTAATTTATAACACAAAATTGACGAGCGTAATAGCCACAAACTAAGGTCATATATAAGAGCAAGAGATGAACAAAAAGAAGCAATTTAAATAATAATTTATGGCTGCTTTTTAATTGGTTAGTATATTAAATAAAATGATCAGTATACATTGGTCACTAATACTGCCTCAGTATCCATTTTATCAGTATATACATAAATTGATTAGTAAATAAATTAAGTGATCAGTATTTTGTTAAGGTGAAAAGTACTTCTTTTAAATGACTAGTAAGTTGAATTTGATCAGTATATAATCCATAAATAGCTAACAAGAGGCAATTTCTTAAGTATTTTCATAAGCACTTAGAATTTGTTTGGATATATTTATTCGAAAAAGTAATTTAATAATGATTAATTAATTAAGCAATCACATTGGCTTCAGAAAGTAATAGAAAATCGTTTATTGCATGGATTGCGACTCTTCCGAATAATAGCTAAAAGTTTACCGAAGGAAAAATACAAATGCAAACATGTTATTGGTTTAGTAATTCGCCTAAAGTAAGCCATGCCACCACTTGAAGCCAAACAAAGACCAATTGGGCAGACGATAAAGAGACAGACCAAAGAAAGCCACAAAAAGCTCTGATTGTTGAATAAATAATTTATTTATATTTTTTAAAATTAAAATAATTAATATTTTAATAAATAATTAAAATAATTAATATGACTTGAGAATTAAATACTCATTATTTGAAAGAAATTTTAATCAAAAAAATTTAAAATATTAATCATTTAAGTTAAATTACTGATAATTTCTATAAAAATACTAATTAAAAAAAATTAATTTACTAATCATTTTATTTAAAACACTGATCATTTAATTAATCACAATAATTTATTTAATAAAATTCTAATGTAAACCCTTTTTAAAAATTTCGAAAATGCAGATAAAATATTCGAAAACAGCACTTTACTAAAATTTTAATGAATCTTACCTTTTTGAAAATCAATCGTAAATTCTCTGAAATTCATAATAAATATGAAAATTTCATTTTAGAAAAAGTACATTAAAAAATTAAAAATATTAAAAAATACATAAAAACAAATTTAATAGAAAATATAATTTTTAAATTAACAACTGACCATAATATTTTTCTTTGTTGCACATAATTTATAACAGCTGTTGAATATACTATTCCCATAAAATATACATATATAATACCAGTCCAAACAATTACATCAAAATCGACATCCGCCACATCCTGAGAGAAAGAATAATACCTAAATTTACAAGTATCGGCAAAATTATTATTTTTTTTTTACTTCTTATATGCTGTGGTATTTTACTCCCGTGTTATAGTACTGTGTTTTCGTTAAATATACTAACATTAAGGTGACGATTTATTTTCAGTCATAAACCTGATAAAAATAAATGATTCAAAAATCAGAAAAACCTAATTATTTTTTTATTTTAAGACAAATTCATTTAATTTTTTAATTCAAAATTCAAAATAAATAAAAAGAGAAAAAATAAAAATTTATGTCTTCATATATTATATTTTTATAAATATTTTTTAGTAGAACTTATTTGTCTAAGCAAATCTGATCTGCTTTTCAGATAGTCTTTAGTAAAAACCTTTTCACTCATAGTGGTACAATGATAGAGATTCCTTTAAATGCTTTTGTACATATTGGTTCATGGAAGGTGTAGCTATTACATGACAATTACAGAAAGGTGGTTTCAAGAAGGTGCGCTTATTAGGGATTTCCAATACATCAAATTCTATCACAGCATATGTAGCGCTAATTAAAAGGTGGCGCTTCTTTAGAGATGCTCTATTTGGGAAGTTTCACTCTATTTTGTAGTTCACTTTTTCAATTAATAAAACAAAAGTATTATAAATAAAATTTAATAATTTAGTTTTAATGCATTTAAATTTTTAAATGACATTGAAAAATAAAAAAATTATTAGAGTAATCAATTTAAAAATGGCGCCAAATATCCGAATTATTAAAACAAAATTATTTTAGTTGATTTAAAATTACACCAAGTTATTATATAAAATCTTTTGAGCAATTTCAAAATTAAAAGGTAAAATTTAATTGAAATGTTCTAACATAAAAATTAAACAAACAATTTTTATTAAATATTTATTATCATTTCTGAAAATCCGTCTATAATATTCGTTTTGCTTCATTACTATTAAAAAAAATCCAAAATTGAATGCTACAAATTATTTTAAATGTTTATTTTTCCGTAAATTTAATTTTTTTCGTTCAAGTCTCGTTTTCCTCCAAAATATAACAATAAATTTTTAGGTTTTCATTAAATATTTATTTTAATTTCAATTTCAATTTTATTTATTCTTGCAATCATGTCTCCTTTTTCCCCATTAATTATTCTTCACAAATAACCATCTTGAACGTTTACGTGAAAATAATAAAAAATATAGTAGTAATAATATTAATAATAATAATAATAATAATAATAATAATAATAATAATAATAATAATAATAATAATAATAATAATAATAATAATAATAATAATAATAATAATAATAATAATAATAATAATAATAATAATAATAATAATAATAATAATAATAATAATAATAATAATAATAATAATAATAATAATAATAATAATAATAATAATAATAATAATAATAATAATAATAATAATAATAATAATAATAATAATAATAATAATAATAATAATAATAATAATAATAATAATAATAATAATAATAACAATAGTAGTGTATAATGAGGATTATGCCCCGTGTAAAAAAACAGAGACCCCCTTAAAAAAAATTTTTCTCGGAGAGGGGGTGGGGTTAAATTTTTTAAAATTATTTGTTTTAATGAATGAATTTTTTTAAAATTAGTTGTTTTAATGAATGAAAAAATTAAATTATTATAATTTTTTGTTTAAATGTTCAAATTAAAAATTTAAAAAATTTTTTAATTCACGATAAAAAAAGTATTTCTCAATTAAAAAGCCTAAAAAATAAAAATTGGTTTAAATCGCCTTTGATTGGTCGTATTATAGTGAGGAGTATTTTCGAATAAAATTGACTCAAACCCGATTAAAGAACCTAAAAATATTTCATCAAATAAAAAGCCTAAGTATTTTTTCATACTTAAAAACCTATAAAAATAAAATTGGCTCAAATCGCCTGTCGACTAAAAAGCCTAAAATATATTTGCTTGAATAAAAATCCTGAATATTTTTATTTTTTATTTTATATACTTTAATTATTTGTTTTAATCAAGTCAATAATATTATTTATTTATATTTTAATTATATTATTATTAAATTTAATTGTTTGTTTTAATCAAGTCAATTATTTTATTTATTTTTAAATTATAATCTTATTAAATTAAATTGTTTGTTTTAATGAAGTGAATTAAATATTATTTATTATTTTATTTTCATTTAATTAATTATTTATTTTATATTATTATTATTTGATTTTATTATTATTAACATTTTTATTTATTTATTTATATTTTTAAAATTTAGTTGTAAGTCTAAGAATAATTTTTCAATGTAAAAGAGAATTAAAAATCATCGATAAATTTTGAATTGTAAAAATAACAAACTTTCAATCCATAAAAATATTTTTATTGACAATAAAGATTAAATAAAAAAGATAAATTTTTATTTCAAATCAAAAATATCTGAGTAATATGCTTTACACATTTCGGCCAACAATATAATGATTGTTTGGTCACGTTTGAAATCGTGGCAATTTGGAGATCCATTTCAACATGTTGCTCTTATACTATCTTTACAAACAATGCAATTTGCAACACATCGGTCACCAGATCCCTGAACATTGTCATAGTGAATCTCGAGAAGTTCTTCAATGTTTATCCATGTGAAATGGTAAATTTTTGTTGCGAGAAACTCTGGTGCGCAATAATCCAACGTATTTTTAATTCTTGGATAAAGTTCCTGAATTTTCTTTAAAATTACTTCAAAGAGATAAACTAAATAATAAAATAAAATACATGTTTAAATATTCATGATTTACCCTTTGACATTTTTTAATACTTAATAAAATAATACTAACGTAAAAACATAAAAATTTTAAACATCAACAAAAATATACAAAAACAAAGAATATTTTCAAATAATTTATTCATTCAAAGTTCTTCATAATCGTCATATTCTTCATTAAAATATCTGGACTGTTACCTAAAACCACATCACCTCCCCTATAATGACCATATGCTACACTTATATTTTTCCCCACCCAAACCCTTTTATAATCCTTATTTGTTAATGCAATTTTACTGTTTTTAATTGTAAATAATTGAAGTTTTTACTAGTAATACGAGTTTGTGGTACCGAAAAAATTAAGTTTTTGTTATAACAATCTAGGTATGACTTGTGTTTTAAGTCAGTACTCTTCAATGTTTACCCTTAGCTTTGATACTTTCAACTTCAGACAAGAGGATATAACAGTTTGGACAAAGGAACACCCACAACTTGTATTTAAGTCCTTTATTCTCGTCTTTGAACTTTCCAATGACAGAATCAAGGTTCCTACTATACAAGGGATGTTTTGGGTCATAATTAGAAGTATCGAGGAGATTATCACGAACCATAGAAGATAAAAGAATGTTTAACTTACAATTCTTAATTTCTAGAAAAAAGGAATCGGTGTCCCCAGCAACTATATTAATTTCACAAGTGAATTCTTTTCGATATTTTTCAAACTCTACATATTGTAATTGATACATCCTAAGTTTAGATAAATTGAGTACAGTTTGTCCAATGTAACTCGGTTGATCTTAACACACAGATTCCTTATTTAATAATACAGAGACCAATTCATTGTCTATTTTAAATGATTTCCGAAAAGTTGGTTTTGAGCAATAATTAATTAATTTGTTTTCAGAATTACATAATCTTAAATTAATTCGTTTTTTAAGATTTTCTACGGTTTTTCCGTAGATGCTATTATTTTAAAGTTTATAATAGTTTTTATCTAAGTCATTGGTTGATGATGTTTTAACTGCGTTACTTAATGAACTAATAATAAATTGACAAGAATCAATGAATTTTACAGTTAATCCACTGATTCTTGCCGACAAAGAAAGAAACTTTTCACTTGTTACAGGAATACAACTTAATTTCCACTTGTTAAAATCACTCATACCATACTTGAGGATATGGTGAAGATCATACCCTCTCAAATAAATTAAAGAAAACTGGAAATATAAACCATATTTGTCGAGAAATATTACATTTTGAACAAGCTGCTCTCAAATATTTTCCAGTAAAGTGATCATGGTCCTTAACCGGTACTTATAAAATCTTATTACACAAATAACAACAAGTTGTCGAAGAAAACGAAAGAATGCCTGAGTCTGTTAATAATATTTTCTTTTTATAATTATTTTGATAAAAGGCTAAAACAGTATTAATTGAAATATTATTTATTTCTTGTAGAAAATTAACTACACAATCATCACCCAGGAAACTCTTGTATGATTTTTCACCTGTAAAATTGTTAATTAAAAGTAAACCGGCCGAAATCGGCATATGTATTTGAAAATGTATGTCATCTGAAGGTAAGATAGCCTCAAAATCATCGTAAAGGACGAAAGAAGAAGTTACAGTTTTAGCCCAATTCTTAAATTCCAAATTTTTATTTAAAGGTAATGTATAAATAGTTGTGTCTAATTGATTTTTATCACACAACCCTTTATGTTTATTTAATGAAATTATATTGCAAAAACCATTTAGACATCGATGACACCATATAATTTGAACTCTAGTATCAGTAAAAGAATGATTTCTATATTTTAAAAGCCTATATAATTTAGTAACAGCGATATAATGATAAGAATCAAGGCTTTCTAAAAAAATAAAATTAATAGGTTGTCCCCCAACAACTTTAGAACGATGAATTATTTCGACATATGGGTGTTTGAAAACTTCAGGGTTAGAAAAATTATTAATTAAATTATTTAATGGAAAGATTTGGATTTTTAGCTTTAAATTTTGGAATGTCACAAAGTTTCATAGGTAAATCCGAAGGTGAAAAGTCAAGTTCAGATGTGTTGTAGCTAAAGGTTTCATTTCTATGATGGTTACTTATATTTTCATGATTTAAAATAGCTAAAATACTGTAAATGAAGCATAAATTATCGGAATTAGCGACATTTACAGTACAATGTTTATTTAATAAGGATAATGGTGTTGGAATGAATCCATGACCACTCAACCGATTTATTTGTGATACTTGGTAAGAACAAAATGAATTTCTTTTATTTTATTTATAACCCAGTTACTACCTTTGTCATTAATTAATGTTATTTTTTCGTCAAGAAGAGTAGCGCCTTCATCTAAAAGTGAATCACTCATTATTCTGGAAGAGTTTGAAATGATGTAAGATTGAAATTCTCCATATTTTTCAAACTCTACATTCATACAAAGTTGGATCTTAACAGATCCCATTTTATTGATAACATTATTTAATTTATTAATTAACTGTGTGGGTACTGTAATTAACTTTAAATTTAAATTCGAAAAATCCATTCTAACAATGGCATGTGATTGGTTTAAATCGAAATTAACAATATGTGCTATCGAGCCACCATATTGATTAACAATAACAGAAGGAATATCAACAGGAAAAACAGATATTCAGTTATTATATATTCAGTTGAAAGTTGTAAATAGCTTAGGTGAAAATATTACACAAGAAGCTGACGTAACAGCAAACACTTTCTTTGTTCAAACTCTTTTAAAGACGCTGAATTAGTTTTTAATTCTACTAAAATTGAAGGAGCAAATGATAGTTTTGCACGCAAAGCCCTAATTGAAACCATTATAAATTATAATCAAGATACTAAACATACATCTTTAGGGGAAATGGGTTACACTGAACATGATCTTATGCGAAAAACATGGATTGCAAAATCAAAAGCATTTTCATTATGTTCACCACTCCAATTTGATTTCTTTGATCAATTAAATATTTGTTACCAGGTGTTAGTGTTAATAATAATAATAATAATAATAATAATAATAATAATAATAATAATAATAATAATAAATAATAATAATAAATAATTGTTACGGAATAATTACTGCACTTGCCTCTTTTTAGGAATTTATGCCAATTTATGTAAATTAGTGGAATTATTTTTCGAATAAATGTAAGTCCGATTAATTGAAAACTAAAAATTATTAAAATAAAATTTGTTATTAAAAAGTTTCTATATTCCAATAAATTATTTCTCTGTTCCTTGGAAATTCGTTTTAGCTGCCATCTGTTTTTACCTTTTGACAGAAATTCAAATTTTTGATATTTATTAATTTTATTGAGGCTTTGGAAATTTCCATTAATTTCCCAAATTTATAAAAATCTTCCCCATTTTCAATGGTATTAATGATTCGGATTTTTTATATTTCTATAAAAATATTATTTTTAAACTTAAGTTATCGGACAACTTATGTTTTCGGTTTTTATAAACTCATCATTTGAAGGTTCTGGTTCTTCTGCTCCTAGTAAATTGCAAATGAGGTAAAATTGAATTTATTTTAACTACAAGTTAAATCTTACATTGTTATTTCTTCATCTCTACGAAAATCTAGAGTTTCGATCTATATTTCTGAAATGTTGTAAAAATAATAAATTGATTGAATTTCATGAAAAATCTTACGAAATTATTTCATAATTTTCTCTAGAATTCAAAGTAAAGTTATTGGATTTTTTTTCAAAAATTTGTGCTCTAATTTTTAAAAATAATTATCTAAAAATCGGATTGTAAAAGTTCTGAAAGAAATGAACCATTATTTTAAAGGAACAGTATTTTGGCAAATTCCCCTTACTTTCCCTGAATGGTATTTATACGAATTCAACTTCAATTGAAACATCATTTTCAAAATTGTAAAATTTTAATTGAAATAATTTTATATTTTTAATTTTTAACTATTGTCAAGTTCTGGTTAAAATGCCAAAAGTCTGAAAAAATAATAAATCCAATTGGTATACCCAGTTACTCTAAGTGTTTTTTCCATATCCAGGTACCCGAATAAATAACTACAAAAACTAATTAAAAAATTCATAAAAAATTAAATTTGACATATTGTGGGGGGAAATAGATATGCACGTATAGAAAATGAGGAAACAAGCACAAATATGCTAATATAAAATTAGTGGGGCCCCAGAAAACGATATTCAAAAAGTAAAAATTAATGATTTATTTATAAGGCTTGTAGAAGGTTAGAGCCACATGGTAAACCAGAGGCATGTGGAGAGCCAAAACCATAGAGTAAACACGAGAAAATAATTTGATTAACTTTCCCATAAAATCAATAAACCAAAATTAGTTTTGGGGCTATTAAAGAAGCGAGAAGTCGCCTACCCAATTAGGGAAACTAAAAACAAAATAGTTATTGCATTATAACATACGATTAGTTAATAGACTTAAAAACAGGTATAAAAAGGATAAGTTGTAGTTGATCGAGTGGTGGAAAATTTAAGGGGAAAATTGAGTTGAAAAATTTAGCAAATAGTCGAAAGGTGAGTCTGAAAGCTAGTGAAAACTAATATCAGCCAATCGTCTACCGTGGGTGAACATAATACTATTGCAAAGGTGCAGATAAAGAGATAGTGTATTAACGATTTAGTTTATTGTGGTAAATTCGAATAAAAGTTATTTGTGCTGATTTCTATTAATTTTCATTCCAAAATTTGAGCACGAAGAGTCAGACAGCAAACCGACTAATAAACATTTAAACCCAACACATATAAACATACACTCAATTATTTTTTTATGCGTTTTAGTAATAATGCGGTTTTTGAAAACGATTTTAAGCGAAATATTTTCACCCTTATTCTAGATGTAATGTACAGGAATTTCCGATGTTAATAGTTTTTATTTGTTTCTTGTAAATTTTTTAAATTAGAATTTTCGGTGCGTATTAATTTTATCCCGATTTTGAAAAAAATATAATTAATTAAAAAGAAACTCATGTTATTCTTTTGATTTCAAATTATGAATTGTAAATATTTGATGTTTAGTTATTGTAGATGTGATTTCTAGTCTTTAGAAGACTGATAAATGTTCGAAATATTTAGGGAGATGTCATACAAATTATTTAAACTTTACATTCTTTGATCATATATATGTATTTATATACAATTTTCTGACGCCCTTCTAAATCTAATAGAAAATTATGGCAAATAAGATAATTGTAATATTTAATTTTTATTTAATTATCAATTTTTAATCATAAGTTTTCATTTATTTTTTTCTGACAATTTCTTTTAATTTCATATTTACATATATAGATATAAATAAAAAGGTTATTTCAGTTAGCAACAATAAAACTATATCTGATTTTCACTTGTAAATTGGAAACAATATTTTTTGTCATATTTCATTAAATAAAACATAAAGTAAAATTTTGAATTTTGAAATTATTTTTTCATATTATTTGAAATAGGAAATTTAATTTTCACTAGATTTCTTAAGATTTTCATTATTGATCTTTTTGTTTTCCCTCTTGGAAATGCCACGCAGAATAAACAATTCTATTTTTATTGGTTTTAATTATTAGCTAGATATATTTAATTGGTTAATATTTTTCAGTAAAATTTTAAATTTTTATTCAATATTTTTAGTAACTTGATGTGGTTTTTTGAGTTGAATTATCAGCCTCAATATGATGTTAAAGATAAATATCATTTAACCACAAATACTTACTTCAAATAAGCAGTAGAGTTCTGTATCTTGAATAAGTTATACTGATTTAGGTAGCTGTTTGAGAGCTGAAGTTCAACTCTATCATTGTATCAAAACAAAAGAGAGAGCTTTTAGTTAATCTTCAACAAATGTTTTGTCTCTAAAAGCTTCAAAAACATCAGAAGTTGTGTACAACTAAGAATATACCCATTGGGATATTTAGCTTAGAAATCTTTTCGATACCCCCACAAAAATTTTAAAAAAGTTAATTTTGTTTAAATGAAATAAAATTTTTAATTATTTAAATGAAGCAATTTTATTTAACTTTCGTTTGTATTTTTAAAAACACGTGGACAAACTGAACCATTATAGTGAAGTTGTTTGTGGTACATTACTTATTCAGATATGTTTTACTTAAACTTTTACTTAATACATATTTTTAATATACAAATTTGTTAAATAAAATATTGATGAATATTCATTTTTACATTATTTTCTGTTCAATTTTTATTATTCATCCCTTTTAATATATAAATTTTCTGTTTTCAATATTTCCCTCCATACTATTATTGGGTTATTATTTTTGAAAGTCGGTTCCCTCTGACTCCTCGTGTCCTTTTCGAATCAAATAAGAAAACCCAACACAAAATAATTTTATTTGCACTTTATCACAGTTACAACTCAATCCGATTTATTTCAATGTTTTGTAATCACAATTTCACTGATTTGTTGGCACCCTTCAACCACCGTATAAATTTGATTATCTTAAGGTAGGTTATCCAATGGATAATCACCCTTTCTGATTGATAACGTTTGACTTTACTTGTGTTTGGACTATTTTACTGACCTGACTATACTACTCGTTTGCTTCGACCACTGGCCATTTCGTGTTTTCCTCTTTTCCTTTTATACTCCTGCTCAGACTGTTTTCAGACAATTGTCAACAACATTTGCTACATTACTAAATTACAAATTAGGAAATAATTACCTCTCCATAGATCAGTGGCGCCCATTTAATATTGTTTAGGCCAATTTACCCTTTTATATTATTCCGTCTACACGCCGGGTTTTCCTCATCTCTCGGGTTTCCCATTGACTCGGGCTTCCCATTAGTAATTAATTTTTTTAAGTTAATTTCTTTTTTATGTCTTATATTATTTCCTAGGGACCCTCTCACTAAATTTTTATTATTATTTCTGGACTCGTCTCTCAATTTGGTGTTCAACCATACCAATTTGCCCCGATCAATACTACTTTCGAATTTTTGTAAATTTCTTTAATTAATGTTGCACTTTTATCATTTTGGTGTTTAATTGATTTCACTATGCTTTTTTCGTAATACCCCAACACTATATTCACCCACTATTTATTACATATGTTCACTCAAACGACAAACTATTGCTTTTTAGTTTTACTCCAGTATTTGAATTCAAAATATCTATCCTTGGAATTGAATGCATAGCTATCTGCTCCATATTCGTCTTACAAAAACTTTAGAATAAACCTTCGAACGTTGTTGAAATCCTTGAATCACGTATGTTACCAATGTGATTGGATTCTGACTTTTGCTCTATCTCTGTATTTGAGGAACCGATCAAGATGAGTTGCCACCAAAGAATGATAATTTTATTTTTAAATTTAGTTAATATTTCAATAATTTAAATAGTATTACCTCATTCGATCAGTAGAAGACATACCTGAGAACCGCTTGAAGTAATTCTATATACCAAGTCAACGAACGAATTCTTGCTAATATCATTTGACTTTTGTTTGATTGGATTTTTATTATAATGAAGAACATGTTCATTGCAATATTGGGTTCATTGCGTTGAATAGACAGATCTTGACCAATTTCATTGAAAACCTATAAGATTTTCATTTTAATTCTAAAAATAAAATGAGTTATATCATTATGTAAATATATTATCATTTAAATTTTTATTTTGTTGTTTTTTCTCTAGCACAGTCAGTATACTATATAAAAAGCAGAATTAATAATTTGTTTGCATATTAATTAAAGCCTGGTATTTGTTTAGATATTGTGGTGTTTTAATGTAACTTGAATCTGAAAAGAATTTAATTATATATATAAATATAAACTCGCTTAATACATGTATTATATCTGATATTTTAGTTACAATCATTGTAACCTCCTATATGCAATTTATGCTCCACCCACTGCTTTGTTGTGTGTAAACTATTAAATGGAATAGCGACAAAGCGATAAAATATTGCAAATTTTGAACGAAAGAGAACAGCTAAAGTTTAATGTGAATAGTACTTGTCAAAAAATGCAGCGTTAATGATTTCGTCCTTTAATTGAAATGGAATTGAAAAGTTAAAGGAAAAGTTGATTTTACCGATAATTGACAAAGATTTATTATAGTGTACTAGTTTCATAATATTCAATTCAGACCGAAAATTCCTTGTTGTCTATATACATTTCTTTTGTCACCACTGTGTTGATATTCTCTTTTAATTATAAAGCCGGAATTTATTAAAAGTTTTAGTCAACAATAAACAATTCGTAATATAATTTTATAATACTTAGTTTTTATGTTAGTGGTTTTCGACACTTAAACAAAACAACAATTACATTAAAACATAGAAAATAAATATTGACAGGAATATTTGTGTAGTAAGTTTATGATTCTAGAAATAATAGAACATCACAACAGGTGAGATTTTATCAATTATTGATATGAGCACAAAATATTTTTGCCGCTTGCATTGTGTCATTTATATGTATTAAATAATATTATTTATTTGAGGCAGCGTTATATTTTATAATTAACAAGGGTCTAAATTAATAAACAAATAAAATTTTATAAACTTTATCCCGTTTTGTTAACTATAAAATAAATAATATTTTCAAAATCTAATTAACTCTTTGAGTCCCAACATTATTTCCGGAAAATAGGATTAAAATAGGGTACGACTGACATGCCATTGCTTACAACAGTTATTTATAACCAGACATTGTTTCGAATACAATGTACACTAAATAAATGTACACTTTGTGGTCCTACACACCAAAGTTCACATCAACCTGGACGAATTACAAGTAGACGCAGATCTACCACTTTGTGTCCACTTGGAATAAGCTAAACAACTGGTGTCATGGCTGGTCCAGTTATCACTATCATCAGTGTCGAATCGGACTCGTCAATAGAATTTTGAGATCTAGAATATTATAGATTTAAAAGGCGGCTGCTCGTGGAGATTCCTGCCAATCTTGTAAATTGAGAATTATGAATAGTTTTGAAATTTTTGGTATCAAATTAAAGTTTTCATGTGTTAAGTTATTCCAGTATTATTTAAAGAGCACTTGGAGTCAGAGCAAGCAGTTCCTACCGAACCCAAATAAAATATTAACTCAACAATGAATTTAAATCTTGTTTGATAGATAAAAGAGAAAACACGAGTTTGGATTTGAAAAACGGAAGAAAAAGAAAAGGCTTTAAAAATATTAACGGATACTTGACAAGGATTCGTAGCCCCTAGGCGCAGCCTAGTGTGTCTATTGGATAAGACGGCCCTGAATATTTTAATTTTATGATCGTTATTGTTTTCATATCATCTAGCAAAGAAAATGGAAATTCATAATAAGTTTAACATTACAATTTTTAAGTCATATGCAAAAGATTGCTTATTATACTCAATTTTTTTCATTTGCTTCGTTCTCATGCTCAACCTTGTCTGAGACCGCAGAATATTTTAATTCTTTAACATCGTAAACTCAATTAGTGAATAAACGATAATAAGAACGATTAAAATTCTAAGAATGCCAGAAAACTTCAACCGGAAAACCGCATAATCGGATATTTTAGAGATTTCCTATCTCAATTCCATCAAAAGTCATTTCCAAAACTGAAACCATTAAAACAATAAAGAAAATTATTTTTTTGAAACACAAATTTTGATTTTTCTCATTGAAATTTTACAGAGATTTTCAATTTAATTTCCAGGTAGAAAATTGAAAAACTGAATAAATTTCAAATCATTTGAACAAAAAAACCAGAAAATTTCTGTCATGCTTCAATTCGTTAAATCCAAAATGGATTTCAAACCCAAATTATTTCTCCACGGAAATTTCTCTAATTTTATTTAAATATTTATTAAAAAAATTTCATTAAATATATATTTGAAATTTACAACATTTCCGTATATTTCATCTTTTTTTCGATGATTTCACCCTCCCCATAATTATTATTTTTCATTATTTGTAAACACCTCCAACATTTCTTCAATAAATAAAAAAAAATTTTTGATTTGTTTTACTAAGATGTTTTGAAGTTTTTAAATGTTTGGGAATGTGATTCGGTAGGTACCGTCAGGTATTGTTTGCGGCCTCTTTAAATGATTTAAATATCTTTGTTAGGTCAAATCTCATATTAAAATCCCCATCATCTTATCCACCCAATTGATAAGATTGAACTGAGTTCGAGTTTGCAGATATATCTTGAATTATCGCATGACAAGGTAAATTAACCATGTTTTGATGTTGTTCTAATAAACATGTAGTCGTTGTACTATGCTTTAAATGTCCTTTCACATTTTTTCTATTCTCTTATAAAATTCCCAATAAGATAATTTATAGCGACTAAGTTACACACAGTTGTAAAAGATGCTCGAAACATTTAAAATTAGTTTCTAAACCTTCAACCATCTCCTAACTTATATTTGCAGTGCCATCATGAACATCATGAACACATTTTAAAGAAAGATTTCGGATAAAACTTTTCAGATAAACTAATAGCAATATGCCTTTATTGAAACGCAATAGTTGATGACACACGTCAATAACATGAACAGTAGTGTATAATGGGGACTATACCCGTTAGATATTTGGCTTGAACAAAAAGTCGAGACCCCTCCTAAATTTTTTTTCAAGCCAAATATCCATGAAAATTTTGATTTTAGATGGAGGGTCTTTTATTTTATGTTAAAATTTTTCAATTTTAAATTTTTAAATTCACAATTTAGAAGCCTAAGTATTTTTTCTCGATTAAAAAGCCTAAATATTTTTTCTTGATTAAAAAGCCTAAGTATTTTTTCATACTCAAAAACCCATAAAACTAAAATGGACTCAAATCGCCTACCGACTAAAAAGCCTAAAAATATTTCCTCGATTAAAAAGCCTAATTATTTTTTTTTATTTTAATTACTTTAATTAATTGTTTTAATCAAGTCAATAATTATATTTATTTTTATTAATATTAAATTTAATTGTTTGAAGTGAATTAAATAATTTTTTTCATTATTTTATTTTATTTTTATTTATTTATTATTTTTTTATTACTTTTAATTATTGTTATTATTAATATTATTTTTATTATTATTATTATTATTAATATTTTTATTATTATTACTTTTTATTATTAATTATTATTATTATTTATTTGAATAGATTTTTCTTCATAGAAAATAATACTTTTTTGAAAAAGTCTATGGATAAATTTATATTGTAAAAATGTATTAAAATGATTTACTAATAAAAACTAATCCTCAATAAAAACTTTAAATAAAAGTTCATATATTTATATTTCTTGATTTAAAAACATTTCAATCTTTATTGAAATTTAAGAATAATTTTTTCAATGTAAAAAGGTTTACTGATAAAAATCGAATTATATAAACATATAATTTTATTTTTGATAAAATTTGCTATGAAAATTATGATATTTTTGAATTGAAGCCATAAATATCAATTTAATTAGAAATTTAGACTCTTAATGAAAAACATGAAATTACATTGGTTCTCAATATATTTTCTAAATATGATATCTATGATGTTTATTTTGAATAAGAAATAATGATTCTTTTAAAAACACATGTAAATATTTTTAAAAATTGATATTTTCAATATGCAAATATTGTCTTTGAACACTTTTTTTTTAATTTAAAACACGTGTAAATCAAAGTATTTAAAATAAATTAAAGTAAAATCAAGTAAACAAAGGTAAATTAAATTATATTCTATAAAAGGCAATAATTTTCAATAAATAAGTTAAATTGAAACTTAAGTTTGAATCGATATAATTTTATAAGTTAAAGGTTTTTTATATGAAATCTTTTAAAGTAATTAATTTTAAATACATCTTAAAGTGAAAATTAAATAATAATAAATTAATCTACAATCATATAAGCATTAAAAGCTAATCCATTAACTATCAACTAAACAAATAGACATCAACGGAAAACTTTCTTTGAAATATATACATTGATTATTCATAGTAGGAGGGGTTGAATTACTCAATGTAAAATAAATGAAATAAGATAATCAAAGAAAAATATTCATTTTATCAATAGATTTGCATTTAATTTGCAAAACTCATGCTTAATAATAAATTAAAAATAAATGAAAATATTGAAAACTTATTAAATTTTTAAATAATCCAAGGCTCCAATTAAACTGTTTTTATATACACAATCATGATGTCTTCTATTGCCCATCTTCGTTGATATTTCTTCTTTTTAGTGGATATATATTTTTCAGTGAATGAATGTGTATTCTCTTCAATATTTCTTTATTCGTTAAAAATTTAACCATAAATAAATGGAAAAGCCAATAAATTTAAAAGAACGATTAAATGCATTCGATTAAATTAAAGTTTAAGAAAGTTTGGATGTAACAAACAAAAAATATAATTTAGGGTAAATTAGAGCTTTTAAGGGAAATTTGAACGAATTTGATGATAATTTTATTGATGAAAATATCAAGTTTTATGATGTAATTTAATAAATTTTAATAATTTTTGAGATTGTTAGGATAAATTTTAATGTGTATTGGAAATTTGGGGGATTTTATTTATCCAATAAGCTTCATTAGAAACAGAGGTTAATTCATTAATTTTTGAAGTAATTAATTTTTGGTTAATTGATTTATCACAGAATTATTTTTAATCACAGGTAATTTTTATGTCAAGTAGATTTTTACAGTAATTTAGTGAGATATTTAATTTGTGTATAATTTTTATAATAATTTTTATTGGTAAAATTCTGATTTTCATGATTATTTTAAGGGATTGAATACATGGTTTACCTGATTCAAATGAGGTAATTTAAAGGGTATTTGAATGGATTTGTTTGATTAGAAATAGATTTCTAAAGGAATAAATTAATGTTACTTTTTAAATATATTTTATATTTACTTTAGTAGATTTTATTCATTTTGGAAAATATTTTCTATTGATTTTTATGGGATATTTAATGATTTATTATAATTCTAGAATAAATTCCAATGAAAAGAAGAAAATATATTTAGTTTTATGTTAATTTCATGTATTATTTAAAAATTATTTAAATGAAACATATATTTTAAGATAGTTATTCACTAATTTTGATCAAATTTAACTTATAGATTTTGATATGTTCAATGTAATTTTATGTTTTATTTAAAATTTAAAATTATTTTAGTAAAGATTTTATTACTTTTTAGTTTATCAAGTTTTTCAGAGGTTTTATTATCAACATATTTTACAGTAAATTAAGATTATTTATCATTGAAACGTCTTTAATGGTTTCAGTTGATCTTTTATATTGTTTAGGGAGAAATTATTAACTTTTAATTAATTTTATAGAGTTAATTTTTAAGATCAAGGGACAGCAATTAATTATCATTTAAGATGCTATTGATTGATAACAAAAATTGTAGAAATATTGACATTTATTTAAAGAATTTTAACCCGTTACTCAATGTAAAGGGGTTATCGATATACTATATGATAATTTTTTAGAAATCACGAAGGGTTTATTGGTAATGTTTAATGAATTTAACCTTAATTTATTATTTGAACAAACAATTAATGAGAAAATATGATCTTTTTGATGATTTTACAATTATTTAATGTACTTTAATTATTTTAGTTAAAAAACTTAGATTTTATTCAATTTCAGTCATTTTTAAAGGTGTTTGTTATTTGATTAAAATTTATTGCCAGAATGAAATTGTGAGGATTTTAGAGTGGAAATGTTGGGTATTAGTTTTAAAAGACAATTGATTTTTAAGTATTTTAAGTGATTTATTCAGTTGAATTATGGACGATATATCTGAAAACAATGAATATCGTTGGTACAAATATTTAAAGGAAAATAATTGGTTAAATTATTGTTGGGTTATTATTATTGAAAATCGGTTCCCTCTGACTCCTCGTATCCTTTTCGAATCAAATAAGTAAACCCAAAAATATCCATTCAAATAAATAATAATAATAATAATATTAATAATAATAATTAAAAAAAAAATAAATAAATAAAAATAATATTATTAATAATATAAAATAAATTATTAATTAAATAAAAATAAAATAAAATAATGAAAAAAATTATTTAATCCACTTCATTAAAACAAACAATTAAATTTAATATTAATAAAAATAAATATAATTATTGACTTGATTAAAAAAATTAATTAAAGTAATTAAAATAAAAAAATAGTTAGGCTTTTTAATCGAGGAAATATTTTTAGGCTTTTTAGTCGGTAGGCGATTTGAGCCAATTTTATTTTTATGGGTTTTTAAGTATGAAAGAAATACTTAGGCTTTTTATTCGAGAAAATATTTTTATGGTTTTTAGTCGTTAGGCGATTTAAGCCAATTTTTATTTTTAGGCTTTTTTAATCGAGAAAAAATACTTAGGCTTTTTATCGTGAATTTAAAAATTTTAAACTTGACAATTTAAACAAAAATTAAAGTTAAAAAATAAGTCACTTTATTCAAACAAATAATTTTAAAAATTTATTCATTAAAACAAATAATTAAAAAAAAATTTTAAACCCCCTCCTTTAGAAAATTTTTTTTTACAAGCCAAATGTCCCACGGAGCATAGTCCTCATTATACACTGCTGATTTCTATGTGTGAATCAATTTACTACGGAATTTCAAGTGTCCGTGATGTAATTAACATCCTCAGGCTTTTCAAGAATTATTAATATTCTGTTTCCAGTTCCTAAATAAATCTTTGGGAGAATTTAATGTTTATGAAGAATTCTTGAAATTTTTAGATTCCAAAAAAGAAAGAGATAATCTAAGATCAACCAACTAAGCAACATTTTTGCCGATTCATTAATTGTGTAACATAAAAACGCAAGCTGATTTGAAATGGGCTACGACGGTGACCAGACACCTCATCATACGAGACATTTCATCATTGCAACATTTCATCATTATAGCAATTCATCATTGCATAAAGTGCATTTATCTATTATCCTACAACAGAATTCATTACAGTAAAACACAAAGACATTACTATAATGATAAATTGCTATAATGTTCAAATGTGCAAACATACTGAATAAAAAACTTATAAAACACCCTTTCATAATGACGAATGATGTTGGCACGAACTTGTTTCTCATTTTAAGGCTAAAACGAAATTAGTTGGGAAATTGGCGAAAAAAAATGGAAAACTCTGTATCGGAAATAAATATTTATTATTATAATTAATAAAAATGTATTATTAATAATAACGCATTATTAGTATCCATTGATAATAATTACAGACTTTTGATAAAAGCGAAATAAAATAAAATTTTTAGATGTGACGTTTTATTAGTTCAACCTGTAGCAGAAGTTTATCCGGAGGAGACTACCCGGGGATTCAGTAGAAAAACTGTAAGTAGGGAGTGAATGATTTATTGATACATAAAGTATTTTAAGGTCCTTTTTGGAAAAGACTACAATGAGTTGGAATTATTGAAACAAGTGACAATAATTAAAATGAAAGAGCAATAGAAATGGATGGAAAAGATAAAATCTGAAAAAAATAAAGGAAAATAAAGCGTTTATTCAAACAACAGGAAAGTAATGTAGTTTTATGATGTAGGTTTACAGGACAGATTATAATACAGATAGAAATTATACGTAAGATGATTTAATTAATAATATACTGTTATCAAGAAACTATCAATATTCTATTATTATTATTATTATTATTATTATTATTATTATTATTATTATTATTATTATTATTATTATTATTATTATTATTATTATTATTATTATTATTACCTATTATTATTACCTATTACTATTTTTCTTGCATTAAAAAATTTCTGACAAATTATTTAGTATTCCTGTTTCATTTACATCGAAGTTTAAATTTATAGTCCAGAATACCCTTAGGATATTATTAGAATTTTGAAATGAATAAATTAATTTTATTTATAAAACTTAAAAGGAATTTTATTTAAATTTAAAATCTTTTACGTTATTTTCTAATAACATTGGAAAAGTTAAATTAATGTCCCTGAAGCATGATTAACTTTTACAATTATTCCACCGTTTCAATTTCACATAATGATATTCATTCTGTCTATTCAATTAAAAATAAAAATAATTAAAAATTAATAAATGTACAATTTTCAGCTATTTTTAAAAATATAAATTTTGGAAAGTTTCAAAATTTTATCGAATGTATTTGATTAAAAAAATTTATTTTTACCACTAAATTTACAAAAACACTTTTTAATTTATTAGTTGAAATAGGCGTGAATTTTTATACGTAAATTTAGTGATAAAATACTAAATAAACTTATGAATAATCATTTTTTCTCGAATTTCACCAAAACATTGTTTTCTTGGATGAATATAAATTAATTTATTGAGCTTTTCAAAAGGAAAAGTATTAATTTTGTAACATTCGTTTCATTATTATTGGAGACAATACAAAATTCACAAATGAAAAAAAACAAAAGAGATATTCTTATAAGTAATCTAATAATTAAATTACCTAATTAATAATTATCATGAATTGTTTGATGCGTGTGTATATGTTATTGTATGTCCGAAACATTTCTCATATTTCATACTCACTATTACACTATAGTGTTCGATTCAAAAGCGATAAATAAAATTCTCATTTAGAATTTAAATTATTTTCATTTAGTTTCTGACTAGATCACTGTTTTTATATTTAACAAAGATTTTATAATGGGTTTTTAAGTTTTATTTATATTAAATAAATCTTATAAAAAATAAGTTTTATATTAAAAAGGCAATGCAGATAGTTTATGTTAAATAGAAGAAACATTGATTTATAGACGAAAACTGAATAATGATAAACGAAATTAAAATATAGATCAAACTTTATTTGTTGAATTTTTTTATTTATACATTGGAAGAATTGCCTTGAGATTTTGTTTTATTAATAAGATCGAGATTATTATTTAAATTAAAAAAATTTTGCTACTTTTACATTGCCTTTTACATTCACTAATCCAAATATCATATCAAGAGATTTTCATTTAGTGAATGTCCAATATGTTTTCCTCAAGTAGATTCTTGAGATTTCTAAGCAACACTTATTTAGCTTTGCAATTGTAACTTTATTTTCACTAGTAGCGCCTCTGGATAATAATCGGAAACTGTTTAAGTCTTTTCGTCGTATAAATAGCATCTAAAATTTAACAATGTTGCATTTATATCCAATTTCCGATATTTTCTATTTCTTCGAAAAGTCAATATATAAAGAGAAATACTTTAATGTGGTAAAAGTAAATAATTTCTGTGATGTATTATAAGTATAGAAATAATCGCTGAAAAACTATTTTGTTTTGTTAAACAAAAAAGAAACGAATTTTTAATTTTAACAGAAAAGTTTAAATTTTACCATTCATTGTATCTTACAGAGAAAGAGAATTTATAAATGATATCTGTAATTTGTATTACCACATCCCTGGTTTTGGTTTGAAAAATAGTCAAGATTTTTTTCGCAGTATATATGATTTCCAAATGTTAAAGAAAAATTAATAAATAAATATAATTTAATTCACTGACCGAACAACGAACAAGAAACAGTTCGTTCTTCGTTCTATTGCGCCAGCGTGCAGTGAAATCCTCTGCACATGCAATAGACGTTCAGTTTTTTAGCAAGATGCGACGACGCACACACATATAATCATACACCACACAACACAATATATCAGTTTTGCTAGTGCTGGTGCCTCTAGTATTTTTCTCAAGTTTCGCTGGTTTAAATGAAAATAATAACATTAAAAAAATTTTTAAAATTAGTTATTATATCTTGATTGATAAATTGATTTAATTTGATACATTTGATACATAATTTCAGGTATAAATTTTATTTATTGTATTCTTTAAATTTAAATTCAAAATAGATAATCCATTTCAGAATGGAGAACCCAGATGTCTCAATAATTAAAGATTTATTGGAAAATCCATTTTCAAGACGAGATGTTGCTACAAAAAACGAAATAATTAAATTAAGTAGACCGGTGCCTGATATTTTTCTATCGCAAAACGTTAAGATTAAAGGACAACAGTATGTGCGGCATTTTCAAAAATCTATCTATGAAAAATTTAAATGGTTAACCGGTTGTAGGGAATTAAATAAGTTGTTCTGTTGGCCATGTTTACTTTTTGTTGTAAATGAAAAAGATAAGAACATTTGGATAAAACAAGGCTACAGTGATTTAAATCATTTTCACGAAGCTGCAAAGAAACATGAAAGGACACAATCTCACATAAATGCCGTAATACAATTAAAAACATTTGGTACTGTCAGGATAGATTTAATGTTAGATCAACAAAAGGCTTCGTCGATTGTTCAACACAATGAAAAGTAACAAGAAATAGAAATATTCTTAAGAGATTAATAGATGTAGTTTGTTACTTAGCAAAACAAGAAGAGGCATTTCGTGGACACAATGAGAATATAAATTCCTTTAATCGAGGAAATTATCTAGAATTAGTAACTTTAATTAGTAAATATGATGACCTTATAGCAAATCATCTAAGAACCGCGACTGTATTTTCTGGAACCTCTAATAGAATACAAAATGATATTATTGCATCGATTAAAAATATTTTGATTTCCGAAATTAGAAATGAGGTAAAAGAAACGCCATTCGTTGCTATTATGCTGACATATCTCACAAATCGCAATTATCGGTTGTGCTACGATATGTTAATTATGGTGTACCAGTGGAAAGATTTTTGTTTTTCAAAGATGTTAGTGGTGACCGTTCAGCAGAAGCTTTGTGTAATGTTGTGCAAGAAACGATTTTGAGTTGGGGATGTGAGAATAAACTGATTGCTCAAACGTACGATGGAGCGGCAGTCATGGCAGGAGCTTTGAATGGGACGCAGAAAAAAGTCAAAGACATTTTGCCAGAAGCTATGTTCGTGCATTGTTGCGCACATGTACTTAATTTAGTTCTGTCATAATCTGTATTGTTTATAAAAGATTGTAAATTATTTTTTGCAACAATTTCTGGCATAGCGTCATTTTTTTCGGTGTCTACAAAAAGAAATCATGTTTCAAATGAAACTATTAAAAGAAAATTTCCAAAATTAGCTGCAACACGTTGGGATTATTCATCTCTCTTGGTAAATACCATAAAAAGCGAAAGGCAAGGCCTATCGGAATTATTTGAAAATGTTATTGAGAATCCAGAAGGCTGGGACAACGACACAATTAATATTGCAAAGGGTTATCATATGTTTTTTGAAGAATTTAATAGTAATTTTCTCCTAAATATTTTTGCCAAAGTGTTTAGTTATAACGATGTTTTGTTTTATATTCTACAAAAAACTAACTTAGATATAGCATATTCTACTCAAAAAGTAGAGGAAGTAAAAAACGCAATTCGAAATATGCGAAATGATGTTGCATTTATTGAAGTCTATGAAGAGACTATTTCTGTAGTGGGTCCCCCAAATTTAAAGAAACGTCGTGTAAATTTACAGAACTCAAGTGTAGACCAACATTTTAAAAGTTTATATTACGAAATAATGGACACTTTTTTGTCAGTTAGATATTCATTTTAGTTCGCTCAAATTTTTTGAATTATTAAATTTCAGCTTTTTTAAGAAATATCAAAGTAAATTTCCGGATGAATGTCTTAATTCGTTAAAGAACGCGTATGCAAAACATTTCGATTTTGTAAAGCTAACAAATGAATTATGCGTTCTGTATCGTAGTGAATCATATCATGAAATGAATTTAGCGAAACTTATTCAGCATATACTGGTAAATGATTTGACAGATGCCCTAAGCGAAGTAAATAAATTTGCGCACTTAATTTGTACTATTCCATTTTCAACTGCTTCAGTGGAGAGATCATTTTCAGCATTGAAAAGAGTAAAAAATTATGCACGGAATACAATGAGCCAGGATAGATTAATCAATTTATCTGTAATAACAATAGAAAAAGAAATGTTACACTTATTACAATCAAAACCAGAGTTTTATGATCATGTAATTGATGATTTTGTTAAAAATACAGATAAAAAAAAAAAAAAAAGTACAAATAAAAAATTTATAGTAAAAACGTTTTTAATGTATATTTTTATGGTTTTATTATTATGCTTACTATTATCGTTGCTCTCTGCACACCTGCATGGAAACCCACCGCACGCCACTGATCACCGCATTTACCTCTGACGGAGATTTTAATAACTGACCAATCATTGGAGTTCTTATTTTTTAATAATTCCCATTTCCACTTGTCTGCGGTTTTACATGCCGATGCATCCTGCTTCCAATATTACTGAATATCATCTCCATTGGAGTTTGATTAATACGAAATCCAGAAATTTTGTTTAGAAATTTTGTGATATTTCAATACATATAAATATTCAATACATATAAACCCATTTTAACATTGGAAATAATTTACTTCAACATAAAATTCAAAATAACCTTGAGCATTTATTTCAATTTAATATATTATCATTTACAAAACCTCAAATTGCTTAATTTAATGCAATGAAACAAAATACAAAATCTTGGACATACGAAATCTTGTTAACAACTGAATTAATAAAAATTTGATATTAAAAATTTTTAGTATAGTTTTATTTATAAATTTTAATATAGATTTAACAATGATAATACCAAAAAATATTTTGAAACCCATAAAAGACAAAGAATAAAAATAGCACAGACATATTGCCATTAACTCGAAAGGCTTCATAAATATGATTTAGCATTTGGACTTTTCCTAGGGTACTTTACATGGAGGGAGTTTATAGTCAAACTGACAAATAACATTTCTCCTAATTTCAAATGTTCTTTTTAGCATTCTATGGAAAATCATTTTTATTTTAATCGATTTATTGAAAGTGTTTATAGTAATTTTTTAAAAATGATGTTGACTTCTAGACTTCATAAATTTGTGCGCTTTATCATAGAAACAACACAGTAAAAGATTGCTAAATTTTTAGGCTGTTGAATAAAACATTTAATTTAATCAGTGTTTGAATGCAAGGTTAGCTTTCAATCGTATTTTTGTATTTTAATGTTGATGATCTCAGCTATATAAATAAGAACACAAAAACCTTTTATGCATGCTCGAATTTATGTTGCATTATCAATCACTGAATTTTATGTGTGATTTAACTGTGGATAACGTTGATTTTATTACTAAAGTTTTCCTGTTCTTGATTTTGAATGATAAGGGTCTTCTACTGTCAATGATAATATGTTTTTTATAAACATATTTCTATTTATAAAAGTACATCATAATAATTATTATTTTTAGCACTATCACTATTTCCAACATCATTGACGTAAGCGCCTGTTGTAGGTTGATATCTTTACATTATTCATTATTATTTTATTATTTTCTTAAATCATTAATTATATTTATTAATTTTTTATTTAAATTGATTTTATCATCATTATCACAAGGATTAGTTTTTTGGCCTATTTACTATTATGGTTATTAGTTTTTTCTTATTATTAATATTACTTTATTTTATCGTGTTTTTTGATGTCATTCTTAAATTATTATTATATTTAACTATAACTACTGTATTAAAATCATTATTATTGTAGGTATATATACAAAACTTTTATTTTTATCATTATTGTTATTATTATAACCATTATTATTATCATCATTATTACTATTGTCATTATTACTATTATCATTATTATTATCTCTATTATAGTATATATATAAGAATTATAATATACTGCATCCTCATACCTTGAGTTAATGTATATTTAGATAATGCATATGTATTATGTATAGTTTGATATTTATGTTCAAATACTAGAAACCAATATCCATATCAGATTGTACATATTATTATTATAATTAAATAATTAAATAAGCTTGGCGATGATTGTATTAAAAAAAAGTGCCATTGAAACACTCGTTGTACGATATATTACGATATATTTCTTCAGATACAAAAACCAACTAAAATAGTATCGATTAATTTATATATTTTAAACAAATTATTTTTAATAATATATTTTAATGAATAAATATTTGTAAATACTGTTATATTAATCTTTAAAATTTTATATAAATATAAATTTTTTTATCTCTATTTTAATAAAAATTTTAAAATAATAATAAAATATTTTATAAATTAAAATCATAATAATAATAATAATAATTATGTATTTACTTGAGGGGGTAAAGCTATGTATTGTTTTCAATTTATCTTTCCTATCACTTTCTTAATTTTTATCAGCATATCAAAAAAATCATTTACATAAATAAAAAATGATAACAAATAAACATAAATATCATTATCAATAATATTCTCAAGTTTGCATTAAATGTTATCATAAATTAATAAATTGTCAAAATCAATGAAAATCTTTTAAGATAATGAAATATATATAAATACACGAATTGTATAAATAAATGAAGTGATCATAAATTGTCATAGATTATCGTGAATCGGAGTTATATCATTAAATATGTCGTTATCATTATCATCACCAATAATCATCATCCATTGTTTGATCAAGGTATATATTTATTCTATTTTTGTTATCCCCTACAATGTAATGTTTTAATTTCAAAAATTTTTATTTGCGCCCATCTTCTAACATATTCACTTTGGAATGAGATAAGTAGCTAATGTATTAAATGAAGAGTATTCAGAAAACCTTTTAAGTTTGCAATTTCAATTATATACAAAAGTGGATAGTATGGAGTGGTTTCTATTTTGTTTGTCAAATTCAAAATTGTCAGAATTCAACATTAAAAATTTGCAAAGTCAATTGTGTAAAAACGATATGTTGATGATAATTTATTATTTTAAAACTTATTTTGAAGTTACAATAAATGTACAATTTATGATGACGTAACTCCTTTTCCAAGAAACTGTATTGTACTTATGCGTAATGTGATTTGTTTTAATTATTTAAAATGAATTTTTTAACTAGTTTCATACTTAAGAAACTATTCGAATATATTCGAATAGCTTATGGTGTTGAATCGTCCAAATTCCTAATAAATATCAGTATTGCATTTCTGTAATCAAGCTATTGAGGGCCCAAAGGCAGGTTAAATGTATTCTGGAGGGATTCAATAGATCCTGGTGCCAGAATTTTATTTTCGTTATTTTTCTTGCAAATAAATTAGTCCTATCAGGAATCCAATTATATTTATTTAACAAAAAGGATTTTGAAAAATTTTTTCTAAATACAATTCTATTTCGGAATGTTTTCTTTATCCCAAGATAACCCGTCCAATTGTTCAAAACAAAGGCGTGATTTAATCTGATGTAATTACCAAGAAGTTTTGAAAAATTAATTTTCCCAGTTTTCGTCAGAGCATTAAATTCTTTCAATATTATACTTTTTTATTTTCAAGAATGTTTTAATATTAAAATTTAAAATTTTTTATATATTTAATAATTCATTTATTTTTATTCTGAAAAAAAGATCAAAAATTAATTTTCTATGCTACACAATCTTTCGGCTTTGGCTTTATCAAATTACAAACTGGATATTTGACATATTAAAACAAAATTTCTAACATAAAATCATATTTGAGAATGAAATATTTTACAAAACAATTTTTCCAAAATTTCCGAGGAATTGAGACAGCATGGCATAAGTGATTAAAAAATAATACAGAAAAAAGAGGTTTACAATATTAAAAATTTACATCATGTAAAATCATTTATTCCTTTTATTATAATCCATATTTTGGTATTTACAGTTGTACTTTTCCGGTACAATACACCGTTTTTTTCAAGAATTACGAATTATATATTATTCAATCCTATAGTACACAAGAGTAGATGTCGTTCTATTTCATACAGTTTAAAGATAAATTTTTGATCTTAAATTAAAAACTGTCTTAATCCCTTAATTTTAGTAAGTATTGTTTTCTATGTGGATATCGTAGTGTGATGTTTGCAATCTAACCTAGTGGAAAGTTCTTCAAAGCTCTATTTCTGTTCTTCAGATATGTCCAGTGTGCATGCAACTTTACATAACAATGTTATGAATTCATGTGGTAGTAATTAACTATTTAGTTACTATCGTAAATGAGTCTTTTTCGAAGTAAGGCCATAGCGCACAATGCTTAATTATTCATGTACCATCCAACAGTGTAATAAATCATGATTTGATAATGTAGCTATTGTAATCTTTTAAGGAAAACTATAATTTATCACAATTTTGGGGTAGCACAGTCGTTATATATCCCGAATAAATTCGAGCTCTTATCACCACCTAATGGTAATAAATAAATGTTTTCTTTTTCTTATCTCGTTCTTTCATAAGATTTAAAATAATAATCATAATAAAAGTTTTTGAAATAATAATAAATCGTCAACTCTCAGTCGATCAACTCGTCCATTATACACTTTACTTTACAAACAATCATTCTAGAACTCCCTCCCGACTATCATATCACATCTTTCTTTGATTCATATATATATATAGACCCACAGAGACCTTCAATTGAGCCCGTGTCAAAAATATTTCTCGGGGCCCACATGTTATTTTTAAAAAATGTTTAATTTTTTGTAATTTGGTCTTGATATTTGAATTATAACAAAAACAATTATTTTTTATTTACTTATATACATTTTATTTAATACGCAATAATTTAATTTCTTTTAATTATTTTAGAAATGCTTTGCGCGTTTTTGAATTAGCAAATCTTTAATGATATTTAAAAATCAACCTTTCGCGCATTAGTCAGAATTTATTTTGAGCATGGATCAACCATTTAAAAGATTTTGTAACATTGTCGATCTGTTGAAATTTTTTATTCTTTTCAGTGTACTAAAACTTTCAGCGGAAGCAACAGAAACCGGTAAACTCAAAAATATTCTTAGAATAATTGCTAAATTTAGAAACACTTTGCATTAAATTTTCTGCTAACATATTTTTCAGAAAGTTTTAAAGTGATGGATCTATATCAAAATTGGCTATGTAAATATACTTTAAAAATATTACCTTATCAAATATGTCAAAATTTTAAGAAATTTCGTTGTCTTATGGTTATTTATAATTATGATTATTTTTAATTACTTCACAATTTTTTAAAGAACTATTTATGACATGAAATATTTTCCTTCGTTTAAAAATTAAAATTTTTATCCTGATTAATTTACAATTGGAGCCCTTTAAAAGGTAGGGCCCGTGCGATATGGCATTCCTAGCCACTTTCTATCCGGGAATATAAATATATATATATATATATATATATATATATATATATATATATGTATACACTATTATTTCATTGCAACACAAATTTTGGGCCTTCCCTTTATTAACTCTTGATAAAAACATAAAATAAATGTTTGAGTTTTTGTCAGAAAGTAAATGAAATATCATCTAGGTGTTGGGCTATAAGCCATAATTTAAACAAAAATGAGAAAATTGTGTAAATTAAAACAAAATAATTAATGAGGTTTGGAAATTATCAATATGGCTGCTATAACATAAGCACGTACCGCAAGCAGAAATCAAAAATAAAATAAAACAAAATAAAAACATAACAAAATTAAATAAAACAAATATTAATTAAAATCATTGAAAAGCCTACAGATGCAGAAAGAAACACTAAACTAAAATATAAAACCGCCAAAACCTTGCAAAAGAAGGTTTAGAAAATACATAGGCGGAAGCGGCGACCAAAAATTTAAATATCAAAGGGTAAAAAGAGAAACAATCAAAAAGAATGGTTAAATAATCAAAAATAAAAATTTACGAAATATTGAGAAAATAATATCAAAAAATAGAGAAAAATAAGGAGAAAAATAAAATATTTAAAATTAAATTAAAGCAATAAAACCCCCCGAAAAATAGCCGAAAAAGGCTCAAAATACTCTGATTGGTATATATATACAGCACTATATATACACTATATATACAGCAGTCATTTTCATAATTTTTAGACAATTTTTGTTAGACATGCGGAGAAAAAATTTTGTAGACACAAAATTTTTAGGCATTTGGTAGACATGTTGTAGACACAAAATTTTTAGACAGTTGTTGAGATTATTTGTTTTAGATAATTGTTTAGTCAATTTTTATGCCAACGTATGACAATTTTTCAAATTTGGATGCTTGACAGACAAACTTGTCGATTGTAAGTATTGTTTTTTTTTGTAGAAATATATTTTTCTAAGTTAATTTTTTGTTTAATTTAACTTATTCTGGATGGCCGCGATGTCTTTTGGCATTGCTCGGCAGGTTCCCCCTAACTTATTTATATTCATTTTAGTTTGTGGAAAATGGTAGGGTAATATTCAATTTTTACAGTTAATTTTGTAGAACGTTGACGTGTTACCTTATCGTTAACCATCCTTCGGTGTCTGCTTAGTCCGGTCAGACCTCGTTGCACTGATCGCGGGGTAGGACACCGTTGGAAATCTACCGTGGCCGTCATTGCGAGTTGGTCGGAGCGGTAAGAGGATAAACTACGGGAAGATCGCCATAATTAAGGGGATAACATTTGTGTAAATGTTTAAGTAGGAAAATTGAGTTTTTATTTAACTCCTGCCGATTATTATATTATCAAGGGTACGACTAGTGATAGAAATTTAGGTCAACGAAAGTATAAAGTAGGGTTAGATCACGTACATTGTTTGATAATCATCGCGGTGGAAAATTAAAATAAAATGATACATTTTGGCATAGATCTGTGAGATGATAATATAGAGATTTACGAATGGTGGTAATGTGGCGACCATAGGAAAGCAAAAATGAGTTGTTGGACTAAAATAATGACATTATAATAATGCATTCATTTCAATTTACCATAGGCTAACGTTTGTATGAAACAAAGAATTTTCCATAAAATAAGGGCGGAACGCTGCCCAAATTTTTGAAAAATATTTTAATAAATAAACAGTAATGATGACAAATTGATATAGGAATTGTAGAAATAGATGAGTATCGACAAGCGTATAGATAGAAAGAGACGTAAGACCTTCCATCGGCAGTCAGGAACCCGAAAGTGAAAATATCCTGAGGAGTAGTTCTAGAAATGGAGCTCACCTGCTCATGAATTTTCAGCTGCTATATACAGTACCAACATGAGCTTGCTCATGGGTATATTTTGGTGGGATTAAAATTGTGGGGCGTCTGGGTGAGACAGCATAGACCCTAGGAAAAGAAGGTATTTTGATCGAGGAGGATAAGTTTGAATAAGCTTTGTACAGACTTAAATAAATTAATTACACCCAGTACACCAGCATAGGAAAAGATCAAAAGTGACCAAAACATTAATAAAGTAATTAATCTAATTAAATAATTAAAAATTAAATAATTGTATGATTTTACTTAAATTAAAAGGGTTTTTAATTTTTGATTCCCATTTAAACCAAACAATAATAATTAGAAATCTCTGGGGAATTTACCTTAATATTGCTAAAAATTTAGTTGAAATAATATTTAAAGAATTTTAGACATTTCAACAATATAAAATTTCATCTTTGTAATAGAGGTAAATTCAGAAATTTAATTGTTTTGGGACTCATTCTAATCAACATTAGAACTTGTAGATCATTAATAAATCAGGTTCTTTTAACTTTGTTTAAAATTATTTATTCTGATTGTTTTAAGATCTTTTTTCGATTAACTTTCATGATTATATGAATTATATAAAGCATTCTTTAGATGGGCCGCCAGTTATTAAGAGTTTGTTATGTATTTTGAGAATTTTAAAGATTTTTAATTTTATAGCTTAAAACAGTCTCAAAATGTTTGCCACGTGGAGTTTAGAAAATATTTAAAGTTACCAGAGTTTATACAGATCTACAAATATTCCGATATATAAATGCATCAATTTTGTTATTGATTTCTGATTTATACAAGAAATTTTTAATATAGCTTTTTTTCCATTTCTTTAATATGGGAAATTTAATAAAATAATTAAAGTTGTTTAAATATTCCTCATTTCGAAGATAAATAAATTTTGAATGTTCAAACTTAAAATTAATATAGAGAACTGTCTTTTAAGGTGTGCTGCGAAAAGTTTAAGGTTCGGTTAGCACGATGCAAGCCATAAAAAGTTGATAATCAGTGTTTTTAGATAAAAAATAAAGAAATACAAGAAAAAAAAATTATGTATTACAAATAACATTTTTTTGTACCTTCAATGTACTTCTAGATTATTTAACGAAATTATAAAATATATTAAATACATTAGTTATTACTATAAAGAAGAAGCAACAATAGCAGCAATAATTATAATAATTATAATAATAATAATAATAATAATAATAATATTAAACGTTAAAATCTTTTTTTTGTCGATAGCGGAATCATTTATAAAAATAAAATTTAAATAAATAACAATGTTAGCCAATTTCCACAATGTTTATTCATAAAATGAAATATGAAATATTTCTACCGAAAATCGGTCCTGATCACTTAAATTATTGATGTCTATGGTGTTGTTGTTATGCTTTTATCAATTCTTGTTCTAATTTTGACTGTCAAAATAGCTGTATTTTATGCGGTCAACAAACGGCTACCTTGTAGTACAACAATCGAAATTATAAACTTGAAATGATGACCATGAGTTGGTAGGTCTTAACCGTCACAAAACATTATGTCGAAAAGACAGATCATATAAGTGAAAATAACAATAAAAAGTAAGACAAATGTTTTTAATTAAGAATTTGATTATTAAAAAATATATTTCCGTGATTTACACAAGTAAAAAAAATCGGTCTTCATCTATTTCAGGTGTCATAGTGAAATAGTACATTATAATAATGCACAAGTTGTTACGAGAAAAAGGTATAAATTAAACAAATTGAAAATGAAAGTTTGAAGGGGATAAAATAAAAATGTACTTACATAAAACAATTTCTGTTGGCTTTAGATCTGAAAATGCCTTGGATCGCTTTTGAAAGTATTTCAGATAAGTGCAATTGAGAGGAATATTTTTTGGGAAGTGTCCTAAATGTTTTAATCTCATAAAATCTAATAATATGACTATTTACTTAAACATTTTACAATACTTTTTATTTAACGGTAATTTTATTAAATTTAATTGATGGTTATAAATAATAAAACAAATTTATATTATTATAATATTTTCTACAAAATTTGACTATGAATAGAATACTTTAAATAAATCTGATTTATAGTCAAATTTTTTAGAAAATATTATGTCACTTATAAAGAAATCAGAGGTGAAAAACAAAAAAAGTCTTTATAATATTATATTATTATAGTTGTTGAAAATTCCTTAAATAATAAAACAAATTAATTATTAAAATGCATGAAATAAGTCGAGGAAAATGGATAAAAATAAATGGAATGTCGTTTCAGAATTTTTTATGATAAAAGAGACTGTTGATAAGTTGATTAAAAATCCTAAGGATCCATGTTTGGGAAAGTCTGAGTGTAATTTGGCAAATAGGTGTGAATTGAGTTTTGATCTAAATAATAGTAAAAATGGATATAAAAAGAATGAGAAAAAATTTGTTTTAGTATTGCCGTACTCGGAAGGTTTTACAAATTATAAGAGAAAGTTAAGTAAACAGATTGGAAATATAGAATATAAGATCGTCTCTAATTCGTGTGAGGTACGGTATATGTTTATTAAGTCAATATGTTTATTATCCAAAGATTAAAGTGCAAAGTGCCGTGACTACGAATGTTTTGAAAGTTTTGAAATAGTTGAAGTTTGTTAAATCATGATAAATTGATGCATGTGTATTTTTTTGAAAATTTTTAATATTATTAAAATAATTTAATTTAATTTATAAAATATTACAATATTATTTTAAAATTATAATATAGATAAATATTTATAATATTTATATAAAAAGATTTTTAAAAAATTAGTTAAAAGTATTTAAATAGTTTTACGTGTTTATTTATTAGAATATTAAATTAATATAAAATATAATTTGTTTAAATTATAAGTTAATTCATAATATTTTTAGTTGAATTTTTGTGCCTGAATATGACAGTTAAACTGTCGAAATATATTGTACGAAGAGTCTTTTATTGGCATTTTCTTTTAATTAAATTGTTGCCAAATTTATTTAATTATTTATTTATAAATCATGTTGAAGCTGTTCCAAAATTATTATTATTATTTGTTTATTGTGACAATTAATAAAATACATTAATAGTATTTAAATTTAAGGTTGTTAGATAAAAATAAACCTATACTGGCAATAAAATCATGTCATGAATTTATTCAGCCTCAGTCAACAGGAAAAATTTAACAATTCTACATACATATAATAAATAGTTTATGTTCAAGGTAAAATCAGTTAAGGCCATAAAATTTTTATTGTTTGATTGAAGCGATTGACAGAACTGAATGGGAAAAACTATGCCAAAATCTGATATTTGTAACTTCGTTAAATAATGACTAAAATTTATTTTTGAACAGATAATGAAATAAATAATATTCATTTTTAATTTGGCTCAAAAATAAATTTATTATTATTATTATTATTATTATTATTATTATTATTATTATTATTATTATTATTATTATTATTATTATTATTATTATTATTATTATTATTATTATTATTATTATTATTATTATTATTATTATCATTATTATTATTAATAAATAATTAAATAAATTTGGCAACGATTTAATTAAACGATAACGCCAATAAAAAACCTTTCGTACGATATATTTCGATAGCACAGCTATCATCTTCAGGTACTCAAAACCAACTAAAAATATTATGAATTAACATTTAATTTAAACAAATTATTTTTTATTAATTTAATTTTTTAATAAATAAATATTTTTAAAAATATATTTTAAATTAATTTTAAATTTAAAATTTTTTAATTATATTCTAATTTTTAAAAATTAATGTAATTTAAAATTTTCAATTATTTAATTAATATTAAAAAAAACAAACATGATTTAACATACGTAAACTATTTAAAAACATTCAAAACATTCGTAGTCACAGCACTCTGCACATTAATCTTTGGATCCAATGACCTTATCAGCAATGCTTCACATATCACTCGTTCCCAATAACTATTAAAACTTCTCAACAAAATTCTAAAATCAGACATTCCTATATCACTTTTACAGCCTCTATTGTGTTCACTAATATTGGTCAAACCCTTCAATCGACAATGCTCTAGAACTCGAGTACAGAGATGACGGGAAGTCTCTCCAATGTATGTGGCATTATACCCATTACATGTAAATTGATAAACGAGATCAGAACACAATCCAACCGGAGTTTTTGATTTATTAATAAACATATTGCGTACTTTACACGAATTAGAGACGATCTTATACTCTAAATTTCCTATCAGTTTACCCAACTTCCTCTTATAATTTGTAAAGCCTTCAGAGTACGGCAATACTAACACATATTTAGGCGCAATTTTTTTTTATCCATTTTTACCATCACCCAGATCAACACTCAATTCACAGAAGAGTTTGACCAATATTAGTGAACACAATAGAGGCTGTAAAAGTGATATAGGAATGTCTGATTTTAGAATTTTGTTGAGAAGTTTTAATAGTTATTGGGAACGAGTGATATGTGAAGATTAATGTGCAGAGTGCTGTGACTACGAATGTTTTGAATGTTTTTAAATAGTTTACGTATGTTAAATCATGTTTGTTTTTTTTAATATTAATTAAATAATTGCAAATTTTAAATTACATTAATTTTTTAAAAATTAGAATATAATTAAAAAATTTAAAATTTAAAATTAATTTAAAATAGATTTTTAAAAATATTTATTTATTAAAAAATTAAATTAATAAAAAATAATTTGTTTAAATTAAATGTTAATTCATAATATTTTTAGTTGGTTTTGAGTACCTGAAGATGATAGCTGTGCTATCGAAATATATCGTACGAAAGGTTTTTTATTGGCGTTATCGTTTAATTATTATTATTATTATTATTATTATTATTATTATTATTATTATTATTATTATTATTATTAATATTAATATTATTATCATTAAAATAACCTCAAAATTCACGACATTAATAATAATAATTGAATAGTCAAAATTATTTGATTTATTGCTTTTTTTTGTATTTTGATAATGAAGTATCGAAATTTATAATCATAATATTTATCAGATTGAAGCTAATAATAAATTAATAATATTTTCAAAACGGCTACACTTAATCTAACGGTCCACATGAATTATATTTTTATTTTACATAAAAATATTAAACTGGAATAAGATTTATTTATTAAATTTCTGATTTACAATAAATGTGTTGTTTGTGATTTTATATATTTTTGATCCGCTGGCATAAAAATTAAAATTGAAATAAATTTCTGCAAAAGTTCATACTTAATGAAATTCCGAGATTAATATTTTATACCAAGTTCTAAACATAATTCATTTATATATATATATATATATATATATATATATATATAAACACTCGTTTTACAATATATTTCAACAGATTCACTGCTATCATAAAGTAAAAATCCAACCAAAATATATTTATAAGTATTTTGAACAAATTATTATTTTTCAAAATTTTAAATTTAAATCATTTTACTTAAAATAAAATGCATACAGTGAAACCTCGATAATTCGAATTTTATGGGACGTTGAAATTCATTTCGGATTATTGAGCTTTTGTACTCGAATAATTAATTATAGAATAAACATTTTAAAACGTTTATAGAGTAAAAAAATAACCTTTCCATGCTATTGACGCTAAAATGATATGCCGACTTCAACATGCAAAGATATAACTAAGCAAAATTATGCTCACGGTTTAAAAACTTTGACTCATTGATAATTTTATTTTATAGATAATTTTAAATGGTTAAATTTGAACAAAAACACAAATAACAACCCTAGAAATTATTCAATCAACAACGAAATACTCAGAAATCTTTTTTTGAGTTTTCGTAGTTTATATATATATATATATATATATATATATATAATAAAAAGAAATTAGAGGTGAAAAACAAAAAAAGTCTTTAATATATATATATATATATATATGGTTAAGAATTCGAGTACAGTATAAAGAACAATGCATAAAATATTTAAATTATGATAATGCTTCTATCTCAGATAAACAATATAAAAACATGTTTGTTCTAATAACTAATTAAGATAATTACAAATCATGTCAAGAGAGACCTAGATTTGTAAAATATTTACGCTACTATGTAATTACAGTAGCAGTAGTCATAGAATTCTTCTGTACCATACTGAAATAAGATGATTATTCCGCGAAAAAGTAAGGAAAAAACAATTAGAAATAAAAGACGAAGTAGGAATTTTTCTTTTTGGATAAAGGTAAGAGCTCAAGGTTAGTCAACTTTATAGTGACCAAAAGTTAATATTTTTGAAAAAGTAAACGTTCCCAATTTGTCTATTCAAGAAATAGGTAACATTTTAACAATGAGTGAGGAGCTGCCCGCATTTCAAAAGAAAATCCTGATATGGAGAAAAAACTTAGAAAGGATTTCATGCATGTGTAATTTTGTTTTGTGAAAGTAGTAAATGTATAGTAAAATAATGTCAACGGATCAAAATCTCTTTTACTGCGAATTTAAACATGTGCAGCATCACGATAAGATATCCAGAATCAATAATCACAGAAACCCATGAAGCACTACCATTTGGCTCTACCTACCTTTGTGAAGTATCATTTTATGCGATGACAAAACTAAAAACAATATAGAAATAAATTAAAGTTGGAACGGGACTTTTGAAATACAGTATTAGAAAGCCTCGAAATAGATTTCTCTGATATTTTTTAACATATATAGCGACATAATTCTCATTAAATTCAAATTATAAAAACTAATATATATATGTAAAACTTTTAATTTATAATAAAATATACAGAAAAAAGGTTCTGCTAGATCACCTTACTTCGTTATCACGACGATCTTTCAGAACCTATTTCGTATGTGAGGAGAGGGATGGGTTTATTTATTTTAGTAAGACTACCGATTCAGTTTTGATTATTCATATATATGAAAATGTTTTGGATCAAAGAAATTATATGTGAAAGACAATTGTCTTAATTTCACTCGATCAAAAATAATTTGTCTTAAGAGTAAACGATCAAAGAATTTTGGAAATCACTGTATTAAAGACTATAATATTTTATTATTCAATCATAATTGGAGAGTTTACAATAAATTTATTTCAATCAAATAATTCAAAATTTAATTTAATTATCTCATAATCACGATTATTGAGACAAATATTTTCGAAACTAATAATAATTCTGAAATCAAAATGTCAGCATTCAACATTTTCTTAAATAATGTGAAACTGTAATTTCTATTTTAAATTTTAACCATTTGTTTGTTTAAACTTCCTTCTATATTATTACGTTCTGGCCTACTCTGCATTGTAACTAAACTATGTAATTGCAAGTGTTGTCTGTTGATTATGATAGTAATTGTAGAGCCCGTCAGAGTCACCGATAGAAAAAATTGTCTTGGAACACCTGGGGTACCTGCTATCATAGGAGGCTATCATAGTAATTCATTTGTTATTTTACATTTTTACTGCAATAAAAATAAAATGTAAAATAACAAATTAACTATTAATATTTTAAGCAATTAAAATATTGAATAACCGTTTAAATGTCCAAACACAAAGATTTTTAAATACAATAGGGCTTATTTCCGATGAATTTGACTTTTCAGTTCTGATTTAGCTGAAAATTTCTTTAGTTATTTCGAGTTTTTTGTCGTCGAATTGTCTCATTTTAGCACGAACAGGATTTCCGTTCGTTATAATTGCATGTTCGGTTATGCATTTGGTTGTGTTTTCTATCGATAGTTTGTCTGTGATGGTTGAGTAACATCCAAGAAGTTCCTTGATTTCTCTTGGTATCGAGTTGTTTGTGTTTGATTTTGTATTCTCATTGTTTTTGTTATTTTCCTCGATATTGTTTATGTTGTTATTAGTCCAATGCTACAGTTTGTTTGGCAATTTAAGTTTGATTGATTTGATTTAATATTTAGGTTTTGTATGTTTCTGTTGTGGTTCGTATTATTTTTTTATTTCGGCAGTCGACCAAAAGGTTATAATTTGATAGGGAATCAGTACCTAAAATGGCTTGTTTTAAGTCAGATATGATAAAATTCCAGATGTAATCTATGTTGTTTATGTTTATTGTTAACTGTTGTTCGCTGTATGTTTTAATATTGCTGCCGATTTCTGCACAAAGTTTCAAATTTTCCTCTTTTTACGTTTTGAACAAGTTACTTGGTAATAAACTAACTAATGAACCTGTGTCAACAAGAAATTTTGTATGTTTGTTTTGAAAATTTTACTGTCGCTAAATGTCGGTGCTGTCATTGGGGACTTTAATTGTTTTCCGGTTTATTATTATTGTTGGAACATGGTTTATTATATTTAAAAGCCTATTTTCAAAAATTTTTGTGGAAATAACACCAGTTTTAGTTTTGGTTATTGTTATTGTTGTTTTGTGGGTTATATCGATTTCTTGAATTTGATCTTTGTCTGGTGTATCTTTTTCGATTGTTTTGGTTGTATTGATTTCCCTTTGATTAACTCATTTGTAAGGTCTGTATGTCATTTCTAAAATTCTTGTTATTTATTATAACTTCGTCAAATTTCTTTATTAGAGTGCTTAATAGTTTGTTTGTTTTGTTATTTTCTCGATCGTGACTATTTTCACGTTTATTTTCTCATGGTTTTGACCTCTGCATATTTTACAGATTGTGGGGTATATTTCATCATTTATTTTTTCAGCGATATTAGCTAACGTATCTAAATCTGTCCAATTGCTTGCAGCTAAAATGAGCCTTATTTCAAGTGGCATTGTTCTCATAAATAATTTTTTTATAAACTCTTTCAACCCTACCCTGAGTTGTTTATGTATGGCTGGAGATATTCTAGTTTTGCTTTTTAAATTTATTAAGAATTCAGTGGGTTTGTCGTTACCCAGTTAAATGTCTTTTAAACAAGATTCTAACAGCTCTCTCCTGTTTATTTTGTTCCTATTAAGTAAGATGTTGTTCAGTTTTTCAAACTGTGATATAATTAATGAATTTATTATCTTCATTAGTTATGTCTTAATTATATTCTTCATTCATGAAATTAAGTTTGTTTAAATTTTGTAATTTGTGAATGAATAAAATTTAAAAAGTAATTATCTTGATTTATATATAATAAATATTATAGATATAACATGGCGTCACAAAAAGAAAAAGAATATCTTCAGGAATATTTATTCAAAGATAAGTTATCAAAACTGATTGTATTTAAGAAGCGAGGAAGTAGTATAAAAATAGAAGATCATTTAGTACTGGTGAAAAGTTTTACAGAACAGTTCGCTAAACAACTGATGAAGAAAAAATTAAGGTATTTTTACAATACTTTGACGACGTTAACACAACCAGAACCTTGGAATGGTACGAAGAGAAGATTATCAAAATTATTGAGATAAAAAGGTCAAAGACTTCAATAATTATACATATCCTGGACGACACCAGACAGGAAAGAGATGAGACTGTGATGGATTTCGCAAAAAGAGTAAGAATGCTAGGCCTTAGGTATGAGGGGGAAAGAAAAAAATGATGATACATGCCTTTATAGAAGGGTTAAGAAACCAAACTGTTTTGATAGCTTTGAAGATCAGAGATCCAAAAACATTAGAAGAAGCTTTAGATGAGATAAAAATGGATCATGTTAGAGTAAAATGAAGGGGAAACGAGTATAATCAAATCAGGAAGCTGTCTGCATACTAAGATACAATGAATTTCTTTAAAAGAAAAATTGACTAATTGAACAAGATTATAGAAGAATTGAAGAAAGAACAAGGTAGAAAATCGAATAAAAATCCAATCAATAATAATATCAGAGACATGTAAGGGGAGAGTATTATCAACAAAATGTTACATGTTTTAAATTTAACAAAGAAGGGCATTTGGCAAGATTTTGCCCAAGGAAGGACGACAACTGAAACATGGATGCAAGGACGCGCTATACTGTAAGAAAAATGGTCATGTAACAGCGAATTGCAAAACAGATAGAAATAGAATGAATGCGATTAAATGTTGCAAATGTTGAGGCGGTCATTTGGCTCGATATTGTGACAAGAGGAATAAATTGAGACATTTTCAAGAAAATTATGGAGAGGAGGATGAATGTTCCTCAAGATGATCTAAGAACGAATCTGAAGGAGACAAGCAAATAAATACTATAGCAGAAGTAAAGTGAACTAATGGGAGGTCTGCTAAATTAATAAAGGAGCTAGAAGGAAATTTAGAGGGGAAATACACGGATTATATAAACCCAGAAAGACAATTAAAAAAATACCAGACAACAGTTATTTCTAACAGTAAACCGAAAAAGACACGAAATAAACCAGTAACTGAATGTTACATTGGAGATAAGATGGTTAAAGTTATGTTTAATACTGTTGGAGATCTAAATGTTATTTGCCAAGAGTTGACATAAACTTAAAAACGCGAACTCAACCTTAAAAATCTTTGATTCGAAAATAAGAGTAAAATGTGCTAATGGAAGTTCGATCGGATATACAGAAAAATTCAGCAAAACGTAGCAGTTGGGCAAATTTCTTTCTACATGTTTATAACGGACTAAGAAGTATGGGATCATTATTAATGCACTAGAAGGCTGTATAGATATTCAAGGGATTAGATTGTTATTCTTATCCAAAACTATGCCAGTGGTTTCTTTAAACGAACTTTATTAAAGAGTCGTAATACGATTGAAGAGAATGAGGAGACTTGGGAGATGGTTATCAGGATTATTATAGAGTTATTGTATCAAGATATAACACAAACGGGTCATTATCCTTTGATATTTCCTCAATTTAGTCGGCTATTTCATTTAATATATTACCTGGTAGTGCCGAAATTATGTGAACATAATGTTTTTGAAAATTTTATGCCTGATAAGGTTAATGCAAGCTTGGCAAACTCTAACCATTTTTGGGGTGTGTCATTTTCATCTGTAAAATCAATTGGCATGTTTGCCTTGGGTTAATGATGGTGTTCTTTGTACTTGGATCGTCAGGATTGTAAAATTAAGGATAAGCCTCTTTGCAAAATGCATTTTGCAAATCAATTTTACTGGAGTAGTCTGGATTGTGTATTCTGTTGATGATATCATTTATTATTAGGATGTGATATTTGTCGGGTTGTTCAGTGTTATGTAATCTACCCAGTTTTAAAGAAAAATAAACAGCATATTACAAAATTAGAAATAATAATTATCACATATAAATATATATATGATAAATTTTATGGACAATTTACTTTTTTAACTTTAAAATAATTTCGATTCTTAAATTTTTGTGTACAATATCGGTATATATTATATATCAGTATATATCGAAGTCTTTAAAAGGTTCATTTCATGACAAAAGTGTCAAAGTTTTACAATTTCAATTTTTTGATAAGAAAAATGTGTTTTATTTTATCTTTTCGATAAATCATATAATAAAAGTCAAAATTTAAAAACTGTCCAACGAAGCTTATATAAATTTGACAATTTGTAATCTATAGTTCTTTATTTTCATAGTTTACGCTTATTTTATTTTAATTTGCGATACCTACAATCATGGGCACCATGATAGGGGTACAAGGGGGAGTGGAAACTGCACCTTAGAAAAAATTCTGCGCACGCCCATGCCTACTATAAATTAATTATTACCTAAAATTCAATGTCTAAAGTTTCTTTCTTGTGAAAAATCAAACTTAGTTTAAATTTAAATAATTAATTTGTTTTAAATAAGCTTTTGAAAACTTAAAAATCGAAATGTCAATTAAAAATTTCTTTCATCTAAAATTTCTTAATTTCTAAAACGAAATCACTCTCAGTATGGAACCGATATTAAAACAATCAATAATTAGAGAAAAAATTAATAATCAATATTTGAGAGATTTTTTTATTGTGCTAATTTAATAAAGAATTTATTCCCTCTGAAAAATGTTGCAAAAACTTTATTGAAATATCCAACCAATAAATTTTAGATTACGGAAAATATTTCGAATGTGCGCAATATAATTGGCTAAGCACAACTTTAAATTTCTATTCGGTGTACCACATTGAAAAAGTTCTTAAAGTGTAATCTATGTTTTTGACATATTTTGTCAATTTTTCGTTCTCGAGCGTAATGATTGCATAATAATTAATTTAACATTAAATTATACTATAACTTAGTACCTGTGAATGTTTTTTTAAATAAGATTATTGTTTAAATATTAATAAAACGATCATTTATTGAATTTGAATAAATAAATATTAATAATCTATTGTCTAATTTTTGATTGGTTATTGTTTCATTGAATGTTTAAATATGACTGATGTCCTTGATTACTTGATATTGGAAGTATACTTTTCGGTTTATTATTCATCTGATAAACTTGTTGAATATAAATATAGATATTTGCTAATTAAATTTAATAGTTCTCCACATTTACTTTTATATTTTTTAAAGCAGGATAAAACTTTCCTTTTTGACAGCTTTTACTACATTTCCATAGCTTTTATCATTCCCATCTGTTTTTTGATGATTTTCTGCAACCATCAATGCAAATTAGCTGTAACTGCCTTGGATAAAATACTCTATCATTAATTAATAATATTTTACATTTACAACAAAGAAAATTAAGGCGATACTGCAGAACTCAACAGCTGAAAAGGATTGGTAAAAAAAATATTTTCAATTGAAAAATTTGTAATTTAATATTCCTTGAAGTATTTTAAAAGCAGATTATTGTCTGTTATGATAATTAGGATTGTAAAATTTACATTAAATGAATTATTAATCTTTTTCTATTTATTATGAATTAATTTCATCAACTCATAGAAAATGATTAATTATTAATTAAATTTGTTTTTCCATTTTGGCAGAAATGGTCTTGCCCATGTATACTCACTTACTTGTAGAAAATAGTACAGTACACTCCCTCTATAGGATACACATTATAACGGGTGCATTTTCATAAAAATATATATATTTAAAAATGGCAGCATACCTTATAGAGTTTACTGTACCTGTATATTTACGTTAACATTTTGGGGAAATAAATCAGAAAATTATTTCCCTATTAGAATGACTGGAATAATTAAATTCGGAAATAATTTTCACATTCGGGTTGATATTGTAATTATAAATTTTTGCATTCAACAATTCGAAAATCTCTTCTTGCATAAAACTTTGAGTGAAAATTTGAAATTATTAAAAAAGAATTTTTATATATCTTATAAATTCTGGTAATAATTTAATTTTAATCTAGTATTATTAAATCGAGTTAGAACATTCATTATTAGAAAATATTAAATTAAATTATTATTATTTAAATTCCTTCGAAAATCTTCGTTCTAAGGATATTTAAACAATTATATTTTGAGAATTCTTTATTATTATTAAATTAATTAAAATTAATTATTTATAATGTTTTATTTTTAGTATTTTTCCTTACATCCTTACATCCTCACCTTTAAAATGTTTTAGACACTCTATATTTCTAGCTAAAATAGAGCCATTATTCAATTTGATTTTATAACTTCTTTCGTGGTTCTTTACTACAATTGTACCAGGACCTTCGTATCTGTTCTCTGATTTATTTATATTATTTTTCTTTATCAAAGTTTCATCATCAATCTATTCTCTACTTAAAGCTATGCTAAATATGATCTCTATTGAATATGTCTCAATTGTTTTCTGATATGTACTATTTAGCATAAATTCTAATTTTGTTAATAGGTCGACCGAATTTCGATATTTATCTTATTTTAAAAAGATATCTGTATAGAATATCTGATTGTTCGAAACTGGAGTTTAATTTGACCGTTTGCCAAATTATGGTACGGACTTGAGTAACATATCTCCATGTTATAATCTTTTGACACATCTTGAAACCTTTTCCCTTCAAATGTCTTACTCTTATTAACTTTTATGATATGAGTTGCACTGAACTTTAATAACCAACAGTCTCTTAACTCATTAATCAGATTATATTCATTTTGAGGATATATTGTTCTTAGTACTCTATATTTACTTTATGATCACTAATTATTAAAATATATTTCTTTCCATACACAGAGTTTGGAAAAGGACCACATATATCCATACAAATTATCTCAAATATTTTAGAATCTTCTTGAAACATTATAAGTTCCTTCATCCTATTAGTATACGTTTTCCGCTTATGGCAATTTTTACATCTTTCTATGATTTCTTTAACTTTGGTACTAAGATTATTCATTCCAAGGTTGTGGCATATGTATTTTTCTACTTTATTGGTACCTACATGGCACAATTTCTTATGCTATTCACTGATAAATGCGTTTCTACTTTCATCTGGTATCCAAATTTCATCTCCGATCGTTTAACCATTATTTTCGACTTTAAATTTTGAACTTGTTGAGTCACTAAATTTAATGGTTTTTATTTCGTTACTGTCTTTTGCCATTTATTAAATAAATTTTCTGTCATTGTTGCACTTAATTTTGTTTTCAGTTTCCCTGAGTATCCAATACACAATCACTTCTCGATAACGAATCTGCATTTGCGTGAAGTTCACCTTTTCTGTATTCAAATTAAATATCTAAGCTACTAAGATAGCTCATCCAAGTTTTAATTTGTGTGGTTATGGGTTTTCTTTTGTTTCAATCATAAATGTAAGAGCTTTATGGTCTGTTCTAAGTTTAAATCGTTTTCCATACAGATAATGCTTGAAGTAAACTGTAAATTGAGATGCAGCTAAAAGCTCTTTTCTTGTAATGTAATATCCCAATTCGTGTTTATTGAGTGATTTTTATCTATATGCGATTACCTTTTCTTTTTATTTTTCATCTAACTGTGACAACGCCCCACAAATTCTATCAAAACTTTCATCAGTATCCAAAATAAAACTTTTATTAAGTCTGAATATATTAGAATTGGTGTTATGCAAAGTTTCTCTTTTATTTCTAAGTTTAAGGCTTTCTGGCACTCTTCTGACCATAATAACTTTCTATTTTGGCAACTTGTTAATGATTCTAAGGGTTTTGAATACATTGTGTAATTGTCTGTAAATTATCGGTAATAATTTGTTAACCCTAACAAACTTCAAAGTTTCTTGACACACTTGAGTGTTTCAAAATTTTTAATTAAATCAATTTTAGAAGGATCAGTTTTTAAACCTGTGTCATTTAATATATATCCTAAAAACTTAACTTCTGTTCTTATAAATTTGCACTTTAAAAGGTGTTGGATTTCATTTTATTGCTCAGTCAGCATGTAATCGCTTGCGTCCAATTGATCTATATCATCAAGGAAATATTTAGTCTAATTGATACTTGTTTGACCGATTAAAGCATTCTTGGACATCAGAATTCACCCGTCACACAGTTTGTTAACTTCTAGCAACTCCTCAAAAAAGTTTCAGTGCCTTCCATGGCTTGAATAACATCAGAAACTATTTTAGCATCTGGTGAGCTATCCGGAACTCCGAAAAAAATATTTAATGTTGTCATAGCTCGTAAAATTGCTGTTATCGATTGAGTTGTATTGCTGTAAACAACTGGTTTAAACTGCCTTATTATCCTGATTTGTAAATCCACCCTCGTGAATGATTTTCATTTGTTTAACAATAGTACTTTTACCGGAATATAAGATCTTTTGCTGCTTGAACATCATCTTCTTTAAGTTTCTTATCAATATTACGACATTTATAGAGAGCTTCACGTTCATCTTTAGATAATGCACATCCGATTTTAAATTTAAATTTTTATCAACAGAAAATAATTCCAATTTATTCGAGTAAAATATATTTTTTAAATTTTAACAAATAACTCAAAATTTATTAATAACCCCCTTTTCAACAATTCATCCAAAACATAAACTAAAACTACCTCGAATAAACCACTAAATACCTATTCAGTTACATAAAACTAAAAGAATTCAAGATTCAACAAAAGGCAAAATTTTAATCCATTTTTTTCTTTTTCATAAAAACATGTTCAATGTCTCTGATGTGTGATTCATGATCCTTTGAAAATATTAATATATAATCTAAGTATACTATGGCAATTTTCCAATTTATCCCTTCTAATACTTTGTTCGTCAGTCTTTGAAAAGTTGCTGGTCCGGCGGCTATACCAAAAGACATTCTGTTAAAGCAATATTGTTTAGATTTCATTGCAAAAGCTGTTTTTAATTTAGAACTTTCTTCTAATTCAATTTTATAGAAAGCACCACCAAGATCTATTGTCGTAAAATATTTTGCACCATAAACACTATCTAAGATTTCTTTAATATTAGTAATTGGAATTATGCGTCTTTCTGAGCTTTTCCTATATCAGTAGTGTAATATGAGGACCATGCCCCGAGGATATTTAGCTTGAAAAAAAACAGAGACCCACCTTAAAAATTTTTTTTGCGGGGGGAGGGGGGATTAAATTTTTTAAAATTATTTGTTTTAATGAATGAAAAAATTTTTTTGTATTATTTGTTTTAATTAATGAATTTTTATTTAATATAATTTTTTGTTTAAATGTTCAAATTTAAAATTTTTAAAAAATTTTTAATTCATGATAAAAAAGTCAAAGCATTTCGATTAAAAAGCCTAAAAATAAAAATTGGCTTAAATCGCCTATGATTGGTCGTACTGAGGAGTATTTTCGAATAAAATTGGCTCAAACTTGATTAAAGAACCTAAAAATATCAAATAAAAAGCCTAAGTATTTTTTCATACTTATAATCCCATAAAAATAAAATTGGCTCAAATCACCTGTCGACTAAAAATCATGAATTTTTTATTTACTTTAATTATTTGTTTAAGTCAATAATATTATTTATTTATATTTTAATTATATTATTATTAAATTTAATTAATTGTTTTAATCAAGTCAATTATTTTATTTATTTTTAAATTATATTATTATTAAAAAAATATATTTGTTTTAATGAAGTGAATTAAATAATTATTTTTTATTTTCATTTAATTATTTATTTAATATTATTATTTTTATTTAATTAAATATAAATTGTATATTATTATTATTAACATTTTTTTTATTTTTATTTTTAAAATTTAATTGTAAGTCTAAGAATAATTTTTCAATGTAAAAAAGATAAATCATCGATAAATTTTGAATTGTAAAAATAACAAACTTTCACTCCATACAAATATTTTTATTGACAATAAAGATTAAATAAAAAAATTAATTTTTATTTCAAATCAAAAATATCCGAGTAATATGCTTTACGCATTTCGGCCAACAATGTATGGATTGTTTGGTCACGTTTGAAATCGTGGCAACATGGACATCCATTTGAACATGTTACTCCGGTTCTAGGACGTTTCATCGGGTGGACGGTTCATCGGAGGACGGTCCAGCAGTGAATGACAGCCTCGGCATGTCAAGTAATTATCCAGGTCTCTACAGCCCATGATATCACGTATAAAAACCACCGTTACTTACTGAATAGAAGTAGGATGACGAAAATGTATAAAAGACACGATACTGAAGCTTAACGTTCTAGTTAAATTTCCGGTAAGCATACCCTTTGCGTTCCCTCATATTGGCGGGTTCGAATCTCAAAAAGAATTTTTTAACTAAACGATTAAAATTTATATTCCATGAATCATAGAAAACTTTTTTGAAAATTTGTCATGGAAGGAAAAAATATTTTTAATTATAATATATTAATCCTAACTAACCCTACACTGATTTTTTTTTTGGGGGGGGTTACCCATACTACAATTAAATCAAATATTTAAATAATATAAATAAATTATATATTTTTCCTGTGAATCGTCCACCGATGAAACGTCCTAATTATGAAACGTCCGCCGATGAACAATCCACCGATGAACCGTCCGGATACCGTTACTCCATACTATCTTTACAAACAATGCAATTTGCAACACATCGGTCACCAGATCCCTGAACGTTGTCATAGTGAATCTCGAGAAGTTCTTCAATGGTAATCCCTGTGAAATGTTAAATTTTTGTTGCGAGAAACTCTGGTACGCAAAAATCCAACGTATTTTTAATTCTTGGATAAAGTTCCTGAATTTTCTTTAAAATTATTTCAAAGAGATAAACTAAATAATAAAATAAAATACATATTTAAACATACATGATTTACCTTTTGACATTTTTTAATACTTAATAAAAAATAATATTAACTTAAAAACATACAAATTTTAAACATCAACAAAAATATACAAAAACAAATAATAATTTTTAATTAATTTATTCATTCAAAGTTCTTCATAATCGTCATATTCTTCATTAAAATATCTGGACTGTTACCTAAAACCACATCACCTCCCCTATAATGACCATATGCTACACTTATATTTTTCCCCACCCAAACCCTTTTATAATCCTTATTTGTTAATGCAATTTTACTGTTTTTAATTGTAAATAATTGATGTTTTTACTAGTAATACGAGTTTGTGGTACCGAAAAAATTAAGTTTTTGTTATAACAATCTAGGTATGACTTGTGTTTTAAGTCAGTACTCTTCAATGTTATACCCTTAGCTTTGATACTTTCAACTTCAGACAAGAGGATATAACATTTTGGACAAAGGAACACCCACAACTTGTATTTAAGTCCTTTATTCTCGTCTTTGAACTTTCCAATGACAGAATCAAGGTTCCTACTATACAAGGGATGTTTTGGGTCATAATTAGAAGTATCGAGGAGATTATCACGAACCATAGAAGATAAAAGAATGTTTAACTTACAATTCTTAATTTCTAGAAAAAAGGAATCGGTGTCCCCAGCAACTATATTAATTTCACAAGTGAATTCTTTTCGATATTTTTCAAACTCTACATATTGTAATTGATACATCCTAAGTTTAGATAAATTGAGTACAGTTTGTCCAATCTAACTCAGTTGATCTAAACACACAGATTCCTTATTTAATAATACAGAGACCAATTCATTGTCTATTTTAAATGATTTCCGAAAAGTTGGTTTTGAGCAATAATTAATTAATTTGTTCGCAGAATTACATAATCTTAAATTAATTCGTTTTTTAAGATTTTCTACGGTTTTTCTGTAGATGCTATTATTTTAAAGTTTATAATAGTTTTTATCTAAGTCATTGGTTGATTGCACTCTAAGTTGTGTCACAAATTATAAAGAAATATAGTGAAAACTGTTTTAATCTTTTATGTTTATGTTAAATTATAATTTTTAGAAAGTATTCAAAGATCCTAAAATCTTAATTGTTTAGGATCTTTTGTTGTTTTTTACCTTTAGTAACTTATTGTTAGTAACTTAATTTTTTGAAAAATAACACAAGCCACACGTAACTGATCTACGATTAATATTAAAATATATAAAACTATATATTTTCATTATAATTTTTCGTTTTAATACTTTGATAAGTTGATGCATGTGTTACCTTAGATTCATGAGAAATTTGTCAATGATCCGGTCAACAGACGTTTAAGCATAAGAATAATCTGTTCACTTTGTGGTGACCGGTGATCAGATTTTGGTGTAAAGAATACTGGTTTTCAGGTTTTATTATTCAGGTTTTCAGTATATCACTTAATATTTGCATAGTAATTTTTTGAAATTTATTTGATAAATAATTTTTAAACTTAAAATCGTAAAAAAGCATCCCTGAACTCTTAAAAAACATTATTACAACAAATACATTTTTAAAAAATGTTAATAAATTAAAAATGAATTCACTTATTTTAATCAAAATGAAATTATAAAAAAATGATTGAAAATACTATATTTGATAATCGATTTAATCCTAATTTCCTTTATTCCCTAAGGAATTTTATATATGGTAATAATAATAATAATAATAATAATAATATTTTCTACAAAATTTGACTATGAATCAGATTTATTTAATGTATTCACGAATTTTCGTCACAGCCTTTTTCAAGTTATATGATAATAATAATATTTTCTACAAAATTTGACTATGAATCAGATTTATTTAATGTATTCACGATAATAATAATAATAATAATAATAATAATAATAATAACAATAATAATAATAATAAAATTTTACTTTAAAGCAATTATTTACATTTAATTAATAAATTATATCTATAAATAAACAAATAAAATTGAAACAATCACAAAGCAAAAATCATACTCATTTCATCAGTCCAATGCGTAACTGACTTTGGGAAAAGCATAATTTTTGTCCTTGTGCATTTTCGCCAAAGTCCAGAAGAGTTTTCAGTAATTTCTGTTCCATTTTGCATATTTCTTCGCTCGTGAGTAGTCAACCAGTAATCGGTAGATATCGAAGCCAGCAACAGCAAAAGACCAATTCCAGAACAAATGGCAGTGCATGTATTGAGAAAACGTTTTTTACCGAAATTAAATGCCATGGATTAATGGAAGCTCGCTAAAAAATTCTTTTATAGACTCTTGTATTGCATTCTCCAGAGATTGACATACAGAGTCAATTATGATTGAGATCCCTGCCGACCAATCATTAGCGTTGAAATTATTATCAAATTCATATTCCGTAAAATCCTACTAAAAATTATAAAATATATATTTGTTAAATAATTTCAATTTAATAATATCAACTGATGATTTTTGTTTCATTTGGAGAAATATAAATCAATTATACGTTGTTTCAATCAAACATTTTACACACAGAACTATAATTTATCAATAAATTCCATGCGAGCTTTAAGATAAACTTTATTGGAATTATTTTTGTTATTAAATCGCAGTAGGTAAATAATATTCTTAGGAACAGTACCGGAATGCCACAAATCTTTGGCACAACCTTTATCAAGTGGATGTTGGATTTAATTTTCATTCTCTTTTTTCATAACCATCGGAGGTATTCGAGATCTAAAGCTAAGCTTTTTAAAATGTGGGTTACAGACTGAGTTAAGATAATTCACTAAAAATTTATTGTTTATAATAATAATAAATGGGCTATGGGGATTTTGTATCTAAACTAATATTTTTTACTCTGCAACATTGAGTTGGTTCTTATCTCTTTGTAAGTATTTGTTAAATATATTAAATATAAAACACAAAACACAAAGATATTTTTATTCCCTCTTCGGGGGGGGGATAAATCTGGCATGGTATTCTTATATTGTGTTTTCAATTCGACTTTTTGATTCATCATTCTCTGATAATTGATAAAGTTCCAATTCTTCGATATGTTTCCACACATTCATAAATGTATTTACCCAAGTTGAATTAGGTTACATATTGAGAATCTGGATTTCCAAATTTGTAAGTTGCATAAATTTAAAGAGGTCGCTGTCAAAATCATGCATACCTAATAAATCCAAAAAGTTAATAATATTTAGTAATACTTCAATATCCTTAGAAGCTTGAAATCTTAGCGAAAACTGCTGTTAGTAGAGGATGTGTGACGCAACATGCAACCCCCTGCTGATATAATATTACTTAATAATATATAAGAATTGACCTTTAACCTCATAACCAGGAAACAACTTTCGCATGTTTATGGCACACGCGCATACTTTAGTACCTACATGTGGTACACTTATGATATCACGCTGCCACCGTCTGTCACACTCGAACAGTTCAACTCTCACAATGTAACAGGCACACACATAGAATCAACTGTTAACATTTTATAGTATCCGGCTTAGAGTTGGAATTTATCCTATTAAAAGAAAGAGTTTGAACTTGGTTAGGAAGCTCCAATCTAGCTTCTTTTAATATTTTCGATTCTCACTGATATCTGGTTATTTTCTTTTGATTCTTGAATAAAAATAGAAATTCTCTTGATCTTTCACTCAGGAGTTAATATATTTATTTCTTAAATAATTATTCTATTAGACCGTAAAAAAGAAAAAATCATCAATATTCCAAATGTCATCCCAAAAATTATAAATGCCGACAATAAATTACTGATAAATTACAAGTTTTTATTAAATAAATATAAATACATTAAGTTTAATTATAAACAATTTGTATATATATTTAATTAAACTATATATTCAATATGTACAAATTTTCATGTAATGCTTCTCACCATTAATTCTGTCTCTTATCGATGATTTCTTATACAAATACATTACATCTTAACTACATCTTATATATAAAACTTTATATGTTTGCTTTGCCACCTTATATAATTTTATAAATTTAAATTACAAGTCTATTGAAAATTTATCAATAGTTTATTTATGTCATATTTAATATCGACAAATAATTATAAATAATAAATAATTTAATAAATAAGATTTTGTGAATATTTGTTCAATATTGGTAATGACAAAGAAAAAACTACTGAAAGTGGAAAATTAAACTTTTCAATAAAAATATTTGTCAAAATTTATTTCAACGTTTACAATTTCCTATTCGGCTTGTATTCACGATGACTATTAATAAATCTCAAGGGCAATCTTTTGAAGTTACTGGTTTAGACTTGACGGATGAATGTTTTCACATGTACAATTATATTTTGGTATGGCAAGAGCAAAGGACCCAACAAAAGTACAAATTATCGCAATAAAAATGGGGGAAACTTAAAATGTTGTAAATGCCCAAGTACTAAAATAACATCAACCACAATGTCACTACTAAACATAGCCGAAACCAAAAAAGGTTTTATGTCGTAAATGTGAAGAAATATGTAATGCAATTATGAATTCATTAATATTGTATCCAGCTCATTCACTAACATTCGCTAACTAACTCACTCAGAAGACATGTGCAGTAAATCGCGATTACAAAACCAATTATATCATATTCAATAAAGGCTAACCATGAATATTTGATTTAATTCGATAATTCATCAATAATTTGCCACTTTATCAAGAATAATATCAATATATAATATAGTAATCTGAAGAATGGAAAAACATGAATAATTGAAGTCTATGGGGGAGAATACGATTCGATACTCAGTTGAGATTTTGTATATCATTAACTTAAATAACTCAAAACTTTGTTTCAAACAGGGAGCTTCAACAGTATTGCTACAGAATATTAAACCTCGAAAATAGAAAACTCTTTATATATTTTTATATTGTAATGTTAATATTACACTAATTATAAATAATATTAAAAATTAATTAATTAGAAAATTATAACCGTAGCGAAGCGCGGGTATACAGCTAGTATTTTCATAAATTTTAACTAAATTACATCTATTTTCTTTAAAAGTATTTAATTTTCATTAACTTTTATTCATTACATATTTTCCAACTACTAATTATGTGTGATTATTTCTTTTATTTATGGGCTGTTTTAAAATCCGTGATCTAGTTAAATTTGATCAATTTTTGACTTGAAATTTAAAAGAAAAATCGAATGAATTTTCCCGATCTACATAAAGTTTTGAGCGGTTGTCACCTACTTTCTAAGGCTTTGTGACAGCGGTTATCTGTTCAAAAGTTAACTATACCATCGACTTTGATGAATTCAGAAAATAGTGTTCTTCGGTTTTATAGTCTATGCTGGGCACCTGATGGGTGAAAAGAAATAAGATTTTTAAGGCCACTTTCAAGGGATTACCACCAGATGCGCGCACAAGAGATATAACTATTGAATACCCGTCAAAAATGACGTTGAAAATGTATTCCAATAGGCGGTTTCTAGTAAAAGGTGAGTCATATTGCCATGACTGCTAATATCCTAGAAAACCTTTGAGTCCACGAGCTACCATAGAAGGTATTCAAGCTAATTTTATTTGCGTCCCTCTGTCATCAATTTCATGTTAAAACAATATCGGAAATGTTAAGATAAACGAATTATGCGAGATCCTGTAACGATTGAATTTTATAATTGTTCGGAAAGGGTTAAATAAAATGTGTTGACTGTAAAGTAATTATTTGATGTAGATTTCCTGTTTGTATTGTTATCAATTTGATATGTTCCTTTCAGCAGTAATACAGATGGATTTAAATCAAATGACATATGTAAAGGGTTCTGATAATGTCCTTTTAATCAAAAATGTTTTTCAAAAATATGAAATTCGCATCCCATCCCCTATAAAATCCTACAATTCAAACTTTCAATTTTTATGGATTTAAAAAATAAATTCTGTTCTAATTTTAGAACGAAATTTATTTTATGCATGCTCGCTCGAGGTAAGTGAATGTATAATTGTTTTATGTATGATTTTTGTTAAAATTTTCCTGCCTCATTTATTGATATCCTGATTATAAATTTCTCAACTTTTTGGATTTTTTTCCCATATCATGGATTTCTAATTTGAAATTTTTCTCTAAAATCGTTATATCTGGATGAAAACTTTATCAATTTAGGTGAGTTTTGTCGTACTTAATAATAAAAATCTAGTCTATCTTTTTGACTTTTTAATTATGTGTAATTACCTAAATCAATAATTATAATTCTTTATTTTAATTTTAACGTAAAACCAAAATAACAAAAGTAATCCCGTTTGTTCAGGGAATAACACAAAATATCATTAAAATAATATTTTTCGCTCCACAGGTAGTTTTCTACCATGTAGAGTCTCTTTTCTTATTTGTAAATCTTCGGCTCTGGAGTTTTTCTGGAGCTTTTCCATCATGAAAATAAAAAAAATTTATTTCTTTAAATTCTTTAGTTAGCAGGTATTTTATATGATTATTTATATTCACTTATGAAATATATAATTAATATAAAAAAAATAAAATAAAATTTATCAAGAATTTTCTTTGTGATTAAGTAAGTGTTTATACAATTTACGATTTCTGATATGGGATTCAATGGTAGCGATCAATGCTTCTTTTATCAACACAAAGGCTTTCATTTTTTGAATTTGTAGACAACATAATACTAATAATAAATAAAAAGAAAATCTTTTATTCAAATTCAACTTATTCTTTTCTCACTTAGTTCCTGGATCTAAAACTGAAACCTGGAAAAAATGTATAAATAATTATCGTTATACTTTAATGAATAATGAAAAATAATATTTCTTTTAATTAAAATAGATATATGAATTATTATGTTTAGAGAATTCATTTTCATTCATATTACTTGATAAACTCTTTTCTCTTGTTATTTTCTTTTCTTTCGTTAGATTCATTTTCGTTGTACGGATTATTGATAGTTTTTGAGTGACAGTTAATTACTATGATTCTCTTTCTTTTCAATACATTTACCTTGGCATTTGTTCTTTCTGGTTATTAGTAATAATATATTCTTCTTTTATTTTTGTGTGATATTTTATCCTTCCTCATGATCATTCACTGTCAACTGAGGGTTTGATGTTAAGGTTCTTGGAGAGGAGATCTGACCCAGCGAACTACCATTATCTACAGGTTCTTCCCACACTGAAGTACTAGTTTTAGACTAGTTGGTGAAAAACTTAATTTTGATTTCTTGCATTCATGTAGTTTGACGATCAGATGGTTAATAATTGGCATATGATAACAATTAATATGAATGAGCACATAATTATCAATTTATGCATAATAATAATCAAAAATGATAATCAAAATAATGAATACAATAAATGGTTAATAATGGTATTATGTGGTTTAATGATTTCATATTATTGATCATAAGGGAGGTTGGGTCATGAGGCATCTCGTATATGTTAAGTACCAAGGGAGCGAAGCTTCCTTGGAACTTGATCGATCCGAGGAAACTATTTTAATATTATACATTATTAGAAAAATCAAGATTCAACAAAAAACATTATATAATTTGAAAACTGACACTGGAAACATATAATATCTATTTATGAATCCATATCAAAAATAACTTAAGGTAGGGTATTTCCTAAGACATTTAAATTTTTTGCATAATAAAAAAAATTCAATGGAATTTCACTAAAAGCTAACATTAAATAATATATATAAAAATAAAAATAAAAACAAAATAGCGATAATTCCTTACTTCTAATAACAGATTTCGGGAAGTTAGCACAATTCTTCTAAAATTTGAAAACTTTTGAAAAGTAGCATTAATTTATGTCGATCTGGTATAAACTTATATAGGGGGGGGGGTTTACACGCATGTTTTGTTGATGCGGTAAAACAAAACGCCTACACGTTTTTACTATATTTCATCACTTTTCTCCTGGTTTACAGATTTTCGTGATTCTTTTTAATTAATGTTTCTAATTATATTTCAGGCTTAATTCTCAAAGTTATTTTCTAGAATATAAACGTTTTCGATGAATTTGGAGCCAACGTGATGAAATTGGTTAATTTTGTTAGTTTTTAATGATTTTCAATTCTTTTTAAATGTTTTTATTTATATTTTACGTATTTTTTGCCTTTCACCCTTATTTATACTTTTGTATTATTTAATGCTAAATAGTCTATGTTTGATGGTTTTTCGTCCATTTGAACTTTACGCGCCCCAAAGTTTATCGAATGTCGTGCCAGATAAACAAATATTTTAAAACCTTAGCTTTTGCCTAACATCTTGAGTTTTAGAGAGCCAATAATACAGAATACAACTCATGCTTTATTCAATGCTCAATATTCAAAAGTCTTTCAGATATTGTAAACAATCTTCATAAAGTTCCGTGAACATTGTATTTTTAAAGAAAAAAAATCTGAAGAGAGTTTTAAGTTAATGTTAAAGTTAGTTAGAATTTATGGCTAGTTTTAAAGTTTAATAACTTCAAATTTTGATTAATTTCATTTAACTGCTCTGATTTCATATGTTTTTAGCAGCAATCACATAATCTCTGTCTATAATTCTATTAAAGAGATATTTTTCTAAGAAAGCTATAGTGTATATATTGCCAAGCTGTGGCTTTCAAGCCTCATGTGGCTCTTTAGCATCATCTATGCGGTTCCCACTGACACTCGTGATTCTTATTTTACCTAACGAGTCGAATATAAGTAGTTTGTTAAAGTTGTTGGGGTTATAAGAAAACATGAATAAAAATAATAAAATTTAAAAATTTTCAAAATCAATTAAAATTAATTAAAATTTTGAAAAAAGTAAAAGTCAATATTTTTCGTGGGAAAAAGTGGTAATAGCTGGCAAATTTGATTGTGAAGACGAATAAAATACTATTAAATTGAGATAAGGTATATTGAAGGGTTGGGAGCCCAAAAACAAATTAATTAAATTATTTACCGGCGAACCCATTAATCAAGAGCCGACGAGCTGAACGTCAGCTTAATGGGTTTCCCGGCATTAGTGAAACGGAAATAAATTGTCTGAAATGGAAAATTGTTTCCCTAGCAGTAATCCAGAATAATGGGAATCCAATAACTATAAAAGCAACTGACAACAAAATAAGTTGCTAGTTGGTCGAAGAGAGAATCTAACGAGTTGAAGAAACGAGTGGAGAGCAGTAAACCGATAAAGTTAATCAGATTGCAGTGACTTATATCATGATACCCTTAAGGTGTGTATGAGAAATAAACAATTGTATATCGTGGTGAATATTTTTCAATAAAGATTTCTTTGTTGGGATTTTGTCTTATTGATTATTGAACAAGAGGAGTCGGATCGAGAGACCTATTCATCGACGAATATTTAATATCTCAACAAAGTGTTTCATTTGAAAGGTGATATTTATTATTCTCTATTCATTATATATTTTGTTTATGGCTTTCCGAAATTTAAGTTAATGAATTATGGCTCCTGCCTGAGTAAAGTCTGGTCACCACTGCTATAGTGATACTTCATTATTTGAATTAATATTTTCAAAATATAATTATTTATTATTCTAAAAATTGATAAACATTGTGCCCAAAAGTTATAGTCATCCAAAAGCCCCAGCGACGATCAAGTAAAAAATCCCCAATAAAATTATATTTTTAAAAATTCAAAAAAATAGCTAAAAAGTTTGCAAAAGTACTTTAATCATGTTTAATTAATTTTTTAAAGAGATTTAATAGATAGTTGCTATGATTCCACAGCCATGTGACTTCCGACAAGTCACCTCTTAGCTCAGTTTTAATTCCTTTTCGAGCTTTTATTGCAATTTTAAGACAATTATTGAAGGATTTCACATGCTGCGTATTGAATTCAGTGACTTGATCGACAAAATTATGCTTATGACAAACTGTTCAATGACGAAATCCTTCATTAGACAAGCTATTGTAACTTTAAAAAGTATTTTAAGAACATCCGTTCTAAAATCGGCAAAGAAAGGTCATGCAATAAACGACATCCTTTGCATTAAGCTACATTAAACTACACTAAACTCCTATACGAATCATTGCTAAATCATTTCGCAATTTCTATTTTTAAAGCATTCTTACAGGTTCCTGTACACACCATGCTCTTCGAAGAAAACCTTTTTGACACATGTATTCATATAGTTCTTTTTTAGAAATTCTAATTAAGTTTGTCAGTAGCTCGTCCAAGTTCATTCTGTTAGATTCTGTAAAAAATGCTATTTAAATGATTTTTAAATGTAGATTTATAAAATAATTCAGTTTTTGCATTCAAAGATATTTTCCCAATTACAATTTTAGATATGGCAATACTGTCATATTTTTTACAAATTTAATATTATTTAAATTTCAGTGCATCAGGTAAAACAAACCCTGGAGCTTTTTTTACCTGATCCCCATTTTCGGTCAAAAGTGAAATTTCAAAACTACTTATCAATAAAGAGTTTATTGATTATTTTTTTTATTAAAAGAAAACGCCAATAAAACATTTCGTACGATATATTTTGATAGTTTAACTGTCATCTTCAGGCACCAAAAACCAACTCAATATTAGTTGGTGAAACTGTCGAAATAATTCGTACAAAGAGTGTTTTATTGGCGTTTTCTTTTAATTTAATCGTTGCTTAACTTATTTAATTATTTTTTTTATCATTTAATTATTTTTTTGAATTCTTAAATTATGCATTTAAAAATTCTTAAAGAGAAATTGAATTTATAAGATTTTAATATTTTTTTTAAAAATAAAGATTTTGATTTAATTTAAATATTTTATGTCGACTTATTATATTTCATTGTGATATTAATGAAATAGAATTTAATACATTTTTTTGTCTGAATACCTCCAGTTCTTGTTCACCCAAGAATGTATCATATTAAGAACTCGTTTGATTAAAATTTAAGATTTTGAAACAAATTCTACTTACTAAAATATTAAAAATAGTCATAATTACACTAAATTCAGAATGAATTTCTAATGGGAAAAAGGCCGAACACAACAATATTAATTAATAACAAAGTCAAAGTTTTTCAAATAATAATACAGTAACACTATTATGTCACCAATTGTTTCTTTTTTTGAATTAGAATCAGGATATTATTATGTGTTTAATTGGCATTTATTTTGCATATGTTTTTCTCGTGTTCTTCTAAAACTGTAACCTCTTTCTAGTAGGGTTTTCATCAGATATTCAGTCCAACCTTTACCAGCTAAATCTATTGCATTTAAATCACCGTTAGCATCATTTAGTTTATCGGGAGCCTTCATCTTTGAGTCAGATCTTAACACAGCATCAAGAGCAATAATATCATTTGCTACAACTTCTTGTTCATAGAACAGTAAATCTATATTTTATGGAGTTCGTAACCTTTAATAAGCAATATCGTCTTTCCGTGGCAATTTTAATCAATAAAACAATATTTTATTACTTTAGTTATATACAATTATGTATTTTGAATAATATATAATGTTCTCAACACAAAGCAGGGTCTAATTTCAGAAAATTCAATCATTTTTTAAGTGAACAAAAATTATTTTAATTTTCAAAATTCATAATCTTTATTAAACTTCCTTGAAGAGATAAAACAAATTTAAGAAGTTATACAAAGTTCAAATTTTTTGTAATAAATCGAAAATAATAAAAACATACCAATTGTGTCAATACAAACACTACATAAAACGCACCACCCCAGGAACAATGCACACACAAACGCGTTAACAATTTAATTTTAAAAATATAAAAGCGAACACAGATGCGAGTACGCAAAATTCAACACTGTATTATTTACGATGCTTCAGTTGAATTAAAATCGGAAGACCTCCTATCAATAATTTCTTTTGAATTTGCTACAGTACTAATCTTAGCAGTCAAGGCGATGCAACACATATTTTGTAACTCTAAATTTGTTGGTACAGTACCAAGTGAAGTGTGTTATCGGGATGAATTAAATTAAGAAGATCCGGGTAGGTATACAACCAATGTCATTATTAATACCATTTTTATTTCTAACCTGTAAGATCCTCGTCCTATGAAGCATTTCTCTATAGTGCGATTTTCTAAGGCGAATTAAATTGTTATTTTAATAATTCTTCGAGCTACCTGCTAAAAGTTCTCACCAAATTCGATTTAGGTTCACTATTCTTTATCCACTTAACAGGAAAATATCACACCTGTAATGATCGAGAGCTTACTAGTTTGATTAATGGCTTTAATTAGTTTTTAATTAAGATCACGTAGAAACCCTTTATCATTTTGAAACTATCGAAACAGTACTCCTTATCACATTAGTCTCATGCTCATACAGTTTTACTGGAAAAATATTAATTTTTCATTTTCCTTATCTAATCAACTTTTGAAATAACGAAATTCGCAAAGCAGAAACACAACATATTATCAATCCTTATTCAAGGTCGGAACTTTAAAAACCAAAACAGAAATTGTAAATTATGCAATAAAAGTTGACAACAAATATCTGGCACAAAACATAATTTTGAAATAAATTATAATTCAGTGAATTAAAAGGTAAACTGATATTCGGAATGAATCAACGAGGAGAAACTTAAAATTTCAATTAAAAAAAAACAATCAAGTTAACAATACCGAGGCAAGTGATAGTGAATCTAAATTTTGTTTTAATGTGCAACGACAAACCTCAAAATTTCTAAATTTTAGTTTATTTTCGAAAATCTCAAGCTTCCTGCCACATGTAAGATATTGTTAGTTAACTCCATAAACAATTAATAGTCAAATAAATTAACTCAATATCTTTTATTTCAAAACAACTGCTCACTTTTCTCCAATATTTAAACAAAGTAATAATCAAAACAATTCTTTACTACACTTCCGGAATTCTTTTAATAAATTTCTATACCAATTGTTAACAATCACACAGTACAGCATTTTACAAAAGAATTACCATTCATTTACATAAAATTTAATATTAAAAAGTTCTGTTAGTTTATAAAAAAAATCTGTTAAATGTGTCGCTAATAATTTAAGTTAAAAACCAAACGGAAGATCGGAGATTCATCCATAAATAAAGCTAGATTTAAAATTAAGGGAACATACATTTCAATGAAATGTCTGTAGAGAGTTTGGTAAGAAATTCTGCTGCAGTCAGGTCTGGAACTAAAACATTGCACAATATCTTCCCCTCTAGATTCACCACAGACTTTTCCATGCTAAAATTTACAGCCACGTCCAAGAAATCTGATTTGCAATTCTTTTCCTGTAATAAAATTTTCAACTATATTTTATAGCCTATAAATTCTGTTACATTAACCTTAGGATAATTTTAAAAAGGTTTTGCAAGGCTAGCAAACCTGTCTGAGAAAGAGGATTGAATATTATCTGCAACAGAATTCCTGTAGGAATCCAGACTTTTGACTGTTTTGTGATGATCACTTTCTTTAACGAATATGCCTTTCCCTTACATTGAGATACAATTAGGTTAACTTTCATCTGAAACATATCCATTTGGCTAACCTGAAGCTACAAATTGGTAAAAAATATAAAATACAATACCACTGTAACTCTGTAACATTACATAATGTTTTATTAAGTCCATGCTTAATGCCCAATTACTGATTCACAGACACAAAAAGAAGCCAACTGCATTCTTTTATTCAGATCCAGCTCAACTGATTGAAAGGATTTCGACAGATTTGTCAACGGTATAAGCAAAGAGCTCAAGACATTCAGTAAAAGTAGAGTATCTTCTTTGCAAAGCTCTAAAAGAATTCTGCCAGCTGTATTAGCAGTTTGATTCCGTAAATTTAATACGTCCATTAAAAACTAAATTATATTAAATTCAAAACTTTATTCAAAACAAACTACAAACAAAACAATATTAAAAAACCGATATAAAGTTGTTTTTTATTATAAATGATTTTTAGTATTTCTTTTGAAGATATTTAAGCAAGTATGAATTAACAATTGAAAAATATTCATTCAAATAAACATTCAATAAATATTTAATATATTTAAATTACAAACATTCTTAAATATTAATTTTACAATCAAGCAATATCATCAGTCCATACTTTAACATTTAAACTTATTTAAATTTATCATTAAAAATTCATTAACATGCATTACATATTTTTAACACGATAATTAATTATATTATTTAATTATCGTCACAAGCTGAACTTGAATAGTCTTCTAATCACAAAAACATGATTAGAATAATATTTGTATGTAATAATATGAGATATAAGATTTGTATCAATAAGTATTATTTACCAGATTCTCCAAGGCCAAGCATAGATGTTGATATTGCTGAACAACCACTCTAACACTACCCTCATAACTCAACCAACATGTCTCTCTAGGCTGGAATAGTTTTCGTGGGGTCATCTCAATCGATGTTACTGCTGCTTGCAACACATGAAGCTTTTAGGGATATTTGAAAAGCGTGTGTAAAGTTCATTGCATAGTGAGAGAACTGCTTTTATGGTTTTGGTCTTTGCTCCTCTAATGAGAGCTAATTGAAACAAATGTGCTCTGCAGTGCACATACATCAAATCAGAGATCTCTGATTTCTAAAAACCATAAACATCTCCTGTGCTTCCAAAGAAATTATTGGCTCCATCAAACCTTACAGCAAAACATTTTGTCAGTGGATGAGGTCCAAAGAACTCTTTAAGTACCACCACCAAGTGTTCCTTTACTATGAGAGCATCAGTAAAAAATTAACTTTCAAGAAAGGGTTTTGTCGAAGTTATGATAGCTTCTTTAAAACATGGCTAAAAAAATTTACGAAATCACCTAATCTCACGGTAATATACAGCATGGTATATTTACATTGCCAAACAAAGCTTGTGCAGACTGCTTTTATCATGCTTCTCAGCGTTCTATTTAAGTCTGTTTGCATGTTTTTTAGAGACTGGAACAGTAATCCAAATCCATTTTGATCTTGAATCTTTAATCAAACCTTTCATATACTCACAACATGACTGTAAGTAGAGATAAAATAATGTATATAAGTATTGTTGGGCCAGGATTGAATTTGTTTAAATGAATTGAAAATAGCACGCAAATATAACATGCAGATTTAAAATCCGACCCATAAAACGAAATTAAACAAATCAAAAAAATATAAAAGTAAATTAAAATAATAACAAAACGCACCAAGATCAGCACGAAATTAACACAGACATAACAATATAACAAGAAAATTTGACCGAAAATAGATCAATTTATAAAATCAGCATTTTAATGGGAAAGCTGGTCGAAAATAAAATATTTCTAATAGGAAATATTCAATTAAAAAATAAATAAAATAAATTATCTATTTAATGCAATAAAATAATAAAATTAGAAATATATATTACAAATAAAATCAAGGTCAAATTTTGTTTAAATGCATCAAAAAGAACACGCAAAGTTAGGGTCACAAAACAGGCATATATACCAATTCATTTTCACAGAATTTAAAAGAGTATGCAAACATTTTGTGAGCAGTTCATCTTTCTCGCAGAAACCAGTTCAACTATCGACGTCAATTTTTCCATACTACGACTTCAAGCAATCTTAAGTAAGCTCTATTTGAGCGTACGTATGGAAAATGATTTGCTATGAATGTTAAAAGCAGAATACTATGTACCAATGATGATTTGAGAAAATATATGATCAATTGAAGATGTTACATTCTGTCGAAATTTTTCCGGCCCACAGCCGAAACACACCGCAAAATAATAAACTTTACATAACTACCGAGATGTGTAAGTGCAAGTTCATCCGCCAATATCTCGTGTCCGTGAAGATTCTTCTGTGCGTAACGCTAGAATCTAAACGTCAATTCATACAACTTATATGGGTATATGGAAGATAGAGGAGAAGTCTTTTGGCTGTCCCTTCGTCAGCCTTCTACCCAAAAGTCAGAAACCTTTCGTAAAGTGTAAACCTTTAATAACGAGAAAATTAATGTAAATTAAATAACTAAATTTCTTAGTTAAGGGTCTAAATAGATAATAAAAATTTCAACGAAAATAGTGTTTGAGTAAAATAATAATAAATGACAAAAGATCAAATAGTAAGACAAATCAAAAGTTCAGCGTGTAAATTATTATGAGGCGAGCCTAAACTTAGAAAAGAGTAAAATAAAATGAATTACTAGAATAAATACGGAAAATTTATAAAATAGTCGTTAAAGAATCTAACCCACTTATGTTGACAGGTACAATAGAACCAATATATAGCAATTATAAAAAGAAACATATAACAGTTCAACGGAAATCAGATAGCACCAATAACAATATCATAGAACCCCGACAATTACAACAGCCACTAACTGCTAAACAAAGAATCGAGTATCATTTATGTAAAATTATTTAATCATAAAATTAAAGAATTAATTATACAAAATTCATTATACTTGGATAGAGGACCTTAGAACCTATTAAATATGAAATAAAAAGAAATTGATAAATCATTTACTTACTATTTCTCAGGAAATTTAATGAAGAAATTCTAATCGGGAGTCGATAAAACTGAAATTTAGCAGATACAACTAAAACGGCGGTTAGAATTAAGTAAACATAAAAATAAAATCACATTTTGAATTCAGTGTCAACAATGCAGTGAGGACAATAAACATGCGATTAAATATCCACTGACGTCATGTCACGTTTGCTGAAAAAACTTACATTTAAACATCATTTCGCAGTTAATTCAATGTAATCTTCCCCTTTATAGACGACTCCTTGATCGACGCATCCAGAATTATCTGAACGCTTATGGCACGAACGGCAGCGCGATGCCGACAAGCCACGTGGGTGCTGGATTCTCAATCTCTCCAGTACGGGAATCGAGAGAGAGCTGTCACTTCGACCACTATGAGGTGGAATTGCCATATGTAACGATAAAGCGGGAACCAGGACGCAACCCGGCACGAGAAGCTAGACAGAAAGCAGAATTCACACTAGCTCGACTGGAGATGCATCAGAAACAAACAAATTGGCAAGTTGCAATGGCCAGGCGGCGTTTGAACCGAGTGAATGTGGACATCGCTGCAGGGAGGATAACCAGCACGGACGATTATGCTCCAAACTACTGAGTATCCTATCATTTCGATGACCCAGCTCTGGTGGAGATGGATACTCCAATGAATGTCGTAATCTCAAAACGACTACTGCCAAGAGAAATGCGGGCCTATGACAGCCGATCACCTAGCGGAGGGAACACTCCTACGCTCAACATCAATCCAGGTGGTAATAAAATCCTCATGTCCAAAATCGTTCAAGGAGATAAGGATTCCAGTAGCTAACACTTGGTGGAACATCAATTATTAAAATCACATTGTAGTGAAAATAAAATTTTAATATCACTCTATTTTTCATTGGTTTATTAATTCGATAGTGAATACTAAAAGTTTAAGTCAAATTAATTAACGATAAATCAGATTCGCGTGACATGGGTAGAACCCGCCAGAGTGAAGACAATCTACCAACGATTGACCGTCACTCAACGTGGAAGGGCGGAGGAGAAACAATTAGATCAAAATCAAAGGACCCAGATTAGAAGCTTAGAAGAGGCATAGTCAGCTTGCAAATAGGGCAATGCAATTACCTATTCGTTGGTATTCGCGCCAGCTCAAATAGCCTACCGAGATACGAAGAATCCTAGTAAACGGTAGCTGCCAAACGTCCTCAGCGACGTCCAGGGAAGGCGGAGCGAGCGAAACGCATGGCGCAACAAATCATTGATCAGAATTGAAAATTTAAATGCCTCTATGATTTAGACAGATAATTGTACTGTAAAATAAAATATTTTCTTGTTGTGTGGAAACTTTTATAATCTGCTATAAAAATCAATCAGTTGAATCGAAAGAATGTGCGAGTAGAATTCTTGTAATTATTGAGTTCATACAGACGGGACCGGTAGCGCGTTGGACCCACTATGAGGCCGCGCCTTAGCAGTTCTATTGTTAGAGCTCACATTTGGCGGTCTCATAACGAGTGATTACAGTTCCAACGTTGCTTAGTAACGAGTAACCATTGGCGGGCAAAGAAAAGCTTGTATGTAGAGGGGGCAAGGTTTGAAACCACTAACCCCACAGTATTATGTAGACGCAGATTATGTAATCATAAAGAACCTGGTACAAATAACCTTCTGTTTGGTTTACAATCCCCTTGGAAGTGGACATAATTTTATTTCTCGCACGCACAAGAAACACAGCAGTAATATGACTTTTGACTATGAAATAAGGTTGGGCCAGAACACAAACGGCCTTGTGAATGTTTAAATGAATCGGTAACACACATGCAAATATAACATGCAAATTTAAATTCAAACCTAATAAAACATCAACTAAACCCATATCAAATATGAGAAAAAGATAATAAAATATAAAATAACAAACATAAAAATAAAAGTAAAATAATAACAAAATGCACCAAGATCAGCACGATATAAATATAAACATAACACGAAAACCCAGCAAATTCGACCGAAATTTGATAATTTAACGAAAAATAAAAATTTCATGAAAATGAAATTATAAATCAAAGAATTTGAATTAGAAATAATTCAATAAAAATTTCAAATAAAAATTATCAAATGAAATTAAAAAAATAATAAAAATTAAGATTAGAATACACTAGAAAATACCAAGGTCGAATTTTGTTTTACTAAATCAAAAAGAACACGCGAGGTTAAGGACAAAAAATAGGTATATATACCGATTCATTTTTACACAATTTTAATTGTTTTTGAATTATCTTAATCTTCATTTTGAATTTGACAGTTTTTAAAAATCTACTTTAAGTGAGCGAGAGTTTTATTTGGAAACTCTTTCCACGTCGCGTCCTCGCAACCTCGGTAGAGCTCTGCTTGGATGTCGGCGTGGGGAGAGTAGTATTTTGTATGCTTTCTATGATGGCAAGTAATTTGTTATATTGTTTTCTGTTATTATTAATAAAATATTTATAAAGCATAAATTCATTTAGTTTTTGATTAATTATTCATTGTCGAAATTTTTCCGGCCCACAGCCAAAGACACATCACAAGTTAGTAAAATCCACATATTATTCAGATTCGTGTAAGTGCGTGGAATATCGCCGATGATCTGTGCCTGTGAAGACCCGGCGTGCGGAACGCAGGGATCGGAACGTCAATATGATTCCTTATAGAAGAAAGGAGAAATAAGGAAGTGGTCTTTTGGCTACTTCCTCGTTTCTCGATTTCTTTAAATTCGACCTAAATTATTCTACATATGGCTTAAAATCACCACACCGAGTAGTCCAGTAGGCACTCATTAAATATAATATGAACATAAAATGCGTTTAAGGCTTATTAAAGGGAGATAGGTGACGGGGAATAAAAATAAAAAACGAAATCACTGCTATGAAATTAAATCAACTATCATTATAAATCTAACTCAGATGCGAAATTTTACGAGGAACGATAATTTTAACAAATATTATTAGGCGGATTACCATAAACTCCCAGTAGAGTCATAGATTTAATCAAATTTCGAACCGAGGTTTATTCTACCAATAGGAGCGATAGAAGAGCCCTTTCAAAGGTCTTTATAGATAAAAGGTAGATACTAACTAGTTATTACCAAGTCCAACCGTCGATCAAGAGTGACTCCCACATAAAAGTAAATTAACTTAAATAATTAGAAAATTAAAATGCAAAGCAACGATCGAGAAGGGGAAGAATCTGCATGTCATGCCCAGTTTTCTTTTCCTTTGAATTGCTTCAGCATCAACTGGCAATATTGCTGCGCAGGCACTCAGTATCCGATAACCCTTTCCACTGTCAAACCATAAAACCTTTGACCAAAAAATATTTAGTAGATTCGTTGACCATAAACAATTTTCCAAATTTCAACCGTTGCCATAAACAATCCATAATCTGCCTGAAATCCAGAATTGATCCAATCTCCAATCTCTAACATTTCCTAGAGTAGAATAATAATTCGTAGTTATATAATATAAAATTACCTAACGTTACATTAGCAACTGTAGTTCATAATTGCGTTGAGTAAGCGACAGACCAATAATCGAAAGGGGAAAATCTTAACACAATAGAGATCCATTAGAAAGATGTGCAAGTTGATAAAGAAATCCAATACTTACTTAGTCCAATCCTGGTAAAAGAGTCTAATGAATTGGATGATACCCATAATCATTCATACAACTGCGTTATCGGAGCGATATAATAGAAACTTTAACTGCTAGAAAATAAATTATCAAACATTAGGGCAATAAAGTAAAATGTTGGAGATTAGAGTTAACATGAGAACACTCGCAGTGAATCATTACGTTTACAATAACACATGCGGGTTTTCTGGTGATAACTTCAAAGTACTTACTTTAAATACATTCCCGAAATGGCTGATGTTTGAAAAGTGAAAACGCATCTAATATATGTCAACATCAATCATGAAATCATAGTGAATAAAAATCAAACCTAAAAATCCGGGTGAGTGCCACGATTAAACTAAAATTAATTAATTACGGAAAACAAAACCGCCACGTCAAAAGAAAATCGTCATTCAACTAAACAGTCCACCTGGAAATCAATATATAGGAATTACATAAAGAGAAATAAATTCAACTAACTTGCCGTCGACTTTTGGAATTATTAATTCCAGGAAATTTCACTCACCACGTCACTGACAAACACCTGCATTCCGACATACCACTCAGTGGTGTGCTATGTGCATACACTCACCGTTAACTTCCATATATAGACGAGTATGCAAATCTAATCATTTAAAATCTCAATTTTCATGATGCATCCACAACAAGAATCCGAAGACACAGCGAGTCGGAGCAAAATCGGGGGGGGGGGCAGTCTCGAGCCTTGAACCTCAAACGGGGAGTAAGTGCTAGATTTGAATTTAAATAAAACTCTTAAACTTTTATTTGTACAATTCCGATAGTTATGTTTAATAACCTTTTCCCTTCATTTAGCCTATTTAAAATAGAATCCCAATTTGCCAATTCCCCACCAATTTCGATAGAATATTCCACTAGATGTCAGGTCAAGAGTTCGAGGACCCCTAAAACTGAGATTCTTAACTTTCAATATGTTGACTATATTTAAGAGATGGAACTTCAGATCGTTTATTAATTGCCACAAACTTTTGTAGTTAATTCTGTGAGGCACCCGAAATAATAATGTTTTAATGAGTTAAATCGATTCTAATTTCTTGATTATTAATTGCATTTTTTATCGCATCGACGGATCTCCCAAGAATAAAAATTTGTGTTTATAGAAAAATAGGGTAACTAATTAATAATATAAGGAATATTAGAGATTTTTTTTTATAAATCTTAATTACCTAAATTTTATTTTGATAATTTTTCTTAAGTCACCATTAATTAATTTCTAATAGAGATACAATTATTGAATGTTCCAGTTTTAATAAAGATATAATTATGTAAACCTTTAGTAAATGACAGTAATTTTTCCCGTAAGAATAACTAAATAAAGCGTAAAAAGTTTCTTGTCATTTTTTCATAAAAAGGTATCGTACTAATCTCATACAAACGACTTTTTTTTTCTTAATAAATGTGTAGTAATAATCATGGAAATCTTGGAAGCCAGTTTAGAAAGAGGTGTCATATTAATTATATAGGTTTTAAACAAGCCTGAATCCCTCCTAATGACGTACGGAAAAATTTGGGTAAACTTTTGTAAGAAATTTTAATTCACATTAATAAACGCTACCTAAACTTTCGCAGATGACATCTGATGCATTTTGATAAGCACATGGTAATGCTCACCAGAGTTCTGTAAACAATCTGCTAAATTCGTCTAAGAGGAGGTATTGCGATATAGTTGCGTCATCAGATTTAAGTCTACTTCCTTCTCATTTTCCAAAATTTTTGTGAATGCTTTATAACAATTCAGGGACATTCTTGTCTACAACTAATCAGGAATTAATTTATGGGACAGAAACAAATAGATAACAAACCCCAATTTTGCCACACTACAATGGTTAAAGCATTTTAAGCATTTTTTCTTATAATTATTATGTTAATTAACGCTTTAATTTTTATAATATTAAATAGGTATAGATGATGTTTTAGTGTCGCTAAACAAAACAGTTCATTGAAAATTATAATGATTTAATATGCAGATTCACATTAAATTGAGTTAAATGAATTGTATTGCTCTAAGAGAATTGAATGCATAGTGAAAGTACATAACCTGAACCGCGAAAATCAATATATTCGGTTAACACAAGACATTTTAAAATTACCTTATCTGTATTTGCATAATCATAATAATGTTCAGAAAAATCAGGACCTCTCAAGTGGGTTCCCGCCCATGTTGCAGAAGAATGGCGACAGGCTTGGAGGCGAGTACGTCCAGAGAGGGATCACGAGGAACCCCGACCCAGAGGGCCTTACCAGACCGCCTTGCAATTGTTAGGAATAGAAGATGACCCACGCTGGATGGACAATCAAGACGACGATCGGTATCCGGCTGAGGAGATTCGAGATCATGCGCGTAATCTCCTCACCCGGCTGGAAGAATATCAATGGCAGGTCGACCTGCAGGTGGTCAAGGCCAGGCAGTACCTGGCCAATGTGGAGGACGAAATCGCCGTCGGACGGATTGCGACTGTTTACTCGAGTAGGCCGGTCCGTAACACCAGACGACCCGTCCTCGTCACTCCGGGTTACTCTCCTGAAGAAGATGTCAGAAGATTTTTTGAAGATCCATGACCCCACTGGTTTCGAGACTACTGTCATCGATTTTGTTTTATTGTTTAGAAAAAAAAAATAAATAAGTGTCGTGTAAGCTTCATGTCTTCAACGATTCCTTAAATTAAACTTCATAAACTTTGTTTGACATTAATCGTACTTGAAATCATCCGAGTTATTAGTAGAATTTAATGTTTGTTATTGCAGCAATGGAGTCTACACAAACGTTACGAACAGAACTAGCCCATGCCAGACGAGCCAATAAGAACCTTCTCGACCAGGTAATTCAACTGACACGAGAAGTCCAACAAATCAAGTCCACTTGGTCAGAACCCAAAAAGACTAAGGCCCTATACCTCAGACTCACCGCTGCTCAAAAAGGGTGGGCAGATGAAAGACAACTCAATCAGAGTTTGAAAACCCAAGTGAAGGGATTAGAAGTGGCTCTATCCGCCTGCCAAGAAGGAGCCGCGGTAACATACCCCTTTGTATTCGCTCCAGCCCAATTAGCCTACCGAGAGTCGGCAGCAACCCCAACAACAACCGCCACTCCAACCACAATATCAACCGGTAGTTATCGGCCTGGAAGGAAGGAGCGTGTGAAGCGCCGCGCCGCTCGGTTGTCGAGTAGAGTTGGATAAACAAACTAATTTATATTGAGTTGATAAATAAAGAATTAACGAGTTTTTAAACTTTCTATGTGTAACTTGACATGTGTAATTTGCATTTCCATAGTCCCAGTAAATTGAAACGATACTTTTGACAGTTAGATAATCGCCTATGTTACGGCAACCAACACGCATAAATACATCATTATAATCTATTGGTTAGGTTCAGTTCTCAAATAACATTGTCAAATCTCTTTTGATATTATGATAAACTCTAACAGTATACTTATGACATCAAGTGGGCCGAATGAGTTAAAGCGAGCACAAGTCTTCTAACGACAGCTCGTTGGACCCAGGGATTGTCCGAGCAATTACAGCACTAATAATCTTGCTCACTTTTTGAGGACAATCCACCCGCTCGAACACATATCCAACGTTGCCTAGCAACGGGTGCCGAGTGTTAACTAGAAAATATTTATATGGCGTTACTGGGGTAACCCCAATGAGTTAAAACAAATATCAATACCCTGTAACCCACCAATAGTCTGATTTTTGTTGATTCGGTATCGACTTATTTAATATAGTTTTCAACGTATATTTTTTGAAGTAGTAAAACAAAACGCTTACAAGTTTTTTTCTAAATTTGGGTAATTTTGTTGCTACTAATCGATTTTAATCTTTTCTTTTAATTAAAATTTCAAATTTATTTTGAAGTTTCTTTCGTTTTTCTAAAACTTTGGAGCCAATTTGGTGTTTTTTAATTACTTTAAGTTTTTTAGATTTGTTATTACTTTTTAAGGTGTTTTAAATTTTTTAATGTTATCTATTTTTTATTCTTTTTGATGCTCAATAGTTACTGGCTCATATCTTTCATAAATTGGGCTAATTTTTTATGTAATGTTGTGGCGTATAAACATAAAACCCATCATATAAGATAAGATAACGGTTGATCTATAATGATTCAAAATAAAAAATTCACTTGAATTTCTAAATATATATTTTCCAAAATAATATATACATTATTTAAAAAAAGATTTGACAAAATAAAAAATTTAAATCTCAGTTTTGTTCTTTTTTATTTAAAGTAATACTGAATTACTAATACGTTATTCGGATGTTTGTTGTATATTAAGATAATAAATTTACTGCATTATATTTATTGTTAAATATGTTGTTTTATCATTTCATTCCATAGAAACATTATAAATTAATAAACTTTTCAAAATAAGTAAATTAATATTTTATAAGTTGTAATAAATAAAGATTAATATTCGTGATATGGCCAACACTGAAATAGCAAAAGACAGAGCGTCTAAGCTTTTGAAGAAACAGGGCAATACAGTGCAAATAGTTACAAAACAAGTATCAAAAACTCCGACCAAACAGTTACTAGGGTATGATTATTGTCATCTATAAACGTTTATTTTGAAAGATTTTCTACTTTTGGTAATAGTTATTTAATATAAAAATATTAGACCAGAAGATATTGTAGCTCTTGCTAACCGAAAACAGTAAGAATCGTTATCTATGTTTTCATTACTGGTTTTATTCAATCACAGCTTATAGCTTATGTGTTTTATATAAAATTTATGTTATTTATTTGCTACATTGAAATGACTGTCTAAAAAATTAAGGATTTCTTAAAATCAAAATCATGAAATTTTATTATAAAATTGAATCGTTTTTTAATAAAGCAAAATGAATTAAAAATTTCCAAATCAGATGTGTCATTTAATGTGCAAAAAATTATATTTTAGAAACTTTATATTTATATTTCATGATTGAAAACAGCTCAAATTGCATTAGTATTTACTTAATTATTCAAAAATTCCTCTAGATCTATCAGCAGTGTGTGTCACATTGATCAACCGAATCCAGCTAGTCGGCCAACTGTTAGAGTAGAAAACACTTATCAATTGGGCCCAGATCAAAAATTCCCCGTAAGAAAAATCGAAACGATTGCTAAGGATGTGATTGAAAGTTATCTGGCGGAAGAAAGATATGAGCCTCAGTTCTGTAAAGCCATGTCCAAAACAATATCAGAGGTTTGATATAATCTGTGTCGATAAAACTTCATAATTTGTTAAATATTTAAATATCAAAATTACTCAAACTTTAAACCTAGCCAGCATAGAATTCAGAAAATGCATTTGAAAGCCGAATGCATTTGATAATCGAAGGTTTCGATGAAAGAGTATAAGAAATATATTGTAAATACGATTTCGGTTGAGGTGTTAATATAATAACTCTTAAAACCACATCTGAGTGCAAAATAGTAAAAAGAGCAATTTAACAAAACAAGAAATAATAGTTAAAGTAAAATAAAAATCCAAAAAAATAAAAATTAATATTTTTCGATAGGTGATGAAACAAACACAAATATATAGTATTATAAAATCGATTGGGGGGTGCCTAGACAATCTTGATAAATAAATTCAAAAATAATTAATTAATTAAGTGCAAAAGTAAATTATTTAAATTTGGGTTTATAAAGGAGAATTAAATTAATAAATTTGATGAGAAAACTGTTCCCTTTAAATCAATCTATCGACTCAATCAAAGCGCTAGTCTGATGGAAGATATAAAAATTAGAGTAAAAGAAGTGAAGATAAAGCCATCAGAGAGAAAACGATTCGTTTAGTCAAATTATTTTATGCGGTCTTCCATAGGGTTACTTGCCCTAGATCAAGTAAATTTATTTCAATTATTTACAGAATACGAAGGATTGTAAAGTGTAATATTAAAAAAATTATTTCTGTTGAGTCATTCCTCTGATCAAGAGCACGTGGAGTTAAATTATCAAATATCCGACCGAATCATATAAAAAATAACTTAAGAAAACTACTCGCCATTTCATTCTCACTTACAGATCCTTGACTACCGATCAGAGGATATACGTACTAGCTTCTACCGTATTCCTAACTGAAATTTCAGATCTCTCTTGCCTTTACGTTCATATAATATAGATAGATTTTTGATTATCAATTATGTTTTGTATCTTTGAAAAATCTGAACGCCCTTATTTCACGTTAAATATTTCGATCGTGGATAACTTCGGAAATTTTGTGCAGTCTTAAATGAGTACTTTTGATTGTCTTTTCTGACTTAAGTTTGAATGTTTTCCCTTATATAGTATCATTTTAGGCAAGATTAATATTTTTCTTGGAGCAATTAGCAAAAACTTAGTTACCTTGCTTGATTTTATCCTTCCTTAACCCTACTAGCACCCACCATATTCATGAATGACGAAGATTTTCGCATCCATGATCAATGAAAAGTGAGTCGAAGTCCTGACCTTAAAATCAATATATGAATAAGCCAGTCGAGGGTCTGATTGCGATCTCAAATCATGTTCAAATTGTTGATCAGAATCAGTTATTATTCTATTCTCCTCATACCAATTCTCGGGTTACTGATTTCCTCCAAGTCTAGATTCATATGAGCATAAAAATTAAATTAAAAGAAATAGAGTTAAGGAACCTTTTAATCAAAGTTTTTATATACTTATTTTAAGTCTCTGTATGCTTTATAATTTTTCTAACTAGATCAGAAATGTTGTGTTAATTTATCAATTTACCAATTCCCAACACCAATTACCCGGTGATTATGAATACACCCGCTATTTGACTCGTCTCTGATTTCATGTATGTATTTTCTAAAATCTTGAGGAATTACTAAATTAAGTAACAGATTTTACTTAGTCTACCGATTAAATTGATGAATTAAAATATTAGACTTTTCTAGACTGAAATTTTTATTAATTATATTTAATTTTATGTACATATTACCAAACTGTTGCGTCTTCAACGTTTTTTTATTATTTCTCAAAATATGTCTTACTTTACTTTGTTTGAATTATCACATTATAGTGAATTTTAATCAACTCGGTACGTTTGCATGTGCCTGGTTTTCGACGCGTTAAAACAATTTTAAAATATCCAGTTGTATTTCAAACTAATTATGTATAAACACTGCAGTTTAATAAATAAATAATCAAAAAACATATGTTAGTCATCAAATAATTAATTATTTTAAATCAATGCAAAAATTAAATGAATCAGATAAATTTATATATATTTATTATTATTATTATTATTATTATTATTATTATTATTATTATTTATTTTTTTATTAAGTTTATATATTTCACGAGTTGCAACTAACGTACAACTCCTAATAGCATTACTATTTTTTTATAAAGGTCATACTACTAAATAGTATGACTATTCTTATAATGATTCAACTGATTGAATATTTCATTTATTTTAATCCAAATAGTATGACCAAATTGAATTTAAAACTAAGAAAACATTTTTTTCGGTCATACTTTTAAATAGTATGAGTCATACTATTATGAGTTATCCGTTAGTTACAAATTATAAATCTATAAAAAGTCTTAATTGCAGTACAACTTCATCTGGCAGATGGTGTTCCGCTAAATTTGTAGATCATTGAGAGTTCAACTTAAGGAAAAAGGTTTAGAATTAACGCGTTAGAACTTTTTTCAAAAATGCCAGCTTAACAATTTATTTTTAGCTCGTTCGAATTTTAGGATCTGTTCTATTTTTGGATCTACTTTTAAGAAATGATTCACCTAATTTCAAACCTTCACCGATAAACTGGCAAATACTTGATATATATATATATATATATATATATATATATATATATATATATATATATATATAAAGTATTGCCATCATTTTTGAAAATCGTGTTAGTCAAAAAAAACGCACAAGAAAGGGAAATGATTTTCTTTAACCATTTAACTGTAAATTTCTGTAAAAGAGATTTTTGTGTAATTATTTTATTTCAAAAGATTGTAATATTTGTAAAAAATCAGTAAAATGATTAATTTAAGATGAATTAAAGACAAATTAAGAACCAACATTGTAACAAAAAAGAATAACTTAATAAAATATAAAAGATTAAATAACAATGCGTAAAAAGCTTTATTAATAAAATGCAGATAATGTATATACTGTATGTTTGTCTCAGCACATGCATCATTGGGATAAATTATAAGCAATGCCATAATCTGAGGACTCAGCCAATGAAGATAATCAAACAAACATGCAAGTAAACATATATATTTATTATAAGAGTGACGATAACATAATAAAGAGGATAGGAAATCAAATATCCAAATACAATTATATCACAATAAATATGAAATAGTAGATTAAGTAACATGTGGCACATTTTACTTGCAAATTATGATTAGGAAATCCAATTATTTATTTAAATTTATTCTATAAAATAATTTGTGAAGAGTTGCCCTACAATTATATTATTGCTCTCTATTTCATATGTGTAATCTTGAATTTGTTAGGTTGTTCGTAACAGAATCAAAGAATTGAGAATAAAACGATATAAAGTTGTCGCCATAATACAGGTTGGAGAGCAAGGGGACCATGGTTTTACAACAACTAGCCGTTGTTTGTGGGACCCATCTATCGATTCTTTTGCTTGTTATGAATTTAAAAACGGTTCACTTTTTGCTGTTGCTACTATTTTCGGTATTTATCAAGAATGATTTTATCTCAAATAAATGTTTTGGTTGTTTGTCACTTGATTCGAGCATTTTTTGGATTTATTTGTCATTTTTAAAATTTTCATTTTAACTTACTCCATTATTAATAAGTAATTTAAATAAATTATTTTTTCATTTTCCTCCATTGATAATATTTTAACAAAGCGTTAATTATGTTGGGCCAGAAAAAGGTTTTGTTTAAATGAATCGGTAATAGCACGCAAACATAACACGCAGATTTAAAATCAGACCCATAAAAAATCAATTAACCACTTTAAAATACGAGAAAGAAATAATTAAAATATGAAATCAAAAACATAAAAATAAATTAAAATAATAACAAGATCCGCATGAAATAAACACAGAAATAACATGAAAACACGAAAGTTTGACCGAAATTGACAATTTACCTAAAGAAGCACGAGTTCATGAAAGTTAGAACTAAAATTAAATAATTTGAATTGGAAACAATTCAATTAAAAATTAAAATTGTCAAATTAAATCATGAAAATAATAAAATTAGAGTTAGAATATACAAAAAATCTCAAGGTCAAATTTTGTTTTATTACATCAAATTTAACACGCAAGGTTAGGGTCGCTAAACAGGTATATATATCGATTCATTTTCACAGAATGTTAACCAAATTTTTGAATTAAAAAGCTCGTTTTTAACGAAAAATCAGTTTCACTTATTTAATCATCTAAGGACCAAGTCTACGATTTTTCATTGTAAGTAGACGATTTCTCGAAAACTTTCTCCACGCACCGCACAAACAATCTCAAGTGAGCTCTGTTTGGGCGTCTGTGTGGGGAAAGGATATTATGTATGACTGACGAATGTCCATAATGATGTTAATTATGCTAAGTATGAAGCCAGTGTACTATGCCAATAAATGTTTGAAATGGATAGTGTTTATGTCGAAATTTTTCAGGCCCACAGCCGATACACCAACGCAAATCATTAAAATCAACACACCCTAACCAAGCTGTGTAAGTGCGGTTCTTCCGCCAATAGCTTGTGCCCGTGAAGGCTACGGCGTGAGAACGCAGGAGCCCAAACGTCAATACCATCCTTTATAAAAGAAAATGGGTTAAGGAGGGATTAGTCTTTTGGCTATTCCATCATCACCTATCTCCCGAAAATTCAACCTAAATTATACGATGCACATCGGCTTAAAATCTCAAACATCGAGTAGTCCAGTGGGCACTCGTAATCTCCTAACATCAACATAATAAATCCTAAGGTCAAATAATGGAAGGTAACGGGAGAAAATGTCGTAAACCGTTGCTATGCTAAAAATCTGAATAACAAATTATAATAATTGAAACATTAATATGCATTATATTGATAACTTATTGTTACTATGCTAAAGACCTGAATAACAAATTATAATAGTTTAAACATTAATATGCATTATATTGATCACTTATTATTGCTATGTAAAAGATCTGAGTAACAAACTATAATAACGGAAACATTAATATGCATTATATTATCGTTCCTATACTAAAAATCTGAATAACAAATTATAATGGAGAAACATTAATATATATTAGACAGATATTAGACAGGTATTAACTTATTATTGCTATGCTAAAAATCGGCAGAACAACTTATAATAGTTAAAACCTCAATATGCGTTATATTATCGTCAAATTATGGGACGTTAACATGCATTGCATCTATAACTGTAGAGTAGGAACGTAACTAAACGAGACGAATTAAAGTAACATAACTGAATTTAACGAGCCATTGAGCAAAACCGCCATACGGCTAAAATCACAACCAGATCTTGAATTACAATAGAACAGTGGAAAACCTACAATTCATGATTAATAATGAAGTTCAGATTACCCGAAATTTGGAAAGTTAGAATTGCTCGACGCAAAACATAATTTTACTAATAAGAAAATGACTTAAGGAATCCCCGAACTAAAAGTAATGCATAAAAATATCAGAACACCGCAAATTTATAAATGATAACGCGACAAATGATTTGCAACAATAAATATCACACGTTTAATACCCATAGAAATGATGTTAAGTTGAACATGGAAGGATTATACATCAGAGCGTCCACCCGCATCAGCTAAATAATCACACATAAAATACGATATCGGCCAGGTTTACCAACACTGTATTAGCTTTGGCCACCATCGAAATAACTCGTTGAGTTGTAATACCAATAGTAGCTCGCCCGTAGTTGGAGTTAGGCAATGATGGAGTACTCGTCAATATCGCTGATCATATGTTCTTGAGAGGCAGAATCGAAGGCAAATTGAGAATAACCTAGATCTGTCAGGAATGATCGATATCTAAAGGATAATGGATTATACAAAGAATTAAACAATCAAAATGCTCACTAAATCGGTCAACAACACTAACATAAACAAATAAACAGAAATTCAGCCAAAAATTTAAGACCAATAATTTCTTTTTATGAATTGACGAGATAAATCAACCAAAAGGGCAACAATATTTTAAAATGAATTGACAAAATAAACCAATCAGGTTGTCGAGATAAGGTCAACACTTTTTCCGAAATGAATTAACCGGAGAAATAATCTAAGCTGTCGCAGTCAAATCAATAATTCCCTACGCCCAGCAAATAGAGAGAAATCCACACCCAATACAATGTCTCATGGAAGTGGCGTGCCAGTCGAAATTTAACACTACACACCACCCACTACACGACGTGGAATTACATAGACCAATGAATATAAACACACTGCTGACACGATAATTTTCATTTTATTCAACAAACAACTACACGAGCATGTCGTGCAATAGAAAACACCCAAGAGAAGATCCGAATGACAGATTTCGAGACGGAGAACCCAATGCATTCCCAGAGGGTAAGATTTCATCTATTTAGTATTACGTCCTCATCCATTAATATGAGAGATAGATTTCCAGACAATACAGAATCCTAGACATAAGATTTTCTTTTCTTCGAGGTGAAAATGTCCCGAGATTCATGACAGCGATGCCCACGACAAGATCAAAACATTTATTCTGTATTGTTACCGCAACTTGGCAATTAATTCAATTCAATGTTTTCATAGTCTATTTATTTATTCGTTATGTCACCAACGAGTGAGAGAATCCAGAGCAGGCATTCTAAAGAAATTCGTAGAAGCTGATGTTCCCTGCGTGGCCATAAAAAGAGAGCCAGGCCGCAACCTAGCTCGGGAAATTCGAGGTCATGCCGAATATCTTCTGGCTCGCCTCGAAGACCATCAATGACAGACGGACAGGCAGGTGGAGAGTGCTATACGCCACCTGGATGAAATCAACGCCGAAATTGCCGTAGGGAGTATCCCAAGTACAGATGGGTATGCCCCTCCTTACAACACGTCGTTCAAGCTTGATGATCGTGGCCTAAATGAGAAATCAACCACCATCAACGTGGTAGTCCCACGAAAGATCCTTCCCAGAGAAATGCGGAACGAAAGGGGACGTTTCGATAACAATCGAGACCACCCATATGCTCGCGAGTACTTAAGGCATAATTATAGAAGATGTAATCAAAGAACCGAACGTCATTAGCTGTCATAAAATAAATGTTTAGGTTTCGTTTTTCTTTGTTTTCTTCCTCTTGTTCACCCATTTAACGACAAAAAAATAAGAGATTAAACGAATCCTACAATAAGGGCTTTTGACGCATCAATATAGACAAAGATGAGTGACATTTATAAAAGATCATAAAATTTATTGACGATTTCTCCTTATTAAGATATGAAGCCGTACAAAATCTTACGACGAGAGCTGGAAAAAGCACGTAAAACAAATGCGGAGTTGCACCAACAAATGATGCAAATAACGAGGGAAATCCAGCAGGTCAAAGCAACATGGGTTGAACCTGGGAAAGTGAAGTCCCTCTACCAAAAGATGGCCGCAGAACAACGTGGATGGGCTGAGGGGAAGAAATTCAATGAGACCTTGAAGGTTCAAATTCGCGGCCTAGAGGTAGCGTTATCAGCATGCCAAGAGGGCAATGTGGTAACCTATCCGCTTGTATTCACGCCGGCTCAACTGGCCTAAAGGGAAGCAGCGGAGACCTCTAGACCCGCAACCAGACCTATCAAGCATCGACCCGGAAAGGCTGAGCGCGCCAAACGTCGTGCCGCGCAATAAAGAGAATAATCTAATTTTCAAATCGTTTATTTAATAAATGGTTGTAAATGATTATCTAGTTTAATTTGATTGTTCCACTAAGGTATTTAACCCGAAGATTAATATTTATTAAATCGAATCTTGAGTGGTTTGGAGGATAATTCTAAGTGCAAAGAGTGTCAGATATACCAGCAGGGGACGAGGTTAAGAAAGCACACATAAACCTTCTATCGGTAGTGCGTTGAACCCATCTTGAGATCGGCCATAGTAGTTCTTTCGTAGCGCTCACCTTTGGCGATCTCAAAACTGACACAATTTTACTATTAAGGTTTTTATTATGATTAGTTATGTGGTTTTTTTAAATAAGACAATATAATCGAAATCGGTCATTTGATATATAACAACGTAATAACATGAAAATGTTGATTCAATTAATTTTTAATCTTGTTTAAATACCTGTTATAAACAAATCTATTTTAAACAACCTGTTTTCCATATAATGTAAAATAATTTAAAAGGTATCATAATATTTCTGTAATAATTTCATATTTTTATAATCTAATTATTACTTATGTATAAAGTCTTTATTTTATTTTCACTATTTTCACTTAATTTTTAAAATAATTATGTTATATTAAAATTATTTTAAATTTGTCCTGTTTAACCTATTTTGTGAATCCTGGCTATTTAATAATATAATTTCTTTAATATTTTATTAGTTTCTAACGGATAATTTAATATTTAAGTTGAGATGATTTGAAGAGTATGTGAAAATTTATTTTTGAAAACATGTTAAAATATAATTCTTAGAGTAAAGTAAATTACAAAATTAGGGCATAAAAGTTGGCAAATCATTATTAGATTCTAAAAAATATATTTATTGACATTTAATTTTACTGAAAGTATTAAATATATCGTTTAATTTAATTCAAAATTATTTATTTATGTCAAATGTAAACATTATTTGTATGTGTTTATCTTCTACTTTATTATTCTACTTGCAAGAAGCTATCGATATATTATAAAGTTATCCTATTAATAATTGTAGTCATTATAACTGCTTGCTTCACGATTAATCGTAATACTATAAGAAATATTTTAAGAAAATATCGGAATTTTGAAGTACTTAGTATTATTTTAAAAAATTGACTCGTGCTCACCTATTAATATTAAACCAATAACAAATTTGTTTATTAAAATTGTTTATCATTATTCAAAATTTTAGCTGTCAATTGCTCAAAATTGAACATGTGTATTAGTGAGTAGTTTTTTTTTATTTTTTTGTATATTTGCACTGTGGAAATTTTATCCAAATAATTAATTTAGGAAAAGCTGATGTAATTTTAATATTTTAACCTTCATTCTAATTGCTAACTGTTTTGTGAATTCTCAAAAAACGCCACTTTAATGTAAGAATGTCAAACCTACTCTTATTTGCTGTTAACAGTCAAAATTTCCCTACAAGCTGCGAGTCGAAAGATTTTTTAATTTGTCGTGCTTAACAATAAATAACAATTAAATAACAATTTTTTATTTATTAAACTTTAAATCTATAATTATATAATATTATGTGCAAAGTGCTATGACTACGAATGTTTTGAATGTTTTTAAATAGTTTAAGTAAATCATGTTTGTGTATTGTTTTTTAAAAAAATTTTTAATTTTAATATTATTAAAATAATTTAATTTATAAAATATTACATTATTTTTAAAATTATTATATTTATATAAATAACATTTTAAAATTAGTTAAAAGTATTTAAATATATTTTTTAAGTGTTTATTTATTAGAAAATTAAATTAATATTAAAAAAAAATTGTTTAAATTATAAGTTAATTCATAATATTTTTAGTTGGTTTTTTGTATCTGAAGATGACAGTTATGCTGTCGAAATATATCGTACGAAGAGTTTTTTATTGACGTTATCTTTTAGTTATATAATATATAATTAAATATATAACTGCATTTTTACTAGCTTTATTAATCAAGTTAATGCTTTCATTTTCTTGTACCTGGGAATCTATCATTATCTGAAATTGAGCAGATTATTTAGTTATGTAACTCGTTCTTGATCTGGTGGTGTCACATTGTGTAAGGTCGCTAAAACATATAGATATACAATCTACAAATCCACCAATTTAGTTTAATAATGGTTATATTGAAAAAGAAACAAAATTAATGTGAAATTTTATCCAAGAGGAAACACTGTCATTACTATAAAGATATGATACTTAATCAAAAATTTATTTCGCATCAACTTGTAGGTAGATTATCAAATTGTGAGATATATTTGTTTGTTAAATCCTCAGATAATTTTCTCAAAATTCCTTTTTAAATAATCATGATTTTGTTGATTGAGTTCGTTTTCTTTATTTTTTCACTTATTTTTGTTTTTCCGATATGTTTAGAGTATCTAGTCTGGGAGTTGATGAACCGATAGAGTTTTTGATTGTTGTGGAATTGAACTATATGTATATACTTATATCTAATAAAACCTAATACAATAGAATATGCTTACTTTTTCGTTGTTATTTTATGTGGTATTTAATAAGCATCTATAATTTTTTCTATGTAATAAGTATTACGTAACTTGACAGTATATGAAAAATATTTTAAATTAATAAAATTTAAGTTTAAATGATTTCAACGTTTTTTAGAGAGAAAAAAGCATCAATCCACTCATGGTATGTGCGTTTTTTAGATATTATTAATTTTTATTTCTAATATTTTTCTAAACTAAATATTTTTAAAAGTATTTAAATAAAATTTTAATAATTTATAGATAAAATCCTTTATTTTCTTAATTTCTATAGATAAAAAAATCAATTCTCCCATATAAAATATATGTTCGGCATAGTCTTTATCAAGTGCTTTTAACAAATAACACTTGATTTAGGCAGTGGTGAAAATTTGTATTGCATAAAGAAATTAATTTTTATGTTAAATTTGCTAGAACACATAATTTTTACGTGATTGCTACTGAATGCAATTATTGCATAATAAATAGTGTATAAATAAATATTTTTAATAAATTTTTGATTTTTTAAAACATTTTTAAGAGAAAAGACGGATTTCAATCATCTCCGGTAAGTACATTAATTTTGAATTTTTATTTAAAATATTTTTCTAAAAAACTTTTATTTTCAGTGTGAATATAGGTCGAAAATTAATTTTCCCGAAACTATAAAATGTTCGGAATTTTCTTTAGCAAGCGCTTTTAATAAATAACACTTGAAAAGACATTGCGAAAATTGTGTTAAATAGGAAAATTAATTTTTGGTCTACACTGTTGACTGTACAGAAATAATGAAAATAAATGAAATTCTACTTATAAATGTTAAGCTTTAGTGTAAAAATTATATAAATGTGCCATTGTTTTGTACACATTTTTGCTTAATTGTACATTTGTAAACTCAAAAATCAATAATGCACCTAAGCCAGTGTATCACAAACTTTTTTCGGCGCGGCTCACCAAATATAATATTTTTTTCAAGCGGCACACCAAAAAATTATTTTGACCCATAAGCCCAAAATTGAACATAAATTTTTTTTTATAAATTTATTTTGTCATAAAAATTTTTATCGCTAATTTTGTTTAGTTTGAATTTCTTCCCCTGATTTGCTGAAAGTATTAAATATATCGTTTAATTTAATTCAAAATTATTTATTAATGTCAAATGTAAACATTATTTGTATGTGTTTATCTTCTACTTTATTATTCTACTTGCAAGAAGCTATCGATATATTATAAAGTTATCCTATTAATAATTGTAGTAATATAACTGCTTGCTTCACGATTAATCGTAATACTATAAGAAATATTTTAAGAAAATATCGGAATTTTGAAGTACTTAGTATTATTTTAAAAAATTGACTCGTGCTCACCTATTAATATTAAACCAATAACAAATTTGTTTATTAAAATTGTTTATCATTATTCAAAATTTTAGCTGTCAATTGCTCAAAATTGAACATGTGTATTAGTGAGTAGTTTTTTTTTATTTTTTTGTATATTTGCACTGTGGAAATTTTATCCAAATAATTAATTTAGGAAAAGCTGATGTAATTTTAATATTTTAACCTTCATTCTAATTGCTAACTTAATTTCTTAATTTTTGGTCTACACTGTTGACTGTACAGAAATAATGAAAATAAATGAAATTCTACTTATAAATGTTAAGCTTTAGTGTAAAAATTATATAAATGTGCCATTGTTTTGTACACATTTTTGCTTAATTGTACATTTGTAAACTCAAAAATCAATAATGCACCTAAACCAGTGTATCACAAACTTTTTTCGGCGCGGCTCACCAAATATAATATTTTTTTCAAGCGGCACACCAAAAAATTATTTTGACCCATAAACCCAAAATTGAACATAAATTTTTTTTTATAAATTTATTTTGTCATAAAAATTTTTATCGCTAATTTTGTTTAGTTTGAATTTCTTCCCCTGATTTTTTGGTTAAAAATTTTGGATCATCCTTTTTTGGTCCATAATGGTATAATCCTTTTTTTTGGTCCATAATAGCATCATCCTTTTTTTACATAAAATTTCCTGTAACATTTTTTTCTTAAACTTTTTTATTTAAATTTTATTCTGTTTAAATTTTTTTGACGTAAAATTCTTCTCTGTAAAATTTGTTTGTTGTAATATTTCTTATCCGTAAAATTTATATCAAAAAATTTCTTTGTCTCTAAATTTTTTTTATTTAAAATTTGTTAGTCGCAAAACTTTTTTGTAGTTTAAGTATTCTTAGATTAGAAAAACTATAAACAAAAATAATTTTATATAAATAAAATAATTTTAAAACTACAAATTTATTTGATTACAAAACATTCACATGTATTAAAAATATTTAAATAAAAAAACTCAATTTTCGATTTACTTTCTAACCTTGTTTTTTAAATGACGCTTCAGCTTACTAGAAACCATTGCTTCATTCGAAAGAGTCTGAGAACATAGCAGACACACTGGTAGAGAGCTGTCACTTAAAGATGGAACAAGAGCAAGCTCAATGTACTGGTCATTATATTTGGACTTTGCTGGTTTAGTTAGCTTTTGTTTCTTACTTTCTGTTTTTTCTTCATCTTTTTTGCCCCAAACTTATGCTTTCATAGAATATTTGTCCATATTTAGGCTCAAAACTATATTGAATTAATATTAAATGCTTTGAAAAATGTCTTGGGTTGAAAGCCGTTTATCAGAATTATTCAAAACAAGATAAATTGCATAGATAAAAGAGACACATTTATTTAAATAATATACACGACAAATTTCAATTTATATGTAGTCCTTTGCCTGCTAAACGCCTTCGAGAATAGGCGTGCTTCTCGGTACCCCGATCCTCCAATATATCCCGAATGTCTGGCTGTAACAGACTCTTCGGGACCACCAGATGAGGGCCGGATCCCGGGTGTCGTAGGCCACTCCGTAGTTGGGCAGGTGCCCGTCTGAGCTTGGGATACGCCCGCTGGCGAAATCCCTGTTTATCCTAGCCAGATGCTCTCTCTGTCGATTTGCCAGGTATCTATAGCGCCATTCCAGCTGTTCGAGGCGATGGAGTTCACCTTCCGCTCTCTGCCTGATCTCTTGGACTGGATTTCTGCCCGGCTCCCTTTTAATGAGAATGCTGGGGAGTTCAATGTCCTTGTCGCGACTCTCTGGGATCCGGCACGGCCATTCGGAGTTACCATAAGTCGAAATTGAAAACCATAAGGCTTGGCGGTATCTCCCCGCGAATCGATTTGGGACTGTTAATGTAGTACGGTCAGTGTCGACCCAACTGCTACTGGATGTACCTGATGAAATTAATGATCAAGTATTTGATTCGCGATCCATTATGCACCGTTAAACATAATTCCTATTTCTAGAGAAATCACCCTCATCTAACTATTGTGCAACTACGTTGGCGTACGATACCGACAAATATTCGTCCTTTACAGTGGTTCAGTCTAGACTCAATAGTATCATCCTAAATAATCATCGTCGACTTGAATAAATTACTCATAGACCCTCATCCTAAACTAACGATTTCGTCTTCATTAACTATAATTAATAAATCTTAGTTACTGATAAAATCTCCTTTCAGAGTTAAATGACTATATGCTAAGAAACAATTACTTCGTTATCTCATTTTAGAATAGAAGACTATACATTTAATCGACTTTTACTTATAATAGATAACTCCGTATTAATTAGCTAGTACTTATGGCATCTCTGTTAAACTAAATTATTGTACCCTGATTAACCTTCATTGAACGTCTCTAAATACACAACTCTGCCTTGATTAACTTTAATTCAACATATCTAAGATAAATAACTCTACTTTCATTCACAATACCTAAAATAAATAACTCTACTTTGGTTATTAATGAATAACTTTACATTGATTAACCTTAATTCAAAACATTTAAAGTAAATAATTCTACATTGATTATCTTTAATTCAAAATATCCAAATTAAATAGTTCTACATTGAATATCCTTAATTTGAAATATCTAAATTAAATATCTCTAAATTGATTATACTTAATTCCAATATTAAATAAATTAACTATTACTCATACTATTAGTCGCTTACAATATTTCTTTTGGAACAAAAATTAATTACGCATTTAAAGATAATTATATTGAATTTACAAAAATTGGGCATCTTAGAGAACTGTCGACCTTACCTGTCGAAAATTCCTCTCGATTATCTCCTTCAGAAGCATGCCTTTGGTCCGTCTTGTATCTTTTCGGGTGGATTTCTATCTGTTTCAAATATATTTCATCGCTCCTGTTGGATGTCCCGCTCTTCTCCGTCATCTCCACTACCGATCTATCGGCGTTCAGTGTATTCAATTTAGGGCCACTATTGAAAAATCAAATAAATATGACGTCCGATACTGTCTAGTTCGCATTTATGTACTGTTGATATTTTCTACCCCGGGGTGGATAGAGACCTTATTTGGCGGTGGCACTCGCCGATTGGTTGTTGAAGAGTTTCTCTGCTGTTGATCGTAGTTGTTATGCAACGAAATTTGTAGTGTCATTGGTATATTGGCCATTCAACGAATCTCTCATCATCGATCGTGAGGGTGGGGTTCTACTGCAAATAAATTTCCTTTGATTTCTTGATCGACTGGGGCGATTATTTCCCTACCCATGAGGATTTTGCCCTGTTGTTTTCAGCCTACCTGATTGGATGAGAAAGTGGGGATTATAAAATTTCTTGCTCGTTTAATGTGACGAGAATTTTCTCCACAACAGGCGGCGTTCTCTGGGGTCTGTTTTTTGTCTCGTGATTGGGACTCTCAAGCTCTCCAACAAGTTACTACCTAATGAATCTCTCTATATTAGTTAATTTACTGTCGTCAATTTAGCCGTATCGATTTCCGCAAGCCCCTTTCCCTTTAACCTCAAGCTGTTTTCTAAGAATTTCGTATGTTCATATTAGATTCTAAGAGTGCCCACTGGATTACTCAGTGTTAAGATTTTGGCCGATGAGTATTGATAATTTAGGTCGATTTTTCGGGAGTAGGTGGAAAAGGCAGTCATCCAAAAAACTGACTCCCGATCTACCTTCTGCCCCTAAGATAATGAATTGACGTTCGAGTCCGTCGTTACCCACGGCGAGATCTCTCAATGGCACGAGCTATTGGCGGACTTACACCGCACTTACACTGCTCGGTCTTTATGTAGGATTTTACTGACTTGTTGGTGTGTGGCTGTGGGCCGGAAAAATTTCGACACAGTTTAGTTCGATAAGTTTTATAATATATTTTTCGATACTAATTTCACATTCATTTATAATTATTACTAATTTCACATCCATTTACAATAACGGTAAGTCATTACTGCTTACCTTGATAAGTTCGTATCAGAGTTTCGTTAGAGGTGTTCAGTTAGCGTTTATAGTTCGATTTAGTGATCAAGAGTTCGAATGTTCCATTTGAAAAGTGAATTTACGTTAAGACGAGTGTTCGAGTTTTAACAAACAAAAGCTGCTTAAAACTGATTAAAATTCTTTGAAAATGAATCGGTATTAATACCTGTTTGGTGACCCTAACCTTGCGTGTTAAATTTTATGTAGTAAAACAAAATTTGACCTTGGAAATTTTTGTATATTCTAACTCTAATTTTATTTTTTTTTTGATTTAGTTTGACAATTTTAGTTTAAAGCTTTTAATTGAATTGTTTCCAATTCAAATTATGTAATTTTAGTTCTAACTTTCATGAGCTCTTGTTTCTTTAAGTAGATTACCAATTTTCGGTCAAATTTTCGTGTTTACGTGTTATTTTTGTGTTTATTTCGTGTGGATCTTGTTGCATTTTGTTATTATTTTTATTTACTTTTATGTCTCTAATTTTATATTTTAATTATTTCTTTCTTATATTTTTCAGTGGTTATTTGGTGCTTATGAATCTGATTTTAAATCTGCGTGTTGTGTTTGCGTGCTATTACCGATCCATTTAAACAAAATTTAGTGCTGGCCCAACAATATATAGGATATTAATTGTATTTTAAAATATCAATTGCAATTGCTAATTATGTCGGGTAAAATATTTCAAAAGTGACAATTACTTAATAGGTTCAAACACGCTAACTCGACTTTTTGATAGTGATTTTAAAACCAACAATTATCTTAGCATTTTTTAACTATTGGTGTAGACATCATGAGAGTAGAAATTTTTGAGATTGTAACATAAAAAGGGCCTAATCTGTCACCAAAAATGCATCAAATATCGGTTTGATTACCGAGCAATATATACCTGTTTCAGCTGAATATTTTCTATAATAAAATGAAAAAAATAAATAATGTTATAATATAAAGACACGCATACTTATCTGTGTGGGTATGTAATTTGTCAAAATGAATAACAACTTATATTATAGGAAGGAAGGAATTTGAGGAAAATATTTTCTTATCATACAAACTTTCGAAATGTAACGGATATTACCGAATAGTACCGAATAGACTCATATTATTTGAGATATTAGTTAGATATCAAAAACAAAATTATATCAATACCATCTATTATTATTATTATTTATCGGCTAAATCAAGAATATAAAGCTCTGTTTCGATGTTTTCTTGACGATGCAAAGAATTAAACATTGGGAGCGTATATATATATTTTTGAACATCTCACCATAAATATCGTGTTTAGAAATATGCCATGCATAATAGCATCTCTCACCCAATTACTAACAACAATATTGTTTGGAGCCTTTGGATTTCCCCCTCTTGTGTATTCAACAGCATCCGAATTCTTCCATGTATTTATTACAGAAATTTTGTCTTTCAAATCCTTAAATATTCCAATATCTCCCGCCTGAACATATTGCGTTAATCTACCAGGGATCACTATCATTTTGATATTTCGGATTCTACAATGATTTTTAACCTTTTTTTGAAATATGTCGTGGCAAGAGTCCCAGATAATGCACTTTCCTGGACTGACATCGAATCGTGGAAACATCATATCGATCTATGCAATAATAAAATCTTGATTTACCCAAGCTTTTGACTGAGAAGCATTGTAAATGCTATTAACCACACGAATAATAGAATTTCCAGTTTTCACTTTGTTGATGAGTAAGGAGATTGCCTTTCGTCCATTTCCCCAAACAGAAATTAGCGCTGTAATACGCATCATTACATGCTTCCTTCCTTTTAAATCAGCTGTTTGAGTTCTACTATATTCAGAATATATCGAAGTTTCGTGCATTAACAGAGTTTTTGAAAAGTTAACAGTTGGAAGAGTATTTCTTAAAAACAAAATATAATTGACTATTAATTCATCATCGAACAGAACTGTAAAATTTGTGGTCCTTCGCAAGGACAGTCTATTTCTGGTCATAAAGTTTCTGACCCACGTACTTGTTACTTTCAACTCAATGTTATTTTCCCGAGCAAGTTGCGTTGCTCTATCTGAAATAAAAGAACGCGTTACTTTGATCTTCATTAATCTCATCCAAAAGCATATCTTCAAGAGATACGAGTATTGCCTTTCTTCCATCACCACGAGCTCGTTTCATCAAATCTGAAATAATTTTTATTTGTTCTCTGTTTAAAAACCATTGTTGTAACATAAATTGACTGTAGTCATATTCATTTCTTTCAGAGAAATGTCTTTTAGCTTTATAGCATAAGTTTCCCTCCTCCATATACTGGATAACTTCTTTTTAAATGAAATTGTATACGATGTTTTTTTCATGGAAAGTGTTTGTTTTCTTTTAAATATTAAAATTTTTTGAAATGTTAATTATGCAGATATTTCGAAAATAATAATACATAAAAATTACTGGTTGTAGATTAAATATTGATATATTAACTTCATTTGTATATGTAATTGTAGTCATATTATTCGTATAGCTATATTATTACAGGGTTATTCCGAATTAAATATTAACTATTCCGAAATATTTAAAATTTTAAATGTAATAAATTTAGAATTAACAAATTTATTGGCTGACTATAAACGTCTCAAATAATAGAGAATTAAATAATATTGAATTAAAAAGTCAGTAACCTTATGTTTTCATAAATATTTCCACTGGACTTCTATCTTAGCCTCGTTGTTTGCCTTACGTATCCCTCCGTGATCTCGTTCCCTTATCATACCCTTAGGTTGACCTTTTATTACCAGCCCTTATTACATTGTGGCTGAGTCGAAATTACAAACCGGTTACTAAATTAACATTAGATTACATTTTTAAAATGAATCTAATCCGATACTTAAATGATTCTTTTAAATTCTATATTTTAGTAATTCCCTGAAGGGACAATTTTACTTGTTAAAGTTCTTAAACAATACCCGTCCTTATTATTAAAATTTAAGCTAATTTCACCTTGAAATTTGTTTTAATTCGTGAATTTCGTAATTTACTTAACATGCGATAATTCAACAATTTCTCTAAATTATTTAACCCGCTGCTAAATCAGTTGTTTCAAAAATTATAAAAATTTACTATTTAATTTTTGAATAAATATAATTAAATTTTGGTTTACTTCTTGCCTTTCAATTAAATTTAACATTTCTATTTCCCGGAAACCTCCCGTAAGTCTTAAATTTTTCAATCGGAGACTGATTCTTTTTTCATTATGGCTCACTCGGATAATTAAACCCTTTCAACAGCACGATTTAGAGTATTAGATTCTATCTAGCACTACACTGCGTTCGACAATAATTATTAAATACTAAAACATTTATTTGAAAAGAGAAATAACAAATGTATACAAAAAAACGAAAACTGAAACAAAAAATAAAAGGCGGCATCAACCAAAAAAGTTTCTATTTATCTAAAGATCACATATATTTATGAAAATGTCTGGGCTATCTCCATCCATGTCTACTGGGAATTTTCGTTTTCTGTAGAAATTGGATTTGGTGTTTTCGACTTGAGGAACTGGGTGGTACAGCTCGTCACCAAAGGAATCGGTCCTATTTGCGGCAGAAGTTGATGAATTTTGAGTCTTCTTTACCTTTTGTTGTCGGTGCTGTGGCATCTCTATTGTGGATTCTTTGCCCAAGGTAATTCGCATCTTGTCATTTTCGTCGGCATAGAATCTAGGTACCGAAACGTCCCGTTTTACAAATTCAGGGTTCTGCTCTGCGACCTGAACCGTGGTCTCCTCTAATATCTTGGCAGTATTTGTCAGAGGAATGGAGTCCTCAGCTCGACGACGTTCATGGCGTCGTCGATTTTTACTGGGGTTATGTTTCTTACTGGTCCTTTGGAGTTTTGTCGGGACCGATAGAGTTTTTCTCCTGGATGTGGTTTGGCGGAATTAAATTTAGTTTCACGGCCAAATCGCGACCGACTAGACGTTTGAATGAGACTATTAATACGGCGCTCTGGTCATTTTTAATGACTCTCTGAGCCCGATTTTCTGTAATGAGATCATCGCGATACCTTCCTAAGCGATGAATCTGTTGGTGGAGGGCCTTCACGGCTTCTGGGGTAAACCACCTACCCAAAGTACGCTCATGTTCGGCATGGAAATTTATTTATTTCTGCTGACATGCGGGGTGTAAGGTATCTCCTTTCGGGACGTTGGATTTGATTGAATCAGTCCTTTTTGATTGAGCGAGTTTTGGTATTTTGAAATTCGGCAACATTATAGTGATTAGCTTAGCAGGGGAAAATATAATTTTTCTTTTTTTTAATTACTTAATTATTCTAATGATAAGAAGAATAAATGTAGGTTAAGAAAAAAAAATTTTATTAATTAATTTAGCAATGTTGAATTAAAGGGTAAAATTAAAGAAATGGTTAATTAATTTATATATTACCTGGACTCAATTCTTTGTCCGCTAGGTAACATGCAAACCCACACGCATACATATATATAAACTGCTGGCGTACTGGGTAGAATTAATTTTGTTTTGATCTGCTCTCACTTGTTTTCATCTACTTCCTCAACCAACTCTTGCCTTTGCTAGGGTAATTCCTATCTCACCCAGACGCCCCACAATTTTGACCTTACCACTGTATACCCATGAGCGAGCCCATGTTGGTACTGTATACAGCAGCCGAGAGTCCACAAGCAGGTGAGCCCCGTTTCCAGGACTACTCCTTGTGATAATCTCGCTTTCGGGTTCCTGACGGCCGATAGAAGGACTTACGTCTGCTTAACTCGTCTGATTCCCTCGACGTTAATGCACCCGTCTCTAAATGTTTACCGCCGATCTTATGTACACGTTCGGAATAACGTTTTCCCACGGTCTCTTTAGTCCATCGCTAAATAATAATGCAAATTTATCGCCGGAAACATACTCATTTGAGACTTGGCTACTTATTTATCCTTTGCTAATTTAATTTAGCTAACTTTAGTTTTAAATATTTAGTCAATGAAATTGAACTATTGTAATTTAGAAATCTTTCGAAGGAAAGTTTGGGTTAATAACTTTTGAAAATTCAGATCCTTAAATTGTCTAAAATTTTTAATTAAATCCCCGAATTAATTACTAAAAAACGAAATAATATTATTAACCTAGAATTTTGTTTTAAATTTATAAAGATTTCTGTTAAGTAACAAGTGGCAAGTTAAAACTTCATATTCATTATTAAATTTACGGCTAGGTCAGCTATTTTTAAGTTTAATATAATTTTCTGTTTAATTTTAAGGACAAATAAAATCATCTGAACTTCCATACTTCATCTTTCATGCACAATCATTCTTTTATTATGAGAAATATCCATTACAAAAGGTTAAAATCGATTTTACCACAATTACGATTACTCCGTTTCGGCTTTCTGAGTTAAGTAAACTTCCTAATCATACTCTATACATACATAAAACTTTATCCATATCATACTATACTCATACAAGACTTCAAACATTTATTCATGATTTATTTAATTAGGAAAATCAAAAGGTGCTAAAATCAATAAGAATTACAAAAATTCCACTTTTATTAAAAGGTACAAGATTTACAAAACGAAATTAAATAAAATATAATCGATACATAAATTTGTAAATAGGGTTATGAGGATGGGGTCAGTTCTTATTACCAATGGATGGTTACTCGTCGATATCGACAGGGAATTTTCGTTTATTCCGGAGGGATTGAAATTGTGTGGTTCCGACCTGGGGGACGGAGTGGCATAATTCATCTCCGAAATCGTCCATCCAGTAAATTGCGAGAGTCGGCGATTTCTCTTTCATCATAGTTGTGGGATTGGTGACGGGCGAGATGTCCATGCGCATTTGCATCTCGTCCGATTCGTCAGTACTGATTGGCGGAGTTGGTTTTTTCGATTTTTCTGGATCTGCTATAATTTCGTCTCTTTTTACAAACTCGGGATGCTGCTCGGAGACCAGTGCTTGCGGCTTCTTCGAGCACCTGTGCCGCGTTGCTTAACAGCGTTGGTCCCTCGGCTCGGCGTCGTTCACGGCGGCGACGATTTTTGCTGGGGTGATGTTTCTTGCTGGTCCGAGGTGTTTGAGCTGGACCAACTTGATTTGTTTTAGGGAGATGATTCGCGGGAATCAGATTCAATTTCACCGCCAGATCACGACCCGCTAGCCGTTTTGTCAGCTCTACTTCAGTGAACGAAGCCACCAGGACGGCGCTCTGATCGTTAATGATGATCCGTTAAGCCCGGTTTTCTGCTATTAACTCTTCTCGGCATCTAGACAACTTGTGTATTTTGTCTTCAAAGACTTTTACCACTTCGGGATCGAACCACGTGCCGAGCGTGCGTTCGTGCTCCGCGAACAGTTTGTTGTATTTCTATTCATGGCACTCGGTTTTGAAGATAACTTGGGTATTTTATATCCTGGCTGCATTTCGATAAGTTTTCAGAAATTGTTGGATAATTTTAAAGAGAAGAATTTGTTGGGTGATTTTCTCAAGATTGCAAGCAGCTAAAGGACGAAGAGTTTCTTATCATGAACATGGAATAATAGTAATAATTTAAGTATAATAGAGATTTATGAATATAATAAAATTAATAATTAAAACAATTCTCAAACATTCTCATTCCTCATTTATCCACAAATTAATATTAACTACTGCGATGTCTTGTTAAACGTTAAAACTGGTCAAAAACAAAATCCGTTGGAGAAAAATGAAAATCCTGATGCCCCGGTCACTTATTCGTTTAAACTTAAGTTTAGGTGCGTATTATAGCTCGCTTTTCATAAAAATCTCATTCATTCGATTTAGTCACGGAAAAATACTAATTTCACTGGTTCAATTATCGTTTCCTATACTTAACCCTAGTCGTCCCCGTCAATATAAAAAGTTCGACAGGATTCAAAAACATAATATCCCTACTTAAACATTCATTCGAATGTTGTTCCCCTAACTATATCGATCTTTTTGAATTTAAATTTCTACCGCTCCGACCAATATTGAAATGGCCGCCACGGTGAATTACGACGGAGTCCTACCCCGCGATCAGTGTAACAAGACCTGACCGGACTAGGCAGACACCGAAGAGTGGTTGGCGACAAGGCAGCACATCAACATTCCAAAAATTAACTGTGGAAATTGAATCCTGCCAAGCCACCGTCCACGAAATTAATGCATATATAAATAATTTAAATTAGCGGGACCTGTCTCAGATACTAAAAAGTATCGCGGCCATCCATGATAAGAAAAATTAAAAATTCAAAAAATTCATTACGAAAAACATGTATTGTAACATATACAAATCAATAACACTTACAATTAATGTTCACAAATGTTTCCAAAGTTCAAATTTTAAAAAGTTTTTTTTAAGGTTATTAAAGTAGAAATTTATGAAAATGGCTGTTATATTTATACTGTTTTCGTGCGTGTGTGCGACCAATCAGCTAATTTTAAATCTTTTTGGCCATTTTTTCGGGTTTTTTAATGGCTTTTATTTATTTTAATATTTTCCTATTTTCTTATTTATTTTTTTTAATTTTTTAATATTAATTTCCTTTAAATTTTATTTTTGCTGATTTTTATTTTTATTCTGGTCGCTTCTTCCGCCTGTGTGTTTTCTAAACCTTATTTTGCAAGGTTATAGGCGGTTTTGTATTTTTTACTTTATTTTTTCTATGCATTGCGTGCGAAATTTATTAATTATTTATTTTAATTAATTATGTTATTCTTTATTTTTGTTTTAATTAATGTTTTAATTTTATTTTTAATTTCTGTTTGTGGTGCGTGCTTATGTTATAGCAGCCATTTTAACAATTTCCACACCTCATTAATTATTTTGTTTCAATTAATACAATTTTTCACTTTTTGTTTAAATTATGGCTTATAGCCCAACAAAACAATGATCCGGCCAAATCGTCAATATTATTTTGAAGTGCTTGTGGGGCAACTTATGATTTGTAGTACATGTTCGAAAATTATTTTTGGGTGTCAACTAATTCTAGAGATAGCAGTATTTTGGAGACTTTGAACTATAGTGATGTCGTTTTCTCAACATACTTCAATGACACTAAGGCTCCATCTATATTAATTGACATTCTACGATAATGTCTGAATTAGTGATAGACCAAGTATAATTTTATTATGCCTGGTCTGATAATCGGTTTGCTTAACCGTTTCTACTGTGAGTTTCCATTAGTAGCTCTTAGTACCAGTGTAAGGGTTTCCGATTTTGTTTTATTTATGGGGTATCTATCCTGATTCTTTATTTAAATCCCTCTTTTGCTGGTGTAACTTGTCGGGGAATTACATTATGATTGTCGTGGTTGCGTCAAAGAAAAATTAAATAACCACAAAATTTACAACAAAAAAATATCTTAATGTGATGGATCATTTAAGATATGCAATCGCCATTGGCAGCCGAGAAAAATAGAGGAAATACTAGCGAATCTCCCTGTTTTATTAATACGGAAAAAATGTTTTTTGAAATTTAAACGTAATCTAAAATCCATTTTTAAAAACTTATATAAAACGTAAATCCTATCATTCACGTTTCTCATTTACATCTAACACTAGTCGATCCCCTCAATAGATATAAATTGTAGACAGGATTTTTCGAAAAACAATTGTCTTACTTAAACATTTATTCAAATTTTAATCCCCCTATAGTCAAAACGATCTTCCCGTGATTTTAATTTAGTTACCATTCCTTCCACTATTCATGAAGGCTGCGGTGAAATCCAGTGTAGTCCTACTTTCGAGATCAGTACAAAGCTGACCTGTTCCAGCAGACTCCGGGGGGCGGAAATGATAAATTAATATGTCTACGTCCCGCAAAGTTCACTTCAGGAATTGAATAGCAATTCAAAATTTTTCCAACAGACTATTACAATATTATATAAGTATTTAAGTGGGACCTGTCACAATACTAAAAGTATCGCGGCCATCCATAAAAATAAATCAAAACTTTAAAGCATAAATACGATAAAATGTATTTAAAATATAAGTTCTTAACGCATTAAAACCACTTACAATCATCAAAATTGTTCAAAAGTGTTAGAATTCAAGAATTAATCCTCAAACGATGGAAATAAAAATCAACGATTTTGTTCATTTTGGACAAAAATGTCCAAGTACACAAAAATGACAGAATACCAAGAAATAAAGCTATAATTTATGAGCAGTTCTTACAAATGTTGTGTAAATGTTCTTTGCATATAAATCTGTTACATTTAACACATGTGACAGTGCACCTTTTTCGATCAATACACATGTAGCAGTCACCACGCTTACATGGAGTCGACGATAGGGAGTCGGCGGTAGCAGTTCTTCTTCTGTCTTCTACATACGCACTTATTAAACTGTTACCAAGTTCAATCAGGAATAGCCTTCGTATATGTGACTTGTTCGCATTCCATTGAGGCTCCACAAGATAGTGCAAGGCAAATGCATTGAATGCTGAGATGTCTAATATATTACAAAAGAATGCCACATGCCATCTTCGACATTTAAACTTTGTAGTATATGTTGCAACTCTTTCGTCCATTGCGTCAACTCCACCTTTTGTAGCATTATAAAAGAGAAGTACGTCCGGTTTATGCTTTGAACCGACATATCCAGTTATTTTGTTATGAGCAGTAGATAAGATATTGACAACTTTGTTCTTTTTAGCAACATAACTAACCAACAAGACTTTATCTCTACGATCTGCTGTACTTGTTGTTATCAATTCAATAGTTGAAAAAACTTCACGCCCCTGGTACCTTGTCAAATGCTTTGGTATGTCACGCCTCGATGCACTAATGGTGCCTACCATGGTGATACCATTTTGCAACAATCGCTTTGATAAATTCAATGATGTGAAAAAGTTGTAAAACGTTACATTTCTTCCACTACCATATAGTCCCTGCAACATATCCATTGTTATATACTCACTGTACGACACTTGCATATCCCGATCATCTTCTTTTACCATATAAAAACGTAGATTCCAGCAATAATAGTTTTGTGAGTCACAAACAGCCCAAAATTTCAAGCCGTATTTGGATGGTTTAGAGGTCATATATTGAACAAATTTGCAACGTCCATGGTATAGATAAAGTTGCTCGTCTATAGTGACAGATTCACCGGGCATATAACACTTTTAGCTATTTTCAACAAAATTATCGATCAGCAATCTAACAGCCACCAATTTATCACGTAACAGTCTTCCTTTTCTTGTGTCGGGATTATCAAACCGCAAAATACGTCGGATAAGTTTAAATCGATTGAGAGACATCGTATTCCGGAAGATAAAACGTCCATGTTCAGCTGACCACAATTCATCTATACTTTCTCCAGCAGCACGATATACTCCTCGAAGAATGAGAATGCCAAAAAAGGCATTCAACTCATTTAACGAGAGCGCTGTAAATTGGTTGTTATACAACTTTGATCCTTCTCGATTTTTCTCAATCAAAATTGTTTCCATTGTTGCTAAAAGTCAAAAGAATATTATAACTTTTATTTAGTGTACATAATAAATTGACTTACATTTTATGAATAGAAGATTAAAGCAGTCTAACACGGAATTTTCCCCAATCCTTTGAGTAACCCAACGGGTTATACCAAGGGATGGGCGGAGAATGTTGGCTGCGTTTACTCGACCTGACATGCCTTCATTAGGTGTAACCCATACATTTCCATTAGAATCGGTGAATCTATTGATATCATCTTGTTCATGAAGATCAGCTGGATTGATTTCAACTTGTAGATTGTCAGCATCCTCACTTTCAGTATCGTCATAAGACAGCTGTTCTTCGTCATTACTTTTGATTTCATGTACATCGTCAGCTTTCAGCACAACTTCATTATCACTACTGCTACTAGAACTTTCTCCTAGGATAGCACGTAGAGCAAATGCTTTTACCGCTCGTGGATGAGAACTCATGTCAATTGTGATATGTTTATGTAGTAGCAAACCCTCTACCCTACTAGTATAAATGTTGTATTTTAACACGACATTCACACACTTATAATGAGAGTATGACAAAGTGCAGACAAACGCATGAACAAATACAGGTGAGAAAGATCGTGAGAGAATATTATTATGTAAGACATTCATTGGTTCCAATATCAATTGTCAATTGTAAGTGTCACGTGCATTATTACTTGATACCTGAAATGAGGTATTCTAAGTGCGTCTGTGTGTGGGGGATGAGTAGAGAGAGACAGACAGAGTACCAATGTCACGAGTGTAAAATGGTATAGTCTGCCTACTTCAAAAAATAGACGAGAGCGAATAAGCTAATTAATATGAATGCAGAACTGTTTTGAAGATGTTGGTGAGACGGATACTACATTAAATTTCTCTTGTGTGTAGGCTAAATCAGCTTATGGTCAGAGAGTGGTTAATGGAAGACCATTCCTGCCAAACAAGAGATGGAGAGATATGTAATCAATGAACTCTATTGTAAGAACTCCATCCGCCATCATGTGATAAACATATCATAGTGTCAGCCAGTCACAATAATTGTTTAAAAAAGTCTGATCAGCTTCATGTTAACGCCAGTATTTGTTGAAATGAGTTAACGCCTATGCCAGAAAATATGACATGAATTGTCAACTGAAAAAGCTAAAAACTAATACACAATGAATTTTGGACAAAAATGTCCATTTTTTCTCAAAACAAAATAACTTGTCATAACTTTTTTATTTTAGTAGTTATGAATGTCTGCTAGTTTTACTTGAATAAAGCATAAAAAAATTGACAAAGTCATAGATTCACAAAGCAGGGTGTTTTTCAGTTTCCAAGAAAACGTCACTAAAAAAACAAAATGGACATTTTGGTCCAAAAAATCGTTTGCGGGTTAAATTGTGTTAAAATTATGAAAATGGCTGTTTTTATACTAATTTCGTGCTTGGGTGCGACTAATCAGCGAATTTTAAACCTTTTTCGGCCATTTTTCGGGGTTTTTTATTTTTATTTTAATATTTTTATCTTTTTCTATTTATTTTTCTTTATTTTTTAATATTATTTTCTTAAAATTTACAATTTTATTTTTTGGACATTCTCGCTGAGTGTTGCTCTTTTTGATCTTTTACTCTAATCGCCACTTCCGCCTACGTATTTTCTAAACCTTATTTTGCAATGTTTTGTCGGTTTTATGTTTTACATTATGTTTCTGTATGGATCTGTAAGCGTTTTCAGAGAATTTATTAATATTTGTTTTGATTAATTGTTATATTTTTAATTTGTATTAATTAATGTTTTATTTTATTTTTGATTTCTGCTTGCGTGCGTGTGTATGTTTTCATCAGCCATTTTCACAATTCAGCAAATTCTATTATATTTTATTTTTTTTGTTTAAATTGTGGCTTCTAGCCCAACAGCACGATCACCTGTGTTTGCTTTAAAAAGAGTCTGAGTGCTACTTAACAACTACGAAAGAACCACGAATTGGTAAGGGCGAAAACCGCGACACATTTGTCAACAAACCAAGCAAATCTAGCGTGTTACTGGACATAATCATTTCATTTGTCATTGTCTCCTACTACCCAGATGGAACCGTCTTATTACATATAAACAGCTCAGGGTTTTCATTGATTCAGCGTATTATTGAATAAACATTTTAAATCACTTTATTCATTTTATTGGTGTTATTGAATTTTACTTTGATGGGTTACCAAAATCATATATTAAATGGTTTTTTACTTATAAAAATATGTAATTTGATGATATTTCAATTACTTTATAATATTCCACCTTTGAATAAGTAATAGAGGAGCTAAGAAGTGCTCGCGTAATCACTAACTCACTGTATTGTATTACGCAATGTCTCTTAAAATTGATCGTCCATTCTGTCTTTAAACTTTGACACAAAATAACTGAAAATTCTTTTGGTTGTTCATATTTATATAAAATATTCAATAAGAATATTAAAATTTTTTGAATATTTTCAACTAATTTATAGATAAACTAAATCAATATTATTTTGATTTTTTTTACGTAGAATTTATAACCCATGCATTTTGGAGAACACCTTATTGAGTCCTGTTAGGCTTATCGTAACTTATAATACCACCATGAGCATAATTTTAAAGTTATTAATTAATATGTTATAAAATTCTTTTATTTTTTATTTATACCTTTTCGAATTCAGATATTCAGTTAAGACCCGTCTCATTAGTAAATAAAGGTCTCAATTGTTATCTAAACTCAGCTCTTCAAGGTCTATCATCTTCATGTAATTTTTTTGAAGATATTGTGAGTCTCTCTAAAAATACTTCAAAAGAAATTGAAAAATTAGAATTACTTGTTCAATTAGTTTCGATTTTAACTGGCAAAATACAGAAAAATTCAGAAATTTCAAAAAATTTTATTTTCAAAAATTGGAACAAGCAAGGACAACAAGACAGCTTTGAATTACTTTCGTACATGTTAAATGAGGTATATAATGATGTAAGAAAACATATGGAAAATAATAAAGAAATTGAGGTAAGTTATCAAGTCTGGTGTTTAATTTTTTACATGTATGTATTAGACCAGTGATAGCGAACCTATGACACACTTGTCAATGTTGACACCAAGACATTTTAGTGACATACATTGTTTATGAACTCACAATTTTTCCCTCTACCTACTTTTGTGAGATCTTATTCTCAGCGTTAAATAATTTTAATACTAATAAAAGAAATCGATTGAAATATGAAGTTAGTAGCGCTTACTTGGGCTTAAACAACACAAAATGCCAACCTTCAATTAAAGATTTTATCAATTCGGCAACAAGAAAATCACTATTGTAAGAATTATGTTTATTTGTTTTTCGAATAGATAAATATATCAAAAATATAATTCATTTTAATATCATAAAATTATAGATATTTCAACATGTTACAAGGTTAATCTAGGGTTTTTCCCAGAAATTTTGACATGGCGAGGTCAAGAGGTTCGCCATCACTGTATTAGACTAAGCTAATTGTAATTACTTATTAAAAATTTAATTGACATTAAATTTTCATACATTTTTTATGATATTGCCAAGTTGCGAAGCATATCTATCTCACAAGAAATATTTTCGAAGTGAAAATTTTTAGATCCGGTATTTTCATACGCGATGTTTTTAAAATTAAATGCTGATTAAGGACGACATTTTGGCTAGAATTAACGGATGACATTATCTAGCAATACATTTACAAGGTTTTTCGTATTCCATTTGTAAATAATTAGTTTCGTTCTTGAGATCATTTTTAAACTTGGTTATATTAGTTTTGAATGAAGTATTCATCATTAGCAATAACGTGGCCTGATTTTTTTAAGTTTAAAGCATTGCAAATGGACGGTGTGGATTGAAAAGTATGTATTATTATGCGTTCTTCAAAAAATTAAAAGTTATTTATTTTTCAATTGAATGAACTTTTTTTCAAAATTATATCATTTTTTAAAAAAAATTTACAAAAGTCTTTACGTGTAAACTGGAGTTTCACCTTCACAAAGATTTCTATGTCTAATCTCGATTTCTCGCTACTCAAGAAATCAATTATTATTAAAAATATTTTTTTCAACTTTCGCATTAATACTCTATAAGCACAGTAAATTCTACAAGTAATTTCAAATTTTTTATTGGATTATACTCATCTTAAATAAGGTATTATGAGTTACATAAGAATTGAGCACTACAGGCCATAAAAAAATTATTGTACACTTATTTATTAAAGTTCGTCTTTGAAGTTACTAGTGGATAAAGATCATTTTACACATTGTAAATGGTACACTTAATATTTTGGTTTTCTTTAAGGAATTACATAATTTGGATATTTTTGAGTTATTTTTACTATTCGGTAGAAAAGAGTTTATAATTCAAGTCTCATGATATTGATCAGAATAAGAAACTCAAGACAATAAGTTTTCTCGTGAAATCAGAATGTCAAGTTCGAAGACTCAATTTTTCTATCATGTCAATATTTTAGGCCTTAATTAATTCTAATTTTGGTTGCTCTATATAACAAGTTGATGTTAATTAGAAACATGCAGATTTCAGCCATTGTTGAGATGACTGCTAAGTAATATTTTTTAATAATAACTTTTAAGACTTATTTGGATTTAATATAGAAATGATATTATTATTCAAGCTCTTAAATATTATTTTTCATTTTCTAAAGTTTCATTAATATTTTATTGTTAATTTTTACAAGTAGTTATGAATTATTTTTTTATGTATTTCGATTCAAAGTGAGTTAGATCAATTTAAAATTATTATGCAACAAATTAATAGCCAAATATTTATATTTTTGCACGAAATTTTTCCTAATCAAGTCCAATAACTTATTAATTTTTAAAAATTTATTTTTTCCTACCACTTTTTCTGTTTTGTTACAAATTGCCAAATTTTTATATTTGTAAGTTCTAAATTTAATGCCATTCTTTGGTATTTCAAAATATCTTTCACAATGGAAATATTCCTCACAATTTCCCACGAGATTTATTAATCTGATTTTGTCATCTGAATTTTAAAATAAAATATATTTTTATAAATTTTATCAAAAATATTTTTGATTTCAATTCTATTTTCGATATTTTGTGTTAAAATTTTTGTTTCTCTGCCCTTACATTAACTTACATACACAAACAAATCTTCATTTGGATAAATTACTATTTTAGGTAGTCTTTCGAACTGAATGTCATGATTGATGTTTTAAAATTCAAAGATTATTCTGTTTATGAAGCGGTTATTAAAATATTTGCTTTATTATCTGGCATTTTGCCAATATAATATTAAACATTCATGTGAAATTTACATTAATATCGATAACACCATCAAAGGTTCACTATAATAGAGTAAAACTCGAAACATTTTCGGTCTTTTCTAAAGAATAGTTTATTAAAAGATAACTTTCTTCAATTATTTCAATTCAAACAAAAAATATGAAACAGCACAGATCTTATCAGCGGTTACCAGTCAGATTCGAATAGTCTTGGTATAGCACTAATACGCTGTAGCTTTTTCTGCCCATTACAATAAATCTTAAATTAACCCGAAAAATTGTATTGATGACCGGAAACATGACCGCTAGTCAGATTTATCGTTGTCGGAACGAAATGTGAGGTATCATAAAATATTTAATTGGTATTAAGTTATCAGCAAGAAATTTTTTTTATTGTCCTGGAGAAAAAATCTCCAATTGCTTTTATATACTGTGTTTTAATTTAGTTATTTGCGGCTTTGTTATTTTAGAAAGGAATAGTTAATTGGTTGAAGGTTTCTATTCCAATGAGAATTATAATTCAATATGAATTTAATTGTTTATGTAAGAATAAATGTGATCTTCCTTTACAATCCGATCTGGCTCTCCATGTTGGAATACCATTAAAATCAAGTGGGTTTTAACTTTTTATTATCAGTCTCAATATCAACTGTAGCTTCAAACATTTCACTTCAAAATCTTGTGGATGAATATTTTAAAGAGGAAGAAGTTAAAGGTTATGACTGTGAATGTGGTAACCGCAAGGTAGATCGGAATATTCGACTGATCTTGCCATTACCGAGAACTCTATGTGTTCATTTACAGAGGACCTACTGGAATGGATATCAAATGGTTAAAAATAACAAAAAAGTGGGGATTAGTTCGGATCTGATAATTCAATCAAAATTCTGTAAATCCAAGAATAGTAGCACTAATCTTCCCGATGAAAAGTATAAATTAAATTCAGTTATTGTGCACTTAGGAAACGTGGATAGTGGTCATTATGTATGTTATAAACATTTAAATGACGAATGGTTTCTGACAAATGATACTCAGGTAAGTCGAGTTACTTTTGAACAAGTTTCAGATAATGTTCCATATATTTTATTCTTTGACAAAGTTGAAATTATTAACGAAACAAAGTTATGATTTTTGTATTTTTTATTAAATATTTTCGATATTGAAAAATGTGTTGTGAAAATTAGCTAACTTATTAGGAGCTCGATAACAAATTTAATCAAAGTGAGTTAATTAAAACAAAATATAAATTTTTTAATTATTGGAAATGTTGGATGTACGGGAAAGTTTAACTGCTGACTAACTCGCATCCCTGGTCGGTAATCACTCGAGAGGAACTCTAGGATGGACTTTTCAGCGTACCCCCATGACTTTGACTTACTGTTACGTACCCATGACCGAAATCATGTTGGTGCTGTACGTCACAGCCAAATGCCATTCGAGCAGGTGAGCGCTATTACTAACACTACTCCTCGAACGACCTTCGTTTTCCCGGTTCATGACGGCCGTTAGAAGGACTTAAGCTCTCAATTTACAAACTACTTTCGTCTAATACAGTCTCGATGTCTACACGCATTTTATCCTGGGGGACTTATGAGAGTCTCAAAACCATTCGACTGAGTTTAACGTTGTGTTTAGATAGAACTATTTCCTCGCCAAAATTGTATTAGTCACTAGCTCCTTTTATTCATCAGATTATTTCTATACTATCCCGTAGTTTACTTTTAATCTAATTATTTATTATCACTTACTATAAAGGAAGAAGGAAATATTACTAAAATCGATTTATTTTTACACAGATAAGTAATAATCGTACTGCTAAGAGATTAAAGTGATTAACCCGGTTAATTAGTTAATTCTATTCAAGAACACTGAACGATACGACACCAACGGGAAATGAATGATACAGAAAATCTACACCGATCACGCATTTTAACGCATCGATCGACAGCAATTCCGAGACGAGAAAAGTAACACTTTTACGAGGAGTTGCGCTCGTCGTCGTGCTTATCCTCAGCGTCAATGTCTACCGGAAATCGGCGAGCTTCGGTTGACGGTAGAGGGGAGAATTGACAGCCGAATTTTGTCCCACTTGAGTTGAAGTTCCAGGAGCACAAACCAGAGCAGGACTCGTCGGAACGTGCCCGAAAAGGATCGTGATTTCACCTATATCTAGGCCTAGTTGTCCCAGGGCGTGATCCAATGTTGGAGCTTCGATTGCGTCCTCCACTAAGTCGATATAGATAGATGGAGGCGGAGTGTGGATTGTTACAGCTGGGGCATATATTATATCTGGGTCAAAATCTGGAAATTCAAACTCTTGGTAGGCCGGAGGTGGGTCATTTACTCTGCTGGTTGTTCCCGTTGTTTCAGTTGCCCTAAGCAGATTTGCTTCTGCTCGGCGTCGTTCGCGGCGCAGGCGATTTTGATTTGGCCGCCGTCGAGATACTGCGGGCCTAGATTCTATTACCACATTCTGGGGAGGTTCACTTGGTGGAGGTGGAGTTGAATTTGATGGGAGGTGCTGGGCAGGGATGATATTTAGGCCCTGTGCCCAACTACAACTCGGTAAACGAGCTTTGAGTTCGGCCTCCGTAAATATCCGCCTGAGCGCAGCACTCTGTTCCGCGATGAGGATTCGCTGGCTGCGTGATTCGATAGCCAAGTCAACTCTGGCCCGAGACAGGCGAAAGATTTTCTGAAAGAGTTTTCGTATAGATTCGGGCGAGCTCCATGTGCCCTTTAACTTTTGATACTTCCCCTGCAGAATGGCGTGTTTCTTTTCTAGAGATTCTAATTTCTGTCGGGTGGCGATGATCAAAGGGAACAGTCGAGGTATCCCTGGCAAATTGAGCGAATCAGAGTAGTAGGATGTGAGCCCGTCAGATACAACCCCCCACCACTAGCTTACGTAATTATTACGTAACATTTGACCTCTGAACGCGCTGTTGCTACCTGGAGATTGACCTTTGTCCACTAGTTGCTACCTAGTAATTGACATTTGGTCAGTGACCTCATGATTACATCACTTGACCACTGGTCAGTACACGCTTATTATGTAACTGGTCACGCTTATAATGTCACTGGTCACTTATTACATCACTGGTCACTACTCGGAGACTAGTTATTATGTCACGAAGTTGTGGACCAACACACCTACCTTCTAGAACCTTCCACACACCGATCCACACCGATCCACACCGATCCATACCCATCCACACCTATCAACACGCCTACAACTACGTCTACGACTAAGTCGTAAACTTAACAAAATCACTGACTAGTACTATTGGTATTATTATTATACTTTTTACTTCATATAAACGTATGAGTTTCATTTACCTCATTGATTCATGTTACTTACATGTGATATATTAAAAAATTATATTTACATGAAATTTTCAATTGTTAATTATATTATTACATAAAAAATTATAAAATAATCATTAAACATAATAAATTAAGATCAAACTCGTCTTAAAAATAAATGTTCAATTCTAAATTATTTAGATTACTGACTATTTTGTTAGTAGTATATTACATAACAATTTTATCAAAATAATCATAAAACTTTAATAATTAATAAAAAATTATATTTACATGAAATTTTTAATTGTTAATTATATTTTTACATAAAAAATTATAAAATTAAACTGACTATTTTGTTAGTAGTATATTACATAACAATTTTATCAAAATAATCATAAAACTTTATTAATTTTCATGAAAATTTAAGTTTAAAAGCACTATAGTATATTGATAGTTTATTTAATTAAAATCAAGTCACTCAAAACTTAAATTTTATCACTGGATTTACAAAATTTTAAGAAAATAATTCAACAAGTTTAAAATTTCAACTAAATATAAAAAATTAAATTATGCCAAATTTACTTTACCAATTTCTATAAAATTTTAAATTTACAGCAAATAAAATATATATATTTATTTTCTATTAAAAAATTTAATTTTTAAAATAAAAAATAATTCGCCCACTATAGGAGTTGAACCCACGACTCAACGAATTATTACCGACACCAGACTGTTACAAGTCTCATTTAATAATAATTACAAAACAATAGAATAAAAAGACAAACACATTTACAAGACAACATTTATTTAAATAAAAGCTTCAATATTTTCATTGGCATTGATACCTAAATAATGCCCGAATGCAAAACTTTTGTTTTTACCTACCCACTGACGTTTATCATCGTTGTTACTTAAAGCAATTTTACTATTTTTAAAAGTAAACAACTGATGATTTCTCGTCCCTATTCTCGTTTGAGGAACAGAAAAAATTATATCGTTTCTATAACAATCAAGATAAGAAAGATGCTTTATTTCAGTTCCTTCCAAAGTAATTCCCTTTGCTTTATTACTTTCAGTTTCACATAAAAGACTATAGCATTTAGGTCGTAAGAAAACCCATTCCTTATATTCAAGTCCCTTACTCTCATCTTTGAATTTACCAATTTCTATAAAATTTTAAATTTACATCAAATAAAATATTCAGATTTATATTCTATTAAAAAATTTAATTTTTAAAATAAAAAATAATTCGCCCACGATAGGAGTTGAACCCTCAAACGAATTATTACCGACACCACTGATGTAAGAATTTTGAAAATAACTCATTCAAGATAGGATTTAAACATTGGATTAGTTTATGAAAATAATTAATAGGATTATTTACATGTAAATACTTAACCAAATTCTATAAATTTATAGCAAATATACTGTTTCTAATGAAAATTCAATATTTTGATAATAATTCACGTTGTAAGTCGGATACTAATTTACAAGTTCATTCGACTTTATAAAGTATTAGCGATACCATCAACTAAATTCGTTGTGTTTTTAGTGTTTTTATGAAAATAAGTCACTGGGTTTACAAATGAAAGTAACCGATAATTTCGGACATTAAAGCTTTATGTAGCCAAAACTGATTAAATAACCATTAAAAATTCATCAGGTGATACCTATTAAATATTTCAATAATTTATGATTCAAACTAGGTATATTATAATACTTTTCGATAAATTTATGGATAAACTATTACATGGTTTGTTATAAAGTTATTTAAAAGGTTAAGAATTTTAACCCTAAATAACGAAAGATAACTTTTAACCCTAAAAGATGAAATATAATTTTTAACCCTATGTGATTAAAAGTTATAACATTTTTAACATAAATTAAGTGTATTTACCATAGAAGAGTAGAAAATTTTTTGGATGGAAAAAATAAAATTCACACCCATTTTTATTTATATTTCACATATTTTACGAAGATGTATCCGAAGATTCTTCTCAATCAATTTTTTGTGTTTAGAAAAAAAGGTACGAGGTAAATATAAATTTAATAAAACTTACATGAATTCAACTTCGATTAAAAAACTATTTTAATAATTTTATTAATCACTATGTCTGATTCTAATCAAAGCATATGCTGGGCACTGATTGGTAATCAAATGTCAAACCTGTCTAAGGGTAAATACTTCACACCCAGCGCCTGCATAAGAAGTTTAAACGCTAGTCACCGGTCAAAAATTGACGTTGTTACTCTGAACTAGTGGATTGAAATTAGCAAAGGGTGAGCCTCTTTTTAAAGATTGTCAATTCCCAATATTCATATGGGTTCACGAGCTGTCGTAGAAGACATCATGCTCCAATCCTCTCAATAGGCGTCTCAACTTTTTAACATTTTAAACAAAATTAACTGTTTCAAGATTTTTTATCGCCAAGATCAAAATTAAACACAAATACAATTATTATTCGATCAAACAAGTAAAACAACAATTATATGTCTATCACAGTCTCAGTTCCCGCGGCATTCAAAAACCGTTTGCGTATAAAATGTGCCCTACCATGCGAGCTTTGTGGAGCTTAAATAACCGCTCACGCTCATTTTTGCTAGACCGATTTCGTTTCAACACCTCCTCTGACAGACGTGAGGGTCCTGGAGTGAGAATCTTCACCCCGATGTCCTTTCCGGTTACATTTCGAATCACTATCCCCTTTTGCTTAGCTGATAGCAATGCTCCTCTTTGAACGAGTCCAGTGTGGATCTATCTTTTAGTTTTAGTTTCTTAACTTCCTTCTCTAGCTCCTGGGCCTTTTGTTCAGCTTGCCTTAGGGCCTCATCCTTTTTGTGCTAGCTTGGTTTTTAGCACTTCTATTTCTGTCTTCAACCTGGAAACTCCTTCTGGACGGAGCCAGGTTTGCTCTAGGTGTCGGTACTTGCGCACCATTGCTTCCGCCCTTTGGTTCTGGATCATCGCTTCATGGTGGTATTGAGCGACCTCCTTTCTGAATATTTCTATTAATCGTCGGTTCGATTCCACTAAAAGAAAACGAATTGATTATAAAAATTTTAGTTAAAATAAATTTTTTAAAATCCGTTTATTGCTTTACGGTGGTACTCCTTTCAGGGATTTAATTATGCTATCTGGATGATGGAAGGGATGAGGACACCTGCATTTTATTTGCTTTATAAGTTTGGGGAAGGTATCTACAACAGTGCTCCTAAACGTGGTACCGGTCAACGCAGTAAAAACACTTTTTGAGACACCCTGGATCACACTCTATTTCCACTAGGTTAAAATAATATCAATAATAATAAAATAATAATATTAATAATAATAGTAATAATAATAACAGTTCTCATAATAATTATAAGTACAATAATAATAATGTTAAAAATCCTGATATTTATATAATAAAATTTTTGTTCCCAATTTTTCCAAAAGAAAAACGTTATGATCAATAAAATAATAATTTATTGGTGTTAAAAAATAGGATTAATTAATTTAATTAACTATATAGTAAATTATAAAATTTTAATTTATATAATGTAATTAACATCAGTGTAAGTAAGAACTTCTTATTTTATATTAATACTTCTCACCCTAACCCTTAAAATTCAACGATTTAGAAGGTATTCTAATATATCATATTACCTAAATTTATTTCATTTTGCTTGCCATTTATTGCCATCGCAACTTATTAAAGGATTCCCAATTCCTATAATAAAAGTAAGTATCGATTTTTAGATACTTATAACTAATATTTCTTTATATTTCAGACTCTCCACGGAGGCTAAACTCATCCGGCCGACTTCCAGTGACATGGTCACTTCCGATGAGATTTGTAGATTCGTTTAATGCTGGTTTTATTAATCTTTAATTTTAGGACTCTCAGATTCAACCCCGATAAAGATCTCAAATGGAAAATTCTCTACTGGAATTTCAATTGTTTGGAAATAAATTTCTCTTAATGTAGAATATTTTACATTTTTCCTTTTACATGCGTGAGTGTGGGTTATGGTGTGTGGCAAATTTCAGTTTTTAGATTGAACTTTCGTTTTAAACCTCGTGATGGAGGTTCGAAAAAATAAGGACATCATGAATAAAATTACTGTAATATAAATTTTAAAAAAAAATAAAATAAAAAAAACATATTTTAAGCTAAACTTTTTTTTTCAAAATAAAACCCTGTTATATAAAAATAAATAAGTTTCCCCATAATAGCAAATAAAAATAATAACATTACAATAATAAAAAAAATTTTACTTTGTTTCCTTTCGTTCCAAAAATGCAAAAATGAAAAATAGATTTCAAATTCACGTAAATAGCGAAGTAAAAATAGTTTTTAATAAAGAGAGTAATAAGTAATAAGATGAAGCAATAAGAAGTGATTTTTGCACGACCAGCATCGTCTTATATATCACGATTGTTCGTGTGTGTGTTTTGATACGGTAAAGCAAAGAATTGTCCAGAATATTCCAAAATTATAATTTTTTAATTTCTTTTGATTTAAAATTAAATTTCTATATTTTTGTGTACAAAAATTTTATTTATTTTATTTTACTTTACATTTACCATTTTTTCTAAATTTAAGTGTTCCGCTTAAAAACACAGGCGTTATCGTGCTGGTCAAACAAGTATGGGCTTAATCAGTTTTTGTCCAACACATATACGATACATTAATCGATATCCAGTGCAATTTACAATAGTATACTAGTTATGTTTTTCAATTGGTTTTGGTAATCTGATAGCTTGTTATCAGTTTCTGTGTTGAACTTGTAGTGCGCAGAGGTAAGATTATATCTATCATGGTATCAAGATTTGTATTTTTTCATGCCTTAAAGCCAAACTTTGCAAACTTATTTGATGTCCAGTGCATAAGGATAAGTGTATAACGATGTTAACTTGACACGGTTTTTACACTTAACTAGCTCGAAGAAATATCTGAGCGCCTCCCGGCATAGTACTGATGAGAGCTATTAGCTCGTAACTAATATAATATTGAGAATTGCACTGGATATCACTTAATGTATCGTATATATTTTTTTAATATCAAGAGGTTCTTTCCAAAGTAACGGTTTAAAGTTATTTTGTGTGAAAAATAAAACAAGTTTAAAATAAATATCTTTTAACCGTTCGTTAGTCGCTTTCGATCTGAAAGATGCATACGATATTTAGTTTACTGTAACAGTCGAGGAATGGCACTCCATCTAGCCTCTTAACGCAAGGGTGATTTTGATTTAGTAGTGATCTAATGCAGCTAATTTGTATCTAGTAGTATATTGCGACTATTTGCGAAAGTATTACAAAACATTTGTTTAAAGGTCTTATTGATTACATTTGTTTACTACACTTATTAGATTTAGCATAAAGTATTCATTGAATTTATTGTTCATTTACAAAGTACTTTTTAGTATATGTTCATGGAGATACTTTGCGATCATCCTTGGTCACGTTAATAATTTTACCCCTTTTTTATATTTTAGAATGACTGATCGCAAAACTTATCGATTTGATAATGAATGTTAATGGAATATTCTGAAGATGAATTACTTAACGAAGAGTTAGGGGATGAAGAAGATGGACTTGATGAAAGAGAAAAGAATTCTGAAACGAAAGAAAATGCATTTTCAGAAGGCTCTGACATTGGAAATCAGGAAAAATTTATGGGAAACGACGGTAGCACAAAATGGTTCAAAAAAAGATTTTTTAAAATAAGAAAACAACAACATAATATTATTACCCATTTGCCTGGAGTTAAACAACCTTCTCGTAATATTACTGGCTTTTATAACATGTGGAAATGTTTATTTGACGATTCAATGTCGGATATTATAGTTACGTACACCAATCTATATATTGATAAATTTCAACCATAATTTCGTCATGCGAGGGATGCAGCGCGTACTGATAAAGTTGAAATAAAAGCTTTTATTGACTTACCCTACCTTGCTGGAGTATATAGAGCCAACAGGTTAAATTTAGTTGAATTGTTGAGTACTTCCGAAGATGGCATAGAAAATTTTCGGTTAACTATGTCTCTGTCGCTTTAGATTTCTTATGCGATGTTTGCATTTTGACGATATAGAGACTCGAGCACCAAGACTACAATATACTCTAGCAGCTATAATGGAATTACTCGATAAATTTAACCAAAATTCAAAAAATTGTTATTCTATTGGAGAGTATGTATGTATAGACGAAAAAATTGGAAAAATTTAAGCCACTTACCTCTGAAAATTTAACAATTCATGGAGAAACCACTAGTAAAAGAATACGCTGCAAGTCATGTTAGACCTCAGATAAGAGAACACCATTGACGAGGTAACAATTTGGCCAATGTGAAGAACATCTTTACTTAGAGCATGCAAAAATTTTATGTGAGGAATATTTTTCCAATAAAAATTAATAGAAGATTGGTAAAAATAAATATTACCATATCAAACTTATTATAATCTGATTTTTGTATGTCCTGTTACTTTATTGGAAAAAAAATTATATCTGTGAACAGTTTTTCAAAATTTTTGAATAAATTACTATAGAACAATATAGAATTATTTAAAATACATATTAATTTTTTTGTAAACCTGATTTTTAACCAATGTATCTATGGGATACATTGCAACTCAGGAGGTTCTTTAACGTATTGCGACTAACGCAGGGTTAAACACATCTTTTAAAATTTAGAAATTCCTGCTAACAGTATTGAATATATACTAAATATCGAAAAAACGATGGCCAATTTTTAATGAAAACATGATAAAGTCAAATCAGCGTAATATATTTCGAGGAAATTATCCTCGTCATCAATCTGTTATCATAATCTTTGTCAAATGTTACACGGAAACTGTAATGATGTAATAGTTAGGATTTATTGATCTAATTAAATAATCTCAATTAAATTCGTTGCTGATTGAAGTTCAATTGTAGGCAATCGAGATTTAATCACCAATGACTCACAGAAAACTTTTTTCATTTATTATTAAGGATTTTATATAAAATTTTAACATATTTTAAATCAGTTGTTCTATTGCATGTATTTCTATGCTCAATAATATTACTCATGTATCTCAATCAGTTATGTTCCTATGTGTGGAGTTAACGGAAAGTCTGTCTAATGTATGTGGCATTACGCCTATTACATGACAACTTATACACTAGATTTCGACACTATGTCTTGTAATAAATCTCAAACATCGAGTATCATAAATCTACCGATTTTGAGTGTTATATTCTTTGTAATCGGAAAGTGCTTTCAACCAATTTCAATTTATACTTAATGTTTAGATTGCTTGTAATTGTTCAGCAATTAAAATTTTGTTATTATCCCTTTTATGATTTCAAAATTAGATAAGTATGAGAATCAGTTTTGGATCCGCAATTCATGCGTATATTCCTGCAAGTCAGTGAAGTTATTTATATGATATAGCATGATGTTGCGAATTGGGACGTTGAACTGTTAGATCAACGTGTGGCCTGTGTAGATATGTATATGTGATCATAAATTTCATTTATTATGGGGATAAGAAAAAGCACAACTCAGTGTATGTGTATAAATGCACAACATTTAAAGAATAAATATGCATCATGGTGTAAAAAATTATGAATTATTACTATTTTATGCTGCAAATTATGTACTTTCTCTGTGTTTTTGTGTGAGCTATCCTTGTTAAACCGAAGAGAAAATCACATTTAAATAAAGAAAGTAACAGAAAAGAATTTTTTATAGAATAAGAAAAAGTAGTATGACTTAGTGTGCATTGAAGATGATGTAATTGTCTTTGTTATTAATGAGTCATCAAAAGTAAAATAAAAGCTTAACAAACTCTTATATTGGGAAGTAAGGAAAAAGCATAACTTAGTGTATATGTGCATTGATGATAGTGGAATTGTCTTTTTTATTCATAAGTCATGTTCTCTTCCTTGTCTTATTTACAATAGTTCTTTGTGTCTACGGATTCACATCTATTGGGATATATCGTGTAACATAAATATCTAAAAACCCTTTTACGTAAACATCAAAAAGTTTCGGATGCATAATGATTTACTAACTGAACATAAATAATAAAACTAATTAGAAATTTAAATAATTAAATATGAATCAAATGTAATTATTAAATAAAAAAAATTTATTTATAAAAATGTACTCATAAAATTCTAAATTGATAATTTTTTCAAAGATAAAACGAATTTTTTATTGAAATTTACTTGGAAATTTTTATTTTTTGAACAAGTCTCAAATTACATATTTTATTTCTGGTTTTTCTCAATCAAATGGTGTCAAAGTATATTTTTTTATTATGTTGTTTAAATTTATGTTAATAGTGTACAATTTTATTACTCATTTAATTGTCATAAAAAAAATCAGGACTTAACTTCATTGTATATTAAGGATTTTTAATAAATAGGTCTTAATGTTGGTTTCAATGCATTGGTGGACTCTTAAAATTCTATCGGTTCACTAGATTAAAAGGAGAGAGCCCCCGTGGTATGTCAGAAGATGTTCGATTGTTGTTGTTCTGGGATTCCTATCAAGACCGTTGTATCAATTCTCTTGATCACCAATTTCCCTGTATGACGTTCATAGTAGATTGCCTAATGTTGGCCGATCCATTCCGACTGTTTTACTCTTACTGTGAATTCCGTCCTTACCCTATTATTGATGTAATCTGGCTTTTATGCTCGTTAGATGTACTATTTTACTTGTCTTTTAGAACATGTAGGTTCGACTTACCTCGCAACATTTTTTGACAAATTGTTGGGCTAAGAAAACAACATATACAAATGGAATATGTGAGAGGCACCTGTCATGCTGTCCGGCAAAACATGCGGAACATGCATACAATGCATGATGGAACACGAAGAACCGAAAAGCGATCGAGTTTTGCTTATTGGATAACTTTGAATTGATAGACTGTTTTTAATTTGGAGCTGCAACTTAATAGCCCATGACCTATTACTGAATTGAAGTTTTCTAAAATTATCGGTGTCTTCTTGGAAGTGGTGAATAGATTTGTTCGACTGCTCAACGATATTGTTTGAGTTCTCTGAATGCTTGCTAGTAGTGACATATGAGGACTATGCCCCGTGGATATTTGGCTTGAAAAAATCCCGAGACCCCCCATAAAAAAATTTTTAGGGAAAGGGGGGTGTTAAATTTTTTTCTTAATTATTTGTTTTAATGAATGAAAATTTTTGTTTTAATTATTTGTTTTAATGAACGAATTTTTTTTTTAAATAATTTTTTATTTAAATGTTCAAATTTAAAATTTTTAAAAAATTTTAATTCATGATAAAAGCCTCGATTTAAAAGCCTAAAATATAAAAATTGGCTTAAATCGCCTATGATTGTGCTGAGTAATATTTCTGAATAAAATTGGCTCAAACTTGATTAAAGAACCTAAAAAAATCGAATAAAAAGCCTAAGTATTTTTTCATACTTAAAATCCCATAAAAATAAAATTGGCTCAAATCGCCTGTCGACTAAAAATCATGACTGTTTTATTTTTATTTACTTTAATTATTTGTTTAAGTCAATAATATTATTTATTTATATTTTAATTATATTTTAATTTAATTGTTTGTTTAAGTCAACAATATTATTTATTTATATTTTAATTATATTTTAATTTAATTGTTTGTTTAATTCAATAATATTATTTATTTATATTTTAATTTACTTTAATTGTTTGTTTAAGTCAATAATATTATTTATTTATATTTTAATTATATTATTATTAAATTTAATGGTTTGTTTTAATCAAATCAATTATTTATTTTTAAATTATTAATTAATTAAATTGTTTGTTTTAATGAAGTGAATTAAATATTTATTTTTTATTTTCATTTAATTATTTATTTAATATTATTATTTTTATTTAATTAATTATTTTTTTTATATTATTATTATTTTAATTTTATTATTAACATTTTTTTAAAAATTTAATTGCAAGTCTAATAATAATTTTTCATTGTAAAAAATAACTTTTAATCCATACAAATATTTTTATTGACAAGATTAAATAGATTAATTTTTATTTCAAATCAAAAATATCCGAGTAATATGTTTTACGCATTTCGGCCAACAATATATGGATTTACCTTTTTACATTTTTTAAATACTTATTAAAAAATAATACTAACTTAAAAATATAAAAATTATAAACATCAACAAAAACATACAAAAACAAAGAATATTTTCGAATAATTTATTCATTCAAAGTTCTTCATAATCGTCATATTCTTCATTAAATTCCGAAAATTCTTCTGGACTGTTACCTTAAACCACATCACCTCCCCTATAATGACCATATGCTACACTTATATTTTTCCCACCCAAACCTTTTTATCATCCTTATTTGTTAATGCAGTTTTACTGTTTTTAATTGTAAATAATTGATGTTTTTTACTAGTAATACGAGTTTGTGGTACCGAAAAAATTAAGTTTTTGTTATAACAATCAAGGTATGACTTATGTTTTAAGTCAGTACCCTTCAGTGTTATACCCTTAGCTTTGATACTTTCAACTTCAGACAAGAGGCTATAACATTTTGGTCGAAGAAACACCCTTTATTCTCGTCTTTGAACTTTCCAATGACAGAATCAAGGTTCCTACTATACAAAGGATGTTTTGGGTCATAATTAGAAGTATCGAGGAGATTATCACGAACCATAGCATATAAAAGAATGTCTAACGTACAATTCTTAATTTCCAGAAAAAAGGAATCGGTGTCCCCAGCAACTATATTAATTTCACAAGTGAATTCTTTTCGATATTTTTCTAATTCTATATATTGTAATTGATACATCCTAAGTTTAGATAAATCGAGTACAGTTTGTCCAATGTAACTCAGTTGATCTAAACACACAGATTCCTTATTTAATAACACAGAGACCAAATCATTGTCGATTTTAAATGATTTTTGAAAAGTTGGTTTTGAGCAATAATTAATTAATTTGTTTGCAGAATTACATAATCTTAAATTAATTAGTTTTTTAAGATTTCCAACGGTTTTTCCGTAGAGGCTATTATTTAAAAGTTTATAATAGTTTTTATCTAAGTCATTGGTTGATTGCGCTCTAAGTTATGTGTTAGTATCTATATACTTTTTAAATATTGATTTTTGATTATATTTAATGGCTCTATGTACATGTGTAATTTTAATTTGTAAAGAAACAAAGAGCTGCAAAAGTCTCCAATGAAGAACATAATTCTTCTTTGGATAATGCGTTAGCATTAACTTCTCAATCTTAGAACCAGGAGCGCACATCTTTTCAGCAGCTACTGGAAAATCATTAAGTTTATCATGAAAAAATGTTGGGATTTCTAAATCTACTTCAAATGTGACAGCAAATGACAGTGATTCAAGATCCTTATTCAAAAAACTAATTAAATTATTTAATTGATTAGTATCAGTGACCCATTCAAAATTTCCATATGGTAATGGTTGACTTAAAGCACAACCATAGAGATTATTGATGTCAATGTAAAGCAGTTCGGTGTTGTCGTCAGATACTACGTGATGTTTATTAAAAAAGGTTAATCTACCACGGATTCCCCCTTCGAAAAAATTATACATCTTCATGTCAGTGAGAAGTTCAATTGGTTCATCAAGAGTCATAAGAGCCGATGCCCAAGACATACCGGGAATTCCATAAAAGTTAAGTGGATCCAATCGGTTATGAGCTAAGGACTTTGAACGAAATTGCTAGAAAAAGTCAGCCAAAAGAAAAACATCTATTTTGAGGTAAACCATCATATAATCTAGTAAAGAGTTACAATTGGTTTCTTCCTAAATATATTGAGCTTTACTATATTCGGCTTCAGTTACATCTTCCCAAATCGGTGGAAGTTCATATGTAGTTTCTTAAACTTCTTGAGAAGTTGCAAAGTTTTAAGGGAAAATACCTTTAATTATCGATAATACTACCTACAAATTCCGAACGAGTTAAAGGAAGAGTTGTCAATGTTTTAACTGCATTACTTAATGAACTATTAATAAATTGACAAGAATCAATAAATTTTACAGTTAATCCACTGATTCTTGCTGACAAAGAAAGAAACTTTTCACTTGTTACAGGAATACAAATTACTTTCCACGTGTTAAAATCTCTCATACCATACTTGAGGATATGGTGAAGATCATATCCTCTCAAATTATCAAAAACAACTGGAAATTCAAACCTTATTTGTCGATAAATATTACATTTGCAACAAGCTGCTCCCAAATATTTTCCAGTAAAGTGATCATGGTCCTTAACCGGTACTGATAAAATCTTATTACACAAATAACAACAAGTTGCAGAAGAAAACGAAAGAATGCCTGAGTCTGTTAATAATATTTTCTTTTTATAATTATTTTGATAAAAGGCTAAAACAGTATTAATTGAAATATTATTTATTTCTTGTAGAAAATTAACTACACAATCATCACCCAGGAAACTCTTGTATGATTTTTCACCTGTAAAATTGTTAATTAAAAGTAAACCGGCTGAAATCGGCATATGTATTTGAAAATGTATGTCATCTGAAGGTAAGATAGCCTCAAAATCAGCGTAAAGGACGAAAAGAGGAGTAATAGTTTTAGCCCAATTCTTAAATTCCAAGTTTTTATTTAAAGGTAAAGTATAAAGAGTTGTGCCTAATTGATTTTTATCACACAACCCTTTATGTTTATTTAATGAAATTATTTTTCGAAAACTCTTTAGACATCGATGGCACCATATACTTTGAACTCTAGTATCAGTAAAAGAATGATTCCTATAATTTAAAAGCCTATCTAATATAGTAACAGCGATATAATGATAGGAATCAAGGCTTTCTAATAAAATTAAATTAATGGGTTGTCCCCCAACAACTTTAGAACGATGAATTATTTCGACATATGGGTGTTTGAAAACTTCAGGGTTAGAAAAATCATTAATTAAATTATTTTCATCATACGTAAGAACATTAATTGAAAGATTTTGATTTTTAGCTTCAAATTTTGGAATGTCACAAAGTTTCATAGGTAAATCCGAAGGTGAAAAGTCAAGCTCAGATGTGTTGTAGCTAAAGGTTTCATTTCTATGATGGTTACTTATATTTTCATGATTTAAAATAGCTAAAATACTGTAAATGAAGCATAAATTATCGGAATTAGCAACATTTACAGTAGAATGTTTATTTAATAATGATAATGGTGTTGGAATAAATCCATGACCACTCAACCGATTTATTTGTGAAAACTTGGTAAGAACAAAATGAATTTCTTTTATTTTATTTATAACCCAATTACTACCTTTATCATTAATTAATGTTATTTTTTCGTCAAGAAGAGTAGCACCTTCATCTAAAAATGAATCATTCATTATTCTGGCAGAGTTTGAAATGATGAAAGATTGAAATTCTCCATCTTTTTCAAACTCTACATCAATACAAAATTGAATCTTAACAGATCCCATTTGATTGATAACATTATTTAATTTATTAATTAACTGTGTGGGTACTGTAATTAACTTTAAATTTAAATTCGAAACATCCATTCTAACAATGGCATGTGATTGATTTAAATCAAAATTAACAATAGGTGCTATCGAGCCACCATATTGATTAACAGAAGGAATATCAACAGGAAAAACATCATCTGAATCAGAAATGATTATTACATCATCATCCGTCTTTGATTCGTCAGAGCCTGAAAGTATGATAGTTTCTATAACTTTAGGAACTTTCGAAGAGCGTGGATTATTAATATTATTATTTGTTTTTCTTTTATTTTTTGTAATATTATTATTATTATTATTATTATTATTATTAATATTATTATTATTATTATCATTCAATGGTAATTTAAAAATATATTTTCGCTTACAGTTAAACTGTGTTAAATGTTTCTTATGGTTTAAATAAAAGTCGGTATAATTCATTTTATGGGTGGTTTTACACGTGGGGCAAATAAAATAGGTGATGTGATTATAGGTATGAGAATAATAATTCTCCATAATCGTATCACAATTTCCATCATGTTGTGGAGAATTGCAATAATTTGGGTAAAGGTTACCTGTTATAATAAAAGAAAAATTTAAATATATAAGTATAAAATCATTAAAATAAATCATTAAAAATCCTTAAAATAAATCACTAAACATTAAATTAATTTTACACACAATGAATAAATGAATTTGGTTGGTTAATTTTATTTTGAAAATCTTATATAAGTAGTTTAAAATAGTTTAAAATCATAAAATGAATAAAAGTAAATGGTTTTTATATTATGTAATTATTCATTAATTGTTTTTTTATAGAAACCTCGGTTAGAAAAGAAGCTATCAAGTTAATTCTTGAGGAAAATTCCATAAATGCTATCAGTTTAAGCAGAAATTCACCAGTAATGTATTTACAATATTCAATGGAATATTTAAAATTTCCAATCATCTATTCATTTAGAGTAAGTATTTTTATTAAAAGTAATATTATTAATAAATTTTAATAGGAACCAACAACATTGAAACAAAGCCTATATAATATGAAAGTTGGTGAAATTGGTGAAATTGATCGAAAAAATATAACAGAGTTATTACGAGCCATCAACAAAGATATTAGTTTTAATGAACAATTCACTTTTATGAATTGTGAAAAAGAATGTAATTATGAAAATAAAAAAGAAAATGAACATTTTATGATTAAAATAAGAATTCAAGGATATAAAGAAGGAAACCTGACTATTCGACCAATTTGGAAAATTATTGAAGCCAAATGTATTTAAATAAAATTTTATAATTATATAATAGTAAAAATTTAATAGTACTTACATTTTATTGTTTTATTTTTGCGACTCGGAGTTTTATTATTTTGACCATTTTTGTTGATTATTTTTATTTAAGATTTTAAATCTTTAATTATATTATTTATGGATTCCATTTTCTAAAAATAAAAATAAAAATAATTAAAAATATGATAAAAAACTTACTAAAGTTTGGTATTTGATAATAGTGAATTTTTTAAAAAATGCATTCAGTTATATATTAACAAACATGTAAGTGGTTACATGATAGACTAATTAAAATTTAGTTTATAAAACACACTTAATATCATAACATCAAAAACATTTAAATATATATAATCCTCTGAACTTAATCCTTTAAAAGGAATACGTATTACATAATTCATCTTTAATTACATTTATAATTAAAAAAAAATTTTGAAAAGAAACTTTATTCAATAAATTCATTTATTTTTCATTGTTTTTAACTAAGCTAAGCAATGCTGTCCGCATGTTTTTGTCATCGGATTTTGATAACGAATTCGATTGTATTCAATTGGCATTAACATTGATTCTAGTTTATTAATTAATATTGGGGGATAATAGAAACCCATTGGATCAAATACATTTATTTTATTTTGTTTCACATAAATTGCAAGCCAATGTTCTCCACTGAGATTAGATGATTGAGTATTTACAATCAAAGCTTTGTTAACATCGATATATGGAATTTTATCTAGAGGGAAAACTCCAAGAAAATCTTTTCCCAATAATTTTCTACCAATAGAATCAATCTGAATAGAACTAATAATAATTTAAAAATATATATTTAATAAAATTTCTTACTTCATACTTGACAATTAAAAAATCTCAATCTGGTTTTAGTTCAAACTAATACTGTTCGATTAGAAGTAATTTGAATTTCTTTTTCAAAAACTCCATATACAATTACAGTAACAGATTCAGTTAGGGGTGATCCAAACTTTATATCTAATCTTAAATTTCCACTTTGTGGTAACTGACTTTGATTAAGATCGAAATCTGGCGCCAATACAAATGTAAAGAACGGATACTTATTTCTAAAGTCTGATACCACAATTCAAATTTTTATTAAGATATCCCATATTCCTAACAATACTTTGCATATAACTTGTACTATAATTATCATTTTCAAAATCTTGACTATATTTTTCACGATAATCACTTCCTTTACTTAAAGTTATTGACTTAAAGTTAAAGTGATCAAACATAGTAAATGTATCTAAAAACGAACCACTAAATCTTTTATTTCCCTGGAAAGTTACAAGGATAAAATTAGGTAATCGTCTATCACCAAATATTTGTTCCTTAATAAAAAGAAGAAGATCCAATAGGTAGAGAAAATTCAACAACTTCTTTGCTTCGCATTGGATAAATTGCATTTCTTGTAGCAAGACCTATTTGATGACCCGCTAAAACAGAAGGTTCAACACGAATTCTTCTAACCATTAATTTTTTGCATCTAGCAATACTATTTTAGGTACAAATTTAGTACATGTCAGACTTTATTCTGGATCTGTTCTTGTTAATTTAATTTGGACACTAACACCTGGTAACAAATATTTGGGTTGATGAAAGAAATCAAATTGGAGTGGTGAACATAATGAAAATGCTTTTGATTTTGCAATCCATGTTTTTCGCATAAGATCATTTTCAGTGTAACCCATTCCCCATAAAGATGTATGTTTAGTATCTTGATTATAATTTATAATAGTTTCAATTAGGGCTTTGTGTGCAAAACTATCATTTGCTCCTTCAATTTTGGTAGAATTAAAAACTAATTCAGCGTCTTTAAAAAGAGTTTGAAAAAAGAAATTGTTTGCTGAAAGCTTTTTACAACTTTCAACTGAATATATAACAAAGTATCGTTCAAATCTAAATATTCTGTTTGTGATCCGTTAATGTAAAATTGAATCGAAGAGGTACCAGCGTCAGTTATTGAATTCATTGGGAAAATATCTTCAAATGAACCATGTTCAATCACAGCTTGAGGAGATGGTCTATCAAAAAGACATAATTCAGATTTTGCACTAATCATTTTTCAAATATAGTTCCGAATCCTCTCATTCTTTTGTTTATATGTTTCTTCATAATCTTTCTACGTTTAAGTGTCCCTCCTATTTGTTCATTTTCATGATTAAATACATCACTTACTTTATTAATAACACTAGGTAAAGTTTGCATAACACTAGGTAAAGATTCTTTAATTTCAGATATTGCATTAGATTTTAAAGCAGGTAAAAAATAAGAATTATTATTTATGACATCATTTGCCGTTTTCATACCGAAATTGCCTATAGGTCTAAGAATAAGTAATGCAAATCTACCTATTGTTTTCAGCCAACCGGTTCCATATTGTTTACCTATAAAATATGGTAATTCTCCACAAGATTGACTACTACTATAAAAATTTACAATGTCAGGATTGCTCATTTATTTTACGAAAATGTAATGTAAGAAAAGTTTTATCTTCTTTACCAAATATATATTTTCCACTATCGTCACGAATATTGATTTCTATATTGTTTATATATGTTGACGATACAGACAAATACATTGGGTTTTTCTCTATAATTTGAACTAGATCATCCTTTTTATGTTTTTCAATCCATACACATTTCAATAAAGGTATCAAAACATCACCAACAAGAATAGGTTCAATGATATTTGTATAGATCATCATTTGTTGATTAGTTTGCAAAATTTCTGGTAAACGTAATCCAACAATAACTTTTTCTGAATATGATTCTTCACTTAATCCTAAACTTTGAGCCAAGAATTTACTAAATTTAACTTTACTGACATCATCTTCCAATTCAATTTTGACTAATCTTCCTTGTTCAATTTCGCAAGATTTAAATGGATGCGGATAAAAAGTCATTAATTGATCATTTATTTGTGATAAATTAGTAATGATTAAATTTTCTTCAAATTTATCTGTATACTCGACATCGTAAAAATAATTTATAGTTAATCGAATTGTATCAAACTTTATTTTACGATTATTTGAAGGAATCTTAATTTAATTCAAGTTTTCAATAAAATTTATTTCTTTTTTATTAAATCCTAATTTTTGAGCTTCTGCAATACTGTCAAATGAAATTTTAAATGGAAAATATTTACAATTAATATTTAAAGTATTTCCATTAATGTATACTAGATAAAATATAGAGTCGTGACTAATTGTATATTCATTCTTTGCATCGTTATAGTAAAAATATTCATAACTTGTATGTAATGTACTCTTACTATATTTAATATTTGAGTTGTTATAAAATGGAAAGTTATTGTATACAAAAGTGAAATCAGTCAGAGCAACTTGCCATTCACCTTCCAAGTAAATTGGATTTTGAAATTCAACATTAAATTTATCAGCTTTATTATTTGGATGAGTAAGAAGACAATTATTACTCGGTAGATTTATGTAAAATTCTTTATTCATTTATTTTTCTAAAATGTATTGATAAATGTGTTTTTGTATCTTTACTAAATTTAATTAATTTTCCACTATCATCGCGAATATTAATTTCAATGTTGTTTATAGTTGAAGTTGAAATTGGTAAATACATTGTATTCTTCATTTCTAATTGTACAATTTCACCTTGTTCATAGTTTTTAACCCAAATAGATTTTAATAGAGGAACTCTAACATCTACAACAGTTATTGGTTCAATAATATTCGAATAAATGACCATTTGTTGATGATGATGTAATAATCTTGGAACTTTATTACCAACGATGTCTTTATCAATAAAAGTTTTTTTATTTAATCCCAAGGTTTTGATTAAATTGTTGTCAAAATATATTTATCAGTAAATTATCTTCAAAATATTTTTCAAATATTGTTTTTTCTTCATAACATATAATTATCCCAAATTGTTCCATAACACCATCATCTGTAAATTTTGGTAATTTTAATCGACAATGATCATCTTCATTAATGACGGATATAGATTTTAATCCAAAACTAAACGCATGTTGAATGTCAGGGAATGTTACTTTAAATGGAACATGTGGACAGACAATAACCAAGTTCTCAAATTTTTCAATAAAAACATCAACATCATTAGTATGTTTAGGATTTATTAATTCATAAGTTTCATTTTCATTATTGATTTTCAAATATTTTATTTCAGTACCACTCTTCATCGTTTCATAACTTAGGTAAGAATTACTATAAAACGGAAATGTTTTATACACAAAAGTAAAATCAATCAAAGCAACTTCCCACTCACCATCCAAGTAAATAGGATTTTGAAATTCGACATTAAAATTACTAGCTTCATTATTAGGAAAAATAAGAGGACAACTATAACTAGGTAAAGTCATATAAAACTGGTTTTCTTTCATAATATTTATTTAATTAATTGATTTTCAGATATCCAAGTTGGAGTTTCATATCCATGCCATTTAACATAGTATTGTTTATATTTACCAACATTCTTGGTTTTTAATATCTTTTGAATTCTGAATACAGTAGGGGCTTCTATAACTTGGAGTTCCTGTTCGTAGAATTTTCCACTAACTTGATTGTTTTCTTCATCCTTGATAAAGTACTTTACAGGATTCTGATTCGTATCAATTTCTGAGATTTGAAATACTTCATCGCTCCAATTGTTGTCGAAATTCTTGATGAAAGGAGAAGCACTGATTTTACTTATTCTAACGTGGTTACCCACTTTATATTTATGCATTTTAATGATAGAATCAGATTGTTGTGATATCCAATTATCCAAATTATTCGTTGAATAAACATCAATTGGTCGCATTCCATTTAAACTCCTATGTGGCGAATAATTGTAGCTATAAATTGCTTTCTGTAAAACATTTATCCAGGTTTTATTTCCTTTATATACGAAATATTTTTTCAAGCGATCTCTTAGAGTTCGATTAAATCTTTCCACGTGGGCAGCTTTAAATTGAGAAAATACAGAGTAATGATTTATTCCTATGATAATTTCTCTAACTTTACTATTATAAAACTCTTTACCTAAAGAATAAATTTAATTTAATTTATTTATTTAATTACATACCCAAATCAGTTTGTAAATTACGAGGCTTGCCATCAATAAATAATTCCTTGATTGCTTCAGCCATTTCATTGGCCGATTTGGTTTTTGTTGGAATAGCACGAGCAAATCGGCTAAATATATCAACGCATGTCAAAATATATTTGTATCCCTTATTAATTTTAGAGAATGGTATCATTTCCATCAAATCCATTTGCCATAAATCATCAACTCCCATTGTTTTATAACTACGGGTTTTGAATTTCTTCAACATTGGTTTATTTAAACTGTACGCCATTTGCCCAGATAACCAATTCGGAGTTTCTTTCTTTGAATTAACTACTTCCTTCGCCAGTTTTCTTACAGCACCAAAACCAGTGGGATGTTTTGGGTCTGTCCATACTTTTTCGATCTTTTTCACTGTGTTTCGATTTTTGGATAATGTTTCCTTCATTATTACAACAAGTTGTCAAAATATTTAAATCTAAATTATGTTTATTCGGTAATGAATTCTTGGTACCCATTAAGAAGTTAACGATGAAATTGCGCTTATTGCAGCTAATACTATTGGAATTAATGCCCCCAAAAATCCACCATTTTGTTTTTATATATTATTTTTCGCATCAGGCGACGATTCTTAGTGTTTACTAAAGAAAAAAGTGATCTTTTATGCTTTTGTAATACAAGTTTTTTAACTTTAGTAATGTTTACATTACCACGAACTACATTAACAATAACTTCAACTAGATCATCTATAACAAATGAAGGAAAATTCTGTAAAATATTCATTCTTTTATTATTAGGAGCCTTCATCAAGGCATATAAGTATGGTAGACTACGTTCAACTTTCATATTAAATACATTTTTCATCTAGTTGTTTTGTTTTTATTTTAATCCACTTTTATCTTTAACAATCTTCTTACTCGTTTTTATTATTTTAAGTTTAGTAACCCTTTTCTTTTTAACCTTTTTATTTGTTGATTTTTCACGTTGAACAATAACTTTTTAAACGTCATTTCAAGTAATTATTTTCAGATTTCAATTTTGTTTATAAATCGTTACACCTTTCTCATTGAAAATATCAGTTCTAATACGTAATTCATCAGGACATTGTTGTGTAAAGACAAAGAACAAATATCCGTGGGGAACCTTTGTTGCATCTTGAAACGAATCAATTAAAAGTTTTCTATCATTGGGATAAGCTTGTCTAGCAAGAAAATCTATAATGGTTGCATCTCGAGGGTTTTTAAAAATAGCCAAGTGGTGGGTTACTGGGGTTTGACGTTTGTTTGAACTAGGTTGTGGTTGCCCTGGTAACGCCATATAAATATTTTCTTTGTTGCCACTCGGCACCCGTTGCAAAGCAACGTTGGAACTGTGTTCGAGTGGGTAAATCGTCCGCAAAAAGTGAGCGCTATTGCTAATTCTGTAATTGCCCGAACGATCTCTGGGTTCAACGAGCTGTCGTTGGAAGACTTGTGCCCGCTTTAGACTATCCGGTCCCTCTTATGTCATAGATCTTATTATTTGAGCCTATCTCAAAACAAAATACAATCGGCAAATATATATTAAAGATAAAACAAGTGTCTACGTGTGGTAACGATACATTTTAATGTTTTGGTTGTGGATTATTCAATATTTTAGTGGCACGGCGTTTTGCTCGCTCCTTTCATCCGGGACGATGGCTACTCATCGCTGGCGTCATTGTTGGAGTTGCTACCGCCTCTCGGTAGGCTAATTGGGCAGGAGCAAACACGAGGGGATAAGTTACAGCTGTCCCTTCCTGACTGGCGGATAATGCAACCTCCAATCCCTTGATTTGTACTCTTAGGCTTTGGTTTAGTTGTTTTTCTTCTATCCAGCCCCTCTGCGCTGCCGTGAGCCTTTGATAAATCCGTTTGGCTTTCTTTGGTTCCACCCATGTGGCTTTTGTTTGCTGCACTTCTCTAGACAGCTGTAAAATCTGCTCATAGAAGCTTTTATTGACTGCCCTCGCGTGTTTCAATTTCTCTTGCAGAATTTTTTGGGGTTCCATTTCTACAAATAATATTATCAAAAAAATTTTTCTGCAACTCTTGAGTCATTAAATTATCATACAATTCTACGATGTTAACCAAGCGAACAAGGGAAAACTAGAAAACGGCAACTAAGTATTTATTTAATTCAAGCATATACTGTTCATCATAGCCGGATCAATCACTGGGTTGAGTACCGGAGTGGGGACCTTGAATATCGTTGTCAGAGTCCGGCTGAGCGGGAGAGAGCTCATAGTATACAAAAACTGGGTGTTTTGTATTTCTGATTTGCTTGGATCTGGCTGGCGGCAGATGATCGTAGGTGTCGGCGATCCTTCCGACCGCGATATCCTCTTCCACGTTTGCCAGATATTGTCTGGCCCAGGTTACGTGGCGGTCCACTCTGCGTTGGTGGTCTTCGAGGCGTGCCAGAAGTGATCGGGCCCGATCATGGATTTCTTGGCCGGAGTTGGTCCACATTTTTGTCCGTTCTGCATAAATTGCCTCCTAGTGTTCTCCACCATGAGTATAGCGTCTTGTTGACTTTCTCCGGGTTGGGGCACATTGGGGTATCTTTCCTTCCAGATGCGTCTCCATTTTTGTCGCCACTGATCCGCAATGCGTGTGGTGACATAGACCAAGGGTCCTGATCTTTCTGAACGAGAAAACTTAGGGTGAGACAGTTAAATAATTTTGAGTAGTATTTATCCTATCCCTCGCCCTATGCCAAGTATATCAACATCCTATTTCTCGGCATTATTGCTACTTTATTTTAATTAATCGTGTTATCTCCTTCATCAACAAAGGCCGGCTATGCAAAGACTTTGTTGGCCTAAACCCAGTAGAATTCGTTATTCGGGTTAATTCCTCATCGAACCGGTTAAAAAAAATTAAACACATTACGGTTAAAATTGTAACGATTGTACCAATGGAAAATAATTATAAGTGTTGGGCCAGAACACAAACAGCCTTGTAAAATGTTTAAATGAATCGGTAACACACATGCAAATATAACATGCAGTTTTAAATTCAAACCTATGTAAACATCAATTAAACCTAGCAAAATATGAGAGAAAAGCAATTACATATAAAATAATAAACATAAAAATAAATTAAAATAATAACAAAATGCAACAAGATCCGCACGATACAAATACAAACATAACACGAAAACCCAACAAATTCGACTGAAATTTGATAATTTAACAAAAATAAAAATTTCAGGAAAATGAAATTTAAATCAAAGAATTTGAATTAGAAATAATTCAATAAAAATTTCAAATAAAAAGTTATCAAAATAAATTAGAAAATAATAAAAATTAAGATTAGAATACACTAGAAAATATCAAGGTCGAATTTTGTTTTACTAAATCAAAAAGAACACGCGAGGTTAAGGACAGAAAATAGGTATATATACCGATGCATTTTCACATAAAATTTAACCAATTTTAAATCGTTAAATCGTTTTTTTTAAAAACTATATTCTGAAATCTATTTTAGGTGAGTGAGAGTTTTATTTGGAAACTCTCTCTCCACGTGCCGTCCTCGCACCCTCGATAGAGCTCTGCTTGGATGTCGACGTGGGGGGAGATGTAATTTTTATTTGGTATGATGTTATGCTCTAACAAGTAATTTGGTATATTGTTTTTAATAATTTAATAAATATTTGTATAACATAAATTCAGTTTATTTTTCATTAATTATTCATTTATTGTCGAAATTTTTCCGGCCCACAGCCAAGACACATCACAAGTTAGTAAAATCCACATATTATTCAGATTCGTGTAAGTGCGTGGAATATCGCCGATGATCTGTGCCCGTGAAGACCCGGCGTGCGGAACGCAGGGATTGAAACGTCAATATTATTCCGTATAGAAGAAAGGAGAAATAAGGAAGGGGTCTTTTGACCACTTCCTCGTTCCTCTTTTTCTTTAAATTCGACCTAAATTATTCTACACACGGCTCAAAATCACCACACCGAGTAGTCCAGTGGGCACTCATTAAATATAATATAAACATAAAATGCGGTTAAGGCTTATTAAAGGGAAAGGTGACGGGGAATAAAATTAATATGAAATCACTGCTATGAAATTAAATCAATTAATTTTATGAATTAACTCAAATGCAAATTTAGACGAGGAATAATAATTTAAGTTATTATTAAACGAATTACCCTGAACTCCCAGTAGATTAGTAGATTTAATCAAATTCCAAACCAGAGTATATCCTATTGGTAGAAATAATTGGAGCACCTTTTTTTTCAAACTCCCTTACGAATAAAAGTTAGTCATTACTAGGCCCAACTATTGATCGAAAGTGGCTCCCGCATAAAAGTAAATTAACCTAAATAATAATTAAATTTAAAATGCAAACACTGATAAAGTAGAGAAAATTTTATTGTAAAAGAACTTTACACAACTCCTCTTGAGCAGCCAACTGAACCAATGTAATAATCTACCTACCTTCTGCCCCTTTGTATCACTGCGGCATTAACGGATAACTCTTCGGCACAGGCCACCCATATTTGATACCCATTCCACTGTTAAAATCATTTTGATCGAAAAATATTCAACAAGTTCTAAGACCATAAATGTTTTTCCCAATCCCGATCACCATCACAAATAAACCCACGAATTGCCAGAAGCTTAAATCTCCAACATTGTCCTAGCTTTGAATAATAAACTAGTAGTTGTATAAAATATAACTGTTCAACATTACCGAGAAGTGAACGATAGATAAATAATTGAATGAAGTAAACTCGTAACGCCATAAGGACCCATTAAATAGGAGTATAACCCTACAAAATAAAATCCAGTACTTGCGGACAAGAGGATGCTCATGATCTTCCCAGAATTATAACCTCACGAAATGTCCACTCCAAAGAAGGAATTAATTAAATATTAATAAAATAAAATGAAATGTCGAAAATTGGAAGTAACATGGGAACACTCGCAGTGAAATTGTGAAGTTAACAATGTTACGATGCGGGTTTTCCGATGTTAACATCCAAAAGCAAAACTTACCCGATTTCCAATTCGAATTATCCTTAAAAATAAACAAAAATCCATTCCAGAACTTAATATCACGATAAAATCCAAGCGGATGTTGAAACCGTTTGTATAAACAGAAAATCGACAAATTAGAATAAGTTTGTCCGAATGTCGATTTTCTGACATCTGACTGGCGATCAACACCCATCATCCCGCACACCGACAGACAGTGTGTAACGCACGTCCGGTCAGCTTATAATCGATACTTGGAATTTTATATCCATTTACAAAATGTGTGATCACTCCCTTAGTGTCGATGGATTACCGTTACCTCAAGTGGAAATCGTGGGATCTACCTTGAACAGGACAGGTAAGAGTAATTTAAATTAATTTATACTAAACGATATTTTCTTAAATAAATTCTTAAATCATTTATGTCCTCATTTGATCAATAATAAACTGATAATTCAATTAGGATTTCCTAACCCGATAATTTTCGATAAATCAGAAATGGATAAGTCCATCGAAATTTTTAAACAGCCCATGAAAGTTTACCAGCCCCTTTAACCCAGAAATTTTAATTGAGAAAAATCCAATATGAACCTAATCCTAAGTTGTCTAGGAGTTTTTGGGTGAACTATTTGTGATAACCCCAATTAAACGATTCAAAAAAAATGGATATTATTTAATACTTTGATGATTTTTACAGAGGTTTCTGAGAAATTGATGCCATTGACTATAACTCAAATAGCGTCGTCAGGATTCGTAGGTATTGATGACATAGGCTATAAATAGCTTGAATTATATTTAAATTTTTCTTTAGTTTTGTTTAGGTGACCGATTATAACTACAGTTTATTTAACTATTTGTTTTTGTTTGTTCTTAAGTTTTAATAATTATCTACGATTAAACCACTACAATCATTTTTGGAAACGAAAGGTCTATCAAATTATTGTCAAATATGAGCTTTTAGAGTCCCCTTAAAGCGAATCTCGATCGTTAATAAAGTCGTTTTTTCCGAAATCGAAGGTAAAGGCTCAATAGCAGTAACGTTTCGATATATCCATTATATATTTACCTGGCAGATTGTCTAATAATTGTAGGATCGTTTAATATATTCAACTTAGGATATGCTTAAAGAAAGTAATGATTGCATCACCTTCGAAATACCCTCAACCCGTACTATTTTATAACTTGCAGATGTCAGTGATGGATATTGGCTATTTATAATATTGGTTTTCTGCGCGTATCTTTTCTTATATGGCCCTGTTATGAAGTATACTGTAGCTTTATTACTTATTATTTTTTTCACTATAAACACTATTGAAGTTAAATATAAACGTATAATAGTATTAATGAAGGTTCATAATGCAGATAAACCCAGTTTGATGGCCTGCATTTCAATTCGGCTCGCAGACAGATGGAGGTGGGCGTGGGAACGTTTCCGGCAGGAGAGATGCCCTGAGTTCCCCCACCGGAGTCTCAACTGACTGACGCAACAGAAAAGGACCACGACCGATGGCTGGATGAACAACCATGGGAAGAGTGGAACCCGGCCGGGGAAATCCACGCGCAAGCCCAGCATCTCCTCAAACAACTGGAGGCCCACCAACGACAGGTGGATGTGCAAGTGGTCCGAGCACGCCAATACCTGGCGAATGTCGAGGAAGACATACTGGCTGGTCGAATTGCCAGCAATTATCAACACCCGCAGCGAGGCACGGTCGCACGAGTCACCCGACCGAAAACTACACGGATCCGCGATATCAATCGGCCAGTAATGACCGTATCTGGTTATTCGCCGGAAGAGTGGGTGGAAAGGGGTTTTCCCTCCTCCTAAATCACCTCTTCATGATAAACTATCCAAGGATTTGAGTGTTTAATGTTTACAATAAATAAACCCTTTGTCATTTTGTTGACAGTTTTATATTAATTTTAATGTAAAAATTCCTAAATTGTTTAAATATAACTTATACGGATAAAGTTTCTTTAAAAATATCAAATCTTTAAATATCTATATTATTAGTAATGGAACCTATTCAACTACTGCAGAAGGAGCTGACTCGCGCCCAGCAAGCTAACAAAACGCTGTACGAACAAATCATACAGCTCACCAAAGAAATTCAACAAGTGAAAGCCACATGGGTGGATCCAGCCAAGCCCAAGCCCCTCCATCACCGGCTCACTGCCGCTCAAAAGGGCTGGGCCGATGAACGGCAATTAAATCAAAACCTCCGGACGCAGATAAGGGGGCTGGAAGTTGCCTTGTCCGCAAGTCGAGATGGAGAGGCGGTAACCTACCCTCTTGTCTTCGCCCCATCCCAATTAGCTTATCGAGACTCAATAAACAATCCAACGCCCGCTGTAACTCCTACTACGGCACCATCCAGCAGTTACAGGCCGGGGCGAAAAGAGCACGCCAGACGTAGAGCCGCTCGCCTGTCAAATAAACTTAATTAATTCAAACTTGTTTCGTTTGTGAATTTAATTAGATTATAAAAATTGTTTAAAAGTGATATTTTAAGATTCGAAGAATATTAAAAAACCCTTACAGAAATTTCATGAGTATTCACGCTCCGCCAGACAAACGTCGTTCCATCTCTAAACACACCTTCACCGCAGCTAACTCTCATTAATATGATTCTGATCTCGAAACTTCTTACACAAGGGACTTACAAAGCGACCACAGGTCTTCCATCGACAGCTCGTTGAACCCAGGGGTTGTCCGAGCAATTACAGCATTAGTAATAACGCTCACTTTTTGCGGACAATCCACCCACTCGAACACATTTCCAACGTTGTCTAGCAACGGGTGCCGGGTGGTAGCTAGAAAATATTTATATGGCGTTACCGGGGTAACAATAGGAAGATTCAAACAAATAGCAAAACCCAGTAACCCACCATAAGTAATTAAAACACCTAAGGTTCCATAAAAGTAATTCGGAATTCCTAAACATAATTCAAAGGAAAAAAAACTACTAAAAATGCTTAACAGTTCATGAATTAATTCAAAATTAAAGATACCCAAAAATAAAAAAAAACATAGTTCCAAGTAATTAAAATATCTAAAGATTTTGTAAAATAACTTGAAATGACCATCATACTTAAAGATTTCAACTACTTTAAATAATCAAGATACCTAAATGATCCAAAATAATTAAAATTCCTAATAATTTCTTAAAATGATCCAAATAACTAACCATTTCCTGAAATAATTCAAGTAATTAAAAATTTCATAAAATAATCCAAATAATTTCACGAAATAATTCAAATGAGTTAAAGATACCTACTAATTTCCTAAAATGATGCAAATAATTAAACATTTCCTAAAATAATTCAAAATAATCAAATAATTCATATAATTAGAATTTTTCAAATCAACTAATTAAAATACCTAATAAGTCATAAACCTAATACAATGTGATTAAGATTAGGAATCATAAAATTTATAATATCGGGAGTTGAATAAATACCAATCAAAATCACTGTTCACTAAAAGGATTATGTTCATTACACTTGGGTTACTCCATCCTATCTCGGTTATTGGACTTGGCATGTTTGGTTGATGTTGTAAGGGTCTTTACCTACGGCTTATATCGACTAATAGTAAAGTTATAAAAAAATAATAATATAATTTACTTAATTGCTGTCCCTCTAACATGATGTCTTCTCCTACGATCCTGGCCACTCTATCCTTGTTCAGCAAGTTTTCCTGTTGGTTCATTCCAATTTTCTTTTCTATTTAAGGTTCTAACTGTCGAGTTGAATTCTTACTATCCAAGATATTGCTCGGGGTGCTATTTACAGACTCGAGGAGAGGCTATACATGCCTGCTAGTAGGGAGTGTGTGCTGGAAAGGTCACTGCTGATGGCATGTGTGCGATATATTTATCTTGGCTTTCAGGGATTGCTGGCAGAATCGCTACGGGTGTGTGCAACGAACAAGTTTGTTATCAATTAACCTTAATATGAATTATTGATTCATGTAGGCAGCGGTATTTAGTCAGATTCCTGATTTTCTCTCATTACTTGCCTTCATAAATTTCGGGTTTTTTGTGATTTATTTCAGCTAAAACGTCACCACCGTAGGTAACGGTTTTGAATTGTGTTCTATTAATTTCTTAATTTTTATCTTTCAGGAATGCAACTCTAGGACAGATGGTGGAGAAGTAAATTATTCTTTAACACAAATTTTCGGATAGATTATTGTAATGAGTAGATATTTTAATTTGTTCTTGTGTTTAGTTTGAGTGATGCCACAGGATCCCTATTGGCTATTGAATTTCGACCAAAATAATAATTTGAGCACTATGGGATGACCGATTCGAACACTCATTTAACTCAGATTGGTGGATTATTTGAGCGAAGGAAAGTAACGATCACCGGTATTAATGGATAATTAGGTTTTCCTTAGCTTAAGAATTTTTATCCTTTCAGGGCCGACTCGCAGTGGACGTATGTTGGGTTAGAACCGGATTTTGGTGAAACAGCGAGATTATTTTCGTTTAATAAATGATTGTAGTTCGTTACTGATTAAATTTGGGTTTGGCACTACTCGGGGAAATACGGGGTGAATGGATTATTTTATTCCGAGTTTATTTGTACCTAACACTTATAACCTAGCCGAGTCTTTAGTCGGGAAGCACAAGGGGCGCTCATCGCTGTGAAGTTTCGTCGTGCTGGAAAACATGAAGCTCTATCCATTTAGTTCTTATCATTCTGACCAAAACTTGTTCTCTGTGTTTAGCCTATTAATGGAATTTAATTATTTAAATTATTGTGGAATTTTCTTTTGATTTATGAGTCGCATTTCTTATTTCATCGGTTTCTCAATTTTATTCGGAGGTCGTATTTGGTAGATCGTGGTTTCGGTAAGTTAATCTTAATTCATCTCCCAAAATTTCGTTAATTAGGAATTAATTAATGCAAGTCCTACTTTAAGTAATCTATGTTCTTCCCCCGTTTGGATTTAATTGAGATTAACACATTTACTCTTGTGGTTACGCTATTTTGTTTTTTCTCAAGTGATTACATTGACTCTTAATCGGACATTGAACATTTAAATTACCCGCCTTAACTTATGTTTATTTCAATAGTGGTACTGAATTCGTCAGTAGTTTATAACCGCTATGGTAACTTAGGTTAACTCGAATGACTCCGACTATCTATACAGTATTAATGGTTTATAACGATAAAGATTCATAACGATTGCCTTATCGAGGTTAGCGCGAGATTTCAGTTAAAAATTCGCTACTACATTTTATCTTACCTACGAATGTACCTTTTGACGTTCCTAACGACTACCCAAATCTGATTTATTTAAATTCATGACCCCAACTTAAATTATTAATTATTATACGTTCATGGCAACCGCTCATTAATTATGATTACTTAAACTTCATATTAATAGCTTACAAATTATAGTTATGTTAAATTCATAGTAATAGTTTGAATCTATAGTCGATTTTAAATTTATAACAACGATTTCATTTTGTATTTCCCGTCACCTTTCCCTTGGTTGACCTTAGGCGCATTATGTTCATATTGTAGTTAATTAGTGCCCACTGGACTACTCGGTGTGGTGATTTTGAGCCGTATGTAAATTCAGTTTAGGTCCAGTTTAAAGAAACTGAGAGACAAGGAGATAGCCAAAAGACCACTTCCTTATCCCTCCCTTCTTCTATACGGAATAATATTGACGTTCCGACCCCTGCGTTCCGCACGCCGGAGTCCTCACGGGCACGAATCATTGGCGATATTCCACGCACTTACACGAATTCGAATAATGTGTCTCATTTTAATGACTTGTGATGTGTCTTTGGCTGTGGGCCGGAAAAATTTCGACAATTAAAAATATTTATAGAGAAAATTTTTGGTATTATAAATAATTTATTAGTATGAAAAATAACAACACAATTACTTGATCCAAACATAACGAAATATCATAAAAACATCACTCTCCCCACGCCGACATCCAAGCAGAGCTCTATTGAGGTTGCGAGGATGCGACGTGGAGAGAGAGTTTTAAAATAAAACTCACACTTACATCGAGTAATTGATTCAAGTTTGAAAAACTGAAAAAACGATTAAAATTGTGTAAAAATGAGTCTGTATATATACCTATTTTTTGCCCTAACCTTGCGTGTTCTTTTTGATTTAGTAAAACAAAATTCGACCTTGGAATTTTCTAGTGTATTCTAATCTTAATTTTTATTATTTTGCCATTTTATTTGATAATTTTTCTTTTGAAATTTTTATTGAATTATTTCTAATTCAAATTCTTTGATTTTTATTTCATTTTCATGAAATTTCACATTTTGTTAAATTATCAAATTTCGGTCGAATTTGTTAGGTTTTCGTGTTATGTTTATATTTATATCGTGCGGATCTTGTTGCTTTTTGTTATTATTTTAATTTATTTTTATGTTTATTAATTCATATGTAATTGTCTTTTTTCTCATATTTTGATAGGGTTAATTGGTGTTTTAATAGGTTTGAATTTAAATCTGCATGTTGTATTTGCATGTATGTTACCGATTCATTTAAACATTTACAAGGCCGTCTGTGTTCTGGCCCAACACAAGTATTGTACATTTAAATTACGAGTTCTATGATGAAACAAGTTTTGAGTAATGAAAATTACAGTAACTCCAATATGTCGAGCAATTTTTGTAAATAAATTATTAAAATCCTTTTCTTTATTACTTCTTGGTATAGATCATCGATAATAATAACATCGCTTTGATGTAATCTAGATGACCAATTTTTATCAAATCCTTTAATTATTGTCATTTTCAATTTACAGAATTGATTTTGACCAAGTCCATGTTCTTCGTCAGCTCCTCTATGCCAATATATTTTGTTGAATTTTGATTTGAACAAGTTCGATTGTAATAAATTGCATACAAATAAAGTCTTTCCACAACCACTCGGTCCAACTACTTGATATACTGCATCATTTCTTAATTCCATTTTATTATTAATTATTTATTTAATTGTTTATATTTGTTTTAATTTTTAGAATTACTTGAATTGAAATTATTTGAAAATGTTGAGTAATATAAATTATAAAGATAGATATTCTATACCTGATATGAAATTCCCATTTGGAAAACCACAACAAGTTGTAGATCGATCAGGTAAGTATCCGATAATATTTTTCAGATCGTGGAAATGTCGGGTAATGGGATGTAAGCAACCTCTAAAAACTGGGGATTTGAAATATAATATACATGATTTACAAATTCAATCAATCACTGTAACAATCGATATTGGGAAATTTATAAATCTATATGAATTACAAAGAAAGGTGAATTGTATATTTGAACCAGAAATATTTCCAGCATTACGTCTTCAAAAATATAATCCATCATGTGTCAATATATTTTCAAGTGGGAAAGTAGTAATACTCGGAATAAAATCCTTGGATTATGTTGGACCAGCACACAAATAGTCTTGAGAATTGTTTGAATGCATCAGTAATACAGCATAAAAACCCAGCACTAAGATAACTTAAAATACAATATACAACACCAATTAAACACTTTAAAATCTGAGAGAATATAAATAAATATAAAATCAAAAAACATAAAAGTAAAATAAAATAAATACAAAATGCATCAAGAACCGCACGAAATCTACATAAAAAATAACATAATGACAAGAAATTTCTACCGTAAAATGACCATTTATATAAAAGTAAAAATTAATGAATTAAATGAATAAAAATAAAATATTTTTGACTGAATAAATTTAATTAAAAATGTTAAAAAATAAATTGCCAATTTAAATTAAGAAATAAATAAAAATTTAATTTAGATAACACAAATAATTTCAAGGTCGAATTTTGTTTAATCGCAATAAAATTAACACGCAAGGTTAAGGCCAAATTGTAGGTATATATACCGATGTGTTTTCACAAATTTTCAGTCTTATTTTTCGGAGAAAAAATTTTATCGCAGAGAATTAGTCGGTGTGTATAACTGGTTGAGAACCATGCATTCAGGCAATTAACACGGGTAAGTGTTTTGCCTGAACAAGACCACTCTCAACTGGTGTAATATTATTAATTGATTTTTCAAATGAAATTTGTGGATTATTTTTCAGATTGAATTTATGGATGATTTTTCAAATGGAATTTATGATTTATTTTCAGATTGAATTTATGGATGATTTTTTCAAATGGAATTTATGAATTATTTTCAGATTGAATTTATGGATGATTTTTTCAAATGGAATTTATGGATTATTTTTCAGATTGAATTTATGGATGATTTTTCAAATGGAATTTATGGATTATTTTTCAGATTGAATTTATGGATGATTTTTCAAATGGAATTTATGGATTATTTTTCAGATTGAATTTATGGATGATTTTTCAAATGGAATTTATGGATTATTTTTCAGATTGAATTTATGTATGATTTTTCGAATCGAAATTATGTATGATTTTTCGAATTAAATTTATGGAATTTTCGAAGTAAATTTTATGGAGTGGGCGATATGCTCACCAGGTTTTTATGCATTACGAATTGCCGTGTGTGACCGATGTAATATGCTGAAAAAATATTTTCTATCTATAGCCTTAGTGCGTCGAAACTTTTATCGAATTTAGACGGTAACATTTAATTTTTTTTTTAATTTTATTTCATTTTGTGGCCCACAGCCAAAACAAACTGCAAGTAATTAAAATCACACATAATCTATCGAACTGTGTAAGTGCGTGTATAATCGCCAATAGTTCGTGCCCGTGAAGGCTCCGGCGTGAGAACGCAGGAGCTGGAACGTCAATATTATCCGTACATAGGGGAAATTGGAGGGTAAATGAGTAGTCCTTTGGCTGCTCCTTCATCATGCGTTTCCTGAAAAATTGACATAAATTTTTAACAACAATCGGCTCAAAATATCTAACACCGAGTAGTCCAGTGGGCACTCATTAATTATGAAATGAACATGCATAGATCTTAAGGACAAAGGGAGGGAATGAGTAGTGGGGAAAATTTCGAAATCGTTGCAACAGTTAAAATGAATAGCCATCGGAAAAAGATTAATCCGAACGACCAAAATCATGAAAAATAATGTTTTTAAATAATATATAAGATTTAAATAAGTTATGTCGAATTGAAACGGAAAATATGGGCAGAACGCTGCGCAAATTTTTGGAAATAGTTAAAATGTTTATCATAAAAACTGTAAAATAAGGGTGGAATGCTGCTCAAATTTTCCGAAATGATTAAAATACTTATAGAAAATAGTAAACCAAAAGCGAATTGTCGTTCGATTGTTAGTAAAATATTCTTATAACCGTAAAATAAGGGCGGAACGCTGCTCAAATTTCCCGAAGTCATTAAAATACTTATTGAAAATTGTAAAGTAAAAGTGGAACGCGTAAAATAAGGGCGGAACGCTGCTAAAAATTTTCGAATTAACATAAATACTTTATCGAAAACCGGAAAAATACAGATGGATTACAAATATTTCTTAAAGCTGAGGAATAAGGACGAATCCCTGCACAAAAATTTGTTAATAATATTAATTGTAATAATAATAACAATAATAATAATAATAATAATAATAATAATAATAATAATAATAATAATAATACTAATAATAATAATAATAATAATAATAATAATAATAATAGTAATAATAATAATAATAATAATAATAATAATAATGGTATTTGTAGTAATGATGATAATAATTATGATAATAATAGTAGTAAAAAATAATAGTAGTAATAAAAATAAATATAACGGTAATTATAGTTATAAAAATAATAATAAAGGTAATAATAGTAACAATTAATAAAGGTAATACATATAATAGTAACAATGATAATGCTAGTAATAATAATAGGGAACATTGTAGTTATAATAGGGATAAGAGTAAGAGAGATAATGAGAGAATATTTAACCTAACCAAGGGGTACAGGCCAAAGAATAATCATCAACACGGACAACGATAAGAAGGACTTTGGGAATGGACATAACAATGAATGATATGAGAGTATAGGTTAACATTTGACAGAGATAGAAGAATAATGGGACCTAAAAATCGAAATCGAGCACAGGCCTTCTATCGGCAGCTTGTTGGACCCAGAGATCGTTCGGTCAATTACAGCTTTAGCAATAGCGCTCACTTTTTGCGGACGATCCACCCACTCGAACACAGTTCCAACGTTGCTTAGCAACGGGTGCGGAGTGGTAAGCTAAAGAAATATTTGTATGGGGTTGTCTGGGTAACAACCGTATAGTTTCAAAATATCAACACCCAGAAACCCACCAATTATAATGATTATGTGGAAAATATTAAATCAGAAATAACTATGTTAATAAATTAATAAATATTTTGTTTGAATTTGTTTAATTTATTAAGTATTAAAAAATGTCAAAAGGTAAATCATGTATATTTAAATATGTATTTTATTTTATTATTTAGTTTATCTCTTTGAAGTAATTTTAAAGAAAATCCAGGAACTTTATCCAAGAATTAAAAATACGTTGGATTATTGCGCACCAGAGTTTCTCGCAACAAAATTTTATCATTTCACAGGGATTAACATTGAAAAACTTCTCGAGATTTTCTATGACAACGTTCAGGGATCTGGTGACCGATGTGTTGCAAATTACATTGTTTGTAAAGATAGTATGAGAGTAACAATGTTCAAATGGATGTCCATGTTGCCACGATTTAAAACGTGACCAAACAATCCATATATTGTTGGCCGAAATGCGTAAAACATATTACTCGGAAATTTTTGATTTAAAATAAAAATTAATCTTTTTTATTTAATCTTTATTGTCAATAAAAATATTTGTATGGATTAAAAGTGGTTTTTTACAATGAAAAATTATTATTAGACTTGCAATTAAATTTTTAAAAAAAATGTTAATAATAATAATAATAATATAAAATAAATAATTAATTAAATAAAAATAATAATATTAAAGAAATAATTAATTGAAAATAAAAAATAATTATTTAACTCACTTCATTAAAACAAATAATTTAATTTAATAATAATATAATTTTAAAATAAATAATTTACTTGATTAAAACAAACAATTAAATTTAATAATAATATAATTAAAATATAAATAAATAATATTATTGACTTAAACAAATAATTAAATTTAATAATAATAATATAATTAAAATATAAATAAATAATATTATTGACTTAAACAAACAATTAAACTAAAATATAATTAAAATATAAATAAATAATATTATTGACTTAAACAAATAATTAAAGTAAATAAAAATAAAACATTCATGATTTTTAGTCGACTAGCGATTTGAGCCAATTTTATTTTTATGGGATTTTAAGTATGAAAAATATTTAGGCTTTTTATTCGATATTTTTAGGTTCTTTAATCAAATTTGAAAAAAATACTACTCAGCACGACCAATCATAGGCGATTTAAGCCAATTTTTATTTTTTAGGGTTTTAAATTGAGAAAAAATACTTTTATCATGAATTAAAAATTTTTAAAAATTTTAAATTTGAACATTTAAACAAAAAATTATTAAAAAAAACAATTCGTTCATTAAAACAAATAATTTTAAAAAATAATAATTTTAAACCCCCCCCTCCCCCTAAAAAAAATATGGAGAGGTCTCGGGTTTTTTTCAAGCCAAATATCCACGGGTCAATTTTCAAGCCAAATATTCACGGGGCATAGTCCTCATGTGTCACTACTCTTGCTCAATAGTGCGATTTGTTCCTCGAATTTTTTTGTTTGTATTTTGATATTTCTTCCCCGAGTTGGTTGTGTCCTGAGAATTTTTTGGGAAAACCTGGATTTCTGATACATTTTTAACTTGTTCATTCTCTTCCACTGGTTTATTAACTTCAATTTCTTTTGCGCTCTAATTGTTTTTGTTATTGTTCATCTTTTTGATGTAATCACTAATAGACCTTGATTTCGAAGCTAGGAATTTTTATATGTTGTTTATAAGTTGATGGCTTTAGATATTTTCGTATCTTCATCGTATCGTCGTTTGATCATTTGCACCATTTTAACATATTTTTGTTTATACGGAACTGAGAGATTATTGATGTTTGCAAAATTGACAGCGTCATCTTCTAAATACTTCTGTAAAAGATACTTTAATTAATTGTAATAAATTTCAATTTAACAAATAGTTTTTATCTTTAAGCTTGATGAATTAAGACGAATGTGGAGGTCAGTAAAGTTATTTAGCGAAATAGATCCTAGTATAATAAATCCGAATACGATATCCGAATTCGACACAGATTATATATATATATATATATATATATATATATATATATATATATATATATATATATATATATATATATATATATATATATATATATTCCGCACGATGTGACTGACTTTCTTTGTATGCCAGTGTCTAGTCAGATCATTTCTGCTTTGATGTGTGACCGTTTTCTGCAGTCCACGGCATGAAGTTGCGCTACTCTAAGGTGACTGTTGACTGTGTGACTAGTGGTGGGTTTCTGGGTGTTGAGATTTTTAAACTATATGGTTGTTGCCCAGACAACCCCATACAAATATTTTTCGCTTACCACTCGACAATCGTTGCTAAGCAACGTTAGAACTGTGTTCGAGTGGGTGGATCATTGGCAAAAAGTGAGCGCTATTACTAATGCTATAATTGACCGAACGATCCATAGGGTCCAACGAGCTGCCATAGAAGGCCTGTGCTAGATTTCGATGTTAAGGTCCCATTATTCTCCTATCTCCTTCAAATGTTAATCTATACTGTTTATATCATTTATTATTATGACCGTTATCATAGTCCTCTTTGTCGTTGTTGATTTTTATATGGCCTGTACACATTTCGTTATGTTAAATATCCTCACAGTATCTCTCTTACCCTTATCCCTATTATAACTACTATGTTCCCTATTATTGTTACTAGTATTATCATCGTCACTATAATATGTTTTGTTCTTATCAATTGTTACTGCTATTACTATTATTATTATTATTATCATTATTATTATTATTATTATTAATAATATTATTAATATTATTATTATTATTATTATTATTATTATTATTATTATTATTATTATCATAATCATCATTATTATTATTATTATTATTATCATTATTATTATTATTATTTTTATTATTATTATTATTATTATTATTATTATTAATATTATTAATATTATTATTATTATTATTATTATAATTACCATTGTCATTACTATTATGATTATTATTATTATGAAATTTTTATTAGGGATCCGCTCTTATTTCTCAGTTTTATCAGAATACAAACAATTGAGCCGCTATCCACTTTTACTTTACAATTTTCGATAAGGTATTTTAATTATTTCGGAAATTTTGCGCAGCGTTCCACCTATATATTACAGTTTTTTTGATAAAATATTCTAATTGTTTCGGAAATTTTGCGTAGCATTCCGCCCATATTTTTCGTCTCAACTCAAAACAATTTATTTAGTTCTTAAATTTTATTTAAGTTATTCCTTTTTCATGATTTTGGTCGTTCGGATTAATCTTTTTCCGATGGCTATTCATTTTAACTGTTGCAACGATTTCTCAATTTTCCCCGCTACCCTTTCCCTTTCTTTGTCTTTATGATCTATTTGTGTTCAATTTGTATTTAATGAGTGCCCACTGGACTACTCAGCGTTAGTGATTTAGAGCCGCATGATGTTTAAAAGTTTATGACGATTTTATCGAAATTGGGTGCAAGAAAGACCCACCATCGAGCTACCTTCTTTTGCTATTTAGTTTTATGATTTGACGTTTTGGCCCGTCGTTGCTCATGCACATTGGCTGGGTCACCTGCTCTTACACGTCCCGACTAGTGTGTTGACTTTACTACCTTGTGATATGTTTTGGCTGTTGGTCGGAAAATAAATAAATAAATATTACCATCTAAATTGGATAAAAGCTTCGATGCACAAACGTTTATTCTTCATTAAAATTCTTCTTTTCATCACAAAGTTTCATAAATAAAAACAATTCTAATTTAAAATATTTCAGAAAAGTAAGACCACAAATTTACATCTGCATGACCATCTTACTTGACCATCAGTCTGACCATCTGCATATTAACACTAAAATTCTGTCTGTCTCTCTGCACACTAACACTAAAATTCAATCTGTCTCTCAGCACACAGTCTGTCTGTCTGTCATGTCTGCCTATCTTTCTACACATAGTTTTGTCATTAAAATTTGTGAAAACACATCAGTGTATATACCTATAATTTGACCTTAACCTTGTGTGTCATTTTTATTGCGATAAAACAAAATTTGACATTGAAATTATTTGTGTTATCTAAATTAAATCTATATTATTTTCATAGTTTATTTCTTAAATTTTTTAAAATATTTTATTTTAACTCATTTAATTCATTAATTTTCTACTTTTATATAAATTGTCGTTTTTCGGTCAAATTTTCTGGTTATTATGTTATTTTTTATGCAAATTTCCTGGGGTTCTTGATGCATTTTGTATTTATTTTATTTTACTTTTATGTTTTTTGATTTTATATTTATTTATGTTCTCTCAAATTTTTTGGTGTTTAGTTGGTGTTGTATTTTAAGTTATTTTGGTGCTGGGTTTTCGTTCTATATTACTGATACATTTAAACAATTTTCAAGGCCGTTTGTGTTCTGGTCCAACACTGAGAAGTCGCACAGATCATAGCTATATTACTGGTGAGCCGACATCTACAAATTCGTAACAATAGTTGCAGTGGTGACAGTGATAATAGTAAGAATATTAATAATTTTAATAATAATAGAGAAAATTTGTTTAACACTAATTTTAATGATAGTAATTTTGATAATAGAAATAATAATAATGAATAAAATCATAAGAATAAGAATAACGATAATAATAACAATAATCTTAAATGTTTATAATAATGATCTTAACAATACTGCAGATATTGATAACGATGAAAATAATAATAATAATAATCGCAATTAAAATAATAATAGTAGCGATAATGGTAATAATAATGATAAAAGTAGTAATAATAATACTACTAATAATAATGATAAAAGTAGTAATAATAATACTAATAATAATAATAATAATAATCATAATAATAGCAATAACAATAATAAGGAACATCGTAGTTATAATAGTGATAGAGATAATAGTAATACTGTGAGGACATTTAAAATCAACAAGTCAATGTAAAATCAATAATACGAACAGCGACAAAGAGGACAATGAAAGGGATATAATGATAAATGATAAAACATTATAGATTAACAGTTGAATGGGATATGAGAATAGTAGGACCTTAACACAAAATCGAGCACAGGCCTTCTATGGGCAGCTCGTTGGACCAATGGATCGTTCGGTCAATTATAGTATTAGTAATAGCGCTCACGTTTTACGAACGATCCACCACTCGAACACAGTTCCAAAGTTGCTTAGCAAAGGGTGCCAAGTGGTAAGCGAAAAATATTTGTATGGGGTTGTCTGGCCAACAACCATATAGTCGCAAAAATTTCAACGCCTAGAAACTTACCACTTATAATAATTTAAAATTAATTAAAATAAATAATTTTAAAAAAGTTGAAATTTTTTGTGCTTTTTGTAATCTTTAGTATTAAGAATTTATGAATTTTAATTTAAATATAATTTTATATGTAGTATATATGTAGTATATACTTATGTAGTATGATGAAATGTATGATTGGAATCATGGCTCATTAAAAAAAATTTCTAAGCTTCGAAAAGATATTTAAATAACCTAACAAATAAAGATTGATTAAATAATCATGTTATGAAATATATATTAAGGAATTTTAATTACTAACTAAACGACTGCAATATATGCTCAACTACCTGTTCTATTGCTCTGGAATGTCCTGCTCGCACAGGGCATTTAATCGAAAGCTTAATCTAGCCTACCTATGACAGTTTGAAGGCAACCTACTGCGTCCCACATTTTTTAAATGAGGGGATTTTAAATTCTTACATTTGATTAGTTTCATATTATAGTTAATTGCCCGCACTTTATGTTCCCGTGGCATTTTAAAAAATTTAGAGGTTACAACAGTTTCATTTCTCCGTACCCATTTCCTTTCATATTGGCCTTAGGCATCAATCGTTACGATGTTAAGTTTAATGGGTACTCACCGAGGTATCCTGTGTATCAATTTTTGCCGATGTCTGCAAATCTGATTTTTAGTCGGTTTTTTGGGGGATAGGGGGAGGAGTAACCAGCTAAAAGACTGTCACCCGACTTTCCCGTCACCCTTATAATACTTTCATTTTACGTTTCAGTCGTTGTCCTTCGCGATCAGGCTTTCGCAAGCACAGTGCCGTTGCAGGTGATCTTCGCTTATACGGTCCGATATGGTATGTGTAACTTTAATTACTTGCGATGAGTGTCGGCTTTGGGTCGAAAAATGTCAACATGTAAATATCATATGTTACTCTCGAATCAAATAATTTCATATAACATTTGATACAAGTTCGAATTTCTACATTCACAGACCATCGCAACCAAATAATACGCGTGCTAGGTGTATATTAATTGGAGTACGATGGGTTGAATAAAAGTCTCAGTAACTTCCAACAAAAATTGATTATTCATCAAGAAGAGTGATTCTCTACACGAGTAAAAATTGATTAATATCTAAAAATCTGATCGGTATATATGGTTACTCTAGTTGGTGTGTCTCTGTGCGTCAAAATTACTGCGATTAAACAAAGTTTGACTTTATGGAACTTTCACTTTTATTTTCGCTTTTTTGTTCAGCTAATTTATCTATATTTTACTATTTAATTAAGAATTATTTTTGTTATATTTCGTTTTATTTTTCCAAATAAAATTGAAACTCTAGAAACAAAATCGAGGATATTTATCCTCAAGTAAAAGAAAAGAGAGCAACTAATAGCTTCTACCGACTGTCGAAACCAGAAATAGCAGTTAAGTGGTTGTGAGTTACAAAATCTATTGGAAAGGTGTGTTTCTTCCGAACGATCGTAATAAGAACGTAATGCATGTTGTTGTGATATTGAATTATTTGTGTCATTATAATTTGTTAATTAACTGTATTTATCAATAAAAGTCGTATTTTCTGAAATTCGTTATTATTATTAACCACTTCACAGTTTTGCCCGAGCGTGACTTGGACGCGGGTTTAGTTTGCACACTGACGAGCCCAAGTCTCGCTCAGGCAAATTTGGTTCGACTTCCTGGAAATGTTTATCCCGAGTACATGTAATTGTGATCGTCTTTAGCTGGCGTATAAAGTTTAATAACTTTTTTTGCTTTTAATATTTTTAAAAATTTGAAGCGGAACCTTGTGATTTGAATGATTTTATATTCTCAAAAATATCTAGTTATATACATTAGTCTTTCTGGGTCGAATGGGGAAATACGCATAAAAAGGAATTGACATATATATATAAATATAATGCCAATGCTTCCTTCGTTGCTAGGGATGAGGATGATTTGTTTTAACGTGAGGTTTAATATTTTTAAAATATGATTATTATTGTATCTATAGATAAAAACATGCATTAGCCTGTTTTCATAATTTTTTAAAAAAAATAGTTTAAAATGTTCACAAAAAACTAATAATAAACATGATAAATTCGATAGTTAATAGAGAAATTAACCATAAATAAATTCCCATGAGCAATAAAATTACCAAATTTTCCAATATATATAAATTAAATATTAATAAAAATGTAAATAAAATTATAATTATTAGAAATATTTTAGTAAAAACATTAAATTTCCAAATAAAAAAATTGACATAATTATAAAATATTTATTGGTAAATTTTTTTTCAATTATTTTAAAATAAAAATAATTAAAAAAAATTATAATTATTACAAATATTTTAATAAAAACATTAAATTTCCAAATAAAAAAATTAACATAAAATAAAAATTAATTAAAATATTAAATTTCAAAATAAATAAATTGACATTATTATAAAATATTTTTTAGTAAAAATTTATCTTAAAATTTTTTTAAAATAAAATTATAATTATTACAAATATTTTAATAATTAAAATATTAAATTTCAAAATAAATAAATTGACATTATTAGAAAATATTTATTAGAAAAAATTTATCTTATAATTTTTTTGAAATAAAATTATAATTATTACAAATATTTTAATAATGACATGATTATAAAATATTTTTTAGTAATTTTTTTTTAATTATTACAAATTTTTTAATGATAAAAACATTAAATTTCCAAATAAATAATTTTGACATTATTATAAAATATTTACTAGTAAATTTTTTTAAAAATTTCTTTAAAATAAAAAATAATTAAAATGAAAAAAAATAATAATTATTACAAATATTTTAATAATAAAAATATTAAATTTCCAAATAAATAATTTTGACATTATTATAAAATATTTACTAGTAATATTAATATTAAATATTAATACAAATGTAAATAAAATTATAATTATTACAATTACAATAAAATTATAACGATTACCAAGTAGTCAAAACATCTTACATGTTGGGCCAAGACTAAAGTTTGTTTTCAATGAATCGAAAATAACATGCAAACACAGCAATGCAGATTTAAAATCAGGCCTATCTACATCAACTAAGCACCTTAAAATATAAAAGAAAATATAATCAAAAACAAAATAAAAAACATAAAAGTAAATTCAAATATATACAAAGATGCACCAAGAACCGCACGAAATTAACAAAAAAACACGATAACATGAAAGTTTGACCGGAAAATGGACAATTCATAAAACTGGGAAACTATTGAGTAAAATGAAGTAAATAGAATATTTTTAGTAGAAAATATTCAATTAAAAAATTATAAAAATATATTCTCCATTTAATACAAGAAAGTGATAAAATTAAATTTAGATAATTACAATAAATTCAAGGTCAAATTTTGTTTTAATGCATCAAAAAGAACACGAGAGGTTAAGGTCACCGAATAGAAATATATACCGATTCATTTTTACAGAATTTTAATCGCTTTTTCAGTGTAGATATCACACATGGATCACTTTTGGATTACTTTTTCAGAGTAAGAAGCATTTTTTCATTTGAAACCACTTTTTTGAAAAGCTCTTTTTTGAGACAACGCTAGTTAACAATTTCTACCAAGCACACTGACAAGTAAGTATCTACTTGCGAGTATCCTCTGGGATTTTGTCGGTATGATGCGAGTGTAAATGATTTCATGTGAATGTATATTATGAACCAATTTTTCTGGCCCACAGCCGAACATATCACAAGATAGCAAAATCTTTCATACTATCAGATTTTGTAAGAGCGGTTCCTCCGCCTGTTTGGTTTTATTATTAAATTATTTATCAACAGTTTCATATGCACTTTCCGCAGCTACATATAACGTGCTTACTTGAATAATATGATTGATATTATCCGGAAACATTCTAGTAAAGCGTTCATTGCTTGGAGAATTGATTTTTTTCTTTACCGTTTCAATCCACAAGAATTGTTTGATCAAATAATCCAACAGTTGTAACAGTAACAAAACCTTTCATACATATACCAGGATCAATTGAAGATTGTAAAACAAGTATATTGGTATCGAATTTACCTAACATTTTCAATATATTGCCAAGATTTCCACTTGCTTTATCTTCACCAGATAAATTCTCGAGACGTCTAGACAAGTTTAAATCTAGCTGACTATAAATCATTATGAAAATATTCAAATAATTTTCTACATAACTTAATAAATTATCTTGGAGATTTGGATATTTGGTAAGGGTCTTGCGAAATCTGTGAAAAGAATATTAATTTAAGAAAATAGCTAATTTTAAGAGGTTTGACTGATCTAATCTTGTGTAAACGACGAATAAGAAAATGTTAATGACTGAACCAAACCGGCTTTAACCCTATTACCAAAGATAAATAAACTCAGTGTAATTAAATACTAAAAATCCTATTACTCAATAACCAAAGAGGATAACAACTTTTCGTATAGAAAGTTTAACTTCATCGTCATACCAACTAAAATATGGAAGGAGACTAGTACCAGAATCATTGTCATAACAAACTAACATAAATTTGTAGATAGATACCTAAAATAAAATCCGAGTTGAATTATGGGTCAGTATAGGTGAGGAACCAGACAAGTCATTTCAGTATAAGCAAATGAACGAAAATTATTATTGAACGCTGGTACGGATAAATAACAGTAAACCATGTGTGTGAACATCATACCCGACACTAAATAATTTCCCGTCAAAACCTTTAGTACGAAAATCAATAAAACGCCGCACAACAATTTATTGGATCAATCATTAAAGCAGATACCGATATAACTGATGCTTGACCGTCACGTTAATAACGCTAACTCGGAACGCCATCGTTCAGTGGAAGGATAGACAAACTAACAAGAAGATACGATCTTTCCATAACAGTGTCATCAAAATTAATCTAAATAGATAAAACCAAAATTACGGAGTACTCAATAGGCGAAAATCCAGAGAAGCATTACCAAGAATTAATTCAACGGAGCCATGGCATTCGAAAACCCGGATTTCGTCATCTACCTAGACAACGTTAGTAAGAAAAATCAACCTAAGTCGACGTCCATTATTTCACCTAAAATTTGGGAATCCACAACTGCATATTGCCCTAAATCCACCACTGAAATGAAATGTAATACAATATTGTTTTTCTTGAATCCACACTGCCAACTAAAATCAAATTAAAATACACATCCAGCTAACCCAGTTGATTATCTCGAAGTCGACTGGATGGCAGAAAAAGTGAAGATGAGCACTCGTACCAATGCCAGCATCCAATGAGAACTGACCAAGGCGGTGGCATGCGACCACTCTATTCTAGACGACGAGGATGACCTTATTAACAACTTATCTCTGTTTTTAGTGAAAATTAGCTATCGTGTAATATCGATAAATTTTAGTCAAAAATTATTCTCAAGTTTTTCTTTTTTGTTGATTAAATAACGGTTATATTTTCTAAACACTAGACTAGATAACCGAGAAAGGTGTACTAAATAAACTAATTATACGATTTCGGATGGTGATAAATATGCTAGACCAACAATTCAAATCACAGGGGTAAACGATCATTCCATTATTATGCTAAAGGTTGGAAGGGCAAAAGTGAAATAAAACTACATATGATTACCAACACAATTTCTTTACCTCACTACCTTGACCACTCTCACTGAATTAAGAAATTGAGAAAATTTATTTAATTTCAGATGTGAATGCTATTCAATCCATCAGTCAAGAATTGGCCCATCTACGGAAAATTAATGTGGAACTTCACGATCAACTACTACAGATAAGTGTTTGGCACCTGATGGGTAAAAGATATAAGATGTTTGCGGCCACTTTCAAGGGATTCCTAACAGATGCGCGCACAAGAGATATAACCATTGGATACCCGTCAAAATGATGTTGGAAATCTATTCCAATGGGCGGTTTCTAGTAAAAGGTGAGCCATATTGTTATGACTGCTAATACTCTAGAAAATCTTTGGGTTCACGAGCAACCATAGAAGGTAGTCACTCTCATTTTAATCATGGGTCCTTCTATTGCAAATTAATTTGAAATAATATCGATCCTTCGATCACTTTATTTTATTTTAAAGGTGCTATTTATCGAATACATTAAGTAATTGCAAAACGAACATCGATTCAAATCCCAGAACATTTTATTAATTGTTATTACAAAATTATCGGTGATTGTCGGAAGATGAGGGTCCAAATTTCTTTATCTAACCCAGTAAACGAGTGGCCTTCAATCTGCGCCTTCTTTCTCTCTCCGCTTTGCTGGGTGACATTTTTTGTGATTTGGCTTTGGTTGTGGATTATGATTACTTTGGGCATGAGTTGGAGTAGAACTTGTGATGGGCTAGGTGATATTCGGATCAATGTTCGAAACTGTACTGGGGTAATGCCCGATTAACTTTAGTAGATAATTCCCCTTCTGTAACTTTATTAATTGATTTATTAATTGTAACTTAATTATTGATTTAATATTTCTTTTTGTTTTTATGTAGGTCACTGTCCGGAATTATTTGGAATTTTCCCCATTCTCGAGATTTATCGTCTAATTCTGTCAAATTCCTATCAATGGCAAAATCAATAGGTTGGTAAATTTAATTTTTAAGGTAGATATTAGATAATCTATTAAGCTTCTCGTGGCGACTCTATCACTCGTCGCTCTCAGTGGAATCAACTTCGCAATTTAACCCAGATTTAGATTTTGTCAATTCGCATTTTTCCCAATCAAAATTCAAAATTTCAACAGTAAATTATGTAAGAATTTCTCTTAACCTATTCACCTCGCCTTGGATGCTTATTTTTGCCCTTCTGATTTCGGTATTCAATTCTCATCTAGCACTTAAAATAAATGATTTAGTCGTGGATTTTATTCAATTATCACAAAATTTAGATTTATTAAATTTTGAGTTTGGATTTGTTTTTCATTCTATTTATCTATACTAAGTAAGTGAATAAGTATAAAAATCACAGATTATTTAATGTCATTTGAACAATTCTTGAGATCCACGTTGGTATCTTGTTATCCTGTCGCCCTTCCTCTTTAAAACTATTTTCATCAATGATGGAAAGCAAAAAAAATAAATAAAATTAATCAAGGTAATCATATTGATAATAAATAAAAATATGTGTCAAAATTTAAATTAAATTTCTCAAAACTGAGAAAAGTATTGCCACTTTCGATATTCTATACACAACGGTTTCTGGTGACTATATGCCCTGAAATTCAAAATAACTCAATACGATCATCGTGAGCCTGAATCAAAAAAAATTTCTCTTTGTTTTTAAAAACAAGAATAAAAAAAATAATATTTTTAAATTTAATTTTCAATTAGAAGTTTACTTTATGCAAACTTGTGTATTTATCATTGATTTTTATCCTTCAGTAGGAGTAAACTTGACAATATAATAGTTTCGTTGATGGACTACTAAGATTTGAATTTCTGTTCTTTCTAAAGCTTCATATTTCTTATCAACTCTCAAATTTCTTTTTGCATTGTTATTCGGTACAATCTTTTTACTTTCTTCTTGCTCATTAGTCTTTTTATTCTTCTTTCGTTTCATGTATAATATTTACTCCTTCCTCATGGTCATTCGCTCTCTACTGAGGGTTTGATGTTGAGGTTCTTGGAGAGGAGATCTGACCCGGCGAACAACCATTCACTACGGGTTCCTTCCACACCAAAGTAATAGTTCTAGACTAGTTGGTGAAAATTTAATTTTGATAACTTGTATGCATGTGATCATATAATTAGCAATTTAATGATTAAATAATAATGGTCAATAACAATAATACGAATAGTAAATAAAATAGACTTTCTAATTTACCATCGCTTGGCTTTCAAATTTTTGATATAATAGAGAGTTGGCAATTTATGAAATTAACGATAACATTTAATCATAACAATAATAATAGTAAATGTAAGGAATAATTATTATCAATATTGCAATATTAACTTTGCTCAAATAATGGAAAATTGGTCATGAGGCATCTCTTATGGCCAAGTACCATGGAGACAAAGTTTTCATGGAACTTGGTCGATACGAAGAAATATCTTTCAATTGAGATTAATTAAAAATTTGACCAAAATAATTCAACGAAAATATGGTATTAAAGAAAACTATGAACATTTGACCATCAAAGGTCTACATAGGTATGGCATAAAAATTTCATGAATTCATTTCCTAAATGCCCTACAAAATTTCGTTTTATAATCTCTTACATAAAAAAAATAAAATATGTCAAAAATAATTATGTAACAAAAACCTCCTCACTTTTCGGGTTCTCCAGAAATTACCAAAATTTTTTTGAATAATTTTTTAATTCTTTTTAGAAATAGCATTTAATTATGTCGATCTGGCATCGAGTTATATAGGGAACTTTACAGAATGGTTTTTGATGCAGTAAAACAAAACGCCTACACGTTTTTACCATATTTCGTTATTTTTCCTCTAGTTGTCAGATTTTCATGATTCTTTTTTATTAAAGTTTCTAATTACATTTTAAGCTTAATTCTCATATTTATTTTCTAGAATATAAGCGTTTTCGATGAATTTGGAGCCAATTTGATGAAATAGGTTAATTTTGCTAAAATTTAATGTTTTTCGATTCTTTTTCAATGTTTTTATTTTTTTTAAACATATTTTTTGTATTTTTCTACTCTGTTTTTCTACTTTTTCTATTATTAAATGCTAAGTAGGCTATATTTGATGATTTTTCCTCCATTTGCATTTTGCGTGCCCTAGTTTTATCGGTTGTTCTGCCAGATAAACAACAATTTAAAATATTTGTTTTTGTCCAACATAAGCAAGGAATTACAAGCCATCAAATCAACGAGGATAAAACCAGGACGAGTAAATAAGTTATATCAAAAGGTAAATGACGCTCTGCGCGGATGTCGAGAAGAACAACAACTGGTGCAGGATTTGCGCACCCAGGTCTTCAATTTGGGAGTAGCGTTAGGTTGTATGTTTGGGTACTAGGTCACGAACCTCTAACCCACCATACATAATTTTTGTATGTGGGTTGCGTTGGTAACAATAATTGAAACAATCTACTGAGCCCTGTAACCTAACACACTTTTCTTTTATTGGTCAGTTTAACTAACTTAAATTTTGCAAATTGGTTAACATCACTACCATAAAACTAGATCATAGTTATGTTTATAAAACCCACTGGAAGAAAGAAACCATCTATTTATTCTAAATTATACTTTATATCAAAATACCTGTGATATTTAGAAAATTTTCACTTTTAGATTTATTCAAATTTAATTTTATTTTAATAATTTCACTTTATAAAGTTTCTATTGTTTTAATTTTTTTAGTATTTTACTTAATTTGAATTTAAATTTAAATATATTTCTTAAAACTATTTTTAAAGTATAGTATAAAATAAAAAATTTGACTATATTTTATATAAACTTTTATAAAATTAATTTTTTTGATAATTTACATTCAAAATTTGAATTAAGTTAGTTTTTACGCAAGAAAATTTAATTGAACAGAAATGTTTACTTGCTTTAAAAATTCCAAAAAGAAATTTTACAAAGAAATCGATTTGAAGTCACAAAAGTCATTTAGCAAACTTATAGATAAAAGTCTTAAAATTGAAAGAAGAAAAAATCTTATGAAACAGCATATATTATTGCTTGGTACTGGCGAAAGTGGAAAAAGCACATTTTTGAAGCAAATGAAAATTATCTGTGGACAGAAATTTACAGTTTATGAAATCGAATCTTTTAAGGACATCATTTATGACAATATTTTTAAAGGAGTTTTATTTCTAATTGATGTAAGATGTATATTATAGTTATGTGAGCTGTTATATGTTGATTAGGCAAGAGCGCAACTAAACATTGATTGGAATGATAATGAAACTGCAAATTCAGCCGAAGAAATTGAAAGATATTTTGATGAAACTAAATTAATTCATCGGCAGAGACGTCAAAGTAAACAACTTCTTTGGAAAGAGAATGAATTTCTAGAAATCGTTCCACGCTTGAAGGCAATTTGGAATGATAAAAGTATCCAGCAGACATTTCTACGGCGCAGTGAAATAATTACTGAAACTTTTGTGAGTAATATTTAAAATAAAAAATTTCAATAAAAAAAATTTAAAAAAAGAAAATTAAAGGAATTTTATTTTAGAGTGAAAACACGAGATATTATTTGAATAAAATAGACGAAATTGGAACTTTGGTGAGTATTTTTTATAATTTCACTGATATTGTAATTTTTTATTGGTCTTTCCGCACGAAATTTCTCGGTATTTTATTAATTGTTGTATTGTGCTGATTTTCGTTTCTGTTTATTCTAGCGCATCGTTTGGCGTGCATTCAGTTGATTGCAGAATTACGTGATTGATTCTGTGTGCATCTGACATATTTCTCTTTCACTTTTTGATATCAGGAAATTATTGAGTTTCTTTCATTGATTTTCTAATTATTTCTGAAAAATGAGCAGCTGGCTATAATATAATGAAATATTATTTTATTTTTAGAAATTTTCTATTTTTTTTGTTTTTTAAATTTTATTATATTAATTTGGAAATTTTTAATTTGTAGCTTTGAATTGCTTATAAAATTTTAAACATATTTTTCCTATTATGTTTTTTAATGGTTTAAGAATCATTTATTAATTAATAGTTTTTTTTAATTTTGATAATTTTATTATTTAAAATTTTTATTTTATATAAATTATTTATCAATTTTAAAATGTTTTCGTAAAACATTTAATTATATTGTTAATATTTTAAAAAATGAAAAAAATCTATTTTTATTTTAAATTTTTTTTTTGATAATTATAATTTTTAATTTCATTTTAATTAATTTATATATATTGGGAAATTTGGCAATTTTATTGTTTATGGAAATTTATTTATGGTTAACTTATCAAAGAATTATTGAACTTCTAATGTTTATTACTAATTTTTTGTGAACATTTTAAATTATTTTTTTAATACAAAATTATTTTTTTAATTTTGAAAATTGATACAAAAACTATTACTTAATACAAAATTTTAAACATTTTGTTATTATATTTTTCAATAGTTTAAATAAATTTATTAATTATAGTTTTTTTTAGAATTTTGATACTTTTATTATTTATAATCTTAGTAATATTTAATTAATTTTAATTTTTATAGAATTTTTTTATTTTCAAAATTTTCAAAAAATTTTTTTTACTAATAATTATTTTATTTATTTGGACATTTAATATTTTTACTATTAAAATATTTGTGATAATTATTATTTTTTTTCATTTTAATTAATTTTTATTTTAAAGAAATTTTTAAAAAAATTTAATTGTAAATATTTTATAATAATGTCAAAATTATTTATTTGGAAATTTAATATTTTTATTATTAAAATATTTGTAATAATTATTATTTTTTTTCATTTTGAAAATTGATACAAAAACTATTACTTAATACAAAATTTTAAACATTTTGTTATTATATTTTTCAATAGTTTAAATAAATTTATTAATTATAGTTTTTTTTAGAATTTTGATACTTTTAATATTTATAATCTTAGTAATTTTTTATTAATTTTAATTTTTATAGAATTTTTTTATTTTCAAAAATTTTCAAAAAATTTTTTTTACTAATAATTATTTTATTTATTTGGACATTTAATATTTTTACTATTAAAATATTTGTGATAATTATTATTTTTTTTTTCATTTTAATTAATTTTTAATTTAAAGAAATTTTTAAAAAAATTTACTAGTAAATATTTTATAATAATGTCAAAATTATTTATTTGGAAATTTAATGTTTTTATCATTAAAAAATTTGTAATAATTAAAAAAAAATTACTAAAAAATATTTTATAATCATGTCATTATTAAAATATTTGTTATAATTATGATTTTATTTCAAAAAAATTATAAGATAAATTTTTTCTAATAAATATTTTCTAATAATGTCAATTTATTTATTTTGAAATTTAATATTTTAACTAATTTTTATTTTATGTCAATTTTTTTATTTGGAAATTTAAGGTTTTTATTAAAATATTTGTAATAATTATAATTTTTTTTAATTATTTTTATTTTAAAATAATTGAAAAAAATTTTACCAATAAATATTTTATAATTATGTCAATTTTTTTATTTGGAAATTTAATGTTTTTATTATTAAAATATTTGTAATAATTATTATTTTTTTTTCATTTTAATTAATTTTTATTTTAAAGAAATTTTTAAAAAAATTTACTAGTAAATATTTTATAATAATGTCAAAATTATTTATTTGGAAATTTAATATTTTTATTATTAAAATATTTGTAATAATTATTATTTTTTTTCATTTTAATTAATTTTTATTTTAAAGAAATTTTTAAAAAAATTTACTAGTAAATATTTTATAATAATGTCAAAATTATTTATTTGGAAATTTAATGTTTTTATCATTAAAATATTTGTAATAATTATTATTTTTTTTCATTTTAATTAATTTTTATTTTAAAGAAATTTTTAAAAAAATTTACTAGTAAATATTTTATAATAATGTCAAAATTATTTATTAGGAAATTTAATGTTTTTATCATTAAAATATTTGTAATAATTATTATTTTTTTTCATTTTAATTAATTTTTATTTTAAAGAAATTTTTAAAAAAATTTACTAGTAAATATTTTATAATAATGTCAAAATTATTTATTTGGAAATTTAATATTTTTATTATTAAAATATTTGTAATAATTATTATTTTTTTCATTTTTATTAATTTTTATTTTAAAGAAATTTTTAAAAAAATTTACTAGTAAATATTTTATAATAATGTCAAAATTATTTATTTGGAAATTTAATATTTTTATTATTAAAATATTTGTAATAATTATTATTTTTTTTCATTTTAATTAATTTTTATTTTAAAGAAATTTTTAAAAAAATTTACTAGTAAATATTTTATAATAATGTCAAAATTATTTATTTGGAAATTTAATATTTTAATTATTAAAATATTTGTAATAATTATTATTTTTTTTCATTTTAATTAATTTTTATTTTAAAGAAATTTTTAAAAAAATTTACTAGTAAATATTTTATAATAATGTCAAAATTATTTATTTGGAAATTTAATGTTTTTATCATTAAAATATTTGTAATAATTATTATTTTTTTTCATTTTAATTAATTTTTATTTTAAAGAAATTTTTAAAAAAATTTACTAGTAAATATTTTATAATAATGTCAAAATTATTTATTTGGAAATTTAATGTTTTTATCATTAAAAAATTTGCAATAATTAAAAAAAATTACTAAAAAATATTTTATAATCATGTCATTATTAAAATATTTGTAATAATTATAATTTTATTTCAAAAAAATTATAAGATAAATTTTTTCTAATAAATATTTTCTAATAATGTCAATTTATTTATTTGGAAATTTAATATTTTAATTATTAAATTATTTGTATTAATTATAATTTTATTTTAAAAAAATTTTAAGATAAATTTTTACTAAAAATATTTTATAATAATGTCAATTTATTTATTTTGAAATTTAATATTTTAATTAATTTTTATTTTATGTCAATTTTTTTATTTGGAAATTTAATGTTTTTATTAAAATATTTGTAATAATTATAATTTTTTTAAATTATTTTTATTTTAAAATAATTGAAAAAAATTTTACCAATAAATATTTTATAATTATGTCAATTTTTTTTGGAAATTTAAGGTTTTTATTAAAATATTTGTAATAATTATAATTTTATTTACATTTTTATTAATATTTAATTTATATATATTGGAAAATTTGGTAATTTTATTGCTCGTGGGAATTTATTTATGGTTAATTTCTCTATTAACTATCGAATTTATCATGTTTATTACTAGTTTTTTGTGAACGTTTTTAACTATTTTTTTTTTAAAAATTATTAAAATTTACTTTATTTATTTACTAGTTGAAAAGCCTGTTGAAACAGGCTAATGCATGTTTTTATCTATAGGTACAATAATAATCATATTTTAAAAATATTAAACCTCACGTTAAAACAAATCATCCTCATCCCTAGCAACGAAGGAAGCATTGGCATTATATATAAATATATGTGTGTGTATGTATTCCTTTTTTATGTGTATTTCCCCATTTGTCCCAGAAAAAGACTAATGTACATAACCAGATATTTTTGAGAATATAAAATCATTCAAATCACAAGGTTCCGCTTCAAATTTTTAAAAATATTAAAAGCAAAAAAAGTTATTAAACTTTATATTTACTATTGCATAATTCTATGTTTTTTCAATTTCTCCGCAAACTCTTAAATTATTTGTATTTTATGTGATTTTCGAAAATTATACACAGTAAGTCGTGTCTTTTTTATGCGGTTTCCCGAGGAACCTATCTTCCACATAAAAACAGAATTGACTATATATGTGTGTGCACAAATGAGATATTACAAAAATTATAATATATACTACTCATGTTTTGTCAACAATATATTTGTTGAAATAATTATTCTAATGTAGAGGAACATGTTCAAGATTCGATCTACTCTCTTTACCTAGAAACTCCTTCATATCTCTATTGCAATGAGTGCTAACTGAATTCTCTTTCAATACTTTGCAACATCATATCAATCCATTTTCTTATAACTGATTAAGTGCACCAGGGTTTCTTAGTTTCAAGAACGTGTATTTCAGAAACCTTTTTAATTATATCTTTTTTTGATTTTTGCTGAAATGCAAATGACTATAAAACTTTCATATCACGTAGAGGGAATGTAAATTGATTATGTCTTTTTGAAATCAGTAGTTTTTTTAGATTCTAGTACTAAATATATCGATGTACTTTCCATTTCAATAATATTAGAAAGCTCATGTTTTGAAAAATTTATCTGTCGTCAAAACATTTGAATGCAAAGGCTCATTTTGTAAATTTAGCATTCTGTAACTTGAACTGGGTTTGTGATATTTTCAATGAAAATTTAGATCTTAAATCTTAGGTAAAATCGAACCAATGTTTGACCAAAACAATTTTATCTCCGAACGTCATTACATCATAATCATATTCTTCTAATTCCGAGAATAATTGGTGTCACCGGGATTCACATTTTCACTTCTAGTTATTTCCATCATAACATTGTTGTTTAACCATTTGAATTCTTTTAAAACAATATTAAGGCAAATTAAAAAACACCAACTTTTCAGATTAGCTTTACAATTGGGATATATTCCCATTGGTAACCTCCTATTTTTCTCCCCACACTAGGGCATATTTTGCGTCAGTAATGGCGTATCCGTGATAGCGTTCATTTTTGATTATCATTCATCCAAATGCCTCTTCCAATACAGTTTTACTACTTTTCATAATTAATTAAAAGAAATATTCACTAAATACCCATTTTAAAATTATTTTTTCACCTTCTACCCAAATTAAAAATTTTATTCACCGTCTACCAAAATTTTAAAATTTACCAAATAACAAACAAATATTAATTTTATCAAAGTATCATATAATTCAATAAATAAAAAACAATGTCAAATTGATAAAATTTAATCGATATTATTTACATATTTGGTTAATTTGGCATCTACTTCATTAGTAGCCCGGAAGAAATGGATGCAGGAAAATTGTTTACAACTACAGGTTTTATTCCTTAAATTCTCAGTGTTTTCACCCTGAGAATAAGAAACATATCACGTCTCGATTTAACACATTAAAGCTTGTTACAATATTTAAATTTGGATAGAAGGTGAATAAAAATTTTAAAATTGGTAGAAGGTGTAATGCCCCATAATTAAAATATGTTTCCTTCTTTCACCTTTTATATCGCCTTAAATTTTTATAATACAATTTTGTTAATGAATTGGAGTTTTTTTTACAAACAATCATTAATTTATGATGTACTTTTGTAACAGATGGGATTATATATCCAAAAAAATTGTTGTTAACTGTACCTCTGAAAATATGTGAGCGAGATTTTTTCTTGTAATCTATATTGCTAATATAATTTCTGGTTAGTAAAATAACTCTATTTGAGAAAAAACTAATCCAGAGCTGAGATTGATAAGACAATCATATTCTTTCTTCCATTGTCTAACTATTCTGACATTCAACTTCATTTCTTTTTTTATTCGATTTTTGAGATTTTATTCCTCGGTAATACCTTTTTTATGTTCAACCGAATAACTTTTGCCATTTTCAGACATCTATTAACCCATATATGTCCCTTGGGTCGTTACTGACCCAATTGTTTTCATAAAGATTTTATTGTTTTGAGAATTAAATTTAAAAAGTTTTAAAGCTTTCTCTATTATTTCAATTGTTCTGAATAATTATTTAAATAGTACAGTGCACATTTGATTTTCAAAATTGGCCAGCAGTGAAGTGGTAAAAAAATTAAAGACATTTACAAATATGAGTATTACAGTTATACGGTATAAATATAATTATATATTTTTTTATTTTGTTAGAATAGAGTAAATTGAAAGTCAAAATTATAAAACTATCCTAATATCTACGCGTTTGTATTTTTAAAAAAAAGCTATTACTGAATCAATACGTAGTGCATAGTTTGTATTTCATGTAACTTGAACAATTTTAATTTTTTCAGCATACCATTATGGCGTATTCAAAATGTTTGAGTACTTTCACTAATTACCCGGTCCCAAAAACCTATTCTAGCACCAAAAAATAGATAAACAAAAAAATTTTTTTTTTTATAAGTGACATAATATTTTCTACAAAATTTGACTATGAATCAGATTTATTTAAGGTATTAACAAATTTAATTCATAGTAGAATTTTGTAGAAAAATTATTATATCACTTTTAAATAAATTTATTTGATCGATATTTTATAATTATTTAATAAATATATTTGATCGCGTTTATATAAAATTAAAAAAAACTTATTTTCGGTAAGACGGCATTAATTGTTTTTATATTTTAAATTTATATAAATTTGATATTTGTCAAATATAATTATTTTTATTGTTAATGAAAAATATTTAATTTTTTACTTTGTAAATTTTTAGTTATTTATTAATTTTATATATTTTTAATACCTTAATTTTTCTTAAATTCTTTACGTATTTAAAAAAAATTAAAATTTTTAAAATTCCATTTTTATTGATTTTATTTTTAATATAGTTTTTTAATGTTCAATTGACATATACTCATAATTGCCATTCGCTTGTGACTTTACTTAACACTAAATAAACAAATTGCCGATTATTCTTAAAACTTATTTGTCTTTTATTTATCAACATCATTTATTTTAATAACAAAAATTTTCTTGCTAGTTAGCATGTTTTATTATTTTTCTGGGTAGCTTAAAATTTTCATTTTTGAATCCACTTGATAATCATTTTAATATAGTTTAATCAATTTTGGTATGAATTAATCAATTTTAGCATCAATTTGTCGTTTTGAATGTTAAATAAAAAAATACACTATTAGAAATTATAGATGACCAATGTTAACCCTGTGAGTGCCAACATGATTTTAAGATGATTAGCTAAAAATGCCACTCTGCTAGAGGAAAATAGAAATTCACTTCGAAAACTGGACTATTCTCAACATAAAGATATAATATATAGCATAAATAATATTTCTATATCTTATAAATACACATTCGGAATTAAAAAAACCATAAATAAATGTCGACAAGTATGAAATAGCGCTCCTTGGCACTCAAAGGGTTAAGGATTTTATTGAAAAATGTTTATAAGTAAAAGCGAATCCAATTTATTAATATTACAAAAATTGAATAAATCTCGATTTTAAATTATAATTTCAAATGGTTTTAGTATAGAAATTATTGAAATATAATTTTTATAAATTTTATACTATAAATCAATTTCTAGGAAGTGACAACAAATTTTTTTGTCAATAGCCAAATTTTCAATTTAGAATTATCAATCAACTTTTCCTATTCTAAGTTGTTTTTTTAATGTTATTTAATAATTTTTTAAGAACTTCAAATGTTCTAAAATAATATTTTCAATCTAATTTGAAAACTAGCGGATGTTTTAATTTTCAATTTTAGTATTTTTTTCCTTTAGCTTTTCTCGATGATATTTTTCAAAATATTAATATTTAACCGAGTTGAATCATAAACTGGCTTTAAAATGAATAGAAACTGATCTTTTTAATTCTCTGTGGTTGTGCTTATAGGCGGATTTCAACTACAGAATTTGGGAGGTGCAAATTTTTTCAGTCATTGTTTTACAAAGATTTAAATATGCACCAAATGTAAGTCCCATAAGGCTGACATTGTAGAGAAAAATGTGTTTACCTTGCATAACAACCTTTTCGTGACTGTTCTTATTAGCTATTCAACATTGTTGTTGAATCTGAACTTCCTTATTAGTGCTCAACTTAATTTCAATAAACTCTGCAAAATTCCCCTTGTTAAAAGAATCTTGTGATTCATCTATTCCACAGAATGATAGCTCTTGTCGCGTAAAGAAAATGGACAAATTTGAAAAAACAAATCATATAATTTTTGTTCTCTTCTTTCAGATGCTGACGTTATGGATTAATTTCAATTTAATGATAAATCTTTCATGAAACAACAGACTTATAAAAATAAAAGTAAGTTATAGTTATAAACCTACTTTTTAAAATATAAAATGATGGTTTCTTAGTAGCAGTATCAGTGTTCAAATGTCTCTTAGTTTTCTTTTTATATTCGATTTCTGCATTGTCATTGATTTAAAATTTATTAATTAAAATTAAAAATACTGAAAGTTTTTAAAATGTTTTCTCTTTAAAAAAATAATCGCTAATTTAATATTTTGTATTTTCAATTTTCATTTAAAACTCCAGAACTTTTTTAATTTAAAAATATTTACTTAAATTGATTTAATTATAATTTATTATTTACATTTTAAAAATAACAACACAAATTTTTTAATGATTTTTAAATTTCTAAGAAATACACCGAAGTTAACAATAGACTTCCGATTTCAGTAGCTTCTTAAATATATCGCGTTGGGTATTGAATGTGATAGAGTTGTCTCTTTAAATTGGAGACTTTTTGAATGCTCTCAATGACTAAGTTTTTTTGAAAAATATTTTTTTCGTTCTTTAGTTGACATTGTTAAATTTTCCAGCAGGATTCAGATGTTCTTTAAATCTTCGGTCCAATGTTTGATCAGTAACGTCTTTTACCTTCACCGTTGATCTTTCTTTTTAATTTCCTTTATCTTCAATTTATTTTTAAATTATCCATCAATATTTTGATTTATATTTAACATGCGATATTAATGATAGGCTAAAAAAGTAAACAAGATTAAGAAAACTTAATTTTTATTTTGACATGATCAAACTTTCTGTTAATTTCTAAGAATCTAAAGCCTCTGCAACCGTGAAGTTCGATAATTTTTCCCTGTATCCGATATGGTTTGTTTACCTTTCTTGCATGAGGTCACATTCACATTTATATTTCAAATGATCAAAATGATTGATAAATCTGATATAAACTTGATATTTAAGAATTTGTTTAATTTATTGACATGGTTTACCAAATTTTTAATAACAATGCGGTTAATTGATGCTATAATCCGGTAAGTTTAAATATTTAAATCCAATGCAGTAATTATTTTATAAAATTGTGTGGTTATATAGAAAATTTTAGTACTCACTTAAATAAATAAAAAATATATATTTCCATAAATATTTATAAGAAACAGGTTGAAAAATAATAATTCAGTCATCTAATTAAAAATAAATGTGAGAGAATCCGCTATATTATTCTCATAATTACTATAGTGATAGAAAATCTGAAAAATTAAAGTTTTAAACTTTATTAAAGAATTTGCGGGGCCTCTTAATTTTTGGGATATCTTTCTGGCAATTTAGGGACCGTGGCAAAAAATGCAGTAAACATTTGACGATCAAAAACATCCAAATAATATATTCGTTTATTATCAAATAATATAAACTAAGAACATGCATGCTTGATGTAGTTAAAATTCCAAACAAAATTAAATTCCATTGTCATAAAACGTCATAAAAACAAATCGACCGTACGTACGTTCCTATGTAGTTGAGTTGAAAATGAATGTGGAATATCGAACTGTAATTGTTACATGTTTCGTAGGTACTTAGAAACACAAATTATCCTATTTCTTTGAGTAAAAAATATTTAAATCTATATTTTAATTACGACCTATTTTTTCTTAAATATTTTTATTTTATTGTAGTTTTCGTGGTATAAAGTTAAAGGTAAAAAAAATTGTACTTTTTCATGATAATAAGTAGGATATGGATATAAAGCGAGGTGATAATAAAATGAGTTCAACTGTTGTCAAAGCTTAATTTTTAATTAATTATATTAATTAACGAGCGATTGGACAAAATGCACATTTCTCTACTTTTTATTAGCATAATTTCTAATCACATCGTCGCGTGTTTATGATCTGGATATTTCAGTTTCAACTAATAACAACAATAAATCAGGAAAATTTTCATTATTTATAGTACGTGGTGCGCCCAAAAAGTACGTACAATAACTAGGAAAGCAATTGAATAAAAAAACCAAACTTTTACACAATAACATATATAGGCATAATTTTTCAACATACGAACAATTTACATTCACACACACTATTGCCAGCGCTGAATCAGTTCAGAGAATGTATTTTTGAAGAAATATAAGGACTGATCATGCTGGAAACTCTCAACCTCTTCCCTCAGATCTTCACCATTTACAAACTGTTTACCGTGCAAATGTTAATTGATATATCTGAAGAGGTAAAAATCATTGGGGAGCAAGGTCTGGACCGTATGGATGGATAATGGTCCGATAGGTAAGATCCACTTTCCTCCAGAACTCGCATGGATGCTGCACTTTTGTGGATTGGTGCGTTGTCATGGAGAAACCAAATTGGAATGCCCCGTTCTTTGCGTCGAGCATGTCGGCATTTACACACAAGATCAAAGTAGTATGCAGAGTTGAGAACGCAAGAACGCCTCACCATGCTGTTGGAAAATAAGGAGGTTTGCTTGAGAGCACTCCAGTCACTTCTCTCACATCTCTGATGAAAGAAAGTGGGTAACAAGTCTAGACACCAGCTTTCTCACTCCCAATTCATGCAGTATTGCTTGTATGGTTCACATTCACAGTATCAGCCAGTGCCCGCGTTGTGATTCGACGATCTTCTTGCAGTAAAGATTCACACTTTTCTTTAATTTTGTCAGAAAAATCACATAGGGTTAGGTCCTTTGGTCATCAAAACCTACTCCCATGTTTAAACAGTGCAATCCACTTGTACATTGCTCTGCGTGATGGATAGTCCTCGCTATGTGTCTCCTCAAATTGAGAAAAATATTGGTCATTTGGAACATGGCGTATTACCAGGAACTTTATAACGCTGCGATTTTCCAGTACATCAATCATGACTTGCACCAAATTTCCAAATGTCAATAAAAACTGTAATGATAATTTAAAACAAACTACACAAATTAAACCTATAATAATATAGCTACAATAAAAATTTGATTGCGTGACGAAATAATATTTCCTTTATAGATATTTCACGGACTTATTGGGCGCGCCGCGTATTTTTGACATTTTAATTGTCTACTAACCATTGCGTTTTATGTTAAAATCAAAATAACAAATCCCTATTTCCAGAAGTAAATAATTGGTTAAGTAAAGTTATATAGTCAATTCTTTTTTCATGCGGTAGATACGGTCTTCAGAAAACCGCATTCAAAGACACGGCCTACGTTGCATAAATAGAGATACATTATATAATATTAGAAAATCACATAAAATACAAATAATTTAAGAGTTGGCGGAGAAATTGAAAAAACGTAAAATTACGTAATAGTAAATATAAAGTTTAATAACGTCTTTTGCTTTTAATAGCTTAAAATTTTGAAACGGAACGTTGTGATTTGAATGATTTTATATTCTCAAAAATATCTGGTTGGTTTAGGTTTGATAAATATTAGTCCTTTTCTGGGCCCAATGGGGAAAAACGCATAAAAAAGGAATTGACTGTATTTGAATATGACTGTCGAAAATTTGTGCCAAATCGAATAAATATTGATCTATAATCGGAGACTTCACAAAAATAAATAAAATTCTAAGTGAAATAAAACAGATCAAGGGTTATCAAAAAGGTAAATTATTTACAACTTCTACAAAAATTTAATTGTATCTCCTAAACTTGAAATCAAGAATTTAATTGCTATTATTGTAAATAGTTGTCCTCTTCTGTTTAATTCTATACGACATCAGTTCGATATCACATTTAATACCTGTATTTACTAAATAATACACTTTAACTTGTTTCGTATAGCAGGGGTGGGCAAACTTTTTTGACAGCGAGCCAATCCAAGAAATTTATACGAGTTTGCGGGCCAGACATATTTTAAAGTTTAAATTTTAAACAATACAAGGCATGGTTTGGTATACTTATTATATTTTATAATATAAAATTCGAGGTTGAATGATTCAAAAATTGAAAAAAGTTTATGGTTTTGAAAAATTTTAGTTTTCCAGAACTCATGAATATGAATTTAAATAATTTTTCGAATGTCTCGGGGGCTAGAAAATTGTCTTTCGATTTTATAATCTTTAAAAAAATGTCCTTTTCCTAAATAAATTATTCCTATAAAAATAGATCTTGACTTGTAGCATTTCTTTAAACATCGTTTTAGCAATCCTCGAAAGTTGTAAAGTTTCTCCAGTTGGCTCACCTCGTTTCTCCCCTCAAAAAACCGCGGTTCATTAACTACTCTTCATATTCTTTATGATTCATTGATAAGGTATATTCAATAAGGATAAATTTATTAGTTAATTTTTATTAATATAAAAATTCTATGATTAAAGTTTTAAAAATAGACAATCATTTGTCATATAAATATGCACCTAATCCAAAAATTCTTGATATTATAATGCTGATGTTAAGTTATGGTTTATATAGTGTAAACCTGCGGCTGTTTATGGTTTTTACGCGGCCTTTTTTATAATGTTATTCAAAAAACTTATTTATTGGCAGTAATACCCATCATGCCATGAAAAAGAAAATTTAGTGGAGGAAACATAACATTTAATATAAAATCGGGAATTTTTAATAAATGTATCGTGGAAGTAGTGGGTAAAAATGTGATAAATGCAAACACTTATCTCTTTCTAAAAAGAACCATAACTTATATAATTATGTAATTAAAAATATATAATTAAATCAACACAAATTCAATTTCTATTTAATTTACTACTTGATTTAAACTTTCATTCATGTAAATCAGGCTTCCGCAAACTTTTTAAGTTGCGCCCCCATTTTCAACATATTTATTTTTGGCGCCCCAGACTTAATAAAATATCATAACGCTGATATAAAAAAGACTTAAATAAAATAAACATCTTTAAAATAAGCAAAGTGTATTTTTCTATTTCTTGTAAAATGAACAAATTAAATATTATGAAAATAACAGTTCTTATGCTTTAGCAAAAAAATAATAATAAATATTCAACGAATAAACCATACTTCGTTGGTAAAATCTAACAATTTTAAAATATTCTGGAAACAAAGAATTACTACATTTTGAAATTTTCTGCGCCCCAATCCGGGGGCCCGCCCCTAGTTTGTGCATCTTTGATGTAAATCACAAATATTATTTTAGTATTAAAAGTATAAAGAGATTTTTCATTGTGTGTTATACAGAACAACCTTGGCTTCATTTGTTTTTCTAATCTTTTTTAATTGTATTATTTAAAGGTTATTATCTATTTTGTTATTGAATGAGAACTCCAGAAATTCAGGATTAATCACCTAAATATAATCACAGCACATACAGGGATTTTATTTCCGATGTGATTAATAAATAAATTAATATATAAATATATATGTTAATCGATTTCTAAATTATAATTGAATTTGGAAATATAATATTATATAGATTAAAGATTATGAAAATTAATAAAAATAGATTAATACCAAAATCTATATATAAAAGTTTTATTTTTATCATTAATTTCGGTTATCGTAAAAGATCTTATTATCATCTAAAAAGAGATAAGAGAAGCGAACAAGTAAATAAAGTTTTGACGGAATAAATAAAGTTTAACCTTAACTCCCTTCTACGATGTCCTCTGTGTGGTAGCGTTTCTATCTCTCCATATTTGGCATGGTTAATGCCGGCTTCCTTGGCAAATGTCTGATTTTTAAACCGAATCAATTCTGTATTAATAAGATAAATTTAGAATTATTTCCCAACCGATGAAGACATTGTATGGACTCGAAAACCGACAGAATCAATTATTGAAACGGAAATCGAGGTTTCCAATGACATAATTTTAGTCTTTATTGACGTGGGGGGTCAAACTAAAGAGCGACGAAAATGGTGTCAGTTGTTTCACGACATGAAATCTGTGCTGTTTCTAATCGCCTGTAGTCATTTCGATGAGGAATACATGGATAGGTTTACTTTACAAAAACGCAATAAACTCAAAGAAGCAATGTTCGTTTTTGAGGAATTAATCAACCAAAACGCTTTTCTTCGCGTTTCAGTTTTGTTATTTTTTAACAAAACCGATATTTTAAGTGAAAAAATAAAATCCCACCAATCAAACATCGGGAAAGATTTCCAGGATTTTCCCGACGAATCCGATCCGTATAATCTCGTAGATGTGCAAATGTTTATCGTCGATTCATTTGTCAAATTGATTGACAATCCCTATGGCAACGACAAACGCGCGAGTTATATCCGTTCCAACTCTGTGTCGGGAAACAAACGCGTGGTGTCGCCGGTCCCGATGCAAATTCCGAAAAGAACGATTTACCGTCATTTCACAACTGCTGTTGATAAGAGTAACATTGAGAAAGTATTCATAGCGATGAAAGATACAATTCTGCAAAATAATATCCGTAAAATTATGATGAATTGAGTTTTTTTATTCCTATTTTCCATTGGTTGCTGTTATTGTGTGTGTGTGTGTGTGATTCTAATTGTATTATAATGCTGCTATCCCCCCTCCTTCTGTGGTCTCATATTATGCTTATGACAATGTTGATTTTTACCGTAATTTTCTTTTTTCATTGCACTGTAAAGCATAAGAATCCTGTAATTTTTGGCAGAACAACAGATACGATATTTATTATTTTTAATAAATTGTTTTTGAGTCTTTATTTTTGAAATAAATTTAAAAGTTTATTTTAATTTGTTCAAAGCGAAATAAATTATTATAGTTTGTTTTTTATGTTTAAAAAAATTAATTTTGGTTAAAAAACTGCATTTTAATTGAAAATGAAGGCCTCGCACGTTAATTTAATTTAAGTTCGCTCAAAGTTATTTATTTTAGTTCCTGATCTACTCTAACTTCTCAATATCATAATATCTTTTCCTAGTCTTCTCCGACTAACTACAATTCATATCATCTCAAGCTCTCTTTTTAGTGTCTCTTTTAAAACATTGTAATTGTTGGTACACAATCTTTCCTGAAATTTGAAGTTAATTATCTGGTTAATTGTTTTATTAACTCCCCAGCTTTTCTGTATAACTCTGGTCTTTACATGACTAGGGTTTTTCTTATCTCTCTCGAGTTTTCCATTATGGAATTTATTAATTTAATTAGTTTGTTTTTTGCTTATAACTTTTCCTGAAGGCTCCTCACATAATTTTTATTATTATTTTCAAGTTCGTCTTTCAATATGGCGTTCAACGATACCCGTTTCACCAAATCAATATTAAAATTTTTAATTAATTTTGATGGTTTTTGTCACCAATTTTATTTCCGTGATTTTTTAACAATCCCAAAAAATTGGTGAAAATATTGAAAAAGAGAATTATTGAAGTGAATTGAAAATATCATTGCAAAATTGATTAGTTCAATAGAAAAGTCAAGATTAAACGAAAGGTAACTTTTATAATTGCAATACTGAAATTCAGAAGAGTGAAATCAGTGTTGACCAGATAATTTTACAAATTGAGAAGCCAAAGACAAGTTGAAGGTATAATGAGTACTACAGGAAAATCCAGCTATATCAGTAATAAAGATGAAACACTTGTATCTATGGTTACTGCTAAATGGCAAGGAAGGCAATGATTACACGAGTTTCCAAAAACTACCAGTAAATTAATATGGAGGAGATCCGGTTGAATTTGTCTACTTCATGGCGGATTACTATATGTACACCATAACTAAGGGTGGGGCCAATCGATAGTGATGCAAAGGTTACCGTTATATTTGAAATGATAAATGACTTCAACAATTAATCTACCATCATTTATTTTAATCCTGTCTTATTATTCTGATGTTTTTGTAAATTATATATGTTAGTATGCAACTCATTACGCCAAGATACACCAAGACGACTATCGATGGACATAAAAAATCATAAACTAGAAAGATTAACAAGTACCGACAAAAAATACCCCCAAAAGCAGTGTCGATTTTGTGTCACTTCACAGGGGACTATCACACAGAAAAAGATATTAAAATTTATTGCTTTAAATTTTAAGTGCATTATAATTATAATAGCTTAAATAGTTTAATTCGAATTAGTATACAAAAAACTAACAAAATATTTCTACGTAATTATAGTGAGTATAGGTTATAATGTATAGTCGAAACCTCAATGAAGCTATTTGTTGTAAGTGATTTTTCAAAATTTTGTTTAAAAATATTAGGTAGTTTTTAAGTTATCGATATTTGTTAGAGTATTTTTAAGCGTGTGTTGCGCAACTTTTCCCGTTACAGTAAGCAACTTTTGTGAATTACGTAGCTCTTAAAATGCGTTAATTTATTTGCGTTTTGGCAATAGCCTGAAAATTCAACACTTACGACAGAACATAACAATGTGAATGTTAGAAAATTGTAAAGTTTGTAATTTTAATTATTGATCCAATTTATATTGATATTAGAAATTTTAAGTTATTTAATTAATTTTTGTAAATTGAAAAGAATAACTTTTTGTATTGATTTAATTACATTTTCATAATTAATTATTATTTTATCAAGTTCTTCAAACGTAATCGTTGAAATAAAAACATGAATTGAAATCATTGCACAATGTTTTGAATCACTAAATTTGTTTAAATATTTTGTTTTAACCAATCAAATCTATTTGAAGAAAATAATAATTTTTCTAGATTTATATAAATAATAAATTTTAATAAATGGATTCTAATCAAGAAAATATTGTAAGCGATAATAATTTTGACAGTTACTATGAAAATATGGACCACCAAGTCCAGCAAGGTGATGGCGAATATACTCAAGAATTTGAGCAACTTTCGCCACTTCGTGAACAAGTAAATTTTGATTAACATCTTTTTATTTATAAAAACTTAGGATAGATTTTTGCCTATTGCAAATGTATCCAAAATAATGAAAAAAGCAGTACCAACAAATGGAAAAGTAATCAATTTATAATTTCAATTATTGATTCTAACAATGATCTAAAGTTTTTTATAAATTAGTATGCATAATATCTATGATCTAACCCTTATGACACTTCTACCACCTAAAAATACTAATTTACATTTTTATTTTTTTCACTTTTAGATATCGAAAGAAGCAAAAGAAATAGTACAAGAATGTGTTAGCGAATATATTAGCTTCATTACTAGCGAGTTTGTAGTTTTTAGCATATTGAAATAGTTAAATCGATTTTATTAGAGCAGCTGAAAAATGTCAGCAAGAAAAACGGAAGACGATAAATGGGGAAGACCTGTTATGGGCCATGGCAAATTTAGGATTTGAACAGAGTGTAGAACCACTTAGATTGTTTTTAACTAAGTATCGTGAGGTAATATTACTCGTTTATTGAAGTATAATCCTATGCTATAGGCTAATAAATTGGATTCATCGATTATGGACGACAGCATTGAAATGGGAAGACACATGGACAACAATATGGGAAATGTTGAAAATACAATTTATCTGAGGGATAATATTGAGTATGTTCAGAGTGAAGCCGGTCACGACAGTACAACAGCAACAGGAACAATTACTCTTAGTACCGACGGTTCATCATCAGGCAACATTTATGTAACTTATCCCACCAATGTAAGAACATAAATATGGAATTTACCTTAGCAATATTGATTCAGCTAAACACAATCAATGGATGCAATAACAATGTCGACAATTCCAACCTGTGAACGGGGCATTTCCTCATCAACCGACTCATGTCAATATTTAATTATAATTGTCGAAATATTCATAAAAATGTAATGTACAGTTTCAATTGAATAAAGTCGTATTTGTTATTTATTTATTCAAAACATTTTCACTGGCACCCTCACTGATAAAGATGTTGCAAACAGTCAATTTCTGCCAGATTGCTGCTGCTTTGTTTTAAAATTTTGAGCAGTTGCTCAAGCTCTGTAAATGTGCAATTGATTAAATTATATATATTGATTATTTTCGGCTTACCCGAGACGGCGTGATCTGATATCATCATTTTGACAAAGCAGAATCTCTCGACTTTGGACAGTTCAAGTAATACTGACTGCATAAATGATGCTACTGGCGCACCGTTATGAGTACAATAAATCAGCAGGCTCGATATTATATTTTCTAGGATGAATCCGTCAAGTTTCGTACCGATTACTGAAATATAAAAATATTAGTAATAATTTATCTATGACAATGTGATAAAAATTACTGCCGTGTATTGAGTGAAGCAATGAATATAAGGTTTCGCCTGCTAGTATGTGATATTATTATAGTGTGACCTTGCATTTCTAAAGTGCTAATTGATTGTCATCAAAACGGGCTATGTTGAATTAATAGTTGTCCACCATTAACACTCATTTGTTGTGCAAATGTAATGAAACCTTCAGCGCCCATTTTGGGACCACTGATTTAGAGCATCATATTTTATATTCTGTCTTTTGCCAATGTTTTTATCTCTACGGGTAATTATTTCTACATTTCTAGTTTTTGATTATCTTCCAAATTATTACTTAACGCTGAGCATACTTTTCCTCTATTATCATATTTATGCTTTGGTTGCTTGGTCAGGAATTATAAAGGTACATAAGACTCGTCAAAAACTAATTAACTCAATTAAAGGCTGAGAAATTAGTATGTTTTATGCGGAAAACAGGTGGTATTTGAAAAGATAATGTAAACAGCTTCAAATTGAAGGGCGTCACATTAAAAGGTATAAAAAGATCAATAATCAATATATTAGCACCTTATTGATCACATAAATTATTATCCAAACGGAAAACAAAAGTAATTTTTGAGAATCACATGTAAAGGTGAACTTAAATAGTAAAAAAAGATAAAGCGAACAGGTTTCCTTCAGTTATATCTAAACTCATTAATTCAGAATGCATATTGCCAGATTTGTCAAAGAGTTAAGAAAATGACACGAATGTTTTATTTAGATTTAAAATTGAGTTATGGCAGACTTTCTTAACCCTTTCTAAGGTGGTGGCATACTGTACACCATTTTAAACTAATAAAAATATCTAAGTGAAACGCTGTCGCTAATCATTTTTACTTTTGGTACAACTACTGACATATTTATAGTATTTGAAACCATAGATGTGTTTTCCCGCTATAATTGTTATCAATAAACTCTGAGTGTTACATCACTTTTAGTTTCCTTTGCCTTAGAAAGGGTTAAACTTTTTGCATTGACGACCCCATTTATGATTGTGAGATTTTTCGCGACCACAGAAAAATATAAAATAAAGACAGAAACATATAAAATTACAAAAATTATATGCCCTATTTTTAGCAATAACATAAATAAAAAAGAATATTGAGCAATATATATCGTCGCTGGTATATATTCGAGCCAGGAAAATTTGGCCATCTTAGTTCGTTCGAAAATATTCGAGCGCAGTCGTTAAGTGGTTAAGCATACAGGAATTAAAGGAAAAAATCGTTTTATAATGAGAGGGATGTGCTTGTGTTTTACTGCTTAACAAATCTTGATGCAACATTTACTGCTGGACGTAAAACCTCCAACATTTTTTACCGATGAACGATATTGGGATTTGTGCTAAACTGAAAATGTAAAGATATGTGGTGTTGAATGGTAGAAGAACATTTAATAACATATCAGAGATTGTTTGAAATGCAATTCTAGTTCCGATCCAGAATTCAGTGAAGGGCTTTTTCGGAAAATCTAGTTTTAAGGTTGTCACTCAAAAGTTCAGCAGCCCAATCGAAAATGGTTTTTGAATCAATTTGCATTTTTAAGAAATAAATTTGCCAAAACAATTTATTAATATTAGGCAAAATAGTCCATTTGGTTTATTTTATCAAATCCTTAGTCCTGGTGATGAGGAGACCTTCTCTACACTAGGATGTTGAGTCTGACCAATTATAATATCACGAGTCTGAGTTGAATAGATTATACCAACCCTACAGCGTTGCTCAACATATTTATTGGTTTTAAACCTCGACATTCCAGCCCTACTGCAATAATCAATCATTTCTCTTGCTACTATACTCAAATAATAATAACAATAACAACTGGGAGGAAACTGAATTGGATTTGGAACCGAAATTGCGGAATCCATCAATTAATGCATTTAAACCAGCAAAAATATTTATACACTTTATATATCCTGAATAAATCAAAATTTGTAAATATAATAAAATTTTGAAACAAAGCAAAAATTATAATTTAAAGCATTTAGGTTTATATTTTGCCTAAAATGGGGAACATGGTTAGATTCTATTATGATTAAGAAATACTTCTTAAAAATTCCCAGAAAGGTGCCGATTAATTCATTATAATGCATATCCGTATATATATATATGATTAGACATTATTGAATACAATATAGATAGGCAATGAGTGCAATAGCAAATGTATGTTAAAAATTCATATTAATAAATCCATAAAACTTACACGAACGTAAATTTTTCGGCTCAGAATCAACCAGAAGTTGAACTGTAGATTTCCAGTCAGACTTTATACGAATGTTATTCAGCTCTTTATCGAATTCGCATTTTGTCATTGGTTTGGTTCTCGAACGTCCTATTAAACAACCTACAAATATAAACAAATCCTATCGGGAAAAATTATTTGTAACTACTGGTATTATCAGAAGATTTTTCTTCGCTGTCAAAAAGTTCTGAATGGGCAAGAAATTCCCAAGTGCTTGAAAGATCTTGGTGAACAACCTAGAAAGGCTAATAATTACCGCTACGACAATAGGAAATATGTACATCGCCGTCTTCTAGTTTAACAAGAGATATTTCTTCGAAAATGCTGTCATCGTGTGAATTGAATGTGTCGATAATATCCTCATTCATTTCATTCTGAGAATTGTTCTCATTCGATGGCGATTCAATATCACATTTATTTTTCTCCTATATCATCTATGAAATGAACTGAAGAACAATTCGTTTACCTCTTCTATCAATGTTTCCACTTCGTTAAGTTCATCCTTAATTTGATAATGGTTTGGTGAAATTTTCAGCGCCATCTCGAGATCAGAAACACTTTTATCATATACCCCGATCATCTGGTATTGCAAAGGGAAAAATAAATGAATGTGTAATAACGATATGAATACAAATTCTATGCGATCTATTCTGACAATTCAACTCATGATTCAATAATCTAAAAGTTACTCAATTTGTATTAGTCATATTATTTGCTTAGAATTGTATATGTTATAGTAAGTTGAAGTATGTTAATAGTAGTCTGCTCGTATAATAGGAAAATTGTGTAGCCCATCCGCGTCTCCTATAAAATCTGTCTCTGGATAGCTGGGTGAGTGTTGTATTATAAATATAAATCGTAAATATTATAAATCAAAAACAAAATAAAAATGTAGTCCATTATATGAAACAGAGGTTAAATTATTAAGTACATAATTTTTTATAAAACTTGACGACAAATCGCTTTTAGTAGAATTATTTACGACCATAATTCAAATAAATAAGTAAACCATTCACGAAGTGTTTATTTATTGCAACATTTTAGGCCTAAATTATGCCTTGTTTATTTTAAAACGACATTTAAATGATTTTTCTGCATTTGATAACTCTTGACCGTTTTTGCGAATTCCACATTTTTGTTGAAATGATGGTATATGAAGCACCGGTATCCACTTGAATTAATAACTTGAACTCTGTTTTATATAATATAGCCTATATTTCTCTTAAATTGGCACCAATTATATGCTGAGAAATGGAGAAAATATTGATACAATCGATGCTTAATTCTTCAATAATATAGTGGTATTCATTCGAACAATGCAAGACTTATAACATTCAACATTTTTTTTTCTTTGGTGTTATTGGTAGAATGCATGATTTCATTGGATGCATCGATCGTCTTGTCATTATAATGAATTTCATTTGATACAGTGCCATCGATACAAGAATGATTAACGGTTGAAATTTGCTCTATTGAATGAATGCGATTAATTGTAGAATTGACACTTTGTTTGATTGAAAGCGATTTTTAAAATTTTCGTTTTGAAACTATTCTCATGCATGTTTGCTATTATAGCCATTTTGATGATCTTTTCCTGAAGCGAATCGAGTTTCTTGAGGCTGTCGAAATCACAACCTTTTGCATATTGTCTTAATCGAGATATAAATTCCGTAATTGATTCACCGACTTGCGGTTTTTGAAAGTAAATTTTGGGGCGTTATGCAATTATAAGCTTTCTCCTAGGACGTAAATAATTCATAATTTCTTCACTCATCTCGACAAAAAATAAATCATCTATAGGTTTTAGACAAAGTACAGCCATGATTTCCGTCAATTCAGCAATTCCACAAATTGCGATGAAGTTATCTCTTTTTACGTTTCAGTATATTCCCACTTTTCGGCATGCACTTGAGCTTTAAAGGAGAATATCCACACGGCTGCTGATTTTGCTTTTGATAGATCTAACATTGGAGTCGTGATGGTTGTTATATTTTGCCATTTAAGATATAATACGAAAACAAAGAAATGATTTAATTAGCGAGAAGAGCAAACAAATTTGGAAATGGCCTAATTATTTATTTGAATAATGTTTATATTTAATAACTCGCTAAAATATTTCCCTTAAAAATGACGACATACTAGGGATTACACAATTTTGATTTTTTATTTTACAAAATATAGTTTTCAAACGAGAATTTTCGACTATGGAATAGTTCTCTTCAATTTGTGTAAGAAAACATTTTGAATGTGAATTTGAAGACTCTGATATTATTTTTTGTGAAAATTATTTGTATTCAGATTCTCAGTAAAGATTTGGATACAGAAAATTTTGCAGAATTAGTTATTGAAACAATTTTTTGATTTTGTTTTATGTTAATTAATCTTGGGAAATGGATACGGTAATTAAATATTAATAAATTGTCAAAATAATTTTAGTGATTAAGGTAGATTAACCACTTTCATATCTTATATTCTTTTTTTGTTTAAGCCAAAAAGCTCCAAAGACAGTTTTTAAACAATTTACCTACGAAACATTTTCTTAAAAGAATACTTTACAAAATAAATTTTGTGTCTTTTGTCTTTTAGCGTGTATCGCTTTTTTGAATAAACGTTTAATTACTTTGAAAAATATATATTTTTTGGATAAATTATGAAACAGACAAGGTTCGATCTTGCACAAAATGATACAGATATAAAGAAATCGATGTTAGAATTTTATGAACAGAAAAACATAAATGAAGAGTGTATTAAAATTGTTGTATTTTGTTTTTCAATATTCTTTGATATTTCTTGAGAAATGCTTTTCTCTTCTCGGGCGATAAAAAGTCGAAAAATCCGGAACACTACTCATGAGATGTCATTGTCAATTTATAATAAACATTCAATATAATATTATAAGGACTTTTTTTTGTTTTCCCCTGTTATTTCTTTATAAATGACATAATATTTATATTTTCATAAAATTACAAAAGAAAACAGATTTTAAAGTAATTAATTATTTAATAACAAAAAAATAATTATATTACCTTATATGCTTTACCCCGACGGAAAAATGAAAGATGAGAATTTTTATCTAAATCAATTGCAATAGTACAATCTTCAATAACTTTCATTGGTCTTTCCAAAACCAAATTACAAGCAGCTCGATTTCTATAGCCAATAGGATTTGATGGCCAGCCGTCTACCAATTTATTATATATTCCCAAAGCATCTTCATATCTTAGCTATTTAAAAAAGAAATGAACTAAAACACTAGAACAATAATCAATATTTAATCAAATTATTAGCTCGAAAATCAGTGACGTAACTATAAAATTTAGACCGACAAGAAACAATTATTACGAGGCTTTTTGGCAGCTGAATATTTTGAAAGCAAGTTTAAATAAATATAAAGAAAGTTTGTATAAGAAATAGTATGCAATTTAAAAAAATAGTTTTTTTCATTTTTCAAACCTAAAAATTATCACATTTTATATTTATTATAAAATATATTTTATTGTTTCTTTCTAGCTTTTTCGTAGGAAAATTTGTCAATAAGATTTGTAATATTCATTTTTCTAGTCTGTTTATTATAATTTTATATTGCTAGAATAGCTAAATTATTATTAAGTTATAATTGATCAATTGAATTTCTTTTATGAGTGTTGAGGTTGATATAAAAAAATAAAAGCACGGAAAATGAAAATGAATAAAAACATCAAAACCAACTAATAATTTGACAATTAATATTGATCGGTGGAAACTGGTATGGTTGAACGCCAAATCTAGAGATTAAATCAAATATAATAATAAAAATTGTTTACCAATTATTAAATTGTTTTCGAAAAACGGCATAAAAATGAGAGCTGGGGAATCGATAGATGGTCGAAGAGAAATACACAAAAAGAATTATTTGAAGCGAGGTGAAGTTACTGAAGCAAAAGAAATAAACTTAAGTATAAATTTAATCATCCTAACGTTCCAGACAAGGTTTTCACCAATTGATCTATCTGCCTTCACGTAAAACAAAGTAATTTATGAAAGAAAAACGCAAATCGTGTGACAATTTGTGAATTGTGTTGAAAATCAATAAACGTATTTTGTACTGGGTTTTGGTTATTTGATTTTTAAAAAGGAACACAAGATTAACAGACTTGCTAAATAATAACCTCACAATATTTAATAACCGCGTCCTAACGAAACATTTAGCTAGAGCTCAACCGATTAATTGGTTGCCCATCCAGAGCCGACTGTTCAAGATAAATAAATTATTCACAGATAACGGGGAATTACTCTGACTTACAAAAAACAGAAGTCAAAAGACAAACTTTCTGGATAAATATAGATTAGCGACGAAACAAGACGTGCATCACTTAATTATATTATAATACCCGGTGCAAATATTAAGCGTATTTAGAAGAACCAAGAAAAAATATCCAATTATGACAAGTCATGTTTAAAATGTCGAATAGCCAACAAAAATTAAAATTTATACACAATCGGCACAATCGGAGAATAATGCAATCGGTCAAGCTCTACATTTAGCATATTTTATCAAGTGGTAAGTCACTTTCGGAATAGATTGTGATTCTAATATTTGATAATTTTTCACGGTGTTCAGGTCATTAATAAAATTATAATAAGTAAAAATTAATATAATAAAATTATTTATAATGTCAAGAAATATTGTTCTCTTAAAATCAGTGTATAAAAGGTTTTATTAGAACAAGTTTTGAGTTAATGATACGATTAAATTAAATAATATTTTTTATAAAGAAATAATTTTCTAAATCTAAATTTGACTAAATGTGTCTTCTACTGGAATCCAAGACAATAAAGAAAACATATAGAAATTTCCTCGGTCTTGTCGATTATTATGTCAATGTTTTAGTGTAAATTTTTAATTATTAATAGCCACTCATTACAATGGATGTTTTCTACACAAAACCTGAATCAATTTATGGACAATCATTTTTGTTGGTTTTCCATGAGAATTTAACCAAAAGCTTGCAACCTTATTAAACAGTTGAATCTCTCAATCATTCAGTGCTAAACCAATTCATTGCAATATCAATTGAAAATGTTTAATCTACAATTTATTTCTGAAAATGACGATCATTTCTTTTAGAATTTAAAACCTGATCAGAACATTCTTAATTTGAAATCCTAAAAAATTGTTCGATTTTTTACTATCCCAATTATAATCAAGAATTAAACTAAAGCTTTACTATTGAACGATAAACAAAAGAATTGATCCCTATGGCAGTTAACATTATTCAACACTAAGTTAGAAAAGAGTGGAAAATATGGTGCTATTTGATGCATATTTAAATCGATTTATAATATTATGCAAAGTGAGACCCAAAACTAATAAATAAAGATTTATTTGTGAAGTGCTGTTGTAAGCTTTTTATTTACTTTAATCAACCCCTAAAACTTATTAATACAATAGAAAATTTATGCTATTCTATCAATAGATGCGTTATCATTGTATAAATAAACACAAGAGTAACAATAAAATGGACTGTACGAAACAAATTCATAATCAAACGGGTTCATTATCAACCATATTTGCAATTGAATGTTTTATTTATCTTTATCAGCGTTTGAGCGAGAGGTTTGGAAATAAATATATAAACCGCATTATTATAATAAATATCTAAACATTATTTCTCAATAAATGCTATATATATATATATATATATATATATTTATATATTTATTTATTTACGTATAACTGAATATTTATTTATTAAATTATAAAATTATTAATACATGCTATGGGCAAATCAATTCAAAATAATACCTCTTTAAATAATTGGTTGCCGTGATCTTTGATCTTTATAAATTCTGATTCGGATTTACTGTCAATGGCATCAGATTTTGGATCTTGAATTTCCTTTACTATCTGATTAAGAGAACTTGATTTAGAAATAAAATGATTCTTTTTAAAAAATTATTTTTCAAATTAAGTGCCAAATCAAAGACTAAACTTCCACTACTCAGGGGTTTCTAGGTGGATTCATAAAACAACATGGTAATGCTATTAAAGTTAGACAAAAAATATTTTATGATTGCAAAATAGCATTAAAATTAATTATACAGGGCGCTATTGAACACAACGATTTTTCAGATTACTAATTTGGTAGCGTTTTTTGTAATATGAATTTTATGGTAGGAGAAAATTTATTTGTTTGGCCAAGTTTAAATCCTATTATAGAATTGTAATCCAGTGTAACAATATTTCCAATTATATTGAATTTTTAAAGAATAAAAATTTTTCTGATTGTTACTTTTTTAGTTTAGAAAATGTTGATTATTGATTAAAAATGGAAAAAATGTGCAAAAAAAGTGTTAATGATGAGTACATGTAATATAGTTGTAATTTCTTATTATTTAATTTCTAATGCTATCAAACCTAATACTGATTTAAAGTGTAATTATTGATTTAAAAGTGCAAAAATGTTTTAATTAATTAGTTGTGATTTTAGAAAGTTTTCTTTCAAATTTTACGATGAATTGATTTATAATCTTTAAAAAATATAATAATCATTTCTTACCTCTTTGTCATCCCGTTCTTTTTCTTCAGAATTTGCGACAACAAATGTCCTAAATTTTATTCAAATGTCAAATACAAGAACTCGATAGTAAAACTTTTCGGAAATTTTTTCTTTCGTTTCATCTTCACTCGAAGTTTCATCATCTGATGCAATCTCGGTAATAACCATGCGTTTACCGTCCTTAAGCCTTGGCTTAGATCGTTTTTCAAGTTCTTGAAGACAAATACTCAAATGGTTCTAGGCAGCATTAAGAGCAATTAGAATGATTCTATATTTACTTCTGCAAACTTATTATTAGGACTCAGCTTAATAATTTTTCGGCAATCTGTGATAGCATCTTGTAAATTGTGAATTTCTGAATAACAGCTAGCTCGTCTTTGTAAGGCTGGAATATGGGAAATTAGCATATTTTTGTTAAACTGAAAATCATCCACAGCTTTATATTATAGCTTTAAATATATTATTTTCTGATAAAGAAAAGATTCACGTTGTTCCCTTTAATATGGGTCCTTGGGTAGCATATTCACTACACGAATAATAACTCTATTTTTTATAGAAATATTTTGCAAGTTTTATAATGATATTAATGAAGATAAAAATTATATTACGGTTGTAATTATATGCATTTTCCATGATTAAAGTAAATTTTAAGGAAATATTTACTATAACTTATATATTAAGGTGGCCCAAAAAAACCTTTTTGTAAAATTTTTTTGGATCATTTTGTTTTTTATGTTCCCTTTGACTTAAAAACACAGAAAAAATTTCATGAATATATGACTTCCTTTAGTACTGCCTCATCGACATTGAAATTTTAAATGAATTTGAATGCGAGTATGTATATATAAATCACACAGAAAATGCTAGAAGGTTCTAGAATAATCTATACAATTCTAGAAGGTTCTATAAAATATCTAGAAAGTTCTAGAATCTTCTAAATATGTAGGAAATTTGAGAAGGTTCCGGGAAATCCTAGCCAGCTTCACCAGTGCATTTCAATTTAGTTACAAAAATCAAGTATTGCAGCAATATAAATATCATTCATTTAATTATGACTATTAGGTCGAAAACTCTTGTTCATTTATTGGTGAACCTTCTAAAAGTTTTTCTGAACGAGTTCTTCCTAAAGAGACAAATGTTTTGAGTGTGTGGTTTCATTTACACAAAATTAATAAAGTCCCCAAGAAAGATGCTATTTCTTATGTTATGCAAAGACTGTTGAGCATCTGGGACAAAGTGCGTATCCCTACGGCTAAAAACAGGCTATCATTAAAAAGTTGGAAGTACTTATTGATAAGTACCGAGAGGTTGGGAAGAAAGCTAAAAGAGGAGGCTTAACGTGCAAAGGAAGCAGATTTTGCTAGCTTCACACCATCCATCTTTGGCATAGTCCACTGGTAGTCCATTTTAATGGGAAGTTACTTCCTGTAATAGATAGACGTCCAGAGAAGGAAGACCGTGTCGCTACCCTCGTTTCTGTATTAGGTGTTGAGAAGCTTTTGGGTGTGCTAAAAGCTAAACAAGGAACAGAGAAACTAGTTTTAGAGGCGGCTGCAAATATTTTAAAGGATTGGCGAATGACAGAAAAGATCTCTGCCATGTTGTTCGACACAACTGCGGCAAACACAGGTCACATCAATGGAGCATGTGCGATTTTTGAAAAGAAATTGAGTAAGAAGCTTGCGTACAGACATCATATACTTGAGGTGATATGTGAAGAAGTCTTCAAAAAGACATTTTGGGGTAGTACAACTGAACCGGAAATGCTGCTATTCAAACGCTTTAAGACGTTTTGGCAAAAAATAAGACAGGCAGAATTTAGTATATGCCACGATGTTCGACTGGAGAAAAACCTCAAGTCATTAAAAGAAGTCATCACATTTTGTTCAAATATCCTACAAATGAAACACAATTCAAGATATTTGCCAGGTGAAGAGTACAAAAAATTTCTGACTCTCAATGTTATCTTCCTGGGAGGAATTTCACCCTTTGAATGCACTTTCGTGTCCAGGAGCTTATCACCATGCAAGGTGTATGTCTAAAATAATCTACATCATAAATATTAATCTCTGCTTTTCTGCTTTCCACAATTTTTTTTCATGACTGATGCTTGATACATTAGGACGATTCAACCCGTGATGAGTGAAACCTTTGAAATAACTTCCTTTTATCACTTAAGCTTAACAACTAGAGGTTGCGCGGTTTGGTTAACCAGAAACCGAAACCGTGGGTTTATGGTTTTCAAGAAAACATTTTTATTAAAATTCATAATTCTATATATTCAATATTTTAATTGCCACCCGCCTATATTTATTCAAATTTAAGTGTTCTAATGGTCTTATTTCTTTTTCACTCTTCCGTTTTTTTCTATTCTCTTTAAATTTTGTAACGTTTTGTTTTTGTTTATACTTTGATTTTTTTTCTTTTTGTTTTGTTTAATTTTAATATTTTAAATATTATATTATTTTATGTGTCGATTATTTAATAGCAATTTAAAACCCTGAAAATCGAAAAGCCGGTTTGGAAAACTTGAAAACCGCGGTTTATTTGCAAACGCTATTCACAACTAATTATAAAAAATTCAGAATTGTCAAATTGTTGACAACTATTGGTGGATAAATCGGTACTTTTAAATAGAAAGTTTAGATTTTTCGACAACAATAACTTTAGGTAGTTAAGTCAAAAATGTTTATCAGAAATGAGGAACGAGGATGAACAATAGTTTTACAATACATTTATAAAATTAACAAAATCTTGCCAATACTCATAAAAATTGTCGAATAATATAAAAAATATACTTATAGAATCAGAGTTACGACAGATAATGTCTTTATTCTTTAATAATGGATGACATAAACATAATAAAACAATGAAAACTCAGATAAGGTATTTTATAGTGTACCTAAAGTTAATTCGTCTAAACATTCAATTACACGCAAAAGCGGATCAAAACAGTATGTAGGTTCATAGGATCATAACACTGTCGGTCCTATTTGTCAACATCTTTCCATCTTCATAACAACAAATACAAAGAATAGGGATATATTTTTGGAAGCGCTAAACGTTTTACCGATTTTATTCCGTGATAAATAGAACACATTAGAACTAAAATATTTTAGCGAACATTTGAATTGTTTTCCTTGTAAAAATTCAATTTGAAAATCACATTTAAAACAATATACTAAAGAATTTGAAAATTAAAAATTTTGTCTTCTTCATTTAAACTGATGACAGATAGTAGAGACAATTTCAAAAATATTCACCTTTAATGTTTGATGGATCTTTTTTTAGAGTTATAGACAGGTCACGAATTGCTTCTTCCCAATTCTTTTGTTTCATATCTGGAATGCAACATTTAATACCATATAAATTAAGTCTTAACTTGAGATTATATTCAAAATTCAAATGTTAGTATTGTAATGTATTTATTATTCCATAAAATAGCAACTCATCATTTGTTATTAAAAATTGCAAAAACATGCACAATTAGAAATTACCAGTGGCCCAGAACTTAGTGCAATGTCAATATTTGTAAAGTAATTGTAAAACACTTGCGACATAATGGTTTTAAATTTTGTTTAAATTTTCCCCAAAAAAACAAAGCATTTTACTGAAACGCAATTGTGGGCTATTCAAAATATCCTGCAATATCCATGATTAGAACAGCTGCTTTGAAGTTAACAATCCAGAACAGTTTTAAATTAAATTGTTCATGGATAAAGAAATAATATGAAAGAATGTATGTTAACCGCAATATGCCACTAAAGTGACCTGGGCGTCATAGACTCCTATAGAATAGCTGTATTGTCAATTATAAGAGTCGCATAAACATGGACCAATTACTCAGCACAAACGCATCAGGCCACAAGAAGTTGTGGCGCATCGGCAACGTGAACTAATGGTTGTAATTGCAAATAAGTTGAATGGCGAGAGAGCAGATTGAATGGATGGAGAAGAGTTTGATCAGAATGGAATATCCATTCCACACGATGAAGAAATCCACGCTCTCTCCATTCATTCCATGAATGAGTAATATTTTCCGCACGGGATAACGGAGAATAATAAATCTTGTACCATTTTGAGCATTATTAATTAATTATTTTTAAAATTTTGTTCATTATCATAATCGACTGTGCAAAAGTTTTTTATTTTCTGTAAAGAATGGCATTACTACTCTCTCCATTTTGCTTTGTTATACTCCACAATTTCAATAATGCTTATAGTTGTAACATATAACGTCATTAATTCGATGACTATAAATTATGTTATAGCAGTGATAAATTAGATTAAGGTTTTTGATTTCCATAGACCAATGCTTATGAAACTTTTTGATGCTCCAGCCGCTTTCAAAAATAAATAGAAAACTGGCGACTGCTTGAATTTCATATTGAGAATACGGAATCGGTTTTGTGTAGCATTCCTCACTATCTGCGGGGAAGCGTTAAACGCAAATCATTCTTATGCGCGATGACCTTGAAAGTGGTCGCATTTTAAATAAACCAATGAAAACCGTGAGCTTGTTCAGGATACAGTAAAAATACGGTTCAGGTCAATTTCGCCCCATTTAATTAAAACTGATTTATATTTAATAACTCCCGGCCATTCACAGCCATATTACTGGACGAGGTGGGGTAGCGAGGGGGTGACCTCGGCCCATCATTCAATAAGCTCTATCATAGACCATTTACCCGCCCCCCTTAATAATTATACGCCTAGCAATGAAAGAAATGATACAGAATAGAAATAAACTGACAAACTAATCCCCTATTATTGTAAACTGCTGAAATGGGCTCAATTGACAGGCTGCGAGTGTAGTAAATCACCGCTTCATCCAAATCTCCTGCTTTAAAAGCCTAAACAGTCAAAATTACATTTAAACGGAATAGATCATAAATTCACTTCATTTCCCTTTTCTTTTTCTAACACGGCAGCTTTTTCTCTTTCTACATTTGTCATTTTTGCCGTGTCGACTTTATCCGATAGGCCTTTACTATTTCTTTGTGACGCCGGTTTATCTCTCCTCTCGGTGGCAACGGACTTCGACGATTCTTCTTTCTCTTCCAAAATCATTTGCTTCTCAAGTTCGTCGGCAATTCTTCATTAAATACAAAATTGATTGGAAATTCAAAACAAAAAATTTTGTTAGAAACTTCAATTAAAATTCATTAGGAAAATGTGATTCAATTTAGCGATTAATAAAAAGAGCTCCGGAAACTTTTCGGCGAGATATTACCGAAATTGTAGGATAAATTATTTGTCAATTCATTGATTAGTGGAGTGTTGCGGCTGTCTTTAAGGAAGCCCCGGAAAAATCGATGGAGAAGAATGGGAGGGGTAAATTAAAGGTTTTGAATCACGGGCATACTGTAAAACTGTTTTTAATCTCAGTCTAAATTGACATCGCAATTAGCTATGTAAATAAATTTTGTTTGAATATTCAAAATCGATTTGAAAAAAAAATATAGCAAAAAAACCAACTTGGACCATTCATTGTAATCTTTAGGTTTGCATGATTTCTTGCTTGGTTTTCCACTATGGGTCTGTGGTGGGAATCAATTTTTTGGAAATTAGTTAAACAACAAAACCTTTAAATCTTGATCATTACTATTTCCAAGTTTCACGCTTTGCATTTTTCTTATGGGAAAATTATTATTCACTTCATTATCCCCATTTCCCGATAGCATGGGCTTCTTAAGTGATTCATCGACGGAATTTATTTCATTGACCCATGACTAAATTAAATATAAAAAATATAGCAAATTACTGTTACATTCAACTTGAAAATCACTCATTATTTCTTCTTTAATTGAAGAGTCTAATTGATTAATGGACAACATTTCAGTGGCTTTTCTTAAAACTCGACTAAAAATAAATAATTTTAAGAATTTACAAACATTATTATACCTATCAGGCGACAACTTTTGCAATCGCTTTTCACAAAAATCTTCTAAATGAGGATATTTTCCTTCTTCACCAGATCTGTTAAATCAATTTGAATTTTCAAATTAGTTACCAAAAATACAATAACTATTACTTGAGAGTTAAATAGATTTTTTCTAGTTCCAGAACATTGGTACACTTTTCAATATGATCATAATCCAAATAACTGATTGGAATCTTAAACGTTTTAGAAAGACTTTCACAAGATTCCATCTGTTCGTTGCTATGAATAATTTTAAAACAAAAGCGACTTTAAATAATAATAATGTAATTTATTGATGAATTAGAGTGAAAGAACAAATAATTTAATTAGAATAAAAAAATATGCAAATTACCTATGTAACTAAGATTTCAAAGTAAAAATTAGCAATAAAATTACATAATTAAAATACATAAAAGTAAAATAGAATAATTACAATTGCAAGAAGATCAGCACGGAATTAAACAAAAAACATCCATAATTAACAAAAAGGAAACAAATTTGACAAAATTTTATGGCGAAAATAAAAATATAAAATAAGAAAATATCGACTTAAAATTATTTTTAAAATATAAGATAATAAAAAATAAATTTAAGGATTGAATATTATACATTGAATGAAAACGACGCGAAACCCATTATTAGTACTGGGTACATAAATGGTGTTGGGCCAGAACGTAAACGGCCTTGAAAAATGTTTAAATGGATCAGAAACACACACGCAAAAATAACATGCAATTTAAATAAACCTGGAAACACCAATTAAACCACATAAAATCTGAGAAATAAAAGAATTAAATATAAAATAATAAACATAAAAATAAATTAAAATATTAACAAAATGCACCAAGATCCGCACGATACCTACACAAATACAACAAGAAAACACAACAAATTCGACGAAATTGAAAAAATCAATTAAAGTTCATTAAAATGAAATTTAAATCGAAAATTTTGAATTAGTAATAATTCAATAAAAATTCGAAATAAAAAATTATAAAAATAAATCAAAAAATATCAAAATTAAAGAATAGAATTTACTAGAAAATAACAAGGTCGAATTTTGTTTTACTGCATCAGATTTCACACGTCATAAAAATAGGTATAAATACTGATCCATTTTCACATTTAACTTAACCATTTTGAAACCATTTTTCAAACCATTTGAAATCGTTTGTAAATCTTATTTTCAAATCGTTGTGAAACTATTTTAAAACCTTATTTTCAAGCTATTTGAACTAATTCAACTGATTTTAGGTGAGAAATATTTATGTTGGAGCCCTCTTTCCACGTCACGTTCATAGCATCTCTGTAGAGCTCTGCTTGATGGCGACGTGGGGAGAGAGGCATTTATGCTTTCTGTTATGATATTTTATGCTATTGTATGAAAATTTTTGGAATGGTTATGAAGGGTAATTCTGTTATTTTGTCCTAACTAATAAATATTGTTAATATGTATAAATTGTTTGATATATATTTCTTTTTTAAAACTAAATTAAAATGTCGAAATTTTTCCGGCCCACAGCCGACACATAACGCAAGTAAATAAAATCTACATAGTACAGAGGCATGTAAGTGCGTGGAAAATCGCCAATGATATGTACCCGTGAAGACTCAGCGTGCGCAACGCAGCGGTCGTAACGTCAATATTATCCCTATAGCTGAAGCGAGAAATAAGGAAGAAGTCTCTGGCTGCTTCCTCGTTTCTCGGTTCTGTAAAATCGACCTAAAATTATGTTACATACGGCTTAAAATTATCACACCGAGTAGTCCAGTGGGCACTCAATAAATATAATATGAACACAATATGCGTCTAAGGCCTATTAAAGGGAAAGGGTACTTGGGTTAAATTAACTGAAATCGTTGTTATAACTATTTTGGATTAACATTTTGAAATAAATAAAATTTATTGGGAATCATTGAATTCGATTAATTTGAGATTATTGATAAAAATTAAAATAACCATTGAGTGTAAAAGTAAAGTGTTTTATGGCTAAAAATTAAAGTAAATATTGGGTAAAGATAATTTAAATGCTCGTAAATTATTGATTAGGGTAATGACAAATGATTTCATCAATTAAATTATTATAATTCATTTCAATAAAAGTAATATCTGATCTTTGAGTAAGAACGAGTAATGTATTGATCTAATCAACCCCCGATAGAAATGAAAGCAATTAAGAATCGAATTCATTGATTTCAAATAAAGATATGTATCAATTAAAAGTAAAATGATTCTCGAATAAAAGTATGGAATCCCTTAATCAAATTACTGATTCAAATTGATGTAAAGACACGTAGTTCACTAATAATTCATTTTGATAAAATTGAGGAAGTGATTGAGAAAAATCAAGCGTTAGATTAAATCATCGATTAAAATTAAAATGAACAAGAATAAAAATATCGTTGATTAAATTGAATCAATTTATTGGTAACAATAAAAATGATTAAATTAGTTCAGATAATTATTGAGTAAAACCCACGTAAACTAGTTTTGGTAAAGTAAAGTATCAAATAAGAATAAATAATATAAGCTCCTTAATGAACTAGGATTAGAGGATTAAAGATTAGAATTACAGATGGATTGAATAACCGTAAGACAGTTTCTTTAGTAAAAATCAAGTAATTTTCGATGTAAATTAAAGTAAAACTGGATGCACGGATTTAAAACTATTAGCATTAAAATCACTTTGTGGGCTAAAGTAATAGTTGATCCAAATAGCCTTAGGGAAGACTATTAGAAACTGGAATAACAGATGTCGATATTTATTACTGATAATACAATCTCTTAATTAGAACTAGAATAGTTTATAAATTTATAAAATAGGTTTCTAATTATCATAAATTCAGGATGTACAGTAAATTAAGTAGCAGTAAAATGAACGAATTATTACGTAAATTAAATTAGTAAAATTGGAAAAATCAAAGTTTAAGACAAGAGTGAATTTATATTAATATCACATTAAATTCCACATAGCGAAGTTATTCCAACAGAAGGGTATCGCATCTATTTAGAAAACTCGGTAAGCGTAGAAGTCTTCCTAAAATTTGCTAATAAAGTACATTTAAACTAGTCAACGAAATAACTTACCGGAAATCGAGATAATCGAGTGTAGGCGAACATTTGACCAGTAATTCTGAAAATATGACACGAATAATACAATCACCGGATGTAAACAACGTAAATCACCTTTAGTCAACCGCTTAAGTTGTAATGGTAAAATCCGCCGGAAATCATTCGCCCACCAGGATACACCCACACGCGACCAAGTTATCTCGGATCAACATCCGGCCTAAATCTTAAAGTTCGAACAACGGTAATTAAAGTTAGTAAACAAACTTTAAGTCAATGTACAAATTCCCTTAAGTCAATGTACGAGTATCCGCCTACATGAAAAAATCTTAATGTTAAGATGCATATATCAAATAAGTTAAACAGCAGGTTATCTCATCCATGTGATTAATTATATATCACCCCATGAAGAAGTACACCCAAGAGCCAGGTCGGTAAAACTTGTAGATAAACCGCTCACCCGTTTCACAAAGTTACGACGGAAAGTGACGCTAATAGAAATCAATAGGATTAATTTGTATAACACCCTTACTAGTAACATAGACACAATCTGCTTGCTAATAACTTAGAATAGTAAATCAATCGAACCTAATAACAGTAATGTTTAGACATGTCGCCCAAACGAACTACCCGTCGAGAGACCGCCAGACAGGAACAGACAGGAGTCCCGCCGACCACGAGGATACTCAACCAGTTACAACTATCATGTCTCTCGGAACGGCAATATCCAGCTGCGGAGACCTACCTGCACGCACAGGAGCTCCTCACCCAATGGGAAAGGGTGCAGGAGCAGGTAGATTTACAGGTGGTTAAGGCAAGGATGTATCTCGCGAACGTGGTGGAAGACATCCTTGCCGGGCGGATTGCAGTCGCCTATCCACCTCACCCAGTTCGAGACACCAGAAGACCCTACACCGTTGAGGCTCTCAAACGGAGCCTGAAGAGATATTGTCCGGACGAGTAAACCAACAACGACAGACTTTATGTAGTAACTGATTGAAAATATTAGAAGATTACGTGTTATTTCTTTTTCTTATAGCTAGAGTTATTCGTGTTTTGTTTAATGAAATAAACAATTATATAACTTGATCAATAATAAATTAACATCATCTATTTGATTGTAGTAATGTCTTCCTTACAAACCTTACAATCTGAATTGAACCACGTAAGACAGACAAACGCGGAATTACACACGCAGATTATTCAACTCACCCGCGAAATACAACAGATTAAAGCCACCTGGAGGGAACCAGAAAAGGTAAAAACACTGTACCACCGCCTGACCGCAGCACAGAAAGGCTGGGCAGAGGAGCGGCAGCTCAACCAGAGCCTGCGCACGCAAATTCGGGGACTCGAAGTCGCCCTAGCAGTCTGCCGGGAAGGGGAAGCGGTAACATATCCGCTCGTCTTCGCCCCAACCCAGATGCCGCAGAAGAACACCCAACCAGTGGAACAATCTACCCTTCCAGTAAACAATCGTCGACCGGGACGTAAGGAACGGGCCCGACGTCGAGCAATCCAGCTTCAAAATCATTAACCTGCGAACATTGTGCGCGTTGTTAAATAAATAGAGTAGTCGTGTTTTAATTTAATTTGTTACGTTGATATACCTATATGCCAACATTCGCATCATGTCGCTCAATCTTAATTTCATCTCTCCGTAGGCAGATAAGAACCTAATCTTGAATGATCATGAGGGACAGAGCAAAGCGAGCATAGGTCTTCTATCGACAGCTCGTGAACCCGAGGGTTGTCCGAGCAACTACAGTACTAGCACATGGTACTCAATTTTTGCGGACAATCCACCACTTGAACACATTACCAACGTTGCCTAGCAACGGGTGCCAAGTGGCGATTAGTATCATTTTGTATGGCGTTACCAGGGCAACTAGAAGGATAAGCAAGATGCGGAACCCTGTAACCCACCAATGGGAAGATTTTATAGAGGACCATCATTAAGAAGATTCATATCAGATACTTGTGTAAGAAAAGGTTTATCATTAGACGGCTGCCAGAAGTGACGTTAAATATGTGTCCTAATGAGCCGTCGTAAGTAAAAATAAGCCATATTGTCATTACTGTTAATATCCTGATGCTCAATTGGGCCCAAGAGCTACAGTAGAAAGTTTTTTGCACATTTCATCCTTTCGGTCCCTTTAAATTTTAACAAACACAATTTTAGCATTATCGAAACATTACTAAATTAAAAATATCAATTTCATAACTATGTTGGGCCCGAACACAAATGGCCTTGAGAACTGTTTAAATGAATTAGTAATACAGCACAAAAACCCAGCACCAAGATAACTTAAAATACAATATACAACACTAACTAAACATTTTAAAATCTGAGAGAATATGAATAAATATAAAATCAAAAAACATAAAAGTAAAATAAAATAAATACAAAATGCATCAAGAACCGCACGAAATCAACATAAAAAATAACATAACAGTAAGAAAATTTGACAGTAAAATGACCATTTAGATAAAAGTAAAAATTAATGAATTAAATGAATAAAAATAAAATATCTTTTTGCTGAATAAATTTAATTAAAAATGTTAAAAATAAATTACCAATTTAAATTAAGAAATTAATACAAATTTAATTTAGATAAGAAAATAATTTCAAGGTCGAATTTTGTTTAATCGCAATAAAATTAACACGCAAGGTTAAGGCCAAATTATAGGTATATATACTGATGTGTTTTGACAAATTTTCAGTCTTATTTTTCGGAGAAAAAAATTTCATTCTTACTTTGCAGTCTTAGTTTTTCAGAAAATTAGTTGGCGTGTATAACTAGCTGAGAGCCGTGCATTCAGGCAATTAACACTGGTAAGTGTTTTGCCTTAACACGACCACTCTCGGCTAGTGTATGATTATTGAATTGATTTCACGATTTGAATTTATCGAATGTGCACAATGATTTTACAACTGGAATTTATGGAACGTGCACAATGATTTTTCGACTGAAATTTATGAAAAGTGAACAATGATTTTTCAACTTGAATTTATGGAATGTGCACCGTGATATTACGACTTGAATTTATGGAATGTGCACAATGAGTTTTCGAATGATATTTATGAAATACTCACAACACTTTTATGTATTGCCAATTGTCGTATTTGACCGAACGAATTTAACGTGGACGATGTAATATGCTGAATAAATATTTTCAACCAACAACCTTGGTGCATCGAAGCTTTTATTTCAACTACTATGGTAATTTTTATTTATTCCTTTTTCGGCCCACAGCCAAACATATCGCAAGACAGTAAAATAAAACACCCTATCGACCTGTGTAAGTGCGTGCATAATCGCCAACAGTCGTGTCCGTGAAGGTTCCGGTGTGAGAACGCAGGAACCCAAACGTCAAATCATTGAATCAAATAGCGAAAGAGAGTAGCTTGAAAGTGGGTCTTTTGGCTCAACTTTCTTGCACTTAATTTCGATAAAATCGACATAAATATTTTAACAACATTTGGCAAAAAAATCAATAACACCGAGTAGTCCAGTGAGCACTCATTAAATGTAATATGGAAATAAATAGATCATAAGGATAAAGAAAGGGAAAGAGTAGCGGGGAAAATAGCGAAATCGTTGCAACAGTTAAAATGAATAGCCATCGGAAAAAGATTAATCCGAACGACTAAAATCATGGAAAATAATGTTTTTAAATAATATTTAAGAATTAAATAAATTATGTTGAATTGAGACGGGAAATATGGGCGGAACGCTGCGCAAATTTTCGGAAATAATTAAAACCTTTATCAAAAACTGTAAAAAAAGGGCGGAACGCGGCTCAAATTTTCCGAATCAATCAAAATACTTATAGAAAATAGTAAAGTAAAATTGAAATGTTGTTCAATTGTTAGTATTGTTGGGCCAGCACACAAATAGCCTTGAGAATTGTTTAAATGCATCAGTAATACAGCACGAAAACCCAGCACCAAGATAACTTAAAATACAATATACAACACCAACTAAACACTTTAAAATCTGAGAGAATATAAATAAATATAAAATCAAAAAACATAAAAGTAAAATAAAATAAATACAAAATGCATCAAGAACCACACGAAATTTACATAAAAAAATAACATAATAACAAGAAAATTCGACCGTAAAATGACCATTTATATAAAAGTAAAAATTAATGAATTAAATGAATAAAAATAAAATATTTTTTGGTTGAATAAATTTATTTAAAAAATGTTAAAAATAAATTGCTAATTTAAATTAAGAAATAAATAAAAATTTGATTTAGATAACACAAATAATTTCAAAGTCGAATTTTGTTTAATCGCAATTAAACTAACACGCAAGGTTAAGGCCAAATTATAGGTATAAATACTGATGTGTTTTCCCAAATTTTCAACTACTACTTTGTAGTATTAATTTCAACCAAATTTAAGATGCACATTTTTTATAAATCTTACTTTGTTGTGTGATTTTTTTTCAGATATTTTCAGATCATTAATCTACAGTTATCAATATTTTCAGGTTATTAATCTACAGTTATGTTTTGCAGCAATATTTTTCAGATTGTTAATCTACAGTTATGTTATTTTGGTTTATGTACATCGATGCCCGATTTAAAATTTGTTTATATGAATGCTAAATGAGTAGTTTATTGGCTGCTCCTTCATCATCCGTTTCCTGTAAAATCGACATAAATTTTTTACAACAATCGGCTCAAAATATCTAACACCGAGTAGTCCAGTGGGCACTCATTAAATATAATATGAACATACATAGATCTTAAGGACAAAAAGAGGGAATGGGTAGCGGGGAAAATTGCGAAATCGTTGCAACAGTTAAAATGAATAGCCATCGGAAAAAGATTAATCCGAACGACCAAAATCATGAAAAATAATGTTTTTAAATAAGAATTAAATAAATCAATTTGAGTTGAGGCGGAAAATATGGGCGGGACGCTGCTCAGATTTTCCGAATTAATTCAAATACTTAACAAAAATAGTAACGTAAAAATGGAACGCGTAAAATAAGGGTGGAACGCTGCTCAAATTTTCCGAGTCAATGAAAATACTTTGTCGAAAACTGTAGAATAGGGATGAACCGTAAAATAAGGGCGGAACGCTGCTAAAATTTTCGAATTTACAAAAATACTTTATCGAAAACCGAAAAATACAGATGGATTACGGCTAATGCTGTATATCAATAAAAAAATTTTAACGCTGAGGAATAAGGACGGATCCTTACAAAATCTTAATAATAATAACGATAATGATAAGGGTAATGGTGATTATAATAACAATAATAATAATAATAATAATAATAATAATAATAATAATAATAATCATAATGATAATAATAATAATAATCATGGTATTTGTAGTAACGATGATAATAATTATGATAATAATAATAGTAGTAATAATCATAGTGGTAATAACAATAAATATAATGGTAGTTATAGTAATAAAAATAATAATAAAGGTAATAGTAGTAACAATTAATAAAGGTAATATATATAATAGTAACAATGATGATGCTAGTAATGATAATAGGGAACATTGTAGTTATAATAGGGATAAGGGTAGGAGAGGTAGTGTGTGAATATTTAACATAACAAAGGGTGTACCGGCCAAAGAATAATCATCAACACGGACGACGATAAGAAGGACTATGGGAATGGACATAACAACGAATGACATGAGAGTATAGGTTAACATTTGAAAGAGATAGGAGAATAATGGGACCTAAGAATCAAAAGCGAGCATAGGTCTTCTATCGACAGCTCGTTGGACCCAGAGATCGTTCGGTCAATTATAGCATTAGCAATAACGCTCACTTTTTGCGGACGATCTACCCACTCGAACACAGTTCCAACGTTGCTTAGCAACGGGTGCCGAGTGGTAAGCAAAAAGAATATTTGTATGGGGTTGTCTGGGTAACAACCATATAGTTTCAAAATATCAAAACCCAGAAACCCACCAGTATATTATTCTCTTGAAACCACAAAATAAGGGTGAATTGCTGCTCAAATTTCCCGAATTAATAAAAATACTTATCGAAAGTAGTAAAGTGAAAGTGGAATGTTGTTCAATGGTTAGTAGGATAATCGGATAAAACCGTAAAATAAGGGCGGAACGCTGCTCAAATTTTTCGAATTAATTAAAATACGTCAGCTAATATTGTAAAGAAAAGGTGGAGCACGGCTCAATTGTTGGTAGGATAATCCGATAAAACCGTAAAATAAGAGCGGAACACTGCTAAAATTTTTCGAACTAACAAAAATACTTTGTCGAAAACTGTAAAATAAGGATGGGTTACGGCTAATGTTGTATATCAATAAAATATTTTTATAACGCTGAGGAATAAGGACGGATCCCTACAAAAATTTAATAATAATTAATAATGATCATGGTACTTATAATAATAATGATAATAATTAGGATAATAATAATAATAATAACAATAATAATAATAATAATAATAATAATAATAATAATAATTATAATAATTATAATAATAAATATAATGGTAATTATAGTAATAAGAATAATAATAAATGTAATAGTAGTAACGATTAATAAAGGTAATACATATAATAGTAACAATGACAATACTGGTATCAATAATAGAGAACATTGTAGTTATAATAGGGATAAAGGTAAGAGAGCTAGTGTGTGAATATTTAACATAACAAAGGGTGTACGGGCCATAGAATAATCATCAACACGGACGACGATAAGAAGGACTATGAGAATGGACATAACAACGAATGACATGAGAGTATAGGTTTACATTTGAAGGAGTTAGGAGAATAACGGGACCTAAAAATCGAAATCGAGCACAGGCCTTCTATCGGCAGCTCGTTGGACCCATGGATCGTTCGGTCAATTATAGCATTAGTAATAGCCCTCACTTTTTGCGGACGATCCACCCGCTCGAACACAGTTCCAACGTTGCTTAGCAACGGGTGCCGAGTGGTAGGCGAAAGATATTTGTATGGGGTTGACTGGGAAACAACCATATAGTTCAAAATATCAACACCCAGAAACCCACCAACAATATAATAATTCAATAAAAATCAAATATTGCTGGGCACCTGATGGGTTAAAGATATAAGCTTTTCGAGACTATTTTCAAGGGATTCCAACCAGATGCGCGCACAAGAGATGCAACCATTGTGGTGGGTTACAGGGTCTCAAATCTTGCTTATCTTTATGGTTGTCCCAGTAACGCCATACAAAAAGATGCTAACCGCCACTTGGCACCCGCTGCTAGGCAACGTTGGTAATGTGTTCAAGTGGTGGATTGTCCGCAAAAAGTGAGTGCTGTTGCTAACACTATAATTGCTCGGACAATCCTCGGGTTCACGAGCTGTCGATAGAAGACCTGTGCTCGCTTTAACATTATTTGGTCCCCTTGCGTTTTAGTTTCTATTGTTTATCTATTTATTTCATCGACTTTAGGTTAACCATGAAATAAGAGTTGCTACTTATCTAACCTTTCTACAGTGTTACTTCAAATCTCAAGATGTATTAAAAATAATAAAATGTACATGGAGACCACAATATACATAGATGATGTTTTAGTTATCTAAAGATTATGGGATTGCTGGCGGATTGGAAGATCGAGCGGCTCGACGTTTAGCCCGCTCCTTCCGCCCAGGTCGACGACTGGCTGTGGACGAGGTGATTGAAGTGGTTGCGAGTGCCGATGGAGTAGATTTCGCTTCGCGATAGGCCAATTGAGCAGGAGCGAAGACTAGATGGTAGGTTACCGCTGCTCCCTCCTGACAGGCGGATAACGCTACCTCTAACCCTTTGATTTGTGTTTTTAGACCCTGCACTAACTGCTTTTCTTCTGCCCATCCCTTCTGGGCCGCAGTCAGTTTTTGGTATAATCGTTTAATTCTCGTGGGCTCGATCCATGTTGCTTTTATTTGCTGAGTTTCTCGCACTAATTGGACAAGTTGTTCGTGTAAGTTCTTATTGGATTGCCTTGCCTGAGTCAGTTCGTTTTGAAGCAATTGCATGGGGTCCATCTCTGGAATGATAAGAGTTGAATTTTCATGATGATTATTAATGATAATGAGTTTCAATCTCAAACACATTTATGGAATAAAATTACGATAATAATAAAAGAAGAGAGTTGGTCTATAATACTAATATTATAACAATAGGCTCAATCATTAACACAACAGTCAATTGTCTGCGAGGAATCGCTTGATCCCTTCTTCTGGGGAATAGCCAGGGATTACGAATACTGGCCTTTTGAGGTTCCGAACTGGTCTTGGTGACGGTGGATATCTGTTGGCTAACCGTCCTGCCACCAGATCATCTTTGACGTTGGCCAGGTGAGCGGTTGCCCTTGCCACATCTGCTTCGACTTGGCGCTGTTGTTGAAGGAGGCCCTCCAGGAGCTCCTGGGCCTGAGTTAGGATGTCCTGGGAAGGGTTGGGCTCGTCAAACGGCTTCTGGAACTGCCGCATGAATTCTTCCGGCGATACGTCGTCGCATTGGTCATCTTCTGGCATGTCAGGGTATCGCTCTTGATACACCCGATTCCATGCCTGCCTCCATTGTTCCACGACATGGGCAGGGAGTTCGATCATCGCTCCTGTTTCTCCTGAATGGAAATAAATTAGTGAGATTGGCAGTTTTCATTCAATATTTCTTTTGATAATTTAGAGGGGACGACTACCTTGTGGTTCACAAATTGCACAAAATTTCTTGTCGTTTAAAGAAGAGATTGGGTTAATTCAAATCCAAATTCGCTAAAACTCACGGGACTCGAAGTTGAACGCGTGTTACTGACCAGTCTGACGATACATTTGGAATCTAGAAGAAAACGATACTTTAAGTTACTGGGTCACGCGTCCACATGCCGTACGGGCCATCCGAGGAAATCTTTACTGATGTTCGTCGACCATCTTAACTTAAATGGATTCATCTGTTACTAACCGTTCGAGTTTGTATACATTTGGATGATTCAATGAGGTATGTGTAAATTCAACTATCAATATGAGTTAAAAGAAAAATAACTAAATAATTTTCAAGAAAACTTTTCAAAATACTTTTGAACATTCATCCTTTTCTGGATAGAACGGACATGAAGTGGTCTATTTTTTATGGAATAATAGCTAGATAATTAAACCTTTATATATAGTTAAATAATTAAACATTTATATAGTTAAATAATTAAACATTTATATATAGTTAAATAATTAAACATTTATATATAGTTAAATAATTAAACAATTATGTATCTTTGAACTAAAGTGGTTTTAATAATCACCGTTTAATTTATTTGACAAATAAAACAATTATAATGGTTACATAATCTGTACTTAGTGTTTAGTTCTTAGATCAATTAAAATACTTAAGTCAGCTGTGGTATAACGATCTAACCATTCGATGGAAGAATTTAGACGAAAATGCTTGAGACGGTCACCGATTCGGTATCGTAATTCTCACAAGATGTGATTTCGATTTAGTATTCGTCGAACAAATTTTCTTAGGTAGTCAGGACTAAGATTCTCACGTAGAACTTGCTAATTGTGTATTCATGATGCTGTAGATCAATTAGGATTGCTGCAGGTGCTTAATGATGAGTGAAAGATTGGTTGTCCTGCTTAATCAATTGTTTGGGATTTAGTTGGTACGGGAGTATCATGATGTATTATCGGGGTGACTTATTCGATCGGTGTCTCTGATTTGGAACGTTTTCTTACAAACTTGGACTTCTTATCGGCGGATGACGTGATTCCGATGTTGGGTTGCTTCTAAGGCTCGTACATAATCATAGTGGATTAGTAAAATTATTTAAACTTACGCGTCTGAGGGGCTTCTACAATATTCACGGATTGATGGATTAAATCTTCGTCTAAGATGTTGGATGAGTGCATGATTTGTCGAGTGAAAACAAATGACGTATTCTATTATCGGCGATAAATATATTGACGGATGTGCTGGTGGTTGAATTGAATGGCAGGAAGTGAATGTCAATCACTATTCGATCACAGTGAATTGTTTATATCGACGGAAATGGCAGTAAGTGAATGTTGTTTATTTTATTACTTGTAATTTTCTAATTTATTTTATTTTAGACAAGTGCATTTTCAAGATCATGCGTTCATGGAATGGTGAGTTATATGTTTCGGCTAAGTTGAATATTTTTTGATTAACCCTTTTAAGGAAAAATTCGTCGTGGTTTTCGAGCGGGTGTCATCTCCTGCACTTAGAATTTATATGGAAAATTTTTTATTATTCAAAAAAAAAATGGAAATCATGTAGTAAGCCTTCCTGATTGAACATTTCATGTAATATTAATATAAATTCTGATTGTTAAATTTTGATTTTTTCAGTAATATTGATATAACTTTTGATTGTTAGATTTTGATTTTTTCATAATTTGTGTTAATTTGTTCTAACTAATAAACTATCTTATTCTGTTATTTTATTTTTATCTAGGAATTTAGGTTACTTAACAACACATTTGGTTTCTAACTAATATATCCCGCTACTCTTGCCCGAAAGTTACTTTATTCAACTCGAAGAGTCTCTTTAGTAATAATCTAGATTAAATTTCCATCATTCGTGTTACCTATTTCTTTTCATAATTTGTCAAATCGCCAATTTCTTCAATTTAATAAATTATCATTTTAGTATTTTTATCGATAATCAAGTTTTATTCTATTTTCCTTAAAGGTCTACTTGACTTTTATCCGAGAATGAATTTAGTTTATTCAAGTTCTTTTAAATTAATGAATCAACAATTTTCATTAGATTAATCAACGGATCGGTTTTATTAACCAAGGATTTTATATTTTTTCGCTTTAATTTCCGAATTACATTAAAGAAGATTTTGTTTGTTAAACAGTGGTTACTTTAATTTTACTTAGCAATTATATCAATAATGTACTTATCTTTTTTTTCCATGACCGGTTTACTTTTAATCGGTAATAGTTTAATTTGATGAGTTACTTGTTTTTGTTCAATAATTATTCTACTTTTAAATTATAAAATTTTATTAATTACTTTAGCTTTTACTTTGGTTTAAGTTAATTAAATCAATGGATTACTTATCTAATAACTTCTATTGATTTATTTCAAAAACGTAAATTTGATTTAATTGTACCAATAACTTTTATTTAATTTATTTAAAAATATTAATCAACGGTTTCAATTTTTGGTTCAATAATTACTCTACTTTTAAATTATAATGATTTAATGAATTCCTTTGATTTTTCTTTAATTTTTAATCTATAGTTACTTTACTTTATCAATAACTTAATTGAATTAATAAGTTACTCATTTGATGGTTTCTACCAAATTACTTTGAAAAATAAATTCTATTTAATTATGCCAATAATTTTATCTAATTTAATTCAAAATAATAATTCAACGACTTCAATTTAGTTTATTCTCCGTGCCATTTCCCTTTAATAAGCCTTAGGCGCACATTATGTTCATATTATATTTACTGAGTGCCCACTGGACTACTCGGTGTAGATGATTTTGAGCCGTGTGTAATATGATTTTTGGTCGACTTTATAGAAAGGAGAAACGAGGAAGAGCCAGAGACTTCTTCCTTATTCCTCTGTTCATCTATAGGGATAATATTGACGTTCCAACCCTGCGTTCCGCACGCCGGGTCTTCACGGGCACAGATCATTGGCGATATTCCACGCACTTACACGAATCTGAATTGTGTGTATAGTTTATTTACTTGCGATAGGTGTCGGCTGTGGGCCGGAAAAATTTCGACAAAATTTTGTTAATTTTAAGAAAAACGAATTTTAACATCATAAATATGTATTAATATATATCAAAACAAAATACAGAATTACTTGATCCATTCCATTCAAAATTTCATAAAAGAAAAATACATCTCTCCCCACGCCGACATCCAAGCAGCGCTCTATCGAGTTGCGAGGATGTGACGTGGAGAGAGAGTTCCACATAAAACTAAATCTCACTTAGAGGTTTTGTAATAGATTTTTAAACAAAATTCAAAATAATTTTGAAAAATGGTTTTACAATTGGTTTTTGGTTAACTTTAATGTGAAAATGGATCAGTATATATACCTATTTTTCTCGCATGTGAAATTTAATGCAGTAAAACAAAATTCGACCTTGTTATTTTCTAGCAAATTCTATTATTTATTTTTATTATTTTTTGATTTACTTTAATAATTTTTAAATTAGAATTTTTATTGAATTATTACTAATTCAAATTTTTCGATTTAAATTTCATTTTAATGAACTTTTATTAATTTTTCAATTCTGTCGAATTTGTTATGTTTTCTTGTTGTATTTGTGTAGGTATCGTGCGGATCTTGGTGCATTTTGTTATTATTTTAATTTATTTTTATGTTTATTAATTTATATTTAATTCTTTTATTTCTCAGATTTTATATGGTTTACTTGATGTTTCAGTAGGTTTATTTAAATTGCGTGTTATTTTTGCGTGTGTGTTTCTGATCCATTTAAACATTTTTGAAGGCCGTTTACGTTCTGGCCCAACATAAAATACTCGGGGGTCCGTAAAATTGCGACCCGCAATTTCAATTGATTTCAAAATAATACATATAATTCCGTTTTCAATATTCACATTCATAAAAAGTTTCTACGGTACGGTTAAATCATCAAGGCAAAGATGGACTTAAGGTCCGGCTATAGTACATAATCAAATATCAATTGTGTAGTTCAATATCAATGTAAATCAATATCAGTTCAAATCACTATAGATCAATATGAGTTAGTAAATTCAGTTCGAATCAATGTAAATCAGTTCGAGTTAGGAGAATCAGTTCGAATCAATATCAGTTACTGTAACTCAGTTGTATTTGTTTTCGAATGAATCGCTGACGGCTTGGGTTTCGCTTTCGAGCTGGGTTGACCTTGAAGGGTGATTGATGGAAATCTGCGAGAGTCTTGTCGTTTCGTTAGTTTTGTTAATTTTTCGAATTTGGGTGAACATTCTTCTGAATTTTTGAATTTGGTTATTTTGCCTTTGCTTGTTTTTTGTTAGGCCGAGGATGAGACAGCATATTAGGAGTATCATGTTAGATGTTATACTCAGTGGTAGGATAAGCTCTATTGATCGAATTGTTGTACCAGGTTCACTTTGTTGCTCGGCTTGTTTTCCTGGTTGCTTTTTGATTGATAGGACGATTTTTTGAATTTCTTGGATTGATTTATTATTGGGGTTTGCTTTAGCTTTCTTTTGAATCTGCCTGGTAATGATCTCTAGGGTTTTCTTTATCTCTCGGTTCTCATTTTTTATGTTAGCTATCTCTTCATTATTTTCCAGTAGGGTTTGTACCATTGTTTGGGTTTTTTCGGTATTCTGTTTCAATTCGTCCTTGTTTTCTTTTGTGGGGCATTGCATACATTGGAGGTTTATTTGTTGACATTCCTCATTATTGGGGTTTCCGCAAATTTCTTTGAAATCGGCACAGGTGCTGTCTTCTCTTCTGAAGGGTTGGGATTTCTCGCATTTTTCTAACGGATTCTCGGTATTGCACTCCTTTATTATTATCATCATTATTATCCACAGGTTTGGGTTCATAACTTCTATTTTCGAATACATAATCAATTTTATATTTATTTACAAGATTATTTCGTTTATTTACAGTGGAGTTTAGCCTTTTTTACTCTTTCTCTTTTTCTGGGGTTGAGTGTATCTCGCACTCCTCTTTAGTTTTGTTTTCTGAGAATCTCATTATCAGGACTTGGGCTTTTATTAATCGCTCGGTTAATTTTGGGAGTTCTTTTAATCGTTCTTTGCCTTCTTTGATTATTCTTTGTTGATTATGAATTTTCATTTGAAGATTTCTTTCTTTTGTTTGTTTTCTCTTGAGTTGACGTTTATAATTGACCCGCTTGGTTGTTTGTTTTTCCAGCTTTCGTCTCGCTTCTTGAAGCTGTTCGGTTAATGTTTTAATTTCGTCCTGAGCTTGTTGGTGACTTTCTTTTATTTCTCTGGCTTCTCTACAACTGTCTTCTAGTTGTATTACGTATCTTTGTTCGCTTTTTCTGCTATCTCGCATTCGTTCTGCTTCGGTTTTCCAATAGTCTTCCAGGATTACACGGGTTTTTATTTCAGCTAATTCTCGTCTCAATCGTTCATTTTCTCTCTTTTGATCTCTGTTTTCTCCCATGCTAGATGTTAGTTTTCGTTTTATCGCATTGGTTAACTGTTTAGATTGTATTAGCTGATGATTTATCCGGGCGATTTCTGATTCTTGCTCCTCCACTAACTCTTGCCATTCCTTTCTTTCGGCTCTCCATCTTTTACTATAATATCTCAATGGGTCTTGCTCGATTGGTTTTACTAATTGAATTGGGCTTGGTACGTATTCTCCGTCTTCTAGATTCATTCTGATTTCTACTTCATTCGAATTCATGCTAAATATACATCGATTACAATTTTTGTTTTTTATCATTTTTATTATTTTTGTCTTTTTACACTTTTTACAATTTTCTCTTTTAGGTTTACATTGTCGCTTCGTCCGTCTCCCCGAATTCTTCATCGGGTTCGGCGGGTACTTGGTTTAGAATTTCAGTTGGGTATAACGGCATAAGCAGGATTGGTGGTCGGTTCTGCAAGGTATTTATCTCTTCACGCAAGGCGTTTGATATTTGTATCTCTTCGTCTAAGAGATAGGCAAGATATTCTGTATTTTCTGTTAACTCCTCCACCTGCGTTTCCAATCGATGCGTGTTTTCTAACGCTTTTAACTTTTCAATCTCTTTTCTTAGATTCTGTTCATTTTCCTCATATCCTTGCTTTATCGTTTTGATCTCTGCTTCAACTTGTTCTTTCAACTGCTCGTTGACTTCATGTTGGTGTCTCAACTGAATTTCTTTAAATACTGCAACTCCTCGGTGTCCGTTCACCTCCTGCTGGAGTTCTGTTATCCTCTCGTTTAATTGTTGGTTTTGTCTTTTTTCGTCTGTAAGTTGATTTCTCGTTTCTGCTGATCTCTTGTACATTTCGTTGAATTGTTGTTCGTATTCCTTTTCGTGTCTCCTGAGCCTTCTTATTGTGCCTTGTCTGATTTTTTCCCGAAATTCTAAGTTTTGGACCTGCTCGTTTAGTTCTTCGATTGTTTCTTTCTGCACTTCGACTTGTTCCCAAAGCTCCCAATCTTCCATATTTAATATCTTTTTGGGTAACAGTCTTATCTCTTTCTTGGCTTCTTGGTACTGGTTCTTCCATTTTCCTGCTTCTAATTTAATCCAACTTTCTTTCTTTTCCGTTTTGATTCGTTGTATTCGTCTTTGTCGGTGAGCTTCGTCCTGCTCGATCTGCATCTCTTTTATTCTGGTCTGTTTATACGCAATTTCCTGCTCTAATTTCACTATATAGTTAGATTGTTTTGCGTTGGCGTCTTCAAATATTCTACACTCTATTCGCCATTTTCTTGCTTGATCAGTTATCTGAGTCAGCATTCTTTCTTGTCTATCGTCTCTGGGCTCTCTAATTTTCTTTGCTGGTTTTGGCCCTTGGTTTCTCAGTTTATTGATCTCGGCCTTTGCGTTTTCCCATTTAGCTTTATACGCTCTTGTTCTATCTTCTTCTTCGGCTATTTGCTGAATATAATGTCTGATTCGCGATTCCCAATTGCTTCTTGACTGTTCTCTATCTTCTGTCCATTTGATTTTCCAATATCGCGCTTGTCTTTTTGCCCACTCTTTGGCTTGTTCCATGTGGGTTCTCTTTGTTTTCTCTATTCGGTATTGGGTGCTAATTTGCCCAATTTCCTCCTGCATTTGCTGTATGATTTTTATCCTCTCCTCTCCTTCTTCTCTTATCTCTGCTTCTTTATCTTTTATTACTTCTCTCAATCTTTCTATTTCACTTTGTTGATCCTGCTTCTCTTGCTCTAGAGTTTGTATCTCTTTCCTTTGGTTTTTGATTCTAGTTTGGTTCTGCATAAATTCCTTCATCATTTCCTCTTCTCGCTCTTGGTACGTTTTCTCTTTTCCTTCTGGGTAAGTTACTTTTTGTTCTAGTTGCTTTTCCCACTTCTCTTTCATCATTTTCGTTTTTTGGGTCTCTTGTGCTAATTCCTCTTCTACGATTAGTAGCATTTCTTTTAATTGTAACGTTCTTTGTCTCCATAATTCTACTTCCTCACTTGTTACTTTTATTGACTCTGGTTGATCTTTGATTGCTGGTTTTGACTCTTCAGCCTCTTTTACAACTTCTTTTGTCTCATTTGGATTCATAATTGTTTTCTAAATATTAATAACCGATTATTCTCTCTTTTCAATCATTTCAAAATTTTATCATAATTTACATCATCTCGTATTTTTGTGATTTTTGAGTTTTATAATTTTTTGTTTTTACGTTTATCTTTATTTACATTTTTACACATTGCTTCCATTTTTTATCTACTGATCAGCGAAACGGAATCCTTTGATCCGCCCGTTGATCGGCTTTCTACATACTGGACATATATTGACTTTTAACCCACATGCTTCACATGTGACCATATGTCCACAAGGCATATAAATTATTTCTACATGTTTCTGCCAACATGTTACACATTGATACTGCTCCAAAATAGCTTCTTTTATTATTGATTTTTCACGATTCTCTTTTGGTTTCTCTTGATATCGCTTGATTGCTCGGATTACTGCTTGTGTCGAGTCGTACCATTCTAAATTATTAGCTAATCTTTCTTTGATTATTTTCCTCATTTTTTGAGTATCTACTCCTGACAATAGCATTATGGTTCTCGTTTTTGGTCGATCTAATATATCTTCTATTTGTTGATTTGTAATTATTATTTCTATGTTCTTTGACTCTTTTTCTTGTTTATACATACACTTTCCTTTATGCTTTAGTTTTGTGACGTTCTGATCTGGTATTGGCTGTTGATTTTTGCATCCTTCGCACATTATTCCTCTGGCTGTTTGGCAATATCCTTGACTCGCGAATTCTGCTGCTCTTGGATTTCCTTTGAAAGTTTTAATTCTCTCTTCAAATGTTCTATTTATAGTCTCTTTTTCCCATATTAATTCTGTTGGATCTTCGAAACTTTTTATTATTGTTATCTTTTTCTCACCTCCCTTTTCCTCTTGGTCTAATTCTGATTGTCGGAGTCCTTCCAATCTGTTTATCGCTTGGTTTCCGACGTCAATGTTTATTCTAAATGGGCAGGTTGAAAATTTCCTCAGGTGTTCTCGTTTTGCTGTTTCTCCTTTTTCCCAATGCGAGAGTCTTCCTTGACAATAAATACAGGTAACTTCATCTGGTAATTCGGGGGTTCCTGAGAAAAAGAATCCTTGTGCTGCCATCTCTTTACTCTGTCGGTCGGTAAATACCTTATTATCCTTGAACGTTAAATATCTCTGTTCCTCTTTTCTCCGCTCCTCGTATCTTACTCTTCTCTGTGAGTAAATTACTTTCCTCATTTTCCATGGTCGTCCGGTTGTGTCGAAACTGGTATAATGTTGAATTGCAATTGCTAAGGTCTTTATTTTTTCTTCTTCTTCTGGTTTTTTCCATAGTCTCGTCCATATCGAATCTGGTCCTTCTCTCATCTGTACTGTTATCTCTTCGCTGGTTCCGCTTGCCATCTAAATATCGTCATTATTTTTTGAGTTTTTGTTTTTCTGATTTTCTGATTATTTGTAATTTTTGATTTTTATTTGATTTTTATTATTTTATTTTTTATTTACATTTTATTTACACTCTCTTTTCTCTTTTTACAACGTCTTATCTGGCTTCTCTACTTCTAATTTTATATACAGGTTATCTTCTCGCAAGAATCCTTCTCCTCTCAGTCGTTGTTGTGGATAAAAACGTGGTGTACCAATTGCTGTATTCCAGTCGGTTGTTGGTCTTCCCATCTGTGGTTCATTTCCTGTTCTGATTGGATTGCGGTAATCCTCTTGTCCTTTCATCGTTAATATCATATTTTGTTTAAAAGGCCATGTTAATAATTCATCATAATCTCCTCTTCCTACTCTGACGAAGACACTGATATGGGTGCCTGTTGCATTCCCATCTCCATTTGGATATAATCTAATGCCCAATTTGTATCCATTCTCCCAACTGTATATCGGTGGACTATCTAGAATTCTTTGTGTTCCATCTTTTGCTCTCTGGAGCTTTTCTGCGAATTCGGTTATTTTCCATATAAATGGTGCTGTAAGATGTTTTCTGGCTACAGAGCTGTTGGTTTCTAATTCTTTTAGGCTGTTGGTCATCTGTTGCATTTTCTTTTCCATTTCGGCCATTTTCTTGAGGGTATTTCCTTGGCTTTTCTCGAAATTCTTTCTGGATTCTAATATTTCTCTTATTAGTGCCTTCTGTGCATCATTTTCTGTTCGTAAGCTTTTTGCTTCCCATGCCAACACTCCTATCGTTTTCATCATAATTTCGGTGTGCTCTATACTGTTTTCTATCATGTGCTTTTGCATCTCCATAATTGGTAGTTGCGCTTGGCAATTAAACAGTTCCAATGGACATTTGACTGGTTTGCCGATACATTTGTTCCAATGTTCTTTTAATTTGACTTTATCTTTCCTGTCGCAGTTGTTTGCACATATTCCTTCATATAGATCACATATTTGCTCCTCTTTTGGATTCCGATGTTCCATTTCTATTTTTATCCATTCGTCGATGACTCCACAGAACTCGCATTTTTCCTCTCTCTTGATGCATACTTTGTGATGTTCTTTCATCGTCTTTTTCGTTGTGATGGTTTGACATTTTTCGCATAATATCTCGTTATATTCACATTCGTTTGTGTGGCTTTCGGCTCCCTTCATAAGTCCTTTCCATTCACATTCTTTTACTCGGCATTGAACTAATAGATTGTTGATTTCTTTGTTGGTGGCTTTATCCATTGTTGTAGGATCTTCGTCTCTTTCGATCGTTTCGTCACATCCAGGGCATTTTATTGTTTCTGTTTCTATTACTTTTATCGTACAATCTGTGCATATTCTGCATCCACATTTCGTCTGTCTCGCTCCAATCAATAATTCTTTACATTTACAACATTTTAGTCTTTCTTCTATATCGTTCACCACTTTGATTTTTTCTTTCATTATTCGTCTCGTAGTTTCGGGTGGATTCTCGCTTCCTCTAATTCTCTCGATGATCGTCTGCATATCTACAAAATTTTCTGATTACTCGATGTTACTTTACTTCTATCGTTTTATTTATACATATTTACACGGTACGCTTTATTTTTACTCTACTGTTGAATCCGGTTCTGGGGTGAATTCTGGCATCGATGCTATCCATTCCACCCAACTTGCTGGATCTAAGTGCTGTTGACTGTTACGTAGTCTTCTAATTTCGTCAGCTTGCCATCTAACTTGATCTGTTAATTGTTCATTTATTCTCTGTAATTGTAGTATTGTTCTCTGTTGTTCTTCTAGTCTTATGGCTTGTTGTAGACCTCTGTTCACACTTTCCGTTAATACTAGATGAGTATTTGTCCACTGAGTTTGCGCATTGTTCGTTATTAATGTCATTAATTCACATTGTCGTCTCCACGTTGCCTCGATTCCTTGATCTTGGTATATTCCTTGATTTAATTCTACGATCTCTATAGGTACATTGGCAGCTGCTGGTTGGTGAATTCCTTCTGTGAACGGTGGTATTCTCACTTGGTTTGGTTGATTTATGTTATTCGGATCCATCTGTTGGTTATAATACATCATTAACTCATCGGCGTTATTTCTGTTTGCTTACTATTTCTGACACATTTTGTACAATATTATATAAAATATACATATTATTACTACTATTATACTACATAATATTTTACACTATATACAACGTCTCTTTTTTTTTTGTTTTACACCATCGTTTCCGGGGACTCTATACGCAATGTCCGTATGTCCCCATATTTCTCGTTCGTTATCTGATATATATCAAATTCATTGGACCATTGTTGTGCTTCGATAATGGGCGGTTCTTTTAACCAGAGTCCGCTTGTACTAGAATTTCTTATGATTTCGTATTCTTCGGTTTTTTCTGCATCGTATTGTCCTAATTCGATATCGTAATTGAATTTTTCTACTGCTGGCCATAATCTTTTCTTTATTGGTTTCTGTTTGCATTTGGTAGTTCTCACTAGTTGAATTATTATCAGCATTACTACGCTGCTTACTATTACTGTTGTTATCCAAATCATTTTAATCATATAATTCTTTTCGTTAGGTTGCATAGTTGAGTTTTCTCTTGCGTTAGTTGTCTCTATTATTCTTTCCTTTGGTTGTACATTTTTAAGTGCTTTCTGGAGTTGTAACGCTTCGTGCATTGAAAGGTGGCTGTAATCCATGAGCATTCCCCTTTTCCATGTCTCGTTTTTTCTTTCAGATTGTTTTGTTATAGATTGATCTGTCACATTTGACGTGGATGGTTTCCTTGTTATCGTTCTCCAATGTTCATGAGTTCCTTTTTGGATATTTATTACATATTTTCCGAGTTTTCTTTTCGTTGGGATGCGGTACTTCTGATTCTTTATAGTTTTGCTTATTTCGCATTGGATTCTCTTATTTACTGTTTCGTTTCCTTTGGGTTCGTATACACAGATTTTTGTGATAGGTTTTTCACCTGTATTCTCAATTACTATTTCTTCTTCGTTTGCTGCATTTGACTCTATGTTTATTATTACTGCTTTACTTTCTCTGATCTGTCGTTGGTACGGTTTCTCTTTTGTTCCTTTTTCTGGATGTTTTGTCGTAATTGCTTCTAGTGACTTTCTTGTTATTGATTTCCAGTAATCATCTCTTCCTCTCTGGACGTGTACTATATACTTTCCACGTTTTCTTTTAGTTGGAATACGGTATTTTTGATTTTTGATATTATCATTTGATTGACATTTGATTCTCTCATTCACCGTTCCGTTCTTTTTAGTTTCGAATATACAGACTTTTGTGATGGGTTCTTTGCCCATATTTTCAACTATTATCTCTTCTCCACTCTTTGGGTCTGCTTCCACCTTTATTATTATTTCTTTATTTTCTCGTGCTCGACGTTGATAAGGCTCTTCTTTTGGTGTTGTGAATTTTTCTCCCAGGGTTTTGGCTAATGTGCAGGTTATTATTATATCGTTATTGGCACATATTATATATTCTGCATTGCCCTCTAGACTATCCCATTCGCATTTCTTTCCTGCTTTCATGTTCATTTTCCAACAATCGATAATTTTGTTTTGTATACATACTTGTTCAATTGTTTCTATTCCTCTGTTTAATATTCGTAATTTGCCTATCCCTGGCTTTACTTGGATTTTTACGTTTCTATCTTTTTGTAGCATCTCTACATACATCTTTGGTGGTTTGACATGATGATGAGTTTTCGGATCGTATTTCCATCCTTCCTGGTTTTCCTATTGAATCGAATTGACAACTTATGCTTGTATTCATCGTCAGTTGTAAGCATATCCCTTCACTTGAAATTCCTTTATCGTTTATTGTTCGTATTCTGAACGATTTTATTTCCTTTGTGATGTTTTCATCAGCTTCCGTTAACTTGATTGACGTAATTAATATCATTATTTTCTGTAGCAGGGTTGGTCGGTTTTGATTTTTTCTTTGTTGTAGTATCTTTCTATTATTTACCAGCATCCTTTGGTTTTGTTTTCTTTCGTTGTTGTTGTTCGATCCTTGACGTTCTTCGTTGGATGATTCCTTTTTCTCTTGTTGTGTGGATTTATTTTCGTTTCTAGCATTTGGTCTAGTATTTTGATCATCTTGGTTTTTGCTGCTGTCACCACCTCCTTCTCCATTATTATCTCCATCCGGGGTTTCCTTTGAAATGTCGTCCTCGACATTTATTTTTTCAATTATTTCTTCGTATACTTTTATTATTCTTGCTTTCATATCATCCATCTCTTTTATCTCTTGTTTGCTTGCTTGAAATCTTATTTGCTTTCGATGCCATCTGTGTATTATCATTAGTAGTTGTTCTTTTCTGTCTCCAATTCGTATTGCTTCTTTTGTATGATTGGTGAATTTCAGTCCTTCCCATTTCAACATTGCTTTTATTGTCTTTGGAAATGGATAGTGAGCATATATTGTTTCTTTTAATAGGACGTTTCTGTTTCTTACCATGTAGTTTAAATTAAATACATTAAGTGGTGAACTTTCATAAGTCCATTTCATCAGATTGGCTGCTGCTTCGTCTTGTTTGGCATCGATAGCTTCCCATAATGTTTGAATTGTTTTGCCCATCATTTCTCTCTCTCTAATTGTCGCATTACTGATTATAAATTTTATTGCGCTTGCCTGTCTTGATTTCAGTGCATAGTGTAGTACATTATTCTCTCCATTATCTTTCTCTTTGAACGATGATCCTGTTTTTAGTAGTTCTCTCAGAACTGTTGTAGAAACATCTGCTGCTACTGCAAACATTAATGGTGTTTGTCCCTCTTCGTTTGGTATGTTTGAGGTGTGTCCACATTTCTGCATGAGTTGAATTATATCCATTATCCTTGAGTGATATTCTTGTGTGCACTGCAATATGTAAGGTATGGGACGTTTCCTTCCAATCTGCATAAGTGAATATCATCGCGGATACTACTTTCTTTGATACGATCCATTTCTGGTGGACTTCTAGCTCCTTTAGCGTAATCCATTGCGATTTTTCCCGCTTTGTTTACTATTATTCTTTTGCATTCTGGCATTATCTCTCTGATACTTTTACTATTATATCCATCTTGTCTACATTATCTTGGGTCGCGTTTAGAGTTATTTTTGGTTCATCCGGTTTTGGTTCCCCTACGCGTGTTTTTGATGTGCTTCTATTTTTCGACTCATGTGTCGCCGTTTATACTCGTTGTTGAGTTTTGTGATGCTGGTTTTTGCATAACCTCGTTTTCTGGTTTTCTTGTTATTGTTCTAGGTATCGCTTACATCTGCTTCGTTTAGTAAATAGGTCTGGTGAAGTGGGTTGTTGACCAATTTAACTCGAGCATATTGGTTTTCGTTTACATACTTATCTCATATGGTCCTTTACCACTTCTTTGTAGTTTTCTGGCACTCTGGGATAATTTCTGGTGTTGCAATTATTACCCAGTCTCCAACCTGAAAGTTATGCTCGCGTACGTCTCGCTTTTTATCGTGCAATTCTTTATAGCTTTCTTGATTAATCTAATATCATACCTGCTGTTTTCAAGATCTCTTCATTCTCTCCTTGAAACCCTGTTACGTTATCATCATTTCCATGTTGTGATATCGGTGGTTGAGTATTCTAGGTTATCGGCATGTTGCACTCTCTGCCGTACATCAATTGAATGGACTCATTTTTCGTTGCTGAATGTAATTGACATTCTATGCCATTAGAGCTATAGATATTATATATCTATCCAATCTTTTTGGTGTCTGCTTACATAATTTGAACATATTTCTATTAATATGCATGAATCGTTCGGTTTGTCCATTTGTTTGTGGATGGTAAGGCGGACGTTCCTCAACTTCGCAATTCTGGAAGTAATTCGTTACTTCCTCTATTATTTCTGCTCATAAGTTGGTTCCTTGATCAGTCAGGATTGTTTGGTTGTTCATATCTTACAGCATATTTCTTCTACCAGAATTCTCGCTATTGTTTGCTTTTTGATCTGGTATCGCGAATGCTTCCGGGATTTTGACAATAATCTGTTCACTACCAATATGTAAGATATTTCCATCGTTGGTTTCTGGTAATGGTCCTACTACATCCATTGCATATCGTCATTGGTTCTGGTGGGATCGGCATTGGCTTTAATGGTGCTTTCATTTGCTTCTGGTGCTTTTTCGTTGCGCATATCAGACATTTTTTATGCCATTCTTTACGTCTCTCCGGCTATTTGGCAATAATATTTTTGGCGGCAGTCTTGCTTCCGTCTTTTTTGCTGACATGTTCCTCCAAGTTTCGCCGTCCGTGGTTTGGCATAATACGTCTTTTCGTCTACTTTCCTGGTAAGCACATAAGTCGTTTCTCGCCATCCATTAAATAATACCATCCCTTTTCCGATTTATAATCGATGTCTGTGTTTTTCATATGCTCTTTTAGTTTGCTGTTTGTTTTTCGACGTTTTCATATCGTTAGTTTCCATAATTCGATTTATTGTTTTTTAACTCTCGTCTTCTTTCTGCTCATTTCTCAGTTTGGTAAAAATCGATATCTTCTGCGATAATCATGCATATTCGTCTTACATCGTGATCCATTAGTTCCTCAAATACGAATCTTGACATACAATCTGCGTTAGCGTTGGCTTTTCCCGATTTGAATTTGATATATACGGTGAGTATTCTTGCACTGCATTGCCCATCTCATTAACTGCTCGAGGTTCTTTGTGTTGGCCCAACATATATGGTTGGATGATCTGTAGTTTGATATATATCTCGTGACCCATAGACAAATATTTGAAGTGTTTATATAGCTTGGATTATTGCTAATGCCTCTTTTCAGTCCAGAATAATTCTTTTCATGTTTCTTGAATGTTCACTAAATATCCAATAACTCGTTCTCTTTCTCGTCATCCCATTGTCTAGGACTGCTACCAGATGCATATCCACTTGCGTCGTCGCTCAAACGGTTTCTTAAAATCTGGGTGTACGAGTATTGGTGCTGATATCAAGTTTATCTCTCGAGGGTTTCGAAGGCTGTTTGTTGTTCCTTTTCAATATAAACGGGGTATCTTTTTGTTGTTCTTGTATTGGTTCGGGCAGTAGTTGGCATAACTCTTGATGAACTTTCGATAATATCGCATAGGCCTAAAAATTCGCACTTGCGTGACTGTCTTTGGGTACTGGGCAATTCTTTATCTTTTCATGTTTTTGGGTCTGGTTCTTTGCCCTTTGCTGACACAATGTGTCCTAGAAGGTGACTTTTTCTTTTGCACAATGCTTTGGATGGTTTCAATTTAATTTCCATTGTTCAATGAACGAATCTTTCCGGATATCTTTTAGGTGTTGCTCGAGGTTTGCCGGGAAGAATAAGATTAACAAATCATCAATATATCCCTCATTGTTTGTGCCGTGAGTTCAAAGTTCATACATCTCTGAAATGAGCTGGTGCGTTAGTTTAATCCGAAAGGGCCATTTTCTTGAATTGATATAGCTTTTCCCAATTGTAAAGGCAGTTTTCTCTCTGTCCTCCTCTTTGACTTTTATCTGCCATACCACTTTTTTAAGTCTAAGCGATGTAATAGGCCTTGCTCCGTGTATTTTGTAACATTTTCTTTATGTCGGTAAGGGTATGTATCTCGTTTTGTTAGGCCGTTGAGTCGTCGATAATCTATACAGAACCGTTGTGTTCCGTCCTTTTTCTTTAAGCCATGACACTGGGATTGCCAATGGCTGAGCAACTTGGTTCGATTACTCTGCGTCTAACATTTTTTGAACTTCCTTTTCTGCTACTGTTTTTGAGCTTCTGCATCGATATGGCCGTAGTGTTATTGGGGTAATCGTTAATGGTATCGTATGTTGCGTTACATTCATTGTACGAGATCTAATCACGATGCCGCAATATATCCTTAAATTCATTAGAGTTTTTGTAATTGCTCTTTTTCGATTTCGTTTAGTAGCTGACTGTCGAATTGTCCATAATTCCTCCTCAGTTCCTTCGTTTCGTTGTTGGAGTTCATGTCATCATCGGTGTTAACTTTCCGCAATCTTTCGTTTTCGTAAATGCTTATTTCGCTCATCAAAATTTGTAATGTTGATTGGAATTTCACTGTTGTCGTTTACATACACTATTCTCTGGCTAATGGCAGTTGCTTTCTTTTCTGAATTTGTGATTAGGTTCAAAATCATCTTCACCTCGAGTTTTCTCATTCACTTTCACATAGCAATCTCTGTGTGCGCCTGCACTACTATTTTCTCTGAGCATCTGCAACTTCTGTTTCAACATACATATCGTCCGGTTTATCTCTCAGCTCCATTGATCCTAGATCTATTATTATCTCTTTTAATAATTCTGGCATGAGATCTGTTCCAATTATACAGTCTGCGCTCAATCTCCTGATGACTGCTAAATACGTATTGATTTTACATTTTTATATTCAATTATCGCAATTTTTCGATGACTGCTACCGTTCTTTGCTGCAGGTTATCACATCCATGTTAGCTTCTTCTATACTGGCCACAATCTTCCTGTATTTTATCCATTTTTTTTGGCTGAGATGTTTGCTCCGTAATCAATCATTGCTTTTATTTCTACTCCATTTATCTAATAGGGTATCGTTAATGTTGGTCCAGCTTACGTTTGCAAACATAGTATAGTTCGGGTTTCTAGATCTTGATCCACACTTCTTGATCTTTTGGCTTGGTTTTGGTACTAATCTGCCAATTTGGGTTCGTATGATACAGGATAATGTTTCGTATTGGGGTTGTTGGTCTTGGTATCGGAACTTGTCTATACACGGCATATTTTTCTCTACTGCTTTTGTTGTTTTCTTTAGACATTCGTATACTGGTGTGGAATGATTAGTAATTTCCACTATGTCTTGTCTTTCGATTTTCCCATTGTTTGAGTTGCGCTCTTGAGTTAGCATCTTCATTCTCTTGATTTTCGTCATTGTCGCTGTTATCGCTGCTATCATCTTTGAAGTTTATCATCGTCTCCAGTTACTCGTTTTCTGCCGTTCATTCTGGTTTTCTCGGCTTTAGTCTATTATTGCTTTGAATTTTCCGTCCGACTTCTTCATCAGTACCATTCATTTTAGTTAGGATTCCTACTAACCTTTTTTGTATCTTGTGATATCTTGAGTGTCATGTAACACATTTGTCTTTGCTAAAAACGGTAAGAATCCATTGGCCATTTTCCAGTTGATTTTCTTTCCTTTTGTTAATATCGAAACAATGCTAACATTTTGTGTTATGATACTCTTACGATTTGATGATTGAGTATTAGTTCCTAAAAATTCCTGCATCATTTGTCCGAAGATTAAGAATCTCCCACATGGCTTTCATCATATTTGCTGTTGCAATGTTTGAAAATGATCTGGTGTAAAAGTTATGTTGGGTTTTCTCTCCATACGTTATTAGCTCCTCGTTATCGTTACAATATTGGATAATATGCTTTGTCTTTGTCCTGGAATATAATGTCTCTGGCTCGTTCCAGATCTTTTTGTTGTATATCCTACTTTGTGATATATCTACTGGTTTGAATTTGCTTCGCTGGCCATCTGTAAGTCCAAATATTTTTGGAGGTGGTACTATTACTCGAGTTGGAAATTGTAACCAACTTCCGTCTCTTATTTCGGAATATGGTCATAACATTGCTACAACTGACATCATTAGGTACGAATTTTTTCTGGATTTATATTCCTTGTTACTGGTTGAGCGAATCTGATTTTCCCTTTATGCATTAATTTCTAACTCGTTTTATGCATTTATCTCTTGAATGTTGAATTTTCTTGGCAATTTTGCAATTGTCTTTTCGCATTTAATAGGTATACATAACTTCTCCAACGATTCTTCGAAATATCCTTCTTGAGTGGTAGTGCGGAATTTCGTTATCTGGATTCGTGATTGCCATTGCTATTTCGTTTTCAAAATATTTCTCTGTAGGAATACAATCATTTTTAACTAAATCGTAGTATATTTTTTCTGTCTGATGTCCAGTCCTTTATGAATATAAGATCCATCTTGTTATTTATATAGAGATATAAGTTTCACATCTTTGGGGTCTATTTGCCGCTTTTGCGTTCGGTATTGGCTGTTCGCGATAGAATATTCCTTTATAATTTTAGCTAGCTACATTTCGTCAATTTGCTCACCATATACGCCCTTTAATTGAATTCATTCCGATAGTGGTTCGGGTCGACTATTACTACTGTTTGGCGTGACCTCTGATCCGATTAGTTGTGGTAATGTGGGTTTTCGATCTTTCCGGTTCTCCGTAATTCATCCTAATGCGCTTTTGTTGCGCTAGTTTCTGTTTCGTGTCACTCCCTTGCACTTTCATCAAATATTGCGCTTTTCATAAGGTGAGTCCCTTGCAAGTCCGGTATCGGCTGGTATACGATCGTTGACATTCCCGTATTGCATGATCTACTGTTTGCAGGCATTGAGGGTACTCTTCATTGCTTGTGTATTGGATCAAAATATCTTGGGTTTCTCGCAACTTTCTTGGTAGCTTTCATCACTACTAGTCCTTTGCCTATTGATTCAATAGGGTGTACTTCTCCTCCTTGCATGTTTCCGTCCAGCGGTTTCTCGCCGGCAGCGTATACTCGGTAGTTTTTTATCTTTTCTCGGCTGCTACATTCACTCGTCAGCTATTGAGATGCGTCTGTCGTAGAATCCTTCTCACATTCGGCTCCGCGTTATCGAAACCACTGTTGTTTTCCGTTCAGCTTCTATAATTGTTGATGTGAGTGATGTCCGCATGAAATGCCACGGATTTTCGGCTTGTTACTGAACATTCCTTTGATTTCATTTTTATGAAGATCTACCTCTTGATATACATTATACGAAACTGCTGTTGCCGTTGGTCTGTAGTTTACCGGGTTTGCACTTTGCACTCTTCTGTTTCTTTTAGTGAGTATTTATCACTTAACGTAATTCTCGTAGTCATTTTATGTTCACAATCATATACTACAACGGTTCTACTCCTTTTACGCACATCATCATATGAGTATTGTAGTGATTATCGTCATTCCTTTTCGGGCTGCTTTGGGGTCGCTTGCTTAATTGTTGTTCGAATTCTGTTAATAACTCTTTCAACTTGTTTTGCATCATCTCGTTTGATCATCTTTACTTAAGATTTATAAAAGCCTTGCCATCCACTTGAGTCAGGATGAATGTTAATTCTGTTCCTGATATGTCCTGTTATCGCAAATTCATATCCTTTGGGTTGTATCTTGAGTTCGCTTTCCTGTATATCGCTATCGTATTGTACATCGGTATGCATCCTACAAATACTATTTGGATCGTCTGATCGTTTGTCAGGTGATTTATTATCACAGCATGGGGGTCGCTCTGGATTTTGGTTGTGGTTCGCATTTGTGTCCTGATTTTATTTATTATTGGCTTTATTGGGCTGCCCAAAAGCTGCTTCGCTTCTGCTCCGATATTATTGAGTTTAAAATTTCTCTTTATTTCTGGATTTGGCCTTAATCCATCAATCAGTTTTAATCTGTTGATCCACTTTGCTCTTGTTCTTGACCCTTTAATTTCTGTAACTGCTGTCACTTGAACTAAGCTTTGTTTAATTTCGTTGTCATTGATCCATCTGCATTTGTTCTTTTTTCTTTCTGGAAGCCGTTATCAAAGTTTCGGTCGTCTCTAGATTTCCTTTCCTTTGCCGTACTGTTTCTTTTCGTTTGGGTTGTTATTCCGCCGTTCTCTAGATGTTGTAGTCCCGTTGTTTATTCCAGTTGTCCCATTCATCTCCTGTCGAGCTTCGGCGTTCTTCTTCTTCTTTTTGTTTTCTCTTCGGTATCTGCTCTATAATTTCAACTGGTTGCTTGAGCAAACTAGCTCGTCTAGTTCATCTGTTATCATGTTCGTTTTCGTTTTCTGTCATGAACAAATCTCTTGATCCGGTATCTCCCTGGTTGTTTCTCATCACATATATTCAAGATCATTTAGTACTCCTCATACTCCTGTTGTGATGAGATTACTTCATCTGCTGCAGGTGGAACTCTGGCGTATTTAGACTTTCTTGTCGCCCTATTGGCGTTTTCGTTTTGATTTCTCTTTAGAGTTTCCCTTTCTTAACCCGCAATTTTTGCTACTGTTAATATATTTATTAACCCCAATTGCATTTGCGTAACTCAATTCGAGATCGTCGTCTAATGATCGTCCTTCGTATTGTAAATGAAATGGCGGTTCGTACGGTATTCTCTTTTTTATTACTTCCTTACTTTGGCATGATATATCTCTTTCAAATTGGTTGAATCTGGCGTCATATTTTTACTGTACTTCTCTTTTGTTTCGGCTGCCCATTCGTGGTGTTCATTTTCGGATAATCTCTCGGAATTGCTCTGGATACCACGCATACATTTCTCCGATATTCCTCTATTTCCTTTACTATATTTCGCAGGTTTTCTACTCTGTTACATGATGATACATTTTGCTCTGTTACGTTCGTCTTTGATTCTTGGCTCCGGTTCTCAATATGCTGCTAACTCTCTACATTTTTGCGTTTCCGTTAATCGTGTTAATAATCCTTCCCTCCACAGGATCGTCTATACTGTGGGCAAATATTTTATTCCTGGAATTCGTTTCTCGAGTAACGATTCGTGGTTTCGCTTGTTTCTGTTGAATTGTAATTTTTTTCTCGTTCTGTTTCTACTTCGATCGTGATGTATATCGTATCATCTTTCACGAATTGGGGTGTTACATATTTTTTAGTAGGAACTGTGGTACTCCTCGCTGCAACATTTTCAGTGGATTTGGCTTCTGACTTATCATTGATCTTGGGTCTACTCCATTTCGCTGTGTCGTTTCCATTTCCCGGGTTTAGCGATGAATTGTATGACTTTTCGATTAAATGGCCATTTATTGCCGTCATTCTGCTCTTGCTAAAAGAAATACACTGATAGATATTTTCCTTTTCTCTCCTTCCGTTGGTTACTCTCAATTTATCCGTATCCTCCGATTTCTGTAATAGAATTGAGACTTGTGATACGATGATTTTCTCTCCTCACCGATTTTATTTTTCTCGCCCTCTTATTTACCATGTGGTATGGGCTATCGAGAGCTCTATCATTTATTTCTCGTCTTCTTTTCTCTCTGGTTGCCATTCCATTTCGTTTAGCATTCTCTGGTAGATTTTCGTATGGTTCGTCTTCATATAGTTAGGTGGTTCATTAGCTGCATTTCTGGCCGCTTCTTCTCTGATGTATTTCTCCATTGTTGGTTTCGGTTTCTCCATTTTCATTCACTCTTTCGTCTTTTCATATACACCTTTTCATGGTGTTGATCGCTCTCGAGTCGTCTATAGGTTGATTTTTGCTAGTTTGCATCTTGTCTCTAATGGTAGATAGTTAATATTTGGTCCATTTTCTTTCATTCTCTTGAATTCTGGATTGTTGTTCTTTTTTTGTATTTTCTCTCTGGTTCATCATGGCTATGATATTAATAGTTGTCCGTTTCCCCATATACCTAATTTCGTATATCGGGGGTTCCGTTCTCGCGGACTATTTCCGTTGTATTACATTATTGCTACATCTTCTAACCATGCCGTCATCGCTATTTCCGATTATGGTTGTATATTCGGTTTATCCGTCGGTATAATTCATGCATTGACAATCGTCGGGATCTCACTATTTTCTTTTATTTCATCATTTGTAATTTTATCTTTTATCTTTATTGGTTATGTCCTCTCATTCTCTTTGATCTCTCCGTTTTGCTATTAACTCATCTGTTTCTTTCATATCGATTCTCATAATATCCGTGTCTCGTACAGCTTTTCTACGACATTCATTGACATCGGTCTCGTTACGATAATCGATTAATATATTTTTCTGCTTGATCTATTGCTTTGTTCTGTCCATTTTAATTGTTTGACTCATCTGCTATCTTTGTTCTTCTTTTCTAATCCGGGTTTTATTTTTGTTGTCAGTATTAATTTTCTGCCATAATTCCGTGTTGTTTCTTCGGGTTTCCCATTTTGTTTAACTGTTAACACATTTATTGTATGGCATTTAGAGCATCCGCGGGTGTATGTCTCGCTTTATTTTCCTTCCTTGGTAATATAAGTTTATTTCTTAAATACTGGTCTAGCTTTTTCATACCATCGTACAACTCGTTTGTACTTTCGCTTTTGTTGCTATTATTTGTCTCGGTATCTCTGAAATCAATATTAACTGTATTCTTCTCTATCATATTTTTCCAGATCTCTCTTGGTAGTTCTTTTTTAATCCATGTCTTTCCTGATGTGTAAAGCGTAACCATTATCTTGTTGATATCCTTTCGCAATCAGTTCATTATTCTGCTGTAGGCCGTGGTTGTATTTTGTCTCTGAGTTTAAGAAATTTGATTCCGTCTAACTTCTTTCTACAATCTCGTTAATGAATTTCTCTTTAATATCTCCGTTATCTCTCTTGGTACAACTCGTTTCATTCTTCAATTCGGATTTTGATACTCATTATATGTTTTATTTTCACGATGACTGAAATATTTCTCCGCCCAGAATGCTTATTTCGCTTTCATCTTCTTTTGTTGGTCGTCTGGTATTCATCTCAGTATTAATTATGGTGGTTGTGTTCTCTCTTTCATTATCCTTGTTGGCCACCTTTGTTTTGGAACCATATTCTTATTCTGTTTCGATTGAGCTTCATCACTCCACGTGGGCTTTCTTTTTTCTGATTCGTGTTTCTATTTTTTTTTTGTAGAATATCTCTGGAATTCGATTTTTGTTATTAATTGGGTTATCTTCTGATATCTTTTCTTTTTTCTTGTTGAAACGTTAATGCTTCCTGCTCTATCTCTCTTTGCAGTTTTAATTCTGGGCTCTTTCATCATTTCTGAGATAGCACTTGTTTTCTTTGGCCATCACTCTTCTATTTTTTGATCTAGTGCTTGTCTTGTTCTAAATGCTTTAAGCTCCGTCTATTTTTATATTAGTGCCTTCTTTCTTAGTTCTGGCTTTCTCTTGTTTTAGATTGCTTCTTTTCTTTTAATTTGTCCTCTCTTGTTCTTAACAGCTCCTCCTGCTTTATTTTTTCGAGTGTATTTCTATTTGTGCATAATTCATTTTCGAGTTCGTCTATTTCGTACACTATGTTTCCTTGTTTTGATTCCTACGGTTTCATTCATCTCTGCTTGATTACTCCTTGAGTTTCTGGTTTTGTCTGATCTCAGTTGTCATTTCTTTTAATTGTCGACGTCTTTTTCCTCCTCTGCAAATTCTTTGATGGCCTCTATTTTCTCCATCGTATTTAATTCACTTGTTTCTCATTATCGGTTATCATATTTCTCCCCCTTCGTTCTCAACACACTGCTCCGCAGTGTGAATTTCATCTGGAATTTCCATCCTCATCATATTAATTCTTTTCGGGATTTGTTTTCGATTTTCCCATCTTTGCTGGATTTCCTGGGCTTCCTCGGTTTGTAGTCTTTGCCATTCAGCTTGTTGTTGCTCTTGGTATTCTCTAGTTCGCAACTCTTGAATCTCCTCATTGCTTCTCATTACGTTGATTCGGTTGTTGTTGTATAATTGGTGGGCATTTGGTTGCATCTCCTTTTAATTCCATGGGCATTCGTTGTAGTGTTTCTCGTAGCATGTCTATTTCTTGCATCACGTTAATTTGTGGATTTCTCGTAGAATTATTGTTTGGTCTTGGTTGATTTGACTCTCCTCTCATGTTACATTGTCTTGCGAGGTGTCTTGTTGACCACAATTGTAACATGCTTTGCTATTAAGTTGTCTACATATTTTCTCAGTATGCCCTCGTTTACCACATATCTGGCAGTTGTAGTTTCGGAAACAATTCTCTGACCGATGTCCTATTCTTTGACATGTGGAGCATTTTTCATTTGCATTTGGATTGTTCCTGAAATTATTATTGTAACTTACTTGGTTATTACCTCTATCCTCCGGATTTCTCGTTGTGGTGGCTTGAACATCTGTTGTGATCTTGGAATGAATTGATTCATGGCTGGATTGTATTGCTGTTTTGATTGTTGGCATTGACTGTGAAAGTTGTTGGTTTTTTTTTCTGTGGCCAAGACTGCACTTTGATATCCAATCCCAGATGGGCTATCACATCTATTGCGATTGCTACTGCTTTATTCTAACGTTTCTGGTGCCAAGCATCCAAGGTTGGCTCGTATGTCTTCCCTCTTGATTCCTCTTATGAAGACGTCTACCATTTTATCTTCGGGCAAATCTGCTTCTCCGAAGGCTTCTTACCATTTTTTAATTGCATGCATCCAGCATTCGATTCATCTCGTCTTTTGTTTTCGATGTAGGAAGTCTAATATCTTTCCTAGTTTTTTTTTTCTTTTCTCTATCCCGAATATTTTATTAGGAACTCTTTAATCTCTGTCAGTTTGTCAATTTCGTTGCTTTTCTCTCCTTTCTTCTACAAATCACATCTTGTGGCGCTCCCTTTCAAATACAAGGGAGCGTCTTTTACTTTTTTGGTCTGTCCAAGTGACATAGTTATAAACTTCAATTCCTTTTGAATGTATCTAATTTGTTGAGACTACCGTCGAAGGTTCTCAAAAAGAATCCTTGTGCTGCCATCTCTTTACTCTGTGGTCGTAAATACCTTATTATCCTTTGACGTTTACAAAATATCTCTGTTTCCTCTTTCTCGCGCTCCTCGTAATCTTACTCTTCTCTGTGAGTAAATTACTTTCCAATCATTTTCCATGTCGTCCGGTGTGTCAAACTGGTATAGAATGTTGAATTGCAATTGCTAAGGTCTTTAATTTTTTCCATTCTTCTTCTGGTTTTTCCAATAGTCTCGTCCATATCGAATCTGGTCCTTCTCTCATCTGTACTGTTATCTCTTCGCTGGTTCCGCTTGCGCGATTAACTATCGTCCATTATTTTTTTGAGTTTTTGTTTTTCTGATTTTTCTGATTATTTGTAATTTTTTGATTTTTATTTGGTTTTTATTATTTTATTTTACATTATTTACACTTTCTTTTCTCTTTTTACAACGTCTTATTGGCTTCTCTACTTCGAAATTTTATAATAACAGGTATCTTCTCGCAAGAACCCTTCTCCTCTCAGTCCGTTGTTGTGATAAAAACGTGGTTGTAGCCAATTGGCTGTATTCCAGTCGGTTGTTGGTCTTCCCATCTGTGGTTCACTTTCCTGTTCTGGAATTGGATTGCGGTAAAATCCTCTTGTCCTTTCATCGTTAATAATCAATTTTCGTTTAAAAGGCCATGTTAAATAATTCATCATAATCTCCTCTCCTACTCTGACGGAAAAAAACACTGATATGGGTGGCCTGTTGCATTCCCCATCTCATTTGGAATAATAATCTAATGCCCCAATTGTATCCATTCGGGCCCAACTGTATATCGTGCATTCTAGAATTCTTGTGTTCCATCTTTGCTCTCTGGAGCTTTCTGGGCGAATTCGGTATTTTTCCATTATAGATGGTGGCTGTAAGATGTTTTCGTGGCTGACAGAGCTGTGTGGTTTCTAATATCTTTTAGGCTGTGGTCATGACTGTTGCATTTCTTTTCCATGTTCGGCAGGGTTTCTGAGGGTATTTCCTTGGCTTTCTCGAAATTCTTTCTGGATCTAATATTTCTCTTATTAGTGCTTCTGTGGGGCATCATTTTCTGTTTCGTAAGGCTTTTATGCTTCCGCATGCCAACACTCCTATCGTTTTCATCATAATTTCGGTGTGCTCTATATCTGTTTTCTATCATGGCTTTATGCATCTTCCATAATTGGTAGTTGCGCTTGGCAATTAGAGAGCGCAGTTCCAATGGACATTGACTGGTTGCCGATACAATTGTTCCAATTTCTTTAATTTGACTTTATCTTTCCTGTCGGCAGTTTGTTTGCACAAATTCCTTCATATAGATCACATATTTGGCTCACTCTCTTTTGGATTCCGATGTTCATTTCTATTTTTAATGCCATTCGTCGATGACTCCACAGAACTCGCATTTGCCTCTCTCTTGATGCATACTTGTGATGTTCTTTCCATCGTCTTTTTTCGTGTGATGGTTTGACATTTTCACATTTTTCGGCATAAATATCTCGTTATATTCACATTCGTTTGTGACTTTCGGCTTCCTTCATAAAGTCCTTTCCATTCACTTCCTTTTACTTGGCAATTGAATTATAGGTTGTTGACTCTTTGTTGGTGGCTTTATCCATTGGTTGTGGGATCTCCTCTCTTTCCTAATTTTCCGCGGTCCGCATCCAGGCATTTATTGTTTTTTGTCTATCACTTCTAGTGCAATCTGTACAATTCTGCATCCACATTTCGTTCTGTCTTGCTCCAATCAGTAATTCTTTACATTTACAACATTTGTTTTTCATTTTTTCCACTTTGATTTTTCTTTCATTAACGTCTCGTAGTTTCGAGTATCCTCCTCTAATTCTCTCGATGATCGTCTGCATATCTACAAAAATTTCTGATCTCGATGTTACTTAATTCTATGTTTTAATTTAGTAAGCATATTACACGGTAACGCTTTATTTTTACTCTACTGTTGAATCCGTTTGGGTGAATTCTGGCATCTGAGATGCTATCCATCCACCCCAACTTAGCTGGATCTAAGTGCGTTTGACTGTTACGTATCTTCTAATTTCGTCAGCTTGCATCCCTAACTTGATCTGTTATGTTCATGTTTATTCTCTGTAATTGTAGTATTGTCTCGTTTTTCTTCTAGTCTTAATGGCTTGTTGTAGAACTCTGTTTCAACTTTCCGTTAATACATAGATGAGTATTTGCCACTGAGTTTAACGCATCTTGTTCGTTATTGAAATGTCATTAATTCACATTGTCGTCTCACGTTGCTCGATTCCTTGATCTTGGTATATTCCTTGGATTTCCTTGAACTTTAATTCTACGATCTCTATAGGTACATTGGGCAGCTGCTGGTTGGATCGAATTCCTTCTGTGAACGGTGTATTCTCCATTCACTTGGTTTGGTTGATTTATGTTATTCGGATCCATCTGTTGGTTATAAATACATCATTAACTCATGCGGCGTTTCATTTCTGTTTGCTTAACTATTTCTGACACATTTGTACAATATTTATATAATGAATATACATATTATTACTACTAATTATACCTACATAATATTTTTACCTATATACAACGTCTCTTTTTTTTTTGTTTTACACGCATCGTTCCGGGACTCTATAGCAATGTCCGTAATGTCCATAATTTTCCGTTCGTTATCTGATATATATCAAATTCCATTGGACCGCATTGTTGTGCTCGATAATGGGGCTTGTTTTTAACCAGAGTCCGCTTTGTACTAGAATTTAATTAATGATTTCGTATTCTTCGGTTTTTTCTGGGCATCGTAAATTGTCCTAATTCGATATCGTAATTGAATTTTTCTACTGGCTGGCCATAATCTCTTTTCTTATTGGTTTCTGTTTGGCATTGTAGTTCTAACTAGTTATTATTATCAGCATTACACGCTGGCTTACTATTACTGTTGTTAATCCAAATCATTTAATATATAATTCTTTTTCGTAGTTGCATAGTTTGAGTTTTCTCTTGAGCGTTAGTTGTCTCTATTATTCTTTCCTTTGGTTGTACTTTAAGTGCTTCTGGAGTTGTAACGCTTCGTGCTTGAAGGTGGCTGTAATCCATGAGCATTCCCCATTTTTCCATGTCTTCGTCTTTTTCTTTCAGATTGTTGATTAAGATTGATCCTGTCACATTTGAAACGTGGATGGTTCCTTGTTATCGTTCTCCAAATGTTCATGAGTTCCTTTTTGATATTATTACATTTTTCCGAGTTTTCTTTTCGTTGGGATGCGGTACTTCTGATTCTTTATTAGTTTTGGCTTATTTGCGGCTATTGGATTCTCTATTTAGGCTGTTTCGTTTCGCTTTGGGTTTCGTATACACAGATTTTTGTGATAGGTTTTCAACCTGTATCTCAATTACTATTTCTTCTTCGTTTGCTGCCATTGACTCTAATGTTTATTATTGAGCTGCTTTACTTTCTCTGATCTGTCGTTGGTACGGTTTCTCTTTTTTCCTTTTTCTGGATGTTTTGTCGTAATTGCTTCTAGTGACTTTCTTGTTATTGATTTCCAGTAATCAATCTCTTCCTCTCTGGACGTGTACTAATACTTTCCACGTTTTCTTTTAGTTGAAATACGTATTTTGATTTTTCGATCTATCATTTGATTGACATTTGATTCTCTCATTCACGCGTTCCGTTCTTTTAGTTTCGATATACAGACTTTTTGTGATGGGTTTCTTTGCCCATATTTTCAACTATTATGCTCTCTCCACTCTTTGGGTCTGCTTCCACCTTTATTATTATTTCTTTATTTTCTCGTGCTCGACGTTGATAAGGCTCTTCTTTTGGTGTTGTGAATTTTTCCCCAGGGTTTTGGGCTAATGTGCAGGTTATTAATTATATCGTTATTGGCACATATATATATTCTCATGCCTCTAGACTATCGGCCATTTCGCATTTCTTTCCTGCTTTCATGTTCATGTTTCCACAATCGATAATTTTGTTTTGATACATACCTTGTTCATTATTTCTATTCCTCTGTTTAATATTCGTATTTGCCTATCCCTGGCTTTACTTGGAATTTTACGTTTCTATCTTTTGTAGGCAATCTCTAGCATACAATCTTTGTGGTTTGACATGATGATGATTTTCGGAATCGTATTTCCATCTTCCTGGTTTTCCTATTGAATCGAATTGACAACTTATGCTTGTATTCATCGTCAGTTGTAACCATATCCCTTCAAATTGAAATTCCTTTATCTTTATTGTTCGTATTCGAACGATTTTTATTTCCTTTGTGAATGTTTTCATCAAGCTTAATTCCGTTAACGTTGATGACGTAATTAATATCATTATTTTCTGTAGCAGGGTTGGTCGTTTTGATTTTTTCCTTTTGTTGTAGATCGTTCTATTAATTTTTACACAGCATGCCTTATGGTTTGTTTTCTTTCGTTGTTTTGTTCGTATCCTTTGACGTTCTTCGTTGGATATTCTTTTTCTCTTGTGTGTGGATTTATTTTCGTTTCAGCAATTTGGTCTAAGTAAATTTTGAATCATCTTGGTTTTTGCTGCTGTCCCCAACCTCCTTCTCCATTATTATCTCCATCCGGGGTTTCCTTTTGAAATGTCGTCCTCGACTTTAATTTTTTCCATTATTTCTTCGTATATACTTTTATTATTCTTGGCTTTCATAATCATCCTCTCTTTTAATCTCTTGTTTGCATTGCTTGAAATCTATTTGGCTTTCGATGCCATCTGTGTATTATCATTAGTAGTGTTGTTCTTTTCTGTCTCAATTCGTAATGCTTTTTTGTGATGATTGGTGAATTTCAGTCCATTCCCATTTCAACATTGGTTTATTGTCTTTGGAATGGATAGTGACATATATTGTTTTCTTTTAATAGGACGTTTCGTTTCTTCCATTGTAGTTTTAAATTAAATACATTAAGTGGTGAACTTTTTCATAAGTCCAGTTCATCAGATTGGCTGCTGTTCGTCTTGTTTCGTGTAAAGGCATCGATAGCTTCCGCCATAATGTTTGAAAAATTGTTTTGCCCATCATTTCTCCCTCTCTCTAAATTGTCGCATACGATTATAAATTTTATTGCGCTTTGCCTGTCTGAATTTCAGTGCATAGTGTAGTACATTATTCTCTCCATTATCTTTCTCTTTGAACATGAGTGATCCTGTTTTTTAGTAGTTCTCTCAGAACTGTTGTAAGAAACATCTGCTCTACTGCAACATATGTAGTTTGTCCCTCTTCGTTTGGTAGTTTGAGGTGTGTCCACATTTCTGCATGAGTTTGAATTATATCCATTATCCTTTGAGTGTTTTCTAGTGTTGGCACTGCAAATATGTAAAGGTACGTTTCCTTCCACATCTGCACATAGTGAATATTATGCGGTTATTTCTCTTTGATACGATCCATTCGTGGTGGTTCTAGTGTTTCCTTTTAGCATAATCCATGCGATTTTTCCCGCTTGTTTACTATGCTCAATCGCATCCTTTCCCTTCGACCCATTCTGGGGCAATTATTTCTCTGATGGCTTTTACTAATATATCCACTTATCCACATTTACCTGTGCGCATTTAAGAGTTATTTGGATCATCTGGTTTAGGTTCTTCCAAGAAGCAGTGTTTATTGCTGTCGCTTCTATCTCGAACTCAATTGTTAGTCCGTTTATACTCAGTTGTTGAGTGTGAATCTGGTTTGCAATACTCGATTTTCTGGTTCCTTGTATTGGTTCTAGGTATCGCTTTAAACATATGCTTACGTTAGCGTAAATAGGTCTGGTTGAGTGGGTTGTTGACCAATTTAACTCGAGTACATTGTTTTCGTTTACATACATTTCTCATATGGTCCTTTAACCACTTCTTTGTATTTTCTGGCTACTCCTGGGATAATTTCCTGTGTTGGCAATTATATAAAACCCAGTTCCCGACCTGAAAATAATGCTCGCGTAGCGTCTCGCTTTTTACGTGCAATTCTTTATAGCTTTCTTGATTAATCTAATATTCATATGCTGTTTTCGCAAGATCTCTTGCATTCATCTCCTTGAACCTGTTACGTAATCATCAAATTTCATGTACTGTGAATAGTGGTTGATATTCTAGGTCTATCGCATGTTGCAACTCTCTGCCGTACATCAATTTGAATGACTCATTTTCGTTGCTGAATGTATTGACATTCTATAAAGCATTAGGCATAGTTTAATCACTATCCCAATCTTTTTGGTGTCTGCTTACATAATTGACATCATTCTATTAATATGCCAATTGAATCGTTCGTTTGTCCATTTTGTATGGTGGATTGGTAAGGCGACGTTCTCAACTCGCAATTCTGAAGTAATGTCGTTACTTCCTCTATTATTTCGCTCATAAAGTTGGGTTCCTTGATCAGTCAGGATCAATGTTTGGGTGTTCATATCTACAGCATATTTCTTCCTACCAGAATTTCTCCGCTGAATTGTTCTAGCTTTTTGATTCTGGTATCGCGAAATGTTCCGGGACATTTTGACAAATAATCTGTCACTAACCAAGTATGTAAATAATTTTCCATCCGTTGTTTCTTTCTGGTAAAGGTCCTCTAACAGTCCATTGCAATCATCGTCATTGGTCTGGTGTGGGATCGGCATGGCTTAATGGTGCTGTTCAATTTGCTTCCTGTGCTTTCTCGTTGCGCATTCAAACAATTTTTTAATGCCATTCTTTTAGCGTCCTCTCCGATATTTGGCATAATATTTTTGGCGCAGTCTTCGCTTCGCGTCTTTTTTTGCTGACAATGGTGTCCTCCAAGTTTCCCGTCGTGGTAATTGCATTTAATACCGCTTTTCGTCTACTTTCTGGTAAGACATAAGTCTTTCTCGCCATCCATTAATAATCAACATCCTTTTCCAATTGTATATCGATGTCTGTGTTTTCCATAGTGCTCTTTTAGTTTGCTGTTTTTACGAAGATTTTCAATAATCGTTAGTTTCCATGAAATTCGATATTGTTTTTAAAACTCTCTCGTCTTCTTTCTGCTCATATTCTCAAGTTTTGTTATAAATCGAATCTTCTGGCGATAAATCATGACATATTCTTCTTACATTCGTGATCATTAGTGTCCTTCATAAATTACGAATCTTGACAATACAATCTGCGTTAGCGTTGCTTTCCCGATTTGAATTTATATACGGTGAGTATTCTTGCAATCTTGGGCATGCCCCATCTCATATCTGCTCGAGGCTTCTTTGTGTTGCCCAACCATTACTAATGGTTGAATGATCTGTAGTGATATAATAATCGTCGTGACCCCCATATCAAATATTTGTAAGTTGTTTTAATAATAGCTTGGATTATTGCTAATGCCTCTCTTTCAGTCAACATGAATAATTCTTTTTCATGTTTTCTTGAATGTTCGATCTATAATATCACAATAACTCTTCTCTTTTCTCGTCATCCCATTGTCCTAGGACTGCTCCCGATGCTAATATTCCACTTGCGTCCGTCCGCTAACAAAAACGTTTTCTTGAAATCTTGGGTGTACGAGTATTGGTGCTGATATCAGTTTTATCTCTGAGTGGTTTCGAAGGCTGTTTGTTGTTTCCTTTTTCTCCATGTATAAACGGGTATCTTTTTTGTAGTTCTTGTATTGGTTTCGCAGTAGTTGCATAACTCTTGATGAACTTTTCTTCGATAGGATATTCCGTATCGCGCATAGGCCTAAATAGTTCCTGCACTTGTCGTAATCTGTCTTTTGTACTGGGGCAATTTCATTATCTTTTCAATGTTTCTTGGGTCTGGTTCTTGCCTTTGCTGACGACAGTATGTTTGTCCTAAGAAGGTGATTTTTCTTGCCCAATCGCATTTTGATGTTTCAATTTTAATTCATTGTCTCAATCTGAACGATTACATTTGGATATCTTTTAGGTGTTGCTCGAAGGTGCGAGAATAAATTAACACAATCTCATCAATATATACCAACATTGTTTATGCCGTGAGTTAGCAAAGTTCATACATCTCTGAAATGAAGCTTGGTGGCGTTTAGTTAATCCGAAGGGCCATTTTCTTGAATTGATATAGATCGTTTTCGCAATTGTAAATTGTGCAGTTTTCTCATCTGTCCTCCTCTTGACTTTTATCTGCCAATAACCACTTTTTAAAGTCTAGGGCGATGTAAAAATAGGCTGCTCCGTGTAATGTTGTAACATTCATTTATGTCCGGTACGGGTATGTATCCGTTTTGTTACCGCGTGAGTCGTCGATAATCTATACAGAACCGTTGTGTCCGTCTTTTTCTTTAACCCATGACCACTGGGAATTGCCTGGTGAGCAACTTGTTCGATTACTCCTGCGTCTAAACATCTTTTGAACTTCCTTTTCTGCTACTGAATTTTTGAGCTTCTGTCCAATCGATTATGGCCGTAGTGATTGGGGTATCAATCGGTTAATGGTATCGTATGTTGCTTACATCACTTGTAACCGAGATCTAAGTCAGATGCCGCAAATATCCTTAAATCGCATTTAAGCAGTTTTGTTAATTGCTCTTTTTCGATTTCGTTTAGTAGCTGACGTCGATGTCCATAATTCCCCTCAGTTCCTTCCGTTTTTGTTGTTGAAGTTCAATGTCCATCATCGGTGTTAACGTTTCCCAAATCTTTCGTTTTTCGTAAATGACTTTATCTTCCTCATCCAATTTGTAAATGTTGATTGGAATTTCACTGTGTCATTTACATACATATTTCTCTGGCTAATGGCAGTTCTTTCTTTTTTCTCGAATTGTGATTAGGTTCAAAAAATTCATTTCACCTTCGAGTTTCCTGCATTCACTTTCATAGCAAATATTGTGTGCTCCATGGCACTTTTATCTTATTTCTCTGAGCATCTCACTTCTGATTCAACATACATATTCGTCCGGTTTTATCTCTCAGCCCATTGATCCTAGATCTATTATATATCTCTTTTATAATTCTGGCATGAGATCTGTTCCAATTAACAGTCTGCGCTCATCTCGTTATGACTGCTAAATAAACTATTGATTTTTACATTTTTATATCAATTATCGACCAGATTTTTCCGTATAACTGCTACCGATTCTTTGCTGGCAGGTATCCATCCATGTTAGCTTCTTCTACTACATGGCGGTCCACAATCTCCTGGTATTTTAAATTTATTGCTGAGATGTTTGCTCCGGTATCAATCATTGCTTTTATTTCTACTCTTCCATTTAATCTCAATAGGTATCGTTAATGTTGGTCCAGCTAAACGTTTGGGGCAAACCATAGTGCTATAGTTCGGGTTTCTAGATCTATGATCCAACACTCTTGATCCTTTGGCTGTTTTGGTACTGAAATCTGGCCCAATTGGGTTCGTATGATACAGGATAAATGTTTCGTATGTTGTTTGGTCTTGGTATCGGACTTGTCTATCCACGGCAATAATTCTCTCCTACTGCTTTGTTGTTTTCTTTAGACATTCGTATACTGGTGTGGATGAATTATAATTTCCACATGTCTTGTCTTTCGATTTTCCCATATGTTTGAGTTGCTCTTTGATTAGAATCTTCATTCCTCTCATGATTTCGTCATTGTCGGCTGTTATCGCTGCTATCATCTTGAAGTTTATCCAATCCGTCACTCCAGTTACTCGTTTTTGCCGTTCAATTTCTGGTTTTCTCGGCTTCTAGTCTCATTATTGGCTTTGGATTTTCGTCCGACTTCTTCATGCAGTACCATTCATTTTAGTTAGGATTCCTACTAACCTTTTATTCTTGTGAATATCTTTTTCGAGTTCATGTAAGAACTCATTGTCTTTGTCTAAAAACGGTAAGAATCCGATTGCCATTTTCCAGTTGTTTTTCCTTTCCCTTTTGTAAATATCGAAAACATGCTAACATTGTGTTATATTACTCTTACGATTGAATGATAGTATTAATTCCTAAAAATTTCCTGCCATCAATTTGTCCGAAGATAGATCTGTCCCCACATGGCTTTCATCATATTTGGCTGTTGCATGTTGAAAAATGATCTGGTGTAACAACAGTTCATAGTTTGGGTTTTCTCTCCATATATTACCTCCCGTTATCGTTACAATATTGGATAATAATTTGCTTGTCTTTGTCCTGGAAATAATAAATGTTCTCTGGCTCGTTCCAGATCTTTTGTTTGGTATATCCTACTGTTGTGATATATCGTACTGGTTTGAATTCCTGCCTCGGCTGGCCAATTCTGTAAGCCAAATATTTTGGAGGTGCACTATTACTCGAGTTGGAAACTTTTATTGTAACCAAACTTCCGTCTCTTATTTCGAATAATGGTCGCATATATCATTGCTACAACTGAAGCATTTAGGTACGAATTGTTTCTGTACTGGAATTTATCATCCTTGTTACTGGTTGACGAATCTGATTTTCTTTATCATTATTTCCTAACGTCGTTTATGGGGCATTATCTCTTGAATTGTTGGAATTTTTCTGGGCAAATTTTGCAATTGTCTTTTCGCATTTATAGGTATAACATAACTCTCCAACGATTCTCGGAAATATCCTTCTTGAGTGGTAGTAGCGGAATTCGTTACTGGATTCGTGATTGATTGCTAATTGCGTTTCAATATTTCTCTGTTCAGGATCAATCATTTTAAACTAATCGAGTATATTTTTTCTGTTGATGCAGTCCTTATGATATAAGAATCCATCTTGTTATTTATATAGAGATAAGTTTCACAACATCTTTGGGTCTATTTGCGCTTTTTGCGTTCGGTATTGCTGTTCGCGATAAGAATATTCCTTTATAATTTGTAACTAGCTACCATTTCGTCACATTTGCTCACCATTCGCCCTTTATGAATCTCATTCCGATAGTGGTATCGGTTCGATATTACTAAACTGTTGGCGGAACCTCTGATCCGATAGTTGTGGTAAATTGTGGTTTTCCATTCCGATTCTTCCGTTCTCCGTAATTTCATCTAAGCGCTTTTTGTGTGCTAGTTTCTGTTTCGCGCTGTGCACTCGTACTTGCACTTTCATCAAATAGTTGGCGCTTTTCAAATAAGGTGATCTGGCAAGTCCTGGTATCGGCTGGTATACGATCGTTGAATTCCGTATTTGCATGATCATCTGTTGCCAGGCATGGGGTAACTCTTCATTGCTTGTGTATCTGGATCAAAATATCCTTGGTAATTTTCTCCAATTTACTTGGTAGCTTTCAATCACTACTACTCCTTGACTAATTGAATTTCATAGGGTGTACTCTCTCCTTGGCATGTTCCGTCTCCAGCCGTTATTCTCCACGGCAGCGTATACTCGGGTAGTTTTTATCTTTCCTTCCTCGGCTCTACATCACTCGGTCCAGCTATTGAAGATGCGTCCTGTCGTGAATCCTTTCTTCACATTACGCTCCGCGTTACGAAACCACGTTGTTTCCGTTCCAGCTTCTATAATTGTTGAATGTGAGTGATGTCCGCAATGAAAATGCCACGATTTTCCTTGTTACTTGAACATTCGTTGAATTTCTGTTTTTAAGAAGTCACCTCTTGATATACTTAATATGATACTGGCTGTTGCCGTTGTCTGAATTGGCCGGGGTTTGCTGCTTTGGCACTCTTCTGTTTCTTTAGTGAAGTATTATACACCAATCTTTATGTTATCAACAATCATATACTACAAAACGGTTCTACTCCTTTTACCATCATCCAATATGAGTATTGTAGTGATTATCGCATTCAATTCCTTTTTCGGGCTGTCTTTGGGTCGCTTGCATTAATTGTTTTTCGAATTCTGTTAATAACCTTTCAACTTTGTTTGGGCATCATCTCGGTTTGATCATCTTTAGCTTACCATAACAGATTTATAAAAGGCTTTGCCATCCACCTTGAGTCAGGATGAATGGTTCAATTAACTTTCCTGATAATGTCTGTTATCGCAAATTCATATCCGTTTGGGTTGTATCTTGGAAGTTCGGGCTTTCTGTATACGCTATCGTATTGTAACATCAGGATATGCCATTCCTACCAAATATCATTTGGATCGTCTGATCGTTTTGTTCAGGTGATTTATTATCACACAATTCCTCTGGTCTTGGTTTGTGGTTCGCACTTTGTTGTCCATGATTTATTTATTATTGGCTTTTTGCTGCCCAAAGCGCTTCGCTTCTGCTCCGATATTATTGAGTTTTAAATTCTCTTTATTTCTGGATTTGCTAATCCATCCTAATCAGTTAATTAATCTGTTGATCACTTTGCTCCTTGTTTCTTGACCTTTAATTTTCCTTGTAACTGCTTGTACTCTTGACTAAGGCTTGTTAATTTCGTTGTCAATTGATCCAATCTGCATTTGTTTCCTTGTTTTTCTTTCTGGAGGCAGGTTTTATCAAGTTTCCGGTCGTCCTCTAGAATTTCCCTTTCTGGCATTGCGTACTGTTTCTTTTCGTTTTGGGTTGTTCATCCGCGTTTCTCTAGATGTTGTAGCTCCTCGTTCGTTTATCCAGTTGTCCCATTCATCTCCTTCGAGCTTCGGGCGTCTTCTCTCGTTTCTTTTTTGTTTTCCTCAATTCGGTTCTGGCTCTAATAAATTTCACTGGATTGTCTTTGGAGCACATACTAGCTCGTCTAGTTCATCTGTTATCAATGTCGTTTTTCGTTTTCTGTCATGACAAATCTCTTGATTCCGGTATTCTCCTGGTTGTTTCCTCAATCACAATATCATTAAGATCATTTAGTATCTCCTCATCTCCTGTTGTGATGACGATTCTTCATACTGGCTGGGCAGTGTGGAACTTCTGGCGTATTTAGACTTTTCTTGTCGCCCCATTGGGCGTTTTCGTTTTGATTTCTCTTTTGAGTCTCTACCCAATTTTGCTACTGTTAATATATTTATTAACCCAATTCATTTGCGTACTCCAATTTCGAGATCGTAGTCTAATGATCGTCCTTCGTAATTGTAAATAAATGGCGTTCGTACGGTATTCATTTTTTACTTCGCTTACTTTGGGCAGTGATATAAAATTCTCTTTCCAATTGGTTCGAAATCTGGCGTCATAATTTTTAAAAACTGTACTTCTCTATTGTTTCGGCTGCCCATTCGGGTGTGTTTCGCATTTCGGTATAATCTCTCGATTGCTCCTGATACCACGCATACATTTCCGATACCTCTTCTATTTCCTTTAGCTATATTTCGCAGGTTTTCTAGCTCTTTACATGAACGATTATCTCCATTTTGCTAAATCGTTACAGTTCGTCTTGATTCATTGGCTCCGTTCTCATATCGCTGCTAACTCTCTCATTTGGCGTTTCGTTAATCGTGTTAATCCTTCCTCCATAAAACAGGAATCGTCTATATCTGTGGGCAAATATTTTATTTCCTTGGAAATTGTTTCTCGAGTACACTGATTCGTGGTTCGGCTTGTTCTTGTTTGAATTCGTATTTCATTTCTCGTTCTGTTTCTACTTCGATCGTGATTATAATCGTATCATCTTTCACGAACTGAGGGTGTTACATATTTTTTCAGTAGTAAGAACTGTGTACTTCCTACTGCAACATTTCCAGTGGATTTTGGCTTCCTGACTTATCATTGTCTTGTCTATCTCCCAATTTTTCGCTGTTCGCTCTTCCCATTTTCCGGGTTTAGGCGATGAAATTGTGACTTTTCGATTAAATGGCCATTCAACTTCCGTCATATCTGCCTTTGGCTAACAAAAATACACTGATAGATATTTCCTTTTCCTACGCCCATCTCCGTTTGGTATACTCTCAATTTCATCCGATATCCTCCGATTTCTGTATAGAATTGATGACTATGTGATACCGATGATTTTCTCTTCCCAGCCGATTTACTTTTTCTGCCCATCCACTTATTTTCCATGTGTATGGGGGCTAGTCGTAGCTTCTATCATTTATTTCCTCGTCTTCTTTCTTCTGGTTGCCATTCCATTTCGTTTAGGCAATTCCTCTGGTAGATTTTCGTAATGGTTCGTCTCATATAGTTCTAAGGTGGTTTCATTAGCTGCATTCTTCTGGGCGCTTCACCTGGTATGTATTTTCTCCATTTGGTTTCGGTTCTCTCCCCATTTTCCATTTCCAACTCTTTCGTCTTTCATCAATCATACAACCTTTTTCCAATGGTGTTGATCGGCATCTCGAGTCGGCTATAGGGTTGGCAATTTTTGCGTAGCTTTGGCATCTGTCTCCATAAACTGGTAGGATAGTTAATATTGGTCGCATTTTCTTTTTCAATCCTCTGAAATCATTGGATCTGTTTTTCCTTTTTGTTGTTTTTTTCTCATGGTTCATCCATGGCTTATGAATATTAATAGTTGTCACGTCTTCCCATAACCTAATTCGTATATGGGTTCGTTCTCGCGACTTATTTGCCGTTTGTGATACATTATTGGCTACATCTTCTACGCATGCCGTCATCGCTATTTTCGATTATCGGGTTGTATAATTTTCTCGGTTATCCGTCGGTATAATTCATGGCATTTGACAATCGGGATCTAACCACTAATTCTTTTATTTCATCATTGGTAATTTTATTCTTTATCTTTATTGTTCATGTCTCCTCTTCATATCTCTTTGGATGCTCTCCGTATATTTGGCTATTAACCATCTGTTCTTTCATTATCGAATCTCATAAATATCGTGTCCTCGTACAGCTTCTACGAACATTTTCATTGACATCGGTCTCCGTTAACGTAATCGATTAATATATTTTCTAGCTTGGATCTATTGCTTGTTCTGTCATTTTAAATCTGGTTTTGCCTCATTATATCTTTTGTCTTTCTTTTTTCTAATCCGGTGTTTTATTTCTTTGTTGTAAGTATTTTGATTTTCTCCATATTTTCCGCTGTGTTTCTTCGGTTTCATTTTTGTTTAACGTTACCCAACATTTATTCCGTAATGGCCATATTAGAGCATCCGCGAGGTGTATGTCTTCGCTTTATTTCCTTCTTGGTCAATATAAAGGTTTAATTTTATAACTGGGTCCTAGTTCTGTTATCCTCTGCGTTTAATTGTGGTTTTTGTCTTTTTTCGTCTGTAGTTGATTTTCGTTTCCTTGCTGAATCTCTTGTACATTCGTTGAATTGTTGTTCGTATTCCTTTTGTGGTCTCCTGAGCCTTCCCTTATTGGTGCTTGTCTGATTTTTTCCCGAATTCTAAAGTTTTGGACCTGCTCGTTTAGATTCTTGATTGTTTTCTTTCTTGCCTTCGACTTGTTCAAGCTCGCAAATCTTCATATTTAATTATCTTTTGGGTAACAGTCCTATCTCTCTTCTTGGTTCTTGGTATGGTTCCTTCCATTTTCCTGCTTCTCATTTAATCAACTTTCTTCTTTTCCGTTTTGATTCGTTTGTATTCGTCTTTGTCGGTGAGCTTTTTCGTCCTGCTCGATCTGCATCTCTTTTATCTTGGTCTGTTATATAACGCAATTTCCTGCTTCTAATTCCACTATATAGTTAGATTGTTTTGTCGTTGGCGTCTTCAAATATTCTAAACTCTATTCGCATTTTTCTTGCTTGATAGTTTATCTGAGTCAGCATTCTTTCCTTTGTCTATCGTCTCTGGGCTCTATAATTTTCTTTGCTGTTTTGGCCTTGGTTTCTCAGGTTTATTGATCTCGGCTGTTGCGTTTTCCGCATTTAGCTTTATACGCTCTTTGTTCTATCTTCTTCTTCGGCTATTTGCTGAATAAGTTAATGTCTGATTCGCGATTCCCAATTGCTTCTTGACCTGTTTCTCTATCTTTCTGTCATTTGATTTTCCAATATGCGCTTGTCTTTTTTTGGCCACTCTTTGGCTGTTCATGTGGGTTTTCTCTTTGTTTTACTCTAATTCGGTATTGGGTGCTAATTTGTGCCCAATTCCTCCTGCATTTGTTGTATGATTTTTATCGTCTCCTCTCCTTCTCTCGTATCTCTGCTTCTTTGATCTTTTATCACTTCCCGCAATATTTCTATTCCCTTTGTTGATCCTGCTTCTCTGCTCTAGGTTTGTATCTCTTTCTTTGGTTTTGGATTCTAGTATTGGTTCTGCATAAATTATTCATCATTTCCTCTTCTCCGCTCTTGGTAGGTTTGTTCTTTTCCTTCTGGGTTAAGTTACTGTTTTGTTCTAAAGTTGCTTTTCCCACTATTTCTTTCATCATTTCGTTTTTTGGGTCTTTGGCTAATGTCCTCTTCTAACGATGTAGCATTATGTTCTTTGTTAATATGTACGTTTCTTTGTCTCCATAATTCTACTTCTCACTTGTTTACTTTTATTGACTCTGGTTGATCTTTTGATTGTGCGTGCTGTTAGGTTTGACTCTTCAGCCCATCTTTTACACTCTTTTGTTCTCAAATCTTGGAATTCATAATTGTTTCTAATATCTAATCAAACGGGATGGAGGTTTCATCACATTTTCAATCTTTTCAAATTTTTATCACATAATTTACATCATCTCGTATTTTTGTGATTTTTGAGTTTTATAATTTTTTGTTTTTTAAACGTTTATCTTTAATTTACATTTTTTACACATTGGCTTCCATTTTTTATCTACTGATCAGCGAAACGGACATCCTTGATCCGCACGTGATCCGGCTTTCTTACAATACTGGACATATATTGACTTTTTAACCCACATGCTTTCCCATGGACGATATGTCTCACAAGGAATATAAATTAATTCTACATGTTTCTGCACATGTTTTACACATTGATACTGCTCCAAATAGTTCTTTTATTATTGATTTTTCACGATTCTCCTTTTCGGTTTCTCTTGATAGTCGCTGATTGTCGGATTACTGCTTTGTGTCGAGTCGTACCATTCTAAATTATTACTAATTTTTCTTTGATTATTTCCTCATTTTTGAAGTATCTACTCTGAAATAAGCATTATGGTTCTTCGTTTTTTGTCGATCTAATATATCTTCTATTTGTTGATGTTGGTAATTATTATGTCTATGTTCTTTGACTCTTTTTTTGTTTTATCATACACTTTCGCTTTATGCTTTAGTTTTGTGAGTTCAGGGGGGTGATCTGGTATTGGCTGTTGATTTTTTGCATCCTTCGCAATTATTCCTCTGGCTTGTTTGGCAATATCCTTGACTCGCCGAATTCTGCTGCTCTTGGATTTCTTTTGATAAGTTTTTAACTTCCTCTCTTCAATGTTCTATTTATAGTTCTCTTTCCATATCAATTCTGTTGATCTTCGAAACTTTTTATTATTGTTCTCTTTTCTCACCCTCCCTTTTTCCTCTTGGTCTATATTTCTGATTTGGTTCCCCGGAAGTCCTTCCAATCTGTTTTATCGCTTGGTTTTTCCGACGTCAATCGTTTTCTAAGAATGGGCTAGGTTTGAAAATTTCCTCAAAGTGTTCTCGTTTTGCGTGTTTCTCCTTTTTTCCAATGCGAGCAGTCTTCCTTGACAATAATACAGGTAACTTCATCTGGTTAATTCCGGGGGTTCTGAGAAAAGAATCCTTGTTGCTGCCATCTCTTTAACTCTGTCGGTCGGTAAATACCTTTATTATCTTGAACGTTAAATATCTCTGTTCCTCTTTCCCGCTCCTCGTATCTTAACTCTTCTCTGTGAGTAAATTACTTTCCTCATTTTCCATGGTCGTCCGGTTGTGTCGAAACTGGTATAATGTTGGAATTGCAATTGCTAAAGTATGTATTAATTTTCTCTTCCTTCTTTTCTGGGTTTTTTTTCCCATAGTCTCGGTCCATATCGAATCTGGTCCTTCTCTCATCTGTTTACCGTTATCTCTTCACTGATTCCGATTCGCATCATAAATACTCGTCATTATTTTTTGAAGTTTTTGTTTTCTGATTTTCGATTATTTGTAATCTTTTGATTTTTATTTGATTTTTATTATTTTATTTTTTATTTACATTTTATTACACTCTGCTTTTCTCTTTTTACAACGTCTTACTGGCTTTCTACCTTCTAATTTTATGATACAGGTTATCTTCTGCAAGATCCTTCCCTCTCAGTCGTTGTTGTGGAATAAAAAACGTGGTGTTACCAATTGCTGTATTCCAGTCGTTTGTTGGTCCTTCCATCTGTGGTTCATTTCTCTGTTCTGATTGGATTGCGGTAATCCCTTGTCCTTTCATCGTTAATATCATGATTTTGTTTAAAAGGCCATGTGTAATAATTCATCCATAATCTCCTCTTCCTCTTGACGAAGACCACTGATATGGGTGCCTGTTTGCATTCCCATCTTCCCATTTGGATATAATCTAATGCCCAATTTGTATCCATTCTCCAACTGTATACTCGGTGGAACTATCTAGAATTCTTGTGTCCATCTTTTGCTCTCTGGAGCTTTTCTGCGATTCGTATTTTCCATATAAACTGGTGCTGTAAGGAAATGTTTTCCTGGCTACAGAGCTGTTGGTTTTTCTAATTCTTTTTCCGCTGTTGGTCATCTGTTGATTTTTTTTCATTTCGGCCATTTTCCCTGAGGGTAAATTTCCTTGGCTTTTCTCGAAATTCTTTCTCTGGATTCTAATATTTCTCTTATTAGTGCTTCTGGTGCATCATTTTCGTGTTCGTAAGTCTTTTTCTGCTTCCCATGCCACACTCCTATCGTTTTCTGCATCCTAATTTCGGTTTGTGCTCTAAATACTGTTTTGTTTATCATGTGCTTTTGCATCTACATAATTGGTAGTTGCGCTTGGCAATTAAACAGTTCCAATGGACATTTGATGGTTTGCCGTATACATCTTTGTTCCAATGTCTTTTAAAATTTGACTTTATCTTTCCTGTCGCAGTTGTTTGCACATAATCCTTCATATAGATCACATTATTTCGCTCCTGCTTTTGGATTCCGATGTTCCATTTCTAAATTTTTATCCATTCCGTCGATGACTCACGAGAACTCGCATTTTTCCATCTCTCTTGATGCAATACTTTGTGATGTTCTTCATCGTCTTTTTCGTTGTGATGGTTTGACATTTTTTCGCATAAATATCTCGTTTATACGTTCACATTCGTTTGTGTGGGCTTTCCGGCTCCTTCATAAAGTTCTTTCCTTCACATTCTTTTTACTCGGCACTTGAAACTAATAGAATTGTTGTTTCTTTGTTTGGTGGCTTTTCCATTGTTGTAGGATCTCGTCTCTTTCGATCGTTTGTCACATCAGGGCATTTTTATTGTTTTCTGTTTCTTTACTTTTCATCGTACAATCTTGTGCATATTCTGCATCCACATTCTCGGCTCTGTCTCGCTTCCAATCAATAATTCTTTAATTTACAATTTTAGTCTTCTTCTATACTGTTCACTGCACTTTGATTTTTTTCCTTCATTATTCGTCTGTAGTTTTCGGGTGGATTCTCGCTTCCTCTACTTCTCTCGATGATCGTCTGGATATCTTATCAAAATTTTCTGATTACTCGATTTAATTTACTTTTACTATCGTTTTTATTTATACTATTTTACACGGTAGCTTTATTTTTACTCTACTGTTTTGAATCGGTTCTGGGGTGAATTCTGGCATCGATGCTATCCATTCCACCCAACTTGCTGGATCTAAGTGCCTGTGACTGTTACGTACAGTCTTCTAATTTCGTCAGCTGCCAATCTAACTTGATCTGTTTAATTGTTCATTTAATTCTTGTAATTGTAGTAATTGTTCTCTGTTGTTCTTCCCTCGTCTTATGGTTGTTGTAGACCTCGTTCACACTTTCCGTTAATACTAGCATGAGTATTGTCCACTGAGTTGCGCATTTGTTCGTTTATTAATGTCATTAATTCACATTGTCGTATCCACGTTGCCTCGATTCCTTGATCTTGTATATTCCTTGATTTAATTCCTACGATCTCTTAATAGGTACAGTTGGCAAGCTGCTGGTTGGTGACTTCCTTCTTGTGGAACGGTGGTATTCTCACTTGGTTTGGTTTGATTTTATGTTATTCGGATCCATCTGTTGGTTATTAATACATCATGTAACTCATCGGCGTTCATTTTTCTGTTTGCTTACATATTTCTGACACATTTTGTACAATACTTTTATAAATATACATATTATTACTACTATTTATTACTACAATAATATTTTACACTATACCTACAACGTCTTCTTTTGTTTTTGTTTTTACACCATCGTTCCGGCGACTCTATACGCATATGTCGTAATGTCCCATATTTCTCGTTCGTTATCTGATATATATCAATTCATTGGACCATTGTTGTGCTTCGATATGGGCGGTTCTTTTTACAGAGTCCGTTGTACTAGTATTTTCTTATGATTCGTATTCTTCGGTTTTTTCTGGCATCGTATTGTCTGCTAATGTCGATATCGTAAATTGCAATTTTTCTTCTAAACTGGCTGGCCATAATCTTTTCTTATTGGTTTCTGTTTGCATTTGGTAGTTTCTTCACTAGTTGATTATTATAGCATTTACTACCTGCTTACTATTACTGTTTTATCCAAATCATTTTTAATCATATAATTCTTTTCGTTAGGTTGCTAGTTGAGTTTCTCTTGGCCGTTAGTTGTCTCTATTATTCTTTCTTGGTTGTACATTTTTAAGTGTTTCTGGGTTGTAACGCTTGTCATTGAAGGTGGCTTGTAATCCATGAGCATTACCCCTTTTCATGTCTTCGTTTTTTTCTCTTTCTTTCAGATTGTTTTGTTAATAGATTGATCTGTCCCATTTGACGTGGATGGTTTCCTTGTTTCCGTGTTCTCCAATGTTCATGAGTTCTTTTTGGATATTTACATATTTTCCGAGTTTTCTTTTCGTTGGGGGATGCGGTTACTTCTGCTTCTTAAGTTTTGCTTATGTTCGCATTGGATTCCTCTTATTTACTGTTTCGGTTTCCTTGGGTTTCGTATACACAGATTTTTGTGATAGGGTTTTTCCACCTGTATTCTCAATTATCTAATTTCTTCTTCGTGTTTGCTGCATTTGACTCTATGTTTATTATTACTGCTTACTTTCCTCTGATCTGTCGTTGGTAGGTTCCTCTCTTTGTTCTTTTCTGGATGTTTTGGTTCGTATTGCTTCTAGTGACTTTCTCTTGTTATTGCGATTTCCAGTAAATCATCTCTTCCTCTCTGGAGTGTACTATATACTTTCCACGTTTTCTTTTAGTTTGAATACGGTATTTTTGATTTTTTGAATATTATCTATTTGATTGACATTTGATCTCTCATTCACCGTTCCGTTCTTTTTGTTTCGAATATACAGACTTTTTGTGATGGGTTCTTTGCCCATATTTTCAACTATTATCTCTTCTCCACTCTTTGGGGTCTGCTTCACCTTTATTTATTATTTCTTTATTTTCTCGTGCTCGACCGTTGATAAGGCTCTTTTCTTTTGGTGTTGTGGATTTTTTTCTCCAGGGTTTTTGGCTAATGTGCCGCTAGGTCTATTATTATATCGTTATTGGCACATATTCTATTTCTGCCTGCCCTGCTATGACTATCTCCATTCGCATTTCTTTCCTGCTTTAAATGTTCTTTTCCAACAATCGATAATTTTGTTTTGGTATACATAACTTGTTCAAGTTGTTTTATTCCTCTGTTTAATATTCGTAATTTTGCTATCCTTGGCTTTACTTGGATTTTTCTACGTTTTCTTCTTTGTAAGCAATCTCTACATACAATCTTTGGTGGTTTGCAACATGAATGAATGGAGTTTTCGGATGCGTATTTTTCCATCCTTCCTGGTTCTTCCTATTGAATCGAATTGACAACTTAATGCTTGTATTCCATCCGTCAGTTGTAAGCATATCCTTCACTTGAAATTCCTTTATCGTTTATTGTTCGTTATTCTGCAACGATTTTATTTCTTTGGTGATGTTTTCATAGATTCCGTTAACTTGATTGAGTAATTACATATCATGTATTTTCTGTAGCAGGGTTGGTTCGGTTTTTGATTTTTTTCCTTTGTTGTAGTAATCTTTCTATTTTAGCAGCATCCTTTGGTTCTGTTTTTCTTTTCGTTGTTGCTTGTTCGATCCTTGATCGGTTCTTCGTTGGATGATTCCTTTTTCTCTTGTTGTGTGGATTATTTTTCGTTTCTAGCATTTGGTCTAGTATTTTGATCATCTTGGTTTTTGCTGCTGCACCACCTCCTTCTGCCATTATTATCTCCATCCGGGGTTTTCCTTTGAAATGTTCGTCCTCGACATTTATTTTTTTCAAATTATTTCTTTCGTATACTTTATTATTCTTGCTTTCATATCATCCATCTCTTTTTATATCTCCTGTTTGCTTGCTTGAAATCTTATTTGCTTTGATGCGATCCTGTGTTTATATTAGTAGGTTTGTTCTTTTCTGTCTCCAATTCGTTGATTGCTCTTCTTTTGTATAGATTGGTGAATTTCAAGATCCTTCCATTTCAACATTGCTTTTTTATTGTCTTTGGAAATGGCTAGTCGAGCATATATTGTTTCTTTTTAGATAGGCGTTTCTGTTTCTTACCATGTATGTTTAAATTAATACAATTAAGTGGTGAACTTTCATAAGTCATTTCAATCAGATTGGCTGCTGCTTCGTCTTGTTTGGAATACGATAGCTCATAATGTTTGAACTTGTTTTGCCCATCAATTTCTCTCTCTCTAATTGTCGCATTACTGATTCTAAATTGTTATTGCGCTTTTGCCTGTCTTGATATTCAGTGCAATATGTAGTACATTTATTCTTCTATTATTTTCTCTTTGAACGGATGATCCTGTTTTTTAGTAGTTTCTCCTCAAGAACTGTTTGTAGAAACATCTGCTGCTACTGCAAACATTCATGGTGTTTGTCCCTCTCGTTTGGATGTTGAGGTGGTGTCCACATGTTCTGCATGAGTTGATTATATCATTATCCTTTGAGTGTTTCTGTGTTGCAGCTCAATATGTAGGTACGTTTCCTTCCACATCTGCCATAGTGCTATCATGGGTATACTTTCCTTTGATACGAATCCATGTTCTGGTGAGGTTTCTAGCTCCTTTGGCATAGATATCCACGGCGATTTTCCCTGCCTTTGTTTACTATTCTCATCCAGCCTTTCCCTCGACCATCTCTGGCATTATTTCTCTGAATGGTTTTTACTATTAATATCATCTTAATCCACATTACTTGTGTCGCATTTGAGGTTATTTTGGATTCATCTGGTTTAGGTTCTTCACAGTTTTTTTGCTGTCGCTTTATCCTTTCGACTATTGTTAGTCCGTTTATACTCAGTTGTTTTGAGTTTGTTGATCTGTTTGCATACTCGATTTTTTCTGGTTCTCTTGTTATTGTTCTAGGTTCGCTTTAACATCTGCTTACGTTATACGTAAATAGGTCTGGTGAGTGGGTTGTTGACAATTTAACTCGAGCATGTTTTCGTTTACATACATTATCTATATGGCCTTTACCATTTTTGTAGTTTTTTCTGGCTACCTCCTGGGATAATTCTGGTGTTGCAATTATTACCGCAGTCTCCGACTGAAAATTAATGCTCGGGTACGTCTCGATTTTTAATCGTGCAATTCTTTTATAGCTTTCTGATTAAATTAATATTCATACCTGCCTTGTTTTCCCAAGATCTCTTGCATTCTCTCCTTGAAGCCCTGTTACGGTAATCATCAATTTCCAAATGTACTGGTGATATCGGTGGTTGATGATTCTAGGTCTAGTCGGCATGTTGCACTCTCTGGCGTACATCAATTTGATGGACTCATTTTCGTTGCTGAATGTATTGACATTCTATAAAGCCATTCGGCTCGATTTATATATCTATCCCACTTTCTTTTTGGTGTCTGCTTCATAATTTGACATCATTTCTATTAATATCGCATTGAATGTTCGGTTTTGTCCATGTTGTTTGTGGATGTAGGCGACAGTTCTCAGACTTCGCAATTTCTGAAAGTATTCGTTACTTACTTCCTCTATATTTCGCTCCTAAAGTTGGTTCTTGATTCAGTCAGGATCTGTTTGGGTGTTCCATACTACAGCCAATATTTTCTTCTACGCAGAATTCTCGCTATTGTTCTGTTTTTTGATCTGGTATCGCGAATGCTTCGGGATTCTTGACAAATAATCTGTCACTTACCAATGATGTAACATATTTCATGTTGGTTTCTGGTAATGGGTCGCTACTACACTCCATTTTGAAATCATCGTCATTGGTTGTGGTGGGCATCGGAATTGGCTTTAATGGTGCTCTTCAATTTGCTTCTGTGCTTTTCTTCGTTGCGCATATCAGACAATTTTTTATCCATTCTTTTACGTCCTCTCCGATACTTTGGCCATAATATTTTTGGCGCAGTCTTGCTTCCGTCTTTTTTGCTGACATGTGTCTCGTCAATTTCCCGTCGTGGTATTGCATTAATACCTCTTTTCGTCTACTTCTCTGGTAAGCCCATAGTCGTTTCTCGCATCCATTATAATACACATCCCTTTTCCATTGTATATCGATGTCTGTGTTTTTCCATCTGCTCTTTTAGTTTGCTGTTGTTTTTGAAGATTTCATATCGTTAGTTTCCATGAATTCGATTATTGTTTTTAACTCCTCGTCTTTCTTCTGCTCATTTCTCAGTTTTGTAAAAATCGATATCTTCTGCGATAATCATGCATATTCGTCTTAACATCAGTGATCCATTAGTTCCTCAAAATACGAATTTTGACATACAATCTGCGTTAGCGTTGGCTTTTCCCGATTTGAATTTGATTTTACGGTGAGTATTCCTTGCAATGCACTTGCCATGCTCATTAATCTGCGCTCGGAGGCTTTCTTTGTGTTGGCCCACATACTTAATGGTTGATGACTGTAGTGATATACTATCTCGTGACCCCATAACAGAATATTTGAAGTGTTGTAATAGCTTTGGATTACTTGCTTAACTGCTCTCCTTTCAGTCAGCAGAACTCATTCTTTTCATGTTTCTTGAATGTTTCGAACTATAATATCCAATAACTCGGTTCTCTTTTCTCGTCATCCCATTGTCCTAGGACTGCTCCCGATGCATATCCCACTTGCGTCCGTCGCTAACAAAAACGGTTTCTTGAAATACTGGGTGTACGAGTTGGGTGCTGATATCAGTTTTATTCTGAGGGTTTTCGAAAGGCTGTTGTTGTTTCCTTTTCCCAATATAAACGGGAGTATTTTTTTGTTAGTTCTTGGTATTGGTTCGCAGTAGTGTGCATACTCTTGATGACTTTCGATAATCATCAGCATAGGCCCTAAAAATTCTGCACGTTGCGTGACTGTCTTTGGTAAACTGGGCAATTCTTTATCTTTTCATGTTTCTTGGGTCTGGTTCTTTGCCCCTTTGGCTGAACAATGTGTCTAGAAGGTGACTTTTCTTTTTTTGCCCAATCGCATTTGGATGGTTTCAATTTTACATTTCCATTGGTCTCAAATCGAACGAATACATTTCGGAATCTTTTAAAGGTGTTGCTCGAAGGTGCGAGAATAAATTAAACAAATCATCAATATATACCATAACATTGTTTGAATGCCGTGAGTTACAAAGTTCATACATCTCTGAACATGAAGCTTCGGTGCGTTAGTTATCCCGAAAGGCCATTTGGTCTTGAATTGATATAGATCTTTTCCAATTGTAAAGGAGTTTTCTCTCTGGTCCTACCTCTTTTGACTTTTATTGCAAATAACACTTTTTTAAGTCTAGCGATGTAAAATAGGCTTGCTCCGTGTAATGTTTGTAACATTTTCTTTATGTCCGGTAAGGGTAATGTAATTCGGTTTCTGTTACGGGCGTGAGCGTCGTCGATAATCTATAAGAACCGTTGTGTTCCGTCCTTTTTTTTCTTTACATGACACTGGGATTTGCCATGGTGAGAACTTGGGTTCGATTACTCCTGCGTCTAACATCTTTTGAACTTACTTTTCTGCCTACTGGATTTTGAGCTCTGGCCATCGTATGGCCGTAGTGTTATTGGGGTATCAATCCGTAATGGTATCGTATGTTGCGTTGACATCACTTGTATCGCTTAGATCTAAGTCAGATGCCGCAAATATACTCCTTATTCATTAGCCGTTTTGTATTGCTCTTTTTCGGATTTGTTTAGTAGCTACTGTCGATTGTCCATAATTCCTCCTCAGTTCTTCCGTTTCTCGTTTTGTTGGAAGTTCATGTTCATCATCGGTGTTACTTTCCATCTTTCCGTTTTCGTTAAATGGACTTTATCTTCCTATAATGTAATTGTTGATTGGAATTTCACTGTTGTCATTTACATACACTATTTCTCTGGCTAATGGCAGTTCTTTCTTTTTCTCGAATTTGTGATTAGGTTCAAAAATCATTTCACCTCGAGTTTCCTCATTCACTTTCACATAGCAAATCATCTGTGTGCGTCCTGGCACTACTATTTTCTCTGAGCATCTCACTTCTGATTTCAACATACATATTCGTCCGGTTTTATCTCTCAGCTCCATTGATCCTAGATCTATTATTATCTCTTTTAATAATTCTGGCATGAGATCTGTTCCAATTATACAGTCTGCGCTCAATCTCCTGATGACTGCTAAATACGTATTGATTTTTACATTTTTGTATTCAATTATCGACCAGATTTTTCCGATGACTGCTACCGATTCTTTGCTGCAGGTTATCACATCCATGTTAGCTTCTTCTATACATGGCCACAATCTTCCTGGTATTTTATCCATTTTTATTGCTGAGATGTTTGCTCCGGTATCAATCATTGCTTTTATTTCTACTCCATTTATCTCTATAGGTATCGTTAATGTTGGTCCAGCTAACGTTTGCAACATAGCTATAGTTCGGGTTTCTAGATCTTGATCCACACTTCTTGATCTTTGGCTGGTTTTTGGTACTAAATCTGCCCAATTGGGTTCGTATGATACAGGATAAATGTTTCGTAGTGTTGTTGGTCTTGGTATCGGAACTTGTCTATCCACCGGCATATTTCTCTCTACTGCTTTTGTTGTTTTCTTTAGACATTCGTATACTGGTGGTGGATGATTATAATTTCCACTATGTCTTGTCTTTCGATTTTCCCATTGTTTGAGTTGCTCTTGAGTTAGCATCTTCATTCCTCCTTGATTTTCGTCATTGTCGCTGTTATCGCTGCTATCATCTTTGAAGTTTATCCATCGTCTCCAGTTACTCGTTTTCTGCCGTTTCATTCTGGTTTTCTCGGCTTCTAGTCTCATTATTGCTTTGAATTTTTCGTCCGACTTCTTCATCAGTACCATTCATTTTAGTTAGGATTCCTACTAACCTTTTTATCTTGTGAATATCTTTTGAGTGTCCATGTAACACCATTGTCTTTGCTAAAAACGGTAAGAATCCGATTGCCATTTTCCAGTTGATTTTCCTTTCCCTTTTGTAAATATCGAAACATGCTAACATTTGTGTTATGATTACTCTTACGATTTGAATGATGAGTATTATTCCTAAAATTCCTGCCATCATTTGTCCGAAGATTAAGAATCTTCCCCACATGGCTTTCATCATATTTGCTGTTGCATGTTGAAAATGATCTGGTGATAACAACAGTTCATAGTTGGGTTTCTCTCCATAGTTATTACCTCCCGTTATCGTTACAATATTGGATAATATTGCTTGTCTTTGTCCTGGAAATAATAAATGTTCTCTGGCTCGTTCCAGATCTTTTGTTTGGTATATCCTACTTTGTGATATATCTACTGGTTTGAATTCTGCTTCGCTGGCCAATTCTGTAAGTCCAAATATTTTTGGAGGTGCTACTATTACTCGAGTTGGAAATTGTAACCAACTTCCGTCTCTTATTTCGAATAATGGTCCATATACATTGCTACAACTGAACATATTAGGTACGAATTTTTTCTGGATTTATCATCCTTGTTACTGGTTGAGCGAATCTGATTTTCCCTTTATGCATTATTTCTAACTCGTTTATGCATTTATCTCTTGGAATTGTTGAATTTTCTGGCAATTTTGCAATTGTCTTTTCGCATTTATAGGTATACATAACTTCTCCAACGATTCTTCCGAAATATCCTTCTTGGAGTGGTAGTAGCGGAATTTCGTTATCTGGATTCGTGATTGCCATTGCTAATTTCGTTTTCAATATTTCTCTGTTCAGGATACAATCATTTTTAACTAAATCGTAGTATATTTTTTCTGTTGATGCCAGTCCTTTATGATATAAGAAATCCATCTTGTTATTTATATAGAGATATAGTTTCACATCTTTGGGGTCTATTTGCGCTTTTGCGTTCGGTATTGCTGTTCGCGATAAGAATATTCCTTTATAATTTGTACTAGCTACCATTTCGTCACATTTGCTCACCATTCGCCCCTTTATGAATCTCATTCCGATAGTGGTATCGGTCGATATTACTACTGTTGGCGTGACCTCTGATCCGATAGTTGTGGTAATTGTGGGGTTTTCCGATTCTTCCGGTTCTCCGTAATTCATCTAATGCGCTTTTTTGTGTGCTAGTTTCTGTTTCGCTGTGCACTCGTCCTTGCACTTCATCAAATATTGCGCTTTTCAATAAGGTGAGTCTGCAAGTCCTGGTATCGGCGTGGTATACGATCGTTGACATTCCCGTATTGCATGATCTATCTGTTGCCAGGCATTGAGGGTACTTCTTCATTGCTTGTGTATCTGGATCAAAATATCCTTGGTATTTCTCCAACTTTACTTGGTAGCTTTCAATCACTACTACTCCTTTGACTAATTGATTCAATAGGGTGTACTCTCCTCCTTGGCATGTTCCGTCTCCAGCCGTTATTCTCCCGGCAGCGTATACTCGGGTAGTTTTTATCTTTCCTTCCTCGGCTGCTACATTCACTCGTCCAGCTATTGAGATGCGTCCTGTCGTGAATCCTTCTTCACATTCGCTCCGCGTTATCGAAACCACTGTTGTTTCCGTTCCAGCTTCTATAATTGTTGAATGTGAGTGATGTCCGCAATGAAATGCCCACGATTTTCCTTGTTACTGAACATTCCTTGATTTCTGTTTTAATGAAGTCTACCTCTTGATATACATTATATGATACTGCTGTTGCCGTTGTCTGCAATTTGCCGGGGTTTGCTGCTTTGCACTCTTCTGTTTCTTTTAGTGAGTATTTATCACCAATCTTTATGTTATCACAATCATATACTACAAACGGTTCTACTCCTTTTACGCACATCATCCATATGAGTATTGTAGTAATTATCGCATTCATTCCTTTTCGGGCTGTCTTTGGGTCGCTTGCATTAATTGTTGTTTCGAATTCTGTTAATAACTCTTTCAACTTTGTTTGCATCATCTCGGTTTGATCATCTTTACTTACCAGATTTATAAAAGCTTGCCATCCACCTTGAGTCAAGATGAATGGTTCAATTACTTTCCTGATAATGTCTGTTATCGCAAATTCATATCCGTTTGGGTTGTATCTTGGAGTTCGCTTTCTGTATATCGCTATCGTATTGTACATCAGGTATGCCATTCCTACCAAATATCTATTTGGATCGTCTGATCGTTTTGTCAGGTGATTTATTATCAACAGCAATTCCTCTGGATCTTTGGTTGTGGTTCGCACTTTGTTGTCCATGATTTTATTTATTATTGGCTTTATTGCTGCCCAAAGCTGCTTCGCTTCTGCTCCGATATTATTGAGTTTTAAATTTCTCTTTATTTCTGGATTTGCTAATCCCATCATATCAGTTATTAATCTGTTGATCCACTTTGCTCCTTGTTCTTGACCCTTTAATTTTCCTTGTAACTGCTTTGTCACTTGACTAAGCTTGTTTAATTTCGTTGTCAATTGATCCATCTGCATTTGTTCCCTTGGTTTTTCTTTCTGGAGCCGGTTTATCAAGTTTCGGTCGTCCTCTAGATTTCCTTTCCATTGCCGTACCTGTTTCTTTTCGTTTGGGTTGTTCATCCGCCGTTTCTCTAGATGTTGTAGCTCCTCGTTCGTTTATCCAGTTGTCCCATTCATCTCCTGTCGAGCTTCGGCGTCTTCTCTCTTTCTTTTTGTTTTCCTCTTCGGTATCTGGCTCTATAATTTCAACTGGTTGTCTTTGAGCACATACTAGCTCGTCTAGTTCATCTGTTATCATGTCGTTTTCGTTTTCTGTCATGAACAAATCTCTTGATTCCGGTATTCTCCTGGTTGTTTCCTCATCCACAATATCATTAAGATCATTTAGTATCTCCTCATCTCCTGTTGTGATGACGATTACTTCATCTGCTGCAGGTGGAACTTCTGGCGTATTTAGACTTTCTTGTCGCCCTATTGGCGTTTTCGTTTTGATTTCTCTTTTATTGAGTTCTCTACCCGCAATTTTTGCTACTGTTAATATATTTATTAACCCCAATATCATTTGCGTAACTCCAATTTCGAGATCGTCGTCTAATGATCGTCCTTCGTATTGTAAATAAAATGGCGGTTCGTACGGTATTCTCTTTTTTACTTCACTTACTTTGGCAGTGATATAAAATTCTCTTTCAATTGGTTCGAAATCTGGCGTCATAATTTTTAAACTGTACTTCTCTATTGTTTCGGCTGCCCATTCGGTGTGTTTCCATTTTCGGATAATCTCTCGGAATTGCTCTGGATACCACGCATACATTCTCCGATACTCTTCTATTTCCTTTACTATATTTCGCAGGTTTTCTACTCTGTTACATGAATCGATTATCCATTTTGCTAAATCTGTTACAGTTCGTCTTTGATTCTTGGCTCCGGTTCTCAATATCGCTGCTAACTCTCTACATTTTTGCGTTTCCGTTAATCGTGTTAATCCTTCCTCCACAGGATCGTCTATATCTGTGGGCAAATATTTTATTCCTGGAATTCGTTTCTCGAGTACACTGATTCGTGGTTTCGCTTGTTCTTGTTGAATTCGTAATTTCATTTCTCGTTCTGTTTCTACTTCGATCGTGATGTATATCGTATCATCTTTCACGAATTGGGGTGTTACATATTTTTTCAGTAGGAACTGTGGTACTCCTCCTGCAACATTTTCAGTGGATTTTGGCTTCTGACTTATCATTGATCTTGGGTCTACTCCCAATTTTTCGCTGTGTCGCTCTTCCCATTTTCCGGGTTTAGCGATTGAAATTGTGACTTTTCGATTAAATGGCCATTCTAACTTGCCGTCATATCTGCCTCTTGCTAACAGAAAATACACTGATAGATATTTTCCTTTTCCTACCCCATCTCCGTTTGGGTATACTCTCAATTTCATCCGATATCCTCCGATTTCTGTATAGAATTGATGACTTGTGATACCGATGATTTTCTCTTCCTCAGCCGATTTTACTTTTTCTGCCCATCCACTTATTTTCCATGTGTATGGGGCTAGTCGAGCTCTATCATTTATTTCCTCGTCTTCTTCTGGTTGCCATTCCATTTCGTTTAGCATTTCCTCTGGTAGATTTTCGTATGGTTCGTCTTCATATAGTTCTAAGGTGGTTTCATTAGCTGCATCTTCTGGCGCTTCTCCTGGTATGTATTTTCTCCATTTTGGTTCGGTTCTCTCCATTTTCCATTTCCACTCTTTCGTCTTTTCATCATACACCTTTTTCCATGGTGTTGATCGGCATCTCGAGTCGTCTATAGGTTGCAATTTTGTGCTTAGCTTTGCATCTTGTCTCCATAACTGGTAGATAGTTAATATTTGGTCCATTTTTCTTTTCATTTCCTCTTGAAATTCTTGGATCTGTTGTTCCTTTTTTGTTGTATTTTTTCTCTCTGGTTCATCCATGGCTATGATATTAATAGTTTGTCCGTCTTCCCATATACCTAATTCGTATATCGGGGTTCGTTCTCGCGGACTTATTTGCCGTTTGTGATACATTATTGCTACATCTTCTACCATGCCGTCATCGCTATTTTCGATTATCGGTTGTATAATTTCTCGGTTTATCCGTCGGTATAATTCATGCATTTGACAATCGGGATCTACCACTATTTCTTTTATTTCATCATTTGGTAATTTTATCTTTATCTTTATTGGTTCATCTCCTCTCATATCTCTTTGATGCTCTCCGTATTTGGCTATTAACTCATCTGTTCTTTCATTATCGAATCTCATAATATCCGTGTCTCGTACAGCTTCTACGAACATTTTCATTGACATCGGTCTCGTTAACGATAATCGATTAATATATTTTCTAGCTTGATCTATTGCTTGTTCTGTCATTTTTATCTGGTTTTGCCTCATTATCTTTTGTCTTTCTTTTTCTAATCCGGGTTTTATTTCTTTGTTGTACAGTATTTGAATTTTCTGCCATATTTCCGCTGTTGTTTCTTCGGTTTCATTTTTGTTTAACGTTACCACATTTATTCCGTATGGCCATATTAGAGCATCCGCGAGGTGTATGTCTCGCTTTATTTTCCTTCCTTGGTAATATAAAGGTTTATTTTTATAACTGGGTCCTAGCTTTTTCACTACCCAATCGTACAACTCGTTTGTACTTTCGCCTTTTGTTGCTATTATTTGTCTCGGTATCTCTGAAAAATCAATAATTACCTGATATTCTTCTCTATCATATTCTTTCAGATTCTCTTGGTACTTTTTTATCATGTCTTTCCATGATGTCGTAAACGTACCATTATCTTGTTGATATCCTTTCGCAATCAGTTTCATTATTCTGCTGTAGGCGGTTGTATCTCTGAGGTTTAAGAACATTTGATTCCGGTCTACTTCTTCTACAATCTCGTTAATTTCTTTTAATATCTCCGTTTCATCTTCTCTTGGTACACTCGTTTCCATTTCTTCCAATTCGGATTTTGATTCATCTTTATATGGTTTATTTTCCTCACATGACTGAAATATTTCTCCGCCCAGACTGCTTATTTCGCTTTCATCTTCATCTGTTTGGTCGTCTGGTATTCATCTCAGCATATTAATATGTGGTTGTTCCTCTTCTTTCATTATCTTTGTTGGCCCTTTTGTTTGGAACCATATCTCTTTTATTCTGTTCTCGATTTGAGCTTCACTCCACGTGGGCTTTTCTTTTCTGATTCTTGTTTCTATTTTTTGTAGCAATATCCTCTGGATTCGATTTTTTGTTATTATTGGTTCTGATATCTTTTCTTTTTCTTGTGACGTTGATGCTTCCTGCTCATCTCTTTGCAGTTTTAATTCTGGCTCTTTCATTTCCTGAGATAGCACTTTCTTTGCCATCACTTCTATTTTTTGATCTAGTGCTTGTTCTTGTTCTAAATGCTTTAACGCTCCGTCTATTTTTAATATTAGTGCCTTCTTTCTTAGTTCTGCTTTCTCTTGTTTTAGGATTGCTTCTTTTTCTTTTAATTGATCCTCCTCTTGTTCTACAGCTTCCTCCTGCTTTATTTTTTCGAGTGTACTTTCTATCTTTTGTGCCATAATTTCATTTTCGAGTTCGTCTATTTCGTACACTAATGTTTCCTTGTTTTGATCCTCCGTTATCATCATCTCTGCTTGATTACTCCCTTGAGTTTCTGGTTTGTCTGACTTCTCAGTTGTCATTTCTTTTAATTGTCGACGTCTCTGTTTTTCCTCCTCTGCAAATTCTTTGATGGCCTCTATTTTCTCCATCGTATTTAATTCACTTGTTTTCTCATTATCGGTTATCATATTTCCTCCCCCTTCGTTCTCAACACACTGCTCCGCAGTGTGAATTTCATCTGGAATTTCCATCCTCATCATATTAATTCTTTTCGGGATTTGTTTTCGATTTTCCCATCTTTGCTGGATTTCCTGGGCTTCCTCGGTTTGTAGTCTTTGCCATTCAGCTTGTTGTTGCTCTTGGTATTCTCTAGTTCGCAACTCTTGAATCTTTTCATTGCTTCTCATTACGTTGATTCGTTGTTGTTGTATATTGGTGGGCATTTGTTGCATCATCTCTTTTAATTCCATGGGCATTCGTTGTAGTGTTTCTCGTAGCATGTCTATTTCTTGCATCACGTTAATTTGTGGATTTCTCGTAGAATTATTGTTTGGTCTTGGTTGATTTGACTCTCCTCTCATGTTACATTGTCTTGCGAGGTGTCCTTGTTGACCACAATTGTAACATGCTTTGCTATTAAGTTGTCTACATATTTTCTCAGTATGCCCTCGTTTACCACATATCTGGCAGTTGTAGTTTCGGAAACAATTCTCTGACCGATGTCCTATTCTTTGACATGTGGAGCATTTTTCATTTGCATTTGGATTGTTCCTGAAATTATTATTGTAACTTACTTGGTTATTACCTCTATCCTCTGGATTTCTCGTTGTTGGTGGCTTGAACATCTGTTGTGATCTTGGAATGAATTGATTCATGGCTGGATTGATATTGCTGTTTTGATTGTTGGCATTGACTGTTGAAGTTGTTGGTTCTGTGGCCAAGACTGCCACTTGATATCCCAATCCCAGATGGGCTTCACATCTATTTGCGATTGCTACTGCTTTATCTAACGTTTCTGGTGCCAAGCATCCAAGGTTGGCTCGTATGTCTTCCCTCTTGATTCCTCTTATGAAGACGTCTACCATTTTATCTTCGGGCAAATCTGCTTCTCCGAAGGCTTCTTTACACAATTTCTTTAATTCGCATGCGTATACCGCATTCGATTCATCTCGTCTTTGTTTTCGATGTAGGAAGTCTAATATCTTCCTATTTCCCTTTTTCTCTATCCCGAATATCTTTATTAGGAACTCTTTAATCTCTGTCCACGTTGTCAATTTCGTTGCGTCTCTCGCTTCTTCTACAAATACATCTTGTGCGCTCCCTTTCAAATACAAGGGTAGTCGCTCTTTTACTTTTTGGTCTGTCCAGTGACATACGTTTTTATAAACTTCAAATTCCTTTATGAATGTATCTAATTTGTTGAGACTACCGTCGAACGGTTCTCCTCTGAACTTTTCTCTGAATTCTCCTACTGTTGCATTATTGTTGTTCAACATTGTATTTGGATCCTGTATTGAAGAACTTATAGAAGTTGTCATGTTTGGATTGTTGTCTAGATTCTCTTCTTCGTTCACTGATTCTACTGTTGCCAATTGGTTCTCGATATTACGTAATTCGTTCTCTTCGCTGCTGTTAAATTCAAAATCGGTCAATCCGCTATCTGTGCCGGTTCCTGTTGCTGCTGTAGTTGATACTCCGGTCTTGACACTTCTACTGTTGCGAACTTTTTTCTTTTCTTCCGCTTTTAATAAACTCTTTTCGTTATTCTCTTTGCTTTTGCTTCTCGTATGGTTGCTGATGCTATCAATGTTTACGGTTATTCGTTTACTTGGCTAGTTTCTCTTCTCTTGCTTTGGTTGCTTTGAAACTTCTGGTTGATTATCTGCTCGTAACTACTTTGACGTTTATTCCAAATTCTTTTCTACTCGTTTATTCAAGTTTCTTTATTATCACTTGCTTTGTAGTTTGCTCTGAAATGTTTTCTCCTTTGCTTTGCTTTGCACTTGACTTGGATTGCTTTGTTTGGCTATTGATTCTCTAAAAATAAATGACACTCCAATATTCTATACTCTATACTAATTTCTCCTCCATTTACCATACTATATACGTTATCATCCCTTGTTCGCATTTATCGTGGTGGTCTTCTTTATCTGACTCACCCCCCTCATTTTAAGTCTATTTTTAATTATCTATACCTCGTAATAATTATCTATTAATCTCGTATCAATTATCTATATAGTCTTATCAGTTATCTATATAGTCGTATCAATTATCTATATCATAATATCAATAATATAAAACCATCATATTCATACTCTCATTCAATCCATTAATTATTTTTCCTATGTCTCCCAAAAAATTTATTACTTAATCCTCAGTCGCTGGCGCTCTATGCCCTCTATAATTTCCGTTGGCTCTTCGGCCTTCGGCTTTTAACTCTTTTACTGGTCATCTGTGACCTTAATATCTATTCATAATCATATTTCATCTCTACTCATATCATATCTTATCCGGCACTCTATGGCCTCTAGTATCTGATCATAATCATCCGGCACCCTATGGCCTCTAGTATCTGATCATAATCATATTCTGTCAATTTCATCTTTACTCATATTCGTATCTCTCATTGTTTCACCGGACTTGAGCTCATCAGTGACTTTTGGGTATGTTTGAGGCCTCACACTGACTCTCAAGCCATGGCGTCTTTTGGCCGCGCATTCTTCCGGTTACGCTTTACTCACCGCCATTCGGATATTTGGTACTCGGTGTGGGATCCGGGTTATTGTACCAAACTCCTCGCTGGGCAATAAAAAAACATTCCCTCGGTACTCGGTGTGGGATCCGGGTTGTGTACCTCGAAGAATATAAAAGTATGGAAATGCCTAGACGTTCAATCAAGTTCCAAAAGCGGTTTACTTGATTTCCCGAATAGTGAAAAGAAAAGGAAGCGATTAAAAGTGGGAGCGGAAAATAAACTATCAAATCTCTGCCCGCTCCTTCCATCAGATTTCTCGGCTCCATTCAGCCGCTCTCATCTGGCTTTAGTAGGACATTTTGAGTATGAACCATTTACCGGTTAGTTCACATCTCACCTACCGTTTGGCCCCGATACTCGGTGTGGGATCCGGGTTGTTGTATCGAGTTCCTCCCAGCGAAAAAAAAGAATCGTTCGATACTCGGTGTGTGATCCGGGTTTTTGTATCGAACGGCTCAGCGCCATCAGTCCCTTGGCTGATAACAACCTGAACACGACAGTCCGTAGCTGTCCTCTGGTGCCTCACCACCAGCTAGGGAAAAAAGAAGTCATCTCAGGTACCTTTAATCAAAACTATTAATTCTGTTCCGTGCGCACTCTTTCTCTCACCTCTCGGTCTATCTCTTCACTCCCCCCTTCAAAATTTGTGGTAATCGCATCAACAAGCTCCCCAAAAGAGGTGATCAATCTCTCGCCGGTTACTTGCTGACATACGCGACTTGGCCTACCAGTTCCTTTCTCAGTAGGGTTGATCAGGGTTTCCCTTGGGTGAGCGTACTATCATTAGATAGCTCAGGTTAACCATTTTTCCTCGTCCTATCTCAATATAGTATCAATAAATATAATATCAATAAAACAAAAAGAATTATACACTAGGAAACTCAGTTGTCGAAATTTTTCCGTCCAATATTTTGTGTCTCTGTGCATGTATTTTAATTATTTCCTTAATTCGGCTTTCATGTGTTTGGTCTATTACCTTTATTTGTCATTGTCGGGTTATTTTATCTACGAACACTGCATATTCATTTTTACGTTATTTTACACATAATCATTTATTTCACCATCTGATAATAATAATGAATAATACACATTTATTTCATATTATAACAATTCATGGGAAGTAGACCGTTAATCTTTCCTTTATCTTTCGCTGGCATAACATACAATGCGACTCTTGTGCGCATCCGTGACAATAACTCAGGTGTCCGCAAGGTATCACCATTACTCGTGCTTCCTCTGTTTTGCACGCATAACATTCCAAATAAGCCTTGGTTTGCTCTTTCATTGTTGTTGTAATCTCGTCTTCAATATTTTTGACTTTTTCCATTAACTTGTGCCAGCTTTTTCCAAATTTGGTTATCTCCAATCTCATGAATAGAATTTCATATATTCTTTCAGTTGTTACGTCTTTATCCATATCGATCAATTTTATTAATATGCAATGTTCGTCGGAGTACAGGTTTGAAATCGTTGATATATCTTCTTTAGCTCTTTTAATTAATTTTTGCTTATTGATTAATTCCTCAAGATTGTCGTTTTCGATATTTATGATGCCCTTTAGTTTTTCTATTATTTTTGTTGGTTCCATCTCTAAAATTATTAAATCTCTTTTAATTACCCATTAAATTTATTTAGATACTAATTAACTAAATTCATTCAATTCTTGGTCTTTTAATATTTATTTTATCAACTACTATTCTAATCATTACTCGTTGTAATTTATTTTCTTATCGTTGACTTTCTCTACTTGGTTCTATTGCTTTCCCCCGTTCATCGTCACTTCCCTTACTTACCCCCTTTCATTTTATCCCGAATTTTGCCCTTTTAATTATATGTTGTTTGCTTATGTGTCTTGTGAGTGTCGTTGGTACTTACCGGATGTTGTATCGTCAAGTATTAGTGGATGTTGAATGTTTTAGCGTTGATATCTGTGTAACTTTAACATAATTTGTTTCTTTGAGGTTTTTACAAAACAATTGTTGTATCAATGGGTTGGTTGTTTTAATTGTAGTCAGCATGGTTGTTTTTCATTGTTTATATCATTATCTTGTAGTCGGGTTGTTCGTTTTTCATCTGTTGTTTTCTGGGTTTTTTGTTTCCTGTGGTTCTCATCTCTCTGGGGTTTTGCAAAAATGTCGTCCCGACATTTTCTATTTAAACTTTACACATTTGCTTGTATTTCCTTGGGTTCTTTGCAAAAACAATCATTCTATTCCCGACTGAGCCCCCAAATTTGTATTTGGTGGGCAAGCCATTCGCTTCATCAACATATTTTCTCATTATGTAGTCGGGTTAGGCTCTCTTCTTTCTCATTTGTCATCTCTCCAGGGTTGGGTAAAATGTCGTCCCGACATTTTCTATTTAATTCCACGATTTTTATTTCGGTTTCTTTTGGTCCTTTGCTAACAAAATCATTCTATCCCGGCTGAGCCCCCAAATTTGTATGGTGGGTTAACGGGTCTCAAATCTTGCTTATCTTTATGGTTGTCCCAGTAACGCCATACAAAAAGATGCTAACCGCCACTTGGCACCCGCTGCTAGGCAACGTTGGTAATGTGTTCAAGTGGTGGATTGTCCGCAAAAAGTGAGTGCTGTTGCTAACACTATAATTGCTCGGACAATCCTCGGGTTCACGAGCTGTCGATAGAAGACCTGTGCTCGCTTTAACATTATTTGGTCCCCTTGCGTTTTAGTTTCTATTGTTTATCTATTTATTTCATCGACTTTAGGTTAACCATGAAATAAGAGTTGCTACTTATCTAACCTTTCTACAGTGTTACTTCAAATCTCAAGATGTATTAAAAATAATAAAATGTACATGGAGACCACAATATACATAGATGATGTTTTAGTTATCTAAAGATTATGGGATTGCTGGCGGATTGGAAGATCGAGCGGCTCGACGTTTAGCCCGCTCCTTCCGCCCAGGTCGACGACTGGCTGTGGACGAGGTGATTGAAGTGGTTGCGAGTGCCGATGGAGTAGATTTCGCTTCGCGATAGACCAATTGAGCAGGAGCGAAGACTAGAGGGTAGGTTACCGCTGCTCCCTCCTGACAGGCGGATAACGCTACCTCTAACCCTTTGATTTGTGTTTTTAGACCCTGCACTAACTGCTTTTCTTCTGCCCATCCCTTCTGGGCCGCAGTCAGTTTTTGGTATAATCGTTTAATTCTCGTGGGCTCGATCCATGTTGCTTTTATTTGCTGAGTTTCTCGCACTAATTGGACAAGTTGTTCGTGTAAGTTCTTATTGGATTGCCTTGCCTGAGTCAGTTCGTTTTGAAGCAATTGCATGGGGTCCATCTCTGGAATGATAAGAGTTGAATTTTCATGATGATTATTAATGATAATGAGTTTCAATCTCAAACACATTTATGGAATAAAATTACGATAATAATAAAAGAAGAGAGTTGGTCTATAATACTAATATTATAACAATAGGCTCAATCATTAACACAACAGTCAATTGTCTGCGAGGAATCGCTTGATCCCTTCTTCTGGGGAATAGCCAGGGATTACGAATACTGGCCTTTTGAGGTTCCGAACTGGTCTTGGTGACGGTGGATATCTGTTGGCTAACCGTCCTGCCACCAGATCATCTTTGACGTTGGCCAGGTGAGCGGTTGCCCTTGCCACATCTGCTTCGACTTGGCGCTGTTGTTGAAGGAGGCCCTCCAGGAGCTCCTGGGCCTGAGTTAGGATGTCCTGGGAAGGGTTGGGCTCGTCAAACGGCTTCTGGAACTGCCGCATGAATTCTTCCGGCGATACGTCGTCGCATTGGTCATCTTCTGGCATGTCAGGGTATCGCTCTTGATACACCCGATTCCATGCCTGCCTCCATTGTTCCACGACATGGGCAGGGAGTTCGATCATCGCTCCTGTTTCTCCTGAATGGAAATAAATTAGTGAGATTGGCAATTTTCATTCAATATTTCTTTTGATAATTTAGAGGGGGACGACTACCTTGTGGTTCACAAATTGCACAAAATTTATTGTCGTTTAAAGAAGAGATTGGGTTAATTCAAATCCAAATTCGCTAAAACTCACGGGACTCGAAGTTGAACGCGTGTTACTGACCAGTCTGACGATACATTTGGAATCTAGAAGAAAACGATACTTTAAGTTACTGGGTCACGCGTCCACATGCCGTACGGGCCATCCGAGGAAATCTTTACTGATGTTCGTCGACCATCTTAACTTAAATGGATTCATCTGTTACTAACCGTTCGAGTTTGTATACATTTGGATGATTCAATGAGGTATGTGTAAATTCAACTATCAATATGAGTTAAAAGAAAAATAACTAAATAATTTTCAAGAAAACTTTTCAAAATACTTTTGAACATTCATCCTTTTCTGGATAGAACGGACATGAAGTGGTCTATTTTTTATGGAATAATAGCTAGATAATTAAACCTTTATATATAGTTAAATAATTAAACATTATATTAAACATTTATATATAGTTAAATAATTAAACATTTATATATAGTTAAATAATTAAACATTTATGTATCTTTGAACTAAAGTGGTTTTAATAATCACCGTTTAATTTATTTGACAAATAAAACAATTATAATGGTTACAAAATCTGTACTTAGTGTTTAGTTCTTAGATCAATTAAAATACTTAAGTCAGCTGTGGTATAACGATCTAACCATTCGATGGAAGAATTTAGACGAAAATGCTTGAGACGGTCACCGATTCGGTATCGTAATTCTCACAAGATGTGATTTCGATTTAGTATTCGTCGAACAAATTTTCTTAGGTAGTCAGGACTAAGATTCTCACGTAGAACTTGCTAATTGTGTATTCATGATGCTGTAGATCAATTAGGATTGCTGCAGGTGCTTAATGATGAGTGAAAGATTGGTTGTCCTGCTTAATCAATTGTTTGGGATTTAGTTGGTACGGGAGTATCATGATGTATTATCGGGGTGACTTATTCGATCGGTGTCTCTGATTTGGAACGTTTTCTTACAAACTTGGACTTCTTATCGGCGGATGACGTGATTCCGATGTTGGGTTGCTTCTAAGGCTCGTACATAATCATAGTGGATTAGTAAAATTATTTAAACTTACGCGTCTGAGGGGCTTCTACAATATTCACGGATTGATGGATTAAATCTTCGTCTAAGATGTTGGATGAGTGCATGATTTGTCGAGTGAAAACAAATGACGTATTCTATTATCGGCGATAAATATATTGACGGATGTGCTGGTGGTTGAATTGAATGGCAGGAAGTGAATGTCAATCACTATTCGATCACAGTGAATTGTTTATATCGACGGAAATGGCAGTAAGTGAATGTTGTTTATTTTATTACTTGTAATTTTCTAATTTATTTTATTTTAGACAAGTGCATTTTCAAGATCATGCGTTCATGGAATGGTGAGTTATATGTTTCGGCTAAGTTGAATATTTTTTGATTAACCCTTTTAAGGAAAAATTCGTCGTGGTTTTCGAGCGGGTGTCATCTCCTGCACTTAGAATTTATATGGAAAATTTTTTATTATTCAAAAAAAAAATGGAAATCATGTAGTAAGCCTTCCTGATTGAACATTTCATGTAATATTAATATAAATTCTGATTGTTAAATTTTGATTTTTTCAGTAATATTGATATAACTTTTGATTGTTAGATTTTGATTTTTCATAATTTGTGTTAATTTGTTCTAACTAATAAACTATCTTATTCTGTTATTTTATTTTTATCTAGGAATTTAGGTTACTTAACAACACATTTGGTTTCTAACTAATATATCGCGCTACTCTTGCCCGAAAGTTACTTTATTCAACTCGAAGAGTCTCTTTAGTAATAATCTAGATTAAATTTCCATCATTCGTGTTACCTATTTCTTTTCATAATTTGTCAAATCGCCAATTTCTTCAATTTAATAAATTATCATTTTAGTATTTTTATCGATAATCAAGTTTTATTCTATTTTCCTTAAAGGTCTACTTGACTTTTATCCGAGAATGAATTTAGTTTATTCAAGTTCTTTTAAATTAATGAATCAACAATTTTCATTAGATTAATCAACGGATCGGTTTTATTAACCAAGGATTTTATATTTTTTCGCTTTAATTTCCGAATTACATTAAAGAAGATTTTGTTTGTTAAACAGTGGTTACTTTAATTTTACTTAGCAATTATATCAATAATGTACTTATCTTTTTTTTCCATGACCGGTTTACTTTTAATCGGTAATAGTTTAATTTGATGAGTTACTTGTTTTTGTTCAATAATTATTCTACTTTTAAATTATAAAATTTTATTAATTACTTTAGCTTTTACTTTGGTTTAAGTTAATTAAATCAATGGATTACTTATCTAATAACTTCTATTGATTTATTTCAAAAACGTAAATTTGATTTAATTGTACCAATAACTTTTATTTAATTTATTTAAAAATATTAATCAACGGTTTCAATTTTTGGTTCAATAATTACTCTACTTTTAAATTATAATGATTTAATGAATTCCTTTGATTTTTCTTTAATTTTTAATCTATAGTTACTTTACTTTATCAATAACTTAATTGAATTAATAAGTTACTCATTTGATGGTTTCTACCAAATTACTTTGAAAAATAAATTCTATTTAATTATGCCAATAATTTTATCTAATTTAATTCAAAATAATAATTCAACGACTTCAATTTAGTTTATTCCCCGTGCCATTTCCCTTTAATAAGCCTTAGGCGCACATTATGTTCATATTATATTTACTGAGTGCCCACTGGACTACTCGGTGTAGATGATTTTGAGCCGTGTGTAATATGATTTTTGGTCGATTTTATAGAAAGGAGAAACGAGGAAGCAGCCAGAGACTTCTTCCTTATTCCTCTGTTCATCTATAGGGATAATATTGACGTTCCAACCCTGCGTTCCGCACGCCGGGTCTTCACGGGCACAGATCATTGGCGATATTCCACGCACTTACACGAATCTGAATTGTGTGTATAGTTTATTTACTTGCGATAGGTGTCGGCTGTGGGCCGGAAAAATTTCGACAAAATTTTGTTAATTTTAAGAAAAACGAATTTTAACATCATAAATATGTATTAATATATATCAAAACAAAATACAGAATTACTTGATCCATTCCATTCAAAATTTCATAAAAGAAAAATACATCTCTCCCCACGCCGACATCCAAGCAGCGCTCTATCGAGTTGCGAGGATGTGACGTGGAGAGAGAGTTCCACATAAAACTAAATCTCACTTAGAGGTTTTGTAATAGATTTTTAAACAAAATTCAAAATAATTTTGAAAAATGGTTTTACAATTGGTTTTTGGTTAACTTTAATGTGAAAATGGATCAGTATATATACCTATTTTTCTCGCATGTGAAATTTAATGCAGTAAAACAAAATTCGACCTTGCTATTTTCTAGCAAATTCTATTATTTATTTTTATTATTTTTTGATTTACTTTAATAATTTTTAAATTAGAATTTTTATTGAATTATTACTAATTCAAATTTTTCGATTTAAATTTCATTTTAATGAAATTTTATTAATTTTTCAATTCTGTCGAATTTGTTATGTTTTCTTGTTGTATTTGTGTAGGTATCGTGCGGATCTTGGTGCATTTTGTTATTATTTTAATTTATTTTTATGTTTATTAATTTATATTTAATTCTTTTATTTCTCAGATTTTATATGGTTTACTTGATGTTTCAGTAGGTTTATTTAAATTGCGTGTTATTTTTGCGTGTGTGTTTCTGATCCATTTAAACATTTTTGAAGGCCGTTTACGTTCTGGCCCAACAATTGGATACCCGTCAAAATGACGTTATTAATTTATTGGAATGGGCATTTTCTAATAAAAAGTGAGCCATACTATCATGACTGCTAATACCCTAGAAAACCTTTGGGTTCACAAGCTACCATAGAAGGTATTCACGTTCACATTATTTATGGGTTTTCCTATAGCAATTCAATTGAAATAATATCGATTATTTAGTCATTTTATTTTATTTCACGAGTATTATTTATTAGATAATTTGAGTTACTTCCAAAACGATTCTCAATGTAAAGACACATATCATTTATTAAAACAAAATTTATAAATTGGGTCAATGTATCAAATTTGATCTGAGATGTTTTGCATGAACTTCTTCATTTGTCCCATTAAACTATCCGTCTTCAATATCCGGCGTCTCTCTTGCTGGGACGATTTTTATTAATTTTGAGCTTGCTAACATTGTGGTCCATATTGTTGGTTTGATTGGAACATCAAAGGATAAATGTTTGGTCGATGTAAGTGGTGTTTGTGGTAGACGGGTGGTAACCAATTTCGTTCCGAATAGTCTCTTTTAGTTTTAACTTTTGATTTTCTTTCTTTATCTTTTCCAACTCTTGTCCATTTAGGAATACTGTAACTTTAATAGGTCATTGTGTTGAGTTAGTTTCTTCGATTGTTCCGGCTGCGTCCACGTTTCTTCCATTCTGCGGCATCGTCGGATAATTGCCTCGGCTCGTTGACTTTGCCCCAGAGCCTTATCGTGGTTGTAGGCCACGTCTCGTCGAAACTTTTTGACATCCAGTGTCCTAATTTGATTTTTTGTTCACTAAAATTTTATCTATGTATTTCAATTAAGTCAACAATCGGTTTGGAACATTTACGATTATGAGTTTTGATATTATTATAAAAATATACTAATGAAATAATGTTGGATATTTGGGTTTCATCGACTTTTGATGGATTTTTATTCATTTTACAACATTTGTGGTCAAATAACATATGTAAAAGTTTCTAATCATATTGTGCTAAATCAAAAATGTTGTCAAAAATATATAATTCGCGACCCCTTCCCGTTAAAATCCAAAATTCAAAGTTGTAAATTTTATTGATTTAAGTAAGAAATTCCTTTCTAAAAATAGAAACGGAATTTTTTACTTTTAAACCACTACACAGGGTGAGAGGTAATTTCAATTCATTTTCCCTTATGATTTCATTGATTATTGGTTTTTTAGATTTCTTTTAGAAGAATTTTCGAGGAATTTTAATTTTTTCAATTGTGGAATTTTGGATTTACCCCTCTTGATTATAAAATATTCTGTTAATTGTTTTAAGCGAAACAGAAGGTTTAAAGCTTCTATCTGCTCCGTCATCAATAATTTTCGTTCTAGGATGTTCTACTATTGGTCTGCTTGCGTGAATTTGTCTTTCCTTCTGCAATGGTTTGTTTTGGTATGATGAATTAAATTATCTGTTGTTTTGAGTAAGCACTTTCTTTGGCAAATCTTTGTGGGCTTTTATTTTGAACAACATTGGAATATGTTCGTTTTTCCACAGCTTGAATTTCATTAACGATTTGCTTGATTCCGGATAAATTTCAAGACTCAAGCTATTCTAATTTCTTCTCTTGACTTATCTGGCTTTGACAACAAATTCTGTTTTAAACGATCATTAATAACACAATTTGATGTGATAGATCCAACAATCTTTTCTCACAATCTTTTCTTCAATCTCAATTCAAAAGTAACAAAGTGCTCATTTTGTTCTTGTTTCGCTTAAGCTAACTCGTAAATTTTTACTAGAATTTAGTTTTGTGACGTAAACGTGTCAAAAAACAAGCTTCTTGCATCTAGATCAGATTTAACCTATCTTCTTGAAATCTTGGGAACTTGCAAATTTTGCTGATAGAGAATAGTAAAAAAGGGTTTTTATTCATGAAAATAAACAGGTCCAAAAGGCATAAGGAGAAAAATTCTCAATCCTTCAAGAGAGTTCAGATTTAGTTTTCTTAGCGCAACAAATAGCAGACACAATGCATATAATTTAGAACTTTCATCATTAGCCTCCCATGATCAAGAAAGTGCCTACAATCAAGGATGGGATTGTAGTGACACATTTATAGTGATGTCCTATCTCCGTTGCAAGATTCTTATATTTGGTATAATTATCGAATCTTGAGTTGTCGAAGATGATTCTCGAATCGTATGCAACCTTAATATCTAGAACATGAATTTACTTTTTTATCTTGGATTTTATTAGGATATCTGGTATTAATCTGGTGTTAATCTTCTCAGGTGGTTTCTGAGTCTCAGAATGGAGTCCACAATGCCTGGACAGTATATTCTATTTGGTTTTCAGTCTATTCGATGTGTAGTTAAGTTTTAATGTATTATTCCTAGCTTTGTTTAGGAATATATACTGTGCATCAGTGAGAATATCAGATTGCATCAAGTAGGTCGTGGTACTTCTCTCACCAATTAGAACAGTAGCAGGCCACTGCATTTTATTCTAAACTATTTTATGTAATTTTGAAGAAACATCTTTGAGGTTTAACTATTAAAACTAATAATCGTTCCGCTGTATAAGACCTCAAGGTTAATGCAATTTTAAATCTTTTTGAGTTTTGCAGATATACCGAATTTCTCATTTAATCGGATGGTTGATTTCCAGGACTTTTTAAAAACTGAGTCATTGACAAAGTTGCGTTAGATATCTCCATTCGTCCATAGGTGAGCCAACTCCTGGCTACCATCACGCCTTGCATAAGTAAATTCATCGGTTAGGTCAGCAGGTAGATAGTATGTATAACACTATGGATGATGCATTCATCCATTGCTGAGGTGAAACCAAGGCCTTCAAGTTTCAGCTTGCGTAGATAAAGTCATTAATGAGTTGATGCACTAAGTCTCCGATCATTTCTTTAATAATGTGTTTAATTCTTTGATACTAGCTCGGTTGATTGATTCCCCCTTTTTTCTTTGACTTTCTTCCACAGTCTAGAACCATATGATTGACTACACAGTTCCTAACTGTAAAAATCAATCTAAAATATATAAATACCTTATAGACAGCTTCTTCTTATAAAGATACAGATGTCAAAGAAACAATATTTTGGTATCTTCAAATGCGGCCTCCAATCTCTCCTAGATATTATCCTTTCGTTTGAATGAAAAGTCAATTCCTAGGTATATATAAGATTGATATCTATCATTGCAGACACCTTTTCTCCATACAAGTAAGTATCCTGCTCATGGTCATTCCAGATCATATATCCAAATTTAGCATGCAGGACGAAATCGACAGAGAGATAGAAGAGTGTCATAGAGTGAGTGTATCTCTGTTTCACTCCCTTAATAATAAGTACCAGGTCTCACTTCTCCCTTTCACAGTCAAAGAACGTGTACTCCACTAACCTTATCTTTGATCAGTGTAACCGTTCTTTCGCATAGGCGTTTCTTTCAAAATATGCCAAATAAGATTGTGAAAGATTGATCCAAAGGCATTTGGAATGTCGAACCACATGATATATAGAGGATTTTTTATCCGCATTTTATAGTTCATTATCATGTGATGGTAGATTGGTGAGCTGGCTTTTTTCGATTCATTGCAGAAGTCTGTCGTTTATCATAGTTGTGAATATCCTGTATGATGTATTCATGATTGCTAGAAGCCTCCAAGATCTAGCTTTGTGGGACATTTCAAATTTACATCTTTTCAAGATAAGCTTAGTGTAGAAGGTTCTCCAGCTATCAAGACAGTGCAAACCCCTCATAATATAGTTACACATGGAGACTTTAAAAGCCATTTTATCGATTCCTGTGGCTGAGGTACCTAACTTGGATGTGGTTGACATGATACCTTCAGCAGTTGTGAAATAATTGATTTGTTCTCATTAATTATTCTGTTGGAAATTTTTACCTAAAATATCAAATCGGTTTTGTTAAATGAAATCTGTCTCTTCATCCGTATGTGTTTTTGTAAATGGATTTCAAAATAGTTGCCTTACCGTCGGTTACCTTTCTCCATGGATGCATTGTTGTCTTTTAAGAATTACAGTGATGATAAGTAAATTTATAAAAACCAAATGTTTTATTTAATAAAATATATTTGTTTGTTGAGTTTATTAGTAATGAAAATTTCTTGTAACTTTAAATCTTGTACTTATATAAATATGAGTAAATTATGACATGAATAAGTATTATAAGTTGTGGTGGGTTACAGGGTTTCGAATCTTGTTTAACTTTATGGTTACCCTCGTAACGCCATACAAAATGATTCTAGCTGCCACTTGGCACCCGTTGCTAGGCAACGTTGGTAATGTGTTCAAGTGGTGGATTGCCCGCAAGAAGTGAGTGCTATTGCTAATACTATAATTGCTCGGACAATCCTCGGGTTCACGAGCTGTCGATAGAAGACTTGTGCTCGCTTAGCTCTGTCCCATGTGTAAGAGTATTCATGATCGGATATGGAGAGATGGTTGTAAGTGTCCCGATTAACGCCTGTACGTATTTATACTTAAGAGATGATTTGACTACAAGTAATTTATTAGAATCAACACAGTAGAGATTCAATGCGAGTTAATGAGGTGGGTTGGCTGCTCGGCGTCGAGCACGCTCTTTGCGTCCTGGCCGACGATTCATGGGTTGATTAACAGGCTGATCCGTTAGCTGAGGGTTTTTCGGCGCCATCTGGGACGGGGCGAATACGAGCGGGTAGGTTACCGCTTCCCCCTCCCGACAGACTGCTAGCTCGACTTTTAACCCTCGTATTTGCGTACGCAGGCTCTGGTTGAGCTGCCGCTCCTCTGTCCAGCCTTTCTGTGCTGCGGTCAGGCGGTGGTACAATGTCTTTACTTTCCCCGGTTCCTTCCAGGTTGCTCTAATCTGTTGGATTTCACGGGTCAATTGAATGACTTGGGCAAGTAATTCCTCATTCGCTTGTCTTGCATGGTCCAATTCAGTCTGTAAGATTCTTAGGGAGGACATCGCTATAATTAAATAGGTCATTTTAATTTATGATTAATCAAGTTAAATAATCATTTATTTCGTCAAACACATCACAAATAATTCTAGTTATACGAGGGAAAAATGACACACCAATTTCTAATGATTTTAATCAGTCGCTACATCAATTTATCACTGTTAGTTCATTCGTCGGGGCAATATCTCTTTAGGCTTCGTTTGAGGGCTTCCACGGTATATGGTCGTCGGGTGTCTCGAACTGGGCGAGGTGGATGGGCGACTGCGACCCGCCCGGCAAGGATGTCCTCCACCACGTTTGCGAGATACATCCTCGCCTTGACCACTTGCAAATCCACCTGTTCCTGCACCCGCTCCCATCGGGTGAGGAGGTCTCGTGCGTTGATGTATATCTCTGCCACTGGGTACTGTTGTCCCTCGAGTCCATAAGGGTTGCTATTCAGGCCCGGCGCCCTCCGAGTGTTAGGGTGCGGCCACTGCTGCTGGATTTTTCCGAATGTGTCTGTCCTCGGGGGTGACTCCTTCCGGTAAGGAGCATCGTTCAATTGGGTATCCGTCCATTCGAGTGACATGTTTGGCTAAAATAATGCATTATGATCAGCTACTGGCGTTCGATGAACGAAGAAAATAAAACGGATTACTCAACTTGTTCGCGCGATTTTAATATCCGACTCGTTAGAGACTAGGTTATCGCTGTTGGCTTACGTATTGTTCAATGCTAGGTTGCTGAGACAAGTCGAAACCTACGATCGGTTAAGTACTGTTGTTGGTCAAATTAACGAACCAGGTTGAACGGAACTTATACAGATGTTATTGGTTACCTAACATTGGCTTTCGTCGACATTTAAATTACCGTTGGTGATATAACTAGGGTCTATATTTGTTAAGAACTAATTCAACCACGTTCGATGGGTACGAATGGGTTATCATTTATTTACGAATATTTCACGCTCGCAAAATATCCGAAGTTAGTTGATCTCAGTTTGAGATTCCTATCTAGATGGGATTGACATGGGTCATCATGGGTCTCTATCTCCTGCACCTGTTTATTAATTTTTTAACTAAAAATTTTCGTTTTCCTGATATTAACATTTATTTGATCGGCTGTTGAAAATTGCTGACTAGAATATTCATATTAATTTAAATGACCATATTCCTTAGGGTGGCGGTATCCGCATCCGTTGCAAATTTTGTCGGTGTTTACATGTTAAGGACGTTGGTTTTGCATGCTGTGCCGACGGAATTTCCGGATCACGCGAATCCGTTTAATTTGGCGGTACGATTTCCGGTCTAATATTATTATCAGCGGGTCAATTAGCTAAATGGATACACTTCCGTTTGGTGAATTAATAATCTGTGTTTATTTAATCTACTTTCATTTTAGAATTCACAATCCACAAATCCGATGAAGTTTGACCAACTCGATTATAGTAAGTTATTATGTTAATTTGTTGGGACACATTTCATTGATGGATTCTAGGGAAAACTCTTGCGTCCACCGAAGTTCCTAGGGTGAGTTCTAATGTATTTGGAGTTTTCGTCTATGTGGGAGTTAGTTATGTACTCATGATCTCCTTAAAAGTTCTTTGGAATTATTTTGTGCGATGTCGGTAGTAAGTATCAACGTTGATGTGATATTAATATAAACTTCTCTAATTGTTTAATCATTCTTAAAGTTTTATATTTACGTCAATTTTGTAATTCATTTTAATTCGCAATTAATTGAGGCTAAATTGGAGGCTACTTAATTTGATATCTTGGTTCGGAAAATGTAAACTTCAGCGATAATTTTATCATTTTTATCTTGCAGCGATTTCATACTAATCCTCTCCTATCTCCTCAACCATGATATTAATTAAATTCTTCGTAACGACGGATTTTACGGTGGGCTCTCATCTTAGCGAATTACCAGTTAACTTTGCTTGATGGATTCGTACTTATTTTCCATTAAATCTCTCATTTTTGTATTTAGCCCACTAACTAATCTATAATCTAATTTATTTTGAGTACAATAATTTTGATCATTGGATTACTTTATTCTTAATCGATGGGTGTTTTACTTTTAAATCTCTGGGTCATTTATTCGGTAAATTACTTTATTTTGATCAATAGTTATTTAGCACTAAATTCTCTAGCTTTACTTTAAATCTATTGGGTTGAAGAATTATTCTAACCAAGGTATAATTCTGCTTAATTCAATTATTTCAGGTTTTTAATTAATGAATCGAAACATCACAATATTTATACTCAAGGGTTTATACGATTTTTATCAAGGATGGTTTTACGTTTACTCCAATGATTTTAATTTTTCTCATTGCATTAATTAGATATAACCGATGAACTACTCATTTTTATCCGATAATCATTTTAACTTTTAACCCGTAACCTAATTCAATCGCTGGATTTTACTTAATTCCCCCTTCAGTTTTATTAAAATGACTCATCAGTGGAATGCTTTTTGCTACCGAGATTTTAATTAACGATTTAACTAAGGGGTTCCACACTCTTATTCAAGGATCACTTTACTTTTAATTGATACGGTTCCTTCATTGAAATCTATGAATTTGATTCGTGATTGCCTCCATTTTTATCGGGAATTGATTTTTTGATTAGATCAATGCGTTGCTCGTTCTTATTCAAAGATTAAATTCATTTTATCGAGGCGAACTATAATAATATCACTGATGCAATTATTTGCCATTACCCTAATTACGACCTCACATATTATGAATTATCTCTACACGACTTTTAAACTATAACCGCTTTACTTTTCTTTACTCATAATTAATGATCATTTTAAGTTTTATTAATAATCGCAATTTAATCAAATTCAAGGATTTCAAATGAAGTTTATTTCAGCATATTAATTCGAGGACTATAACAACGATTCCATTTAATTTAATCCCGTGCCCTTTCCTTTTAATAGGCCTTAGACGCATATTGTGTTTATATTATATTTACTGAGTGCCCACTGGACTACTCGGTGTGATGATTTTAAGCCGTATGTAATATAAATTTAGGTCGATTTTACAGAATTGAGAAACGAGGAAGCAGCCAGAGACTTCTTCCTTATTTCTCGCTTCAGCTATAGGGATAAATATTGACGTTACGACCGCTGTGTTGTGCACGCTGAGTCTTCACGGGTACATATTATTGGCGATTTTCCACGCTCTTACACGAATCTGTACTATGTAGATTTTGCTTTCTTGCGTTATGTGTTGGCTGTGGGCCGGAAAAATTTCGACATTTTTATTTATGAAAACATATAAAATAAGTTATGTATATTAATAATATTTATTAATTATGAACAAAATAACATAATTACCCATCGTTGACAATCCATAAAATATCATAACATAAAATATCATAACATAAAATAAATCATAAATGCCTCTCTTCCCACGTCGTCGCCAAGCAGAGCTCTACAGAGATGCTATGGACGCGACGTGGAAAGAGGGTTCCAATATAAATATTTCTCACCTAAAAAAACAAAATTGAACAATTTGAAAAATGGTTTTAAAGTTTTCAAAATCGGTTTTTGGTTTTGGTTCGAAAAACGGTTAAATTTAATGTGAAAATGGATCAGTATATATACCTAATTTTCTGGTGTGTGAAATTTGATGCAGTAAAACAAAATTCGACCTTGTTATTTTCTAGCAAATTCTATTCTTTACTTTTTATATTTTTTGATTTATTTTTATAATTTTTTATTTAGAATTTTTATTGAATTATTACTAATTCAAATTTTCCAATTTAAATTTCACTTTAATGAACTCTTATTAATTTTTTCAATTTTGTCGAATTTTTTGTGTTTTCTTGTTGTGTTTGTGTAGGTATCGTGCGGATCTTGGTGCATTTTGTTAATATTTTAATTTATATTTATGTTTATTAATTTATATTTAATTCTTATATTTTCTCATATTTTATATGGTTTAATTGGTGTTTTCAGGTTTATTTAAATTGCATGTTGTATTTGCGTGTGTGTTTCTGATCCATTTAAACATTCTTCAAGGCCGTTTACGTTCTGGCCTAACAGTTGAAATGAACTAATGAAGAATATAAATTATGAATTTTCGATAAATAGTACGAATTGAAAATTTAATTTTATACAATATTCTAATGATAATTAATAATATAATGCTAAGTACATTATGGGTAAGAAAAATAAAATCGAGACCTCTTTTAAGGAGATTTTCATTAGATACGCAATTAAGAAAATCTAACCATTAAATACACGTTATAAACGACTTTGGAAATGTATTTCAATGGACGGTTTCCAGTAAAAAGTGAGCCATGTTGCCATTATTGCTGATAATCTGGTAAACCTTTGGGTTAACAAGCCACCGTAGAAGGTTCCATGATCTTTTTAATTAGGGTTCCTGAACTTATTAAACAACGCTAAAGAAAACAATATTAAATATGTCAAAACAAAGTAAAGCGTGATTTTGCTTTTATTAATTATGTAATTATATAAATTGTAAATGTATTGATTAGTTGTAGAACATGGTCAAAGTCAATTTCCGCATTTGTCCGTTCATTTTTTCCTGGCCTAGTCTTAGTTCATATAGTACGTTATAGTAATTTCAGTGGCTAAAGTTCTTACCTCGAGATCGTTGTTTCTGGTTCCTGCGATTCGAATTCAGATTTTGGCCTTATTAACAATTCGCGAGTATTATAGCTCTGGCCTATACCACTCCTTTAATTCGAAAATTTCCCTAGTCATGAGTAATGATTTTTCGACTACTTTAAGATACTGAGTCTTCATGAGCTCGTTTTTTTGGATAAGCTTCTTAGTTGCGTACGGTCAAATTCCCTTTTCATTCTGTAAGAGACATCGTCCGATCAGAGGTTCGTCTAGATAACTCTGTTCAAAAGCTTTTTTGCGGTAGTCCTCGACATATCGATGAAACGGCTCGAAGCCCAGAGGTTAAAATGATGATGTTCAGGTTAAGTTAAATCATGTGATTAAAGTTCTAACCCCCGACATTTACAACAATTTAATAAAAATTAAATATAAAGATTTTATTTAAACAGGAAAGAAAACCAGGTATTCCATTCTATTTTTAGAACGGCATTTCTTCGACTCGAACACCACAACTCAATGAGCAAATAGGAGGATTTCTAAATAAAAATGATACCTAGTACATTAAAATTATAATTAATAAATAATTAAGTAAGTAAATTCCTAAATTAAAAATATTTTGATAAGTAATAAAACCAGTGGGAGGATTCCTAAATGAGGATGATGCATCATATATTACTTTTTGTACCTGATAATAAAATTAATAAATTCAATAATATAAATTCAATAATTGGATTCTTAATTATAATAAAGTATACAAAGATTTTACAAATCTGTTAAAAATAATCATTAGAAAGATGAGTTTCATTACGAGTAAGGTAACAGCTACTTACTCGGATCTTCTTTGATAAAAGTTATCTTTGAGTTTGATATTGTTGGCTTTGATTTTCTTTTGTTACTCATAATCTTTTCCAATCTTTCTATTGCTTTCATTTTTTATTTTAGCAGGAATTTCTATTAATACTAAACCATGTAAATTCTTCTGATTTCATGAATTTTAATTATGCTTTTCTTCTGATCTATTCTCAAAATAGTTTTTAAATATTTAGTCTATTTAACTCTTCCACACAGCCAGTCTAAATCTATTGATGGTCTGGTGACAAAGTTTTCTGGGGAAGAGAACTGGACCTCTTAATTGCAGTTTCACGGTTCGCCCTCACCCAAGTCACTAGAACAAATCCAAAGAGTGAAAAATAATTATATATAATTTTAAAAAAATATTATATAAAATATCATTATAATAATAGTAATAAATTTTTATCTACCAGATAAAAATGATGCGCCAGATCACAGAGATAATTTATTCTATATAACCATACCAAATGTATACCATGGAAGAAAATAAAACCTCCATAATATATAACTATATATAAAGTACATTTTTAAGAGAAAAGTACAAAGAGTAAATTTTATATTTTTTCCTTTAGATGGCTATAGTAGTTTTAAAAATATAAAACAGCAATAAATTGTATGTTTTTCGATACAATAAAACAAACCGACTAAGCATTTTTTCCCAAATTTGGCTAGTTTTCGTTTACTTATCTGTTATGCTTGGAGATGAGGATGTTAAAACATTGAATACAATTCCCTTATCTAACAACACCTTACCCAAAAGAATATGTAAAATATTTGCTGAAATTATTTTTCCAAATTTGGCTAGTTTTCGTTTACTTATCTGAATTTTCTTTTTAAAGCTTTGAACTTATTTAGATCACAGAGTGTAAATCTAAACTTACTGAATTTACAAATAATAATAATTAAATCATATTGCAACATGAACAATTTAGAATTTTTATAAATCACTTCGACCTATTTTACTAGAAAAATAAAAGGAATAAAAAATTTCCTATACTCTTCATACGTCCTAAACCTGAACATAATAATAAGAAAAAACTGATTCATCTCTATGGAATCTATTTATTAAATCGCAAAATAGCCATTAATATTTAACAATTACAAAACAAAATCAAAAAATAAAATCGTTACCCACTAATAAAGTTGAGTAATAATGGTTTGAATGAAAGGTAAGCTTAAATTTTGAGTACCTCAATTGAAATTTTTATCTATGTATTGTTGTTTATTCGTATTTGTTTAATATACCTTAGCTTTCATGGTACATTTTTTGAGGCACTAAAACAGTAAAAGAGTGGTGTTGGGTTTTTATAGAAAGTCAGTGTTTAGGCCTGACTCTATGGTATCCTTATTTAATCAACTCAATTAACCCAACACAATACGATTTATTTTCAATCTATATATCACAACTTTATTCACAACCTTCACAAAAATCGATTCAATTCACAATACTCTGCAAATTTCACAATAAATTAATGCGTAGGAATACATCTTCCAAAGGGAGATATCCCTGTCTGGTACGCAATACTTTAATTTGTTTGGTTGATTGAATTCCCTTCTAAGATTATTACCTTCTTTGCTAAACTCTCGGAAATATTTTCTTGGACCAACTGGCAATTTTGTTGATTTACTTTCCCTTTTATACCTATCTCGCAAATCAGATCTCACGCAAACCAAATTGGTTTTGGTATTTTTGACATCTACCCTTCCAAAACTAAATTAGATACTTCAGGCTTCCCGGGGTTTCCATTTATTCCGGGTTTCCTTCAACTAATTTTGTTTTCCGTAATCAGGAAATTTGTTGACGTCCCGGGTTTCTCACACTGTTCGGGTTTTGTTAATTTTTAATTAATCACTATTTTTATTAAATATTTCTTTCTGGAGATCCCAATCGATTTAATTGTATTAAATTTGAATTCGTCTCGTCATTTGGCATCCGCCCATACCTGCTTCCCCGATAAATATTTATTTTAAAAATTTTAATTGATTTTACCTTTTTAATTATTATTTTGAATATCAATGTTTTTATTAATTTCCCATTTTACCTTTGTGAATTTTGTTAACCCCAACAGTGGTAAGCAAAAAAACAATTGTATGAAGTTATCTGAGTAAGAACCGTATAGTCCAAAATTGTTTACCTCACAAAAATCCACCACAATGTTGCTGTTGTAACTTTGCATAGTGTAGCTTTCATAATTACCAAAATTAATAAATAGCATACCATTGCAAAGGATTTGCTGTTATGCTTGGAGATGAGGATGTTAAAACATTGAATACAATTCCCTTATCTAACGACACCTTACCCAAAAGAATATGTAAAATATTTGCTGAAATTATTGATTCAATAATCCAAGAAACAAATTTCACAATCCCTGAAATACTTAATATCAAACTCTATGTTGCCAACTGATTTTAGTTACTGGCTTAATTGGTGTATATTAATTGAGAGGGTTTCAAAGTTAAATTCCTTTTATACAAATTTCATGAAACGACTGCTACTCCTTCTTGTAATTGACACAACTGGTTCATTTTTGAAAAATCTTAAGAAATGCTTGTGTTGTAATCATTAAATAACCAAAAACCATTTAAATTCACTTTCCCTGCCAGAAGAATAATGAAAACATCGAAATTGTCCTAAATTATTTGAACCGACTGCTTTAAACAGTCATTTGATCCATAAATTTCGTGTAAACTCAAACTGTCGTGAGGTGGTTGTCAAGAAGAAACATTTCAAAACGTGTTTTCGATCTTCGAGATTAATTAAAAGCTTTTTAGCTTAAAAGAGAAACCACAATTTGAAGCCCTCTAAAGCAATCAAAACAGTAACAAATCTTTGTTGGGCCAGAACATGAATGACCTTGGAAATGTTTAAATGAATCAGTAATACACACGCAAATACAACATGCAGTTTTAAAATCGAACCTATTAAAACACCAACTAACCCTGCTAAAATACGAGAAAGAAAACAATTAAATATGTTAGGCCAGAACACCAACGGCCTTGAGAATTGTTTAAATGAATAGGTAATACACAAGCAAATACAACATGCAGATTTAAAATCAAACCTATTAAAACATCAATTAACCATATGTTGGGCTCAGAGCCACAATTCAAACAAAAAATAAAAATTAAAGATAGAGAATGAGAGTGAAAGTAGTGGAACGAATCACTGTACATAAGCACGCACCGCACAAAGATACCAAAAATTAATGAAAAACATATTAATTAAAACAAAATAAAAATATAACAAAATTAAATAAAAACAAATAATTAATAAAAATCATGAAAAAGCAAGACAGCTGCAGAAAGAAACATATTAAAAATAAAATAAACTGCCAAAACCTTGCAAAATAAGGTTTAGAAAAAACATAGGCAGAAGTGGCGACCAGAAAAACAAATAAAGGGCTAAAAATAATATTATCAGAAAACAATAATAAAAGTAAAACTCAAACATAAAATAAATTATATATCAAAAAATTAAGAAAAATATACGAAAAATAATAAAAATAATTTTAAAGTAATAAAACGATTAAAAAGCCCTAAAAATGGCGAAAAACCGCCTATTGGTCGCACACATGCACAAAAATAGTATAAATACAGTGATGAATTTCATTATTTTTTATTTTTAAGCCATTAAAACTTTACGATTTTTCGAGATAAAGAAAATTCTTATAACGTAAGGAATTTAGGTTTTGTATAATTTTTGTCTAAATTTTCATAAGTTTTAATGTTAATCCGTATTCAATAAATGTTTCATTCACTTCTATGCTAATTAATTATATTCATATTTATAGTCCGACCCCTCTAATTTCATATATAGTATGGTATTGAAATAGATGGTCCATGGGACGGATCTCGGGCCGGCTAGTGGGTGAAAACCCTTAGTTGAGCTCGTGGGTCATGCCTCGTGGACCCCTCGGCAGTCCGCAGTCGGGTCTGGCGATTATGCACAGGACCGCTACGCAGGGCGCCGTTGTATACTCGGGGCGGCTACTGAAAAGTGGCCGGAACGAGTTGAATTAAAATCAGGGAAGATGCGGCAGCAGGGTTAAGGGGGATTTAAGGAGGATCTTAAATCGATCATGCAGAAATTTTTTATTTTTCGGACTAATCAGTGAGAAAATGGGCAGTAGGGTTAAGCACCAGGATAGTTGAATATAATAAGTGTCATCTGAATAAGATTCAAGTGAAAGAAAAGCATATAAATTAACTAAACCGCAGGTCATATCGTGGAAAGCATAAAATATAGAGAGTATAGCCTATGGGAGTGACAGCACGCGAGAACACCGAATTTTCGACCAGCAGATTTAAGATAGGTGTCCAAAAATTTGAGAAGTTGTTAAAAGATAGAAAATCCAAACATTATAATAAATTGAAAATAAATCAATAACCATAACACCACACAAAATGATAGCGGTCACGCTTAAGCGCGTCATAGGTGCGTAGATTTGGATTTTTGAATACCAATTACATAAACTGATTTGGATTCGTGATGGAAATGTCCCGACTCGTCTAGACGAGCAAAAACCCATCTAACCTTAACTGGGGTTCAGATCTCGATACTAACCAGGGTTCGATTTTCATTTAAACTAAATCAAATCACAAATCAAGTATAATACACCTAAACATGACGACGGAAGACAAGCCTAGACGTTAACATCAAGTAATATCTCTTCAACCATTACTAACCCAAAAAGCCAATGAACGATCAATTAATCCTAATGTTCATATGAATTATCTAACGGGGGATCCATAGGAGCTTACGTGAATATCCAATCTAATAACAAAATAAATAATAACAACAATAGTTTGATCTAATAATAATTAATGATTAAAATTTATGATGAAATAAATAATAATAACGATAGTTTAATCTAACAATAAATTATGGTTCATTTTATTCTAAAATAAGTAATAAGAAGAATAGTTTAATCTAACATTAATTAATGATTCAAATTTATACGGAGATAAATAATAATAATGATAGTTTCATCTAATAATGAATTAGGGTTCACTTTATACCAAAATAAATCAAACAATAATAGCGTAATCCAATAAACGTTAATAGTTAAAATTTATAATAAAATAAATAATAATAATGATAGTTTAATCTAAATATAAATTATGGTTCACTTCGTACAAAAATAAATAATAATAATAATAGTTCAATCTGATGAAAATTAATAAGTAAAGTTATAAGAAAATAGAGAAAATTAACAATGATTTCACTTAATAATAATTGATAGCTACTTCAGGATAAGCCTAAATGAGGATGCGAGTGGCCGAGGTAGTAATAAGCATTTTTGCGTTTCAAGATGAAATGATATAATATACAAAATGAATATGATGCGGCAGAACTGGTTAGCCTAAATCGCCAAAGAAATAAATGCGAAATCGCCATAGACGATCCGTCACGAGAGACACTGTGTCGATAACCATGATAGGAGTAAACCCAATATAACCTTCCGTGGACAGTAAATAAAATAGAGTCAAACAAGATAACTAAACACCGAGTTGATGAATACCGTACCCCACCGCTACTATGGTTAATCGCTATCAAACACTATTTAGGGGTTAAACGGTATCAGTCATTATCCAAGTAAGAGGTCGATTTATTTTTCAGGCATCTCCAAAAATGTAATCATACAAGGGTAAATAACGAAAATAGGAGTTAATCTAGTAAGTCACCATCCAAATCCCTCCCTAATGTCCCCGTATTTTATTACCACCTCACTTCTCAGAGGACCTCGGCTTATTTTTTCTTGTTTTTACCTTCAGGATGAATAACGACAACCAACCCGGAGTGAACAGTCTACCGAAAATACCCAAACTCCCCCCTTCGATCGTGGCCGTCCGCCACCAATATGAAGATCTTAAACGGAAATATAATATACTTCACACCAAATACGACCGGATAAAAGGCACTTGGGCCCCGCCCAATTTCGTCAAAACGCTGAGACAGAAGATAGAACGGCTCACTAGGGCATGGGATGAGCTGATCACGGAATCTCGCACTCAGCGACTGCTTATCAAAGAGCAGTCGACCGCTCTACGACGTGCTTTTACTGATGTGGAGCTTCAGGCTCACGTCCCGGGAAGTGTCCGGGCCAGTCAACTAGATATAATACCAGCCCATCATCTTCCCGTTACCAATGTCTCTTCTTCTCTTCCAGCCTCTATAAATCAAATTTCCGAAGCCCCCGTTCTATCTGTCGAGCCAGTTGTTCCTCAACCGCCTGCCGAGATTGTAGAAACCTCTGTTGGGAGCCGAACACGGCAGCGGCCAAATCGAAACCGACGACGTCGCGCTCGACGCCGTCGGGAAGAAGAATCGCTTAGAGAAGCGGGACCCGCGGAGACCCCCTGTCAGGTCAGTGGTCCACCTCCGCCTTATCAAGAGTTTGAGTTCCCGGAGCTTGACCCAGACATCCTTTACGCTCCCGATATAATCTTCCGATCGCCCGCCCCGTCTATCCATATAAACCTGATAGACGAGGATCCGGAGTGTTTTCCGGTCACCCAAATCCTCGATGGGTTAGGACTCGGAACCGAAGACATCGCCATTCTCACGGGCGAAGTATCTAGTGCCATCCCGGTGCAAGAGATAGCAGGTCCCTCCACTCGGAGAGAGGAAAATCAACCAGCGAGTCCTCCGCCGTATAGGCCAATGAAGAGAAAGTATTTTCCGACGGACATCGACGAGGACTAGTGGGAATTCGAAACTGGTTTTAGTGGAATCAAAACACTTGTGTACATGTTCTATCCCGGACAATTGGTCATGAATAATTATGAATAAAAATTTTTGTAGTTTTGTTAATTTGATTTGTCGATAATACGATATCTTGCCTTGTTTCGTTTTCATGTTGAGACTAAACTAAGCACTTGACTCGTGAGAGATGTGGTGCGAATAAAAGGGATAAACTGTAGTGAACTGGTACCGGGATTCGATGATCACTCATAATTTTCTCTCCGGGATTGAGAGGTAATGTTAGTCAACATAGGGGAGCGTAAGCCCTTCTAACGGCAGCGAACAACTCGGGAAAGACGAAGGTTTTTCGAGGAGTAGTGCTAGCAATGGCGCTCACCTGCTCGAAGGGCATTCGGCCATTGTGTACAGTACCAACGTGACTTCGGCCACGGGTACATAATGGTTACTAAAATCGTGCGGCGCATCAGGTGATTCTCCCTAGCCACTAATAGTGAAGGTCACATCAGTATGGCGAGCAAGCTTTGAAATTTTATAACTCCTGTGCGTCCAACACATACTAAAATGCGTGAAAGAGAACAATTAAATATAAAATTATAAAACACAAAAATAAATTAAATAATAACAAAGTGCAACAAGATCCGCACGAAATAAACATAAACATAACATGAAAACCCAACAATTTAACCGAAATTTGACAATTTACCAAAAAATGCGGAATTTCATGAAAATGGAATTAAAATCAAAGAATTTGAATTAGAAATAATTCAATTAAAAAATGCAAAAGAAAAATTGTCAAATTAAATTAGAAAATAATAAAATTAAGAATAGAATATACTAGAAAATCACAAGGTCAAATTTTGTTTTACTAAATCAAAAATAACACGCAAGGTTAGGGTCGTACAATAGGTATATATACCGATTCATTTTCACATAAAACCATGTTAAAATTCTTCAGTTTTAATCTGAAAAAATCGATTCTAGCTTAAAGCAGCCTTAACCAGTGAAGTTCTTGAAAATTTTGATGTGAGTGAAAGAATGTTCGTTACTCTCTCCACGTCGTATCCTCGCAACCTCGAATGAGCTCTGCTTGGATTTCGGCGTGGGCAGTGAAAGTTATGATTTATGATGTATGAACATGCTGGATAACAATTGTGAAACAAAGTATATGGAAAATATATGTATATTAAAATGAATAGACTTCTCTGTTGAAATTTTTTCCGGCCCACAGCCGACACATCACCGCAAGTCAATAAAATATACACACCCCAACCAAACTGTGTAAGTGCGGTGTAAGTCCGCCAATAGTTTGTGCCCGTGAAGGCTACGGCGTGAGAACGCAGTAGCTGGAACGTCAATATTGTCCGTTTTAGGGGAAATTGGGAAGTGGTGAGGTGGTCTTTTGGCTACCCCTCCGCATCCCATTTCCTGAAAATTCGACCTAAAATCTAAATTAACCATCGGCTCAAAATCACCACACCGAGTAGTCCAGTGGGCACTCGTAACATTCTAATATCAACATACTTAGCCCTAAGATCAATTTAAAGGGAATGACTGGAAGGGGCGTCGTAAATCGTTGCTATCGTCTCAAATTTCATAAAAATGATGAAAAATCGTAATAATAAAAACGTGGATAATACTGATATAGCTTCAATCTCAATCAAAGCCTAAAAACGATCGAATAAAGATAACTACTATAGTCTTGATTTTAAACATTAAATATAAAAGAAAGGATCACAAAATTCATACTGACGACCTCGATTCTTTATTCGATAACAAAACCCAGTATAGAAAATAAAGATTATGAATTTCATCACTGTAGTCATGTTCTTAAAATCTTGACTAACCGAAATAACGTTTAAAGTCACGACTTGTAATTAGGAAAACCCACAGACCTAAAATTTTCGTTGTTAAATCCCCGAAAAGTACCTAAAGATTAAAACCAATACGCTCCCGTACTACAACTTTAATGGTAAAATGTATAATTAAATTGGTAAAGCTCGATTCCTTCTATTATAATCATACTCGAATATTAGACCACCTTGACAATAGGATTAAACCCTGAGAATAATTAATAAATTAAAGTAAATGCAATAAGGGAGGAAGCAAATTAAAATAGGTCTCGATAATTAAATTTACGAAATATATCTTTAACTTCCCGCGTTAGAAATAATTAATAATGATTCTAAATTAATACATTTTTAATTAAAATACAAACAAAACAATCATAATAATTACCCAAATTTAAAAAACGCAACGAAAAAGACCGCACAAAAGAATTATTAAAGATTTGAGAACACATAATCAATTAATTCACATGAAACATCACAAATGGTTTGCGAGTCGAAGAGGACCATGGAATAGACGGAATATAGGAGGATAAACTTTAGGAACTTTCGAAAGTGATCTTCTCAGTAAAAATCCCATAACATCTTCATCGGGGCAGTAACTGAATCCACTGAATAGTAGCTCCGGTATTCGTGTAAAACCTTAACGAAAACGACAAATCCTTTGGAAACGAATCTTTCATGCCAGCCATTTGCGACTGACTTAATTGCCGATAGGAAAACTGGAATAATGCTTTCGGTAGGTTGAGATAGCTATAACTGAGTTCAAATCTCATAAAAAATTAAACGAAATAAAACTCACCAGATAGCTAATTTTCACTCGACAACGCATGAACATTTAAAGTAGATTAAAAATGAGGGTGATATACTCCCACATAGATTAAATAACAAACCACACTCGACAGGAATTCCCAAATCACCACTAGTGGAACGTCGATAATATTCATGTAAACAATCATTGGGGAGAAGAAAGAAAATCAATAGACACGTGACGATCTGGGTAGGAAAACAGCGCGAAAATCAATTATGATATGAATAAATGTGGCAGCAATTTTCGATTCACTGAATATTTGGTAGCTTCAATTCATATTTTCTCACTTTAATGATTGCTTTCCTCTTTAATGAATATTTTCTCTCTTCAATTAATGCTTTCCTTATTCAATGAATGTTTTTTCTCTTCAACGAATATTTTCCTCTTCGATGTATATTTTCTCCATTCAAAGTATATTACCCTTGTAAGTTATTAATATATCAATTGATATTTCATCTATTTAGTAGATATCTTTAACTATCCCACTTTTTTTCCCAGTAATTTTAATGATTTTAGACACTTAATGTACTCTCTCACCAACATTGCTTCTTCACTGAAAATTTTCTTTATAGAATATAATCTCTACTAATTAAAATTCTATTTGTTGACTTGTTATTTTCATTGAAAATTTAATTAAATAAATAACATCTTTCAATAGATTAGGTTGTACTCGACAAAAATAAAATAATTTTAGGCTATGTAAATCAATTAAAGCTTTTAGGGAAATTTTATGATAATTTAAGTGATATCTAGTTTTACGAGGTATTTATTTTAGTAAATTTTAATCATCTTTGTGAATTTTATGGTTTTCTTCTGAATTTTAATAGATTTAGGGTTTGATTATGTTTTTAATGAAATTATTGAAGAAATTAGGTTAAATCTATAATTTAGAAACACTTAATTTCTTGATAATTTATTAGATTTGACTTGATTTTAGGATTATTTTAAATAAAAGTTAAATTTATGATCAAAATGTTTATGAAACATCTATTTAAGATAATTATTTAAGAATTAGAATCAAATTGACTGATAGATTTTGAATAGTAAATGATATTTTAACTATAATTTTATGTTATATTTAAATAGTTGATTAAATCAGTTAATTTTTAAAAATATTTTAGTGAAACCTAAGATTTTAATTGATTTTACAGTGTAAAAAAGGAGATCAATAATTATTATCATTTTTCCATTTATTGATTTCGTGGATATCAATCACAAAAGTAGTATATTGTAGAGATTTTTAAGAGGATGCTCAGTGTGGTTAACAATATACATATGAAAATCGTTGAATTATATCTATGGGTTGACTGGTAATTTTTATTGAATTTATACTTGATTTACTGATTAATTTTAATTATTTGAGCAACATGATATATATTTTATGATTTTACATTAATTTAGTGAAATTAAATTTATGTGGGAAACATAGACTTTATTCGATTTTAGTCATTTTTGATGAATTTTTTATTTGATTGAATTTGTTGCCAGAATCAAATTGTGGTGATTTTCGACGGAAATTGTTGGGTATCGATAACAATTTTGTAATACTTTAAAGAAAATTTATTTTTATTGGTAAAATTAAGATTTTTATTTTAAGGGAATTTGATTGGTTGAATACATATAGTAAATATGATCCAAATGATGAATTTTTAAAGATCTTATTATGTTAAATATAGATTTCTAAAAAAATTTTACCTTGTAGGTTATTACCAAAAATATGTGTATTGTTGGTGCAGTGGGGGAAAATGTGATTTCAAGGGAAATGATTGGTTAAGAGGAAATTTTGTGATATTTTAAGGGGAAATAATCTATTAAGAACAAGTTTGTTGTCATTTTTAAGGGAGTTGAGTTGGTTGAATATCTGTGTTCAAAGAATAAATATTTTATAAATGGAGAATATAGAGGAGGAATTTATAATATTTTTAAGGGGCTTTGTTCAGATAGATATCAATATGTGTGTAAATCTTTTAAGAGATTGGAAATATTGTCATTTAAAGAGAAATGATTGGTTAAGAAGAGAATTTATGATCTTTTAAGGGGAAATAATTGGTCACGAGATGGATTTCAAGAAATTTATCCTGTTGAATATCGATATGTTGGTGACTTTTATGAAAATAATGAATATAGCGGGGATTATTGTAATTTAAAGAGAAATGATTGGTTGAGAGGCGAATTTATAATATTTTTAAGGGGCTTTGATTGGTCAAGAGAGGAATTTTATTTTAAGGTGATTTCAAGAGATTTATTCGGTTGAATATCGATATGTCGGTGATTTTTTATGAAAATAATGAATGTAACTGGGATTAATCTCATTTAAAGAGAAATGATTGGTTGAGAGTAAATTTTATTTTAGGGGAAAACAATTGGCTAAGAAGAGAATTTATGATCTTTTAAAGGGAAATAATCGATTAACAGCAGATTTGTTGATATTTTTAAGGTGTTGAGTTGGTTAAGTATCGTTATTTAATAGGTGATTTTTATAAAATAATGAATATAGTTGGTAGAGTAGGGGAAAGTGTTATTTGATGGGAAAAGATTGGTCAAGAGTGGAATTTATTTAGTGAAAAATAGTCGATTAAGAACAAGTTTGTTGTCATTTTTAAGGGGCTTGAGTTAGTTAAATATTGTTATTTAAAGGGTAAATATTATAGAAATGGGTATTGTTATGATTTTTATGAAAAATATTAAATATGGCTTGAAATATTGTTATTCGTTGGAAAATGATTGGTCAAGAGATGAATTTATAATATTTTTTAAGGAATTTACAGGAATGAATATTAGTGTTCAAAGGGTAAATATTATCTACTTGATAGGTTTTTATGAAAAGTATGAATATAGTTGATATAATGGAGTGAAAAATGATATTTGAAGAGAAATGATTGGTTGAGAGGTGAATTTATAGTATTTTTAATGGGATTGAGTTGGTTGAATTTATAAGATACTTAGGAAAATTGTTACTTTTTTCATTGATTTAAGGTTAATCAGGATATATCGATAATATTTCAGTTCTAAGAAATTGTTTGATTCATGTAACTATTTATTTGATTTTATTAAAATATTTGTAACTCAATTAAATTAAAAACTAAAATTGACTAGTATTTAAAACTTTTTTGTTACCCATTATTTAGGTTTTTTTTGACAATTTTCTGAATAATTTAAATATTTACGATTATTTCCAGGAATCAAGAATTTAATAATTATTTATCCGGAAATTGTAGAATTAAATACTATGAGCAGTCGATAACATACACTAATTTTCATTCAACAAGTACCTAGAACAATTACCTAACAACCTTATAAAATTTTAAAAAATGATCTAAGAAATTTTTCAATTATTTTACAACTCAGTTAATTTTTTAATTGATAAGTACTATTCTCTTTAAAATTTGCTACTATGTTGAAGCTTTCTTTAAAAAATTTTATTTAAAGAATTAACAAATTTAATCAAATTTATTTAAAATATACATCTTTCCCACTACTTTAATAAAATTCTATTTACCAGCTAACCATAATTTAATAAAAATAATTTCTACAAAGACTAATAGAAAATCACATACATTTGTCTTATAAGTTTGGGTTTTCAGTAAGTGATATCAGTACACAAGAACCTATGTATGTATTGAAGCATGGTATCAGAAATTATAGTTATTTGATTTTAGTAATGCGGTAGATATTAATTTTTTTTCTATCAGTTTTATTCAAACCTTTAGCATCTTTGAGTTAAAAATTTAAAGAGTCTAATCATTTTCAATAAATATATGAAAATGTATTCCATGTACAATGAAAGTAATATATGTTTTGAGAAATTAATTTAAGAATATTTTTCTAATCAAGTTTCTTTTCACTAGCAATTAGATTAACCACTACTTGTACTTACAAATTAATTTATCATTCAGTAAACAATAAGAGTTGGGGGTGAATAGAAAATCTATAAAAATAAATTTAAGTAATTATTTGATGAGTTAGCAATTAATTTATTTAGGGACATGTGAAAATTAAATGAAAAGGTTGACATTAATCTTTGAAAATAACTTTTAGTAATTGTTCATTGTTGGACGCAATTAAAAATATTACAAAAATAGTAGAAAAATTTTAAAGTTTTTTAACAAAACTATCAAGTTTTACAAAATAATTTCAATAAATCGCATACAAGACTGTAAAGAAATAAATTTTTATTCAGAGAAAATACAACAATTGATTGAGCTTCAATGATTAATAGTTTCTTTATAGCAATCAGGTAACTAAACAACCAAACAATTTGGATACATCAATTATTGATAAAAGAGTCGGAAGTTAATAAAATTTGTAATTGAAATTGTATTTCTTTTGATTGTTCAAATTTATATGTGCTTTTATTTAAAGATTTCTTGGTCAGTAAAACTTTTTTGATATTGATTTGTTTAGTAACTAGTTATTGATAGCATATTGTGAGTGTGTGAATAACCAAGTATTTTAAGAGGAAATGATTGAGAGAAAATTTTATTTTTTAAATGGGTTAAGTTGGTTGAATATCGGTGTTCAAAGAGTAAATATTATTTAAATATGGCATTTTAATGAATAAGTAAATTATTCAATGCTTAGTATGTATATAGAGAGTTGTACAGTACTCGGTTATTTGTATACAGTACCTAGTGATAGTTGTTCAGTTATTAATGGATTATTCAGTGTGATGGGTTATCAGTATTCAGAAGTTGATACCAAGTAAATATAACAATGGATTTGGTTTCAATGAATTTGATTAATTATCGCTTGATAACAACAGGGTAACTAAGCAACCAAAAAATTTCGAGACATCAATGATGTGAAAGAGAGTGAAGAAGTTAATAAAATTTCAACTTGTATTTCTTTTGTTCAACCTTTTATGTGTTTTATTTCAAAACTTGTTGGTCAGTAACCGATCATTAATATTTATTGGTTAAGTAACTAGTTATTGATATTGATTTGTTCAGTAACTAGTTATTGAGTGTGTGAATAACCATGTATTTTAAAGGGAAATGATTGAGAGAAAATTTTTTTTTAAGTGGGTTAAGTTGGTTGAATATCGGTATTCAAAGAGTAAATATTATTTAAATATGTCATTTTAATGAATAAGTAAATTATTCAATGCCTAGTATGTATATAGAGTTGTACAGTACTCGGTTATTTGTATACAGTACCTAGTGATTGTTGTTCAGTTATTAATGAATTATTCACTTTGTATGGGTTATCAGTGTTCAGAATTTGATACCAAGTAAGTTAACTTTTTATGTTTTCTGAAAGTATTATTATTATTATTATTATTATTATTATTATTATTATTATTATTATTATTATTATTATTATTATTATTATTATTATTATTATTTTATTAATATTATTTTTGTTATTATTAAGGATGGTTTGCTGCAGAGTAGAGGAGATGAGTTGCTCTAGCGAATAACTACTACCTACCTTAGGCAATACTATGTAACACTGAAACTCAAAAATTTAATTTAATAAAGTTCTTTGAAAAAAGTTTTTGAAAAATTTCTTTGAAAATTTGATCGTTATCAACATGTATAAAAAAGTCATAGTAAAAATTATACTAAAAATTTGATTGTAAGATTACATTAAAAATTTTTTCAACTAAAAACATGTATAAAAATTTCATTGTAAAATTATCCTAAAAATTTCATCTTTAAAAATTATATATAAAAAATTCATTGATAAAATTATACTAAAAATTCTATTTAAAAATCATGTATAAAAAATTCCATTGTAAAATTATGTTAAAAATTTTATCTTTAAAAATCATGTATAAAATATTCCATTGTAAAATTATGTTAAAAATTTTATCATTTAAAAATATGTATAAAAATTGATCGATAAAACTATACTAAAAATTTTATTTAATAAATTTTATCATGTAATATTGTCGACTCTTTAACTTTAAAAATTCTTACCTTATGTAACTTACCTTTTGACTCTCTATTTACTTTTAAAAAATTCTTACCTTATGTAATTTGCCTACTATAACTGCTTTTAAAATTTTCAGCTTTAAAAATTACCCTTATGTAATGGTGGGTTACAGGGTTTCGTCATTTTGCTTATCCTCCTGGTGACCCTAGTAACGCCATACAAAATGATTCTGATCGCCACTTGGCACCCGTTGCTAAGCAACGTTGGTAATGTGTTCAAGTGGTGGATTGCCCGCAAAAATTGAGTACCATTGGCTAGTACTATAGTTGCTCGGACAACCCTCGGGTTCACGAGCTGTCGATAGAAGACCTATGCTCGCTTTGTTCTGTCCCTCGTAACTATTCAGGATTAGGTTCTTATTAGACGGTGGAACGAACTGACGGGGTAATGAAAATGTTTATGACAATGTTGGCATACGATCATGTTGAAGTAACAACTCAACTAAGGCTAAAACTATTCTATTCAATTCAAACACATGTATAACATTTACTACTGGACGTTTTGGAGTTGTGTTTCGCGACGTCGGGCACGTTCCTTGCGTCCCGGTCGACGATTGTTGGTCGTAGTGATGGGTTGTTCTGCTGGCTTGGTGGTTGTCTGCGGCATCTGGGTGGGGGCGAAGATGAGCGGATAAGTTACCGCTTCACCTTCCCGGCATACCGCTAGGGCGACTTCGAGTCCCCGAATCTGCGTGCGCAGGCTCTGGTTGAGCTGCCGCTCTTCTCCCCATCCTTTCTGGGCCGCTGTGAGTCGGTGGTAGATCGTTTTTGTCTTTGCGGGATCCGTCCATGTTGCTTTCATGTGTTGCATTTCGCGGGTTAATTGATTAATCTGGGCGAGTAATTCCGCGTTGGCCTGTCTCGCGTGGTCCAATTCAGTCTGTAAGATTCGTAGGGACGACATCGCTGTAATTAAATGGATTATTTTAGTTTATTCTTGATTAAGTTAGATAGTCACTCATCCCGTTAAACCAAAATCATGCATAACTCTAATTACAAGAAGAAAGTAACACACAAATTGCTATTATTTGGAATCAACCACTACATAAAACTATCATTATTAAGTCACTCTTCGGGACAATATCGCTTCAGGCTTCGTTTGAGAGCCTCGACTGTATAGGGTCTTCGGGTATCTCGGACTGGGCGAGGTGGATAGGCGACTGCAATCCGCCCGGCGAGGATGTCTTCCACCACGTTTGCAAGGTACATCCTCGCCTTAACCACCTGCAAATCTACTTGCTCCTGCACCCGTTCCCATTGGGTGAGGAGGTTCTGCGCGTTTGTATAGGTCTCTGCCGCTGGGTATTGCTGTTCTGAGAGACCACAGGGCTCCTTTTCTAAGCCTAATATCTTCCAGGTCGTCGGATACGGCCATTGTTAATGTATCGGATCGGATGTTCTCGTGGTCGGTTGAACTATTGACTGTCCCTGTTTGCCTGTGCTTCGACTGATGTTTCGTTCGTGTGACATGTCTAAAACGTTTTATTATTAGCTCCGTCAACTTCACCATGTTAAATTGTTAAATAAATAGGCCTATGTCACTGTTGAGTGTGTCATCTGATTTAATCTTATCGAGTTCTAGTGGCTTTCTAATTGGTCGGGATTCTTTCGAAACGGGCGGCTTATGCTAGTGGAATTAATGATACACGGGTGGTAAGTCTATTGATCAACTTGTTTTATTTAATTAGGCAAGGTAATGTTAAGAAATTGCCGAGTTGATATTAGGGGTAGCGACTATATTGATAAAGATAGCGTCGACTGCAAGTGGGGATTTTAAGGATTTTGTACCTGTATTATATCTTATTTTGTTCGTTTATTTATTTTCCATTTTTCGGGCTTCCTAATATAAAATATGTTGTTCGACCGAACAACTCTTATCACTATTTCTTATAATACAAGTTTATTGACGCTTTAAATCTGATATTGACGTTAATTTCATTTAGTCATGCTATAATTAGGTGATCGTTTGAAGGCGAGAGCGGATGTCGAATCGATGAAGCGTCGACGTATGTTTGGCGTTTTCACGTAACTTCCGGCGGATCTTGTGGCTTAAACGGTTGAAAGGAAGTGAGACTGTTTATTGACATCCGCTGATTTATAACATTTCATTTTCAGGATTATCGATTGACAGATTAGTCTGAACTTATTTGGGTAAGCTATTATGTAAATCGATATGGACATATTTTATCACTATTCTTTAGGGAAAACTAGGTACCTTGATTGAAGCCTTCAAGTGGATGGAATTTTTATGCCGTTACAATGTTTTCATTTATGGAATTTATGTATTCGACACTTCCTCGTGAGTTAACTATTTTGTAATATTAAAATAAAACTTTTTTCTCATTTTAAACGTTTTATTAATTTGATTTAAACTATCATTCATTTGTTTCATCTAGGATCGTTTTAATTTAGCCTCTGAATTTGTTTCATTTTTTAAGAAGACTTTATTTTCAATCTATAAATCATGCTAGTTTAGATTAAAGGATAGTTTTAGTAACATTTTTGGTTGTTATTTACACTACTCGGTTTTCTCATACATTCACTTCAATTATTTTAATCGACCTTTTATTTTGACTCTATAAAACTACTGTAATATTAACATCATGCTATTAAATCCGTGAATCTAATTCTACTTTACTCTTATTCAAGGTTTATTTGATCTCTACTAATGAAATTATTTTACTTTCGTTCTAATTATTTTAGTTATAATCGCTGAATACCTTAGTCACTAAGGTATTACACTAAGGCTTAGTGTAATCAACATCGTTCTTTAATTCAGTTATCAAGTAATTTTATATTAGTTAATCAACAAATTATTTCAATAAAACTTATTTTTTAATCCATAAATTACGTTAGATTTAGTCGTCTTGAGGGAATTTAACAAATAAAGTAGGTATTTTTATGTAAAATTTCTTAAATTTAATGAAAATGAAACAAATTCAGTTTGATTAACTAGTTATTTACCTTTAGTCAACAATTAAAAATCTAATTTAGCTGAGTAAATGAGTTATTTATCTATGAATTTTTTCAAGTATAATATTAATGATTCGCTTATTACCCATTATCGATTTTAGTTAGCTATATCAACGATTTAATTTGTTTTATTCCCGTACCCTTTCCCTTTAATAGGCCTTAGGCGCATTTTATGTTCATATTATATTTATTGAGTGCCCACTGGACTACTCGGTGTGAAGATTTTAAGCCGTATGTAATATGATTTTAGGTCTATTTTACAGAACTGAGAAACGAGGAAGCAGCCAGAGACTTCTTCCTTATTCCTCGGTTCAGCTATAGGGATGAATATTGACGTTACGACCGCTGCGTTGCGCACGCTGAGTCTTCACGGGTACATATCATTGGCGATTTTCCACGCACTTACATGCATCTGTACTATGTAGATTTTACTATCTTGCGTTATGTGTTGGCTGTGGGCCGGAAAAATTTCGACATTTTAATTTATAGAAGCATATAAAACAATTTATGTAAATAATATTTATTAATTATAAATGACAATAACATAATTACCCCTTTTCACCATTCCAAAATTCATAAAAATCATCATAAAATAACATAAATACCACTCTCCCCACGCCGACGCCGAGCAGAGCTCCATTGAGATGCAGGGACGTGACGTGGAAAGAGGGTCCACCATAAATATTTCTCACCTAAATGTGCTGAAAGTAAATTCTGAATAAAATGGTTAAAATGGTTGGCTTCGAAAACAGTTCAACTAATTTTCAAAATAGTACTAAAAATGGTTTAAGATTTTTAAAAACTGGTTAGTTTCGAAAAACGGTTTTTTGGTATTCAAAAATGGTTAAGTTAAATGTGAAAACGGATCAGTATATATACTTAATTTTCTCGCATGTGAAATTTGATGCATTAAAACAAAATTCGACCTTGCTATTTTCTAGCAAATTCTATTCTTTAATTTTGATATTTTTGATTTATTTTTATAATTTTTTATTTAGAATTTTTATTGAATTATTGCTAATTCAAATTTTTCGATTTAAATTTCACTTTAATGAACTTTAATTGATTTTTTCAATTTCGTCGAATTTGTTGTGTTTTCTTGTTGTATTTGTGTAGGTATCGTGCGGATCTTGGTGCATTTTGTTAATATTTTAATTTATTTTTATGTTTCTTAATTTATATTTTTTTCTTTTATTTCTCAGATTTTATATGGTTTAATTGATGTTTCAGTGGGTTTATTTAAATTGCGTGTTATTTTTGCGTGTGTGTTTCTGATCCATTTAAACATTTTTCAAGGCCGTTTACGTTCTGGCCCAACAGTAACTTAACTGTTGACTCTCTGTTTAATTTTAAAAAATTCTTACCTAACTTACCATACTTTACTCTAGGCACCTTAAATTACTTTAAGAACCTTAATTTACTTAAATTTATTCTAACGTACTTTAAATTACTCTGATGTACCTTAATTTACTTTATGAACCATAATTTACTTAAATGTACCCCAATGTACTTAAATTGACTTTCGACCCTTTAATTTACTTTAATTTACTTTAATGTACTCTAATGTATCTTAATTTACTAGAGGAACCTTAATTTACTCTAATATACTTAAATGTATTCTAATGTACTTTAATTTACTGTAATTTATCTAAATTTACTTTAATATACTCTAATGTATTTTAATTTACTTTAGACCCTTTAATTTACCTTAATTTACTTTAATATACTCTAATGTATTCTAATGTACTTTAATTTACTGTAATTTATCTAAATTTACTTTAATATACTCTAATGTATCTTAATTTACTTTGGACCCTTTAATTTACCTTAATTTACTTTAATATACTCTAATGTATTCTAATGTACTTTAATTTACTTTAGGTATTTTAAATTATTTTTATCTAGAGCCTAAATTTGCCTATGAAAATTGTGTGAACAAATATTTCAAGTGTTTTTTTAACAAGCCTATAAAATACCCCTGTCAATTTTTTTATCAGTAGGCGATTCAAGCCATTTTTATTTTATGCTTATATTTACCTATAGAAAGTATTGAGACCAAATATTGCATTAGTTTTTATTACGAATTAAAAATATCCCTGACTATAGTGTGTTCATCTTAGGCAATTTGAGCCAATTTTAATTTTATGCTTTTTTTATCGTTAGGCGATTCAAGCCAATTTATTTTAGTCTTTTTCAAAAATACCCCCTGACTATAGTGTGATTAAAAAAAATTTGTGAATGAAAATACCCTCTCTGACTATCTTAGGCGATTTGAGCCAATTTTAATTTTATTCTTTTTTTATCGTTAGGCGATTCAAGCCAATTTATTTTAGTCTTTTTCAAAAATACACCCTGACTGTAGTGTGATTAAAAAAAAAATTTTGCGTCGGTTAAATCAATCTATTCAAAGTTTCATAGAATCACCCAAAATTTATATACATTAGAATAAACATATTATTTTTCAAGTATGATCCAACCACCAGTCAGAATAGTGAGAATCCCAAAAATTCAGCGACAAAAATTAAACGATTATCATACTAACAGTCTCCAATGTATTATTTTAATTCAAACCTGAGCATAACATGTATAATCCAATAAAAAGAATTTTGAATTAATAAAGAGATAATCAAATGAGGAATAGAATGTGATCATAGGTATTGAAGGACATACTATCGACTTGCAGACCATTACCAACCACGAATCCGCCAATTGATCATAACGATAGTCCGAGAATAAATCAGATTGAGTTGAACGTACATATAGAACATAATAATAACACTCGACGTTGATCACAATAAATAAATAAAGTACAAATCAGTGATAGGAAAGGAAAAATTTGATAGCTTTGAAAATGGCAAAGATTTGCACACTCATCAGGGTCATCCATCATTTTGCTAATTCCTGGAAAAGATTTATTAGTATAATGAAACAATAAAATAAAATCTAACCGAAAATCTTGACTGGAAAAAACTAACTTCAGAAAACAAATAAAATGGATCGTTCAATAGATTAAAAGTAGTCGGTAAAATCAATCAGATGTTGGTCGTAGGAGGGGTTGGATATCAGGCCCTTGAGTCAATTTAACCCTGTACTGTCACTCTACGTCACTAAGGGTAACTCCTCCATACGCCACACAATTTTACTTACTATCATGCACCCGTGATCGGAACCACGTTGGAATTGTGCATAATAGCCGAATGTCATTCGAGCAGGTGAGCGCCATTACTAGCACTACTCCCCGAAGGACCTTCGTCTTTTCCCCGGATTCTAGCTGCCGATAGAAGGACTTACGCTCCTATTTCTAGACCCCTTATAGTTCTCGGTATCGCACTTACTTCCAGAGTGGAGATTATGGTAAAACATTACTCCCACAACCACACGCACCCGTAATCCGCCTCTCCTCCGATACTCCCATTTTCACATGATAGAGAAAAAATAAATTCAGTAACATTTATTAAGAAATTTAAAGCAAAACAGTGTCTAATAGAAAAAGAGTATTAGGAAATAATTAAGAAAATGAGATGAACAGTTCAAATACTGGCTGATATTGGAGCAATCCATAGCATGAGCAAAATTTGGGATTTTCAGAGGTTCAGTCCTCTTCCGCGTTCATGTCCGTTGGGAGGCATCTCCTCTTGGGCGGTCGATATGATGGAGGATCGCCTCGTGGATCCTCGTTTCTCCGCGACGAAGGTCCGGCCATTTCACCTCGGGGACCGATATTGGGCACCTCTCCTGCGAGGATAGCGATCTCCTCAAGATCCAATTCGAGGTCACTTAGGGAGCGAATCAGAGGATGTGATTCGTTCTCCTCATCCACCAAGTTGATGTGGATGGAAGCTGGGGGCGAGGAGAATAAGATCCGCGGAGCATAACGGATATCTGGATCCATCCCAGAGTTTTCGAACTCTTGGTAAGGGGGTGGCAGGTCACCCAATTGGCCCACCCCTTCCATCGACTGAGCCTCCCGGAGACGGGCTTCTTCTTTTCGGCGACGATCCCGACGCCGCTTATTCCGATTTGGCCGATGACGGGCCGTAGGGGCCGAAGAGTTAGCCCGGTTTTCGGTAGTCCCGGAAGGTAGTAATTGTGGGATGTTCATACTCGAGATCGGAGTGGTTATTATTGGATTGGGTTGGACTTCGGTGCTGGGGAGGTGGTGAGCAGGGACGATGTCGAGCTGCTCCGCCCGAATGTTTCCAGGGACCCGGATCCTGAGCTCGGTATCCGAGTAGGCCTGGTGCAGCGCCACTGACTGTTCTCGGATCAGCAGTCGCTGGGCGCGTGATTCGACGATTAGTTCGTCACGCGCCTGAGTGAGACGAGAGATTTTCTGACGGAGCTCCCGGACGACTTCTGGTGGAGCCCAGGTCCCCTTTACTCTCTCGTGTTTCGCCTGAAGGTTCCGGTGCTGGAGTTTGAGATCCTCGTATTTGTGGCGGATTGCCACGATTGACGGGGGCAAGCGAGGTATTCTCATCGAAGTGTTCGTAGTTTCATTATTTGACATGCTATTAGAAAAGAGGAAAAATATTTAACCAAAAGAAAATAATTAAAAGAAAACAAAAGAGACATTTTTATAAAAGGAATTGGCGTGATATCGAAAATTGGAGTATCGGCGGAGTTTCAGACTACTACTTACCTACGGGCTTAATAACATAATTCTGGTTTTAACCTCAAGGGACGACGGTTTAATCGCTCGTGAGCTGAACTGTCGATTATGGGAGGGTAATTTTCAACTTGCTACTGTCATCTAGTATGGGTCGAGATTATAAAAAGGCAAATGTTGGGTTTTTCCATTCCAGGATCTCTCGATTTCCACGGATGTGGGACAGAAGTTCGCAGGCCCCAAGTCCAAAACGGCAGGGGCAATTTATCGCGCTGGTTGAGGACCTTGGTGTCAGATATCCATTTACAGGCGTCGGTGTGGCGAGTTATATTTTGAAAACAATGTATATGGGATAACATACAGAGGATATCGATAAGGGTAAGATGTTTACATAATAACAAAAGATTCCTTACTTAATTGTAGAGTAGAAATCGAATTTTTTCAATAAGCACAAGATTAGATTTAATGAAATTCATCACTGTATTTATAGTATTTTCGTGCATGTGTGCGACCAATAGGTGATTTTTCTCCATTTTTAGGGCTTTTTAATTGTTTTATTACTTTAAAATTATTTTTATTATTTTTCGTATATTTTTCTTAATTTTTTGATATATAATTTATTTTATTTTGAGTTTTACTTTTATTATTGTTTTCTGATAATATTATTTTTAGCCCTTTATTTGTTTTTCTGGTCGCCACTTCTGCCTGTGTTTTTTCTAAACCTTATTTTGCAAGGTTTTGGCAGTTTATTTTATTTCTTTATGTTTTCTTTTTGCTTCTGTAGGCATTTTCGAATTTTAATTAATTATTTGTTTTATTTAATTTTTGTTATGTTTTTATTTGTTTTAATTATTATGTTATTTATCGATTTTTAATATCTTGGTGCGGTGCATGTTTATGTGCAGTGATTCCTTCCATTATTTCCGCTCTTTAACCTTAATTTTTATTTTTGTTTAAATTGTGGCTCTGAGCCCAACACAGATCACAAGAACATGATCGACGTGGCAAGGCGCAACTAATTGCTGGCAAGTAGAGTAGAAATTGACTACGTGGCAAGAGACAACTGTCGCAGGTCGATTGTCACATAACAGCAGGCGAATTACACAGAGAAAGAAAATTAAGACACATACAGGCAAACGGTGGAGAGAGGTAAGTGAACGACACACACATCCGAAAGAGGTAAGGTATATATGATATAAACCGACGATCAATTCACATTTCACAGTCATAAATAACATGAACAGAAACCAGCAAGACGAGCTCCGATCCAGAGGCCAACACTCACGATACCCAACCACGGATGAAATTACGTTAGAGCGAAGAACCGATACCTAAGGAAGTAGGGATTTTGTTTTTTTATCGTCTAATCTTAATTTATAAAATATTTATGCACCAATTCGTCTAATCTGTGAGAGAAATGTCGACCAAAAATTGCTGACAAAAGAATTACCTTAAATCACCCGGAGGACAAAAGATTTTTTTCCATTCTAAATGTTGTTAAATAAATACGAAACGTCAGAATTTCATTATGATGCTTTTCGGTGTAGTCGAATAGAAGCCCTCCTGAATCTTCACATTAAACAATCGCCAGTCCCGAGATTAAATTGCAACAAGTACTCTAATTATTTCATCGCGCTCGGTCAAATAACTAGCCAAATGCCTATGGCGGAGTCTACAAAAATTAAGGCCACGTCTAATAACATAACCGATGCCCAAAACGTATGCCAGTTAAAACACTAGATCTTCAATCAGTAATTAAATACGCTACGCACTCGAGTGATTATCGAAGAAGGTCGAGACTCAACTTTATGTCTAGGAGAATTCCTTAGAATAATAAAAATATTTCGTAGAACCTGCATCTAAACATACTAAGCTCACCGACGAAGTCGAGCAGTTAACTCATAAATTGCGACGTGGATCTTTACGATGAATGATAGTCACGAGATAATCAGGAACTAACCCTAACGGATTATGAGGAACAACGCAAGTCACCCCGCCACAAACTTCTCTTAGGTTATTAATTTAATAAGTACCTTTAAGTAAACTTAATTCCCCCATAGATTGATTTCATGGTTTAACAATCCTACGCGATCGATTTGTTACTAATTTAATTAATTTATTTTTCTTTTAATAGATGTTGACCCGAAATATTCACTGTAAATATCACAAGCAAATTATTTTAACACGTGTTAATCGCCACATGAATGATTCAGCTTATTAAACTATTTACTAAATTCGTACTCAAAGGTTTTTGGATGGACGAATCTCGTATCACGATGAGATTCCCATCCCACTCCACAGCGAAATGTCAACAGGCGATGTGGGATGAGGGGTATTCTATTCTTCCCGGTGAGAAAATCCAGATTCGAGAGGCAAGAGGAGGAAATGGAGGACGTCGAACGACTGTATGTAGCCATCAAGCGGGAGCCCGGGCAAAATCCGGCTCGCGAACTTCGAAAACAGGCAGAAGACATCCTAGCCCGGCTCGAAGCTCACCAAAGAAAAACTAACAAGGAAGAAAATCGGGTCTGTCGACATCTCAACCAGATAAACAAGGATATTGCTGCTGGCTTAATTCCGAGCACGGATGGGTATGCTTCCTCTTATGGCATCCCATTCGAGCTCGATGATCCGAGAGTGAACCAGCCAATGACAGTATCAGTGCCGAAGACGATCCTTTCAGGGGCAAAGCGAGCGAGAGATGAAACTCAAAGACCGGAGTGGGATCATACCTATACCCGCTGGTCATCGAAACAGGATCCAAGAGACCGACCTTCTACTTCACGATATAATTGATTTAAAACACTATTATTTCACGCTGTGGTTGACTAGAAATATAATAATGCTAGTTTTCATTGACTTCATAGAATTACAATTTATCATAAAAATGTTCACCTGACTAAAATCCTTTTACAACTCTAAATTAATACGTCTTGAAACTTTGTACTGATAATCATGTTCACTGTATAAACTGAAACATTCATGATCTAAATTTTCTTTTTAAGAAATGGACACCGGTACAATCTTAAACAAGGCTCTGAAAGACGTATGGAAGGAAAATACAGACCTACACCGACAGATGTTGGAGTTGACTCGAGAAGTCCATCGTATCAAATCAACGTGAATAGAACCGGCGAAGACAAAGGTTCTATATCAACGAGTAACCGCCGCCCAGCGTGGATGGGCCGAAGAGAAGCGGTTGACGCAGGCCCTGAAGACGCAAATTCGCGGACTAGAAGTGGTGCTGGCAGCCTGCCAAGAGGGCCAAGCCGTCACGTACCCTTAGTCTTCGCACCAGCCCAGCTGGCGTATCGCAACGCCACCAAACCGGCGACAAAACCACCTCAACGTCGTCCTGGAAAAATCGAACGGGCGAGGCGACGAGCAATGAGATCAACGGGACAATCAAACTGAAAAAATATTATATTAAATAAATGTTTTGTTAAATTGTCTATACGTTTATCAAAACTTATTAATTATGGCTAAACAAGTTATGTAAGATAATCGAATTTCAATCACAGAAAGAGGAACGACTGACTGTATTTGTAAGCGAAAGGGACCAGGAATAGGAAAATCGCACATATACCTTCTATCGGTGGTGCGTTGAACCCGCTATAGAATCGGGCCTTAGCAGTTCCTATATGGCGCTCACCTTTGGCGATCCTATAACCGGTTGTTACATTACCAACGTTGCTTGGCAACGGGTAGGCATTGGGGGCAAGATGATAATTTTCATATGGGGTCAAGGACATTGACAATACCCAACAACCCCACATTTTGTTCCTTTCGTAATGTGTGGAGGCTTTCTCCATTTACAATAACATAAATTTTCCAGTCCATTGGTTATCAAAACTAAGTACACTGTGTATTGGTAAAGAACTTTTGATCACAAACGCTTGTTAAATTTTGTAATTCTAATGTTATCAATGGGTCAACGAAATAATTAATAATTGTATTTGAATAAATCAGAGTCAATTGTTGTGATAATGAATAACTAATACTTTGAGAAATATCAATATTTAAAGCTCATACTATAAAGTTATAATTATGAAAAATGAAAAGTTGCAATACCAATAATTTTACATTACACATATTGTTAAGTATAAGTACAAAAACAAAAATTATATTAACTTTATTATACACTAGCTTCAATAACATAAGTCTTTTTAGCTGGCTTTTTATTTAATCTTTGGATAAAATTTCCTTTAGATGTTGATGCTATAGCTTTTTCCCTTTTAGTTTCTGATTTACCTGCTTCTTCTAAATCACTTTTAACTTTTATTTGATGAGAACTAATCGCATTAAACAATTGCACAACCCCTTTAGTAGCTAAACTAGCAAAGTATCTTTCTCGTTTTTTTTCTTGAATATAACCTTCATCTAAATCTATATTTTCCATAGATATGGAACATTTCAGTACTGATCGCCTACGTTTTCGGCCACCAACAGCAAACAATGGTTTTTTATATGACTTAAAAATGTTATATAGTTTAAGAAAATTATTAAAAGCTCACCTCATTAAAAATCTTTGGATTTAGAGATTTATTGTTTTGTTCTTCATTCAAATTTTCAGGGCTATCCTCTGAGACGAGGCACATAATATGACCAGGTTTTCCATCTTTGCCTTTTAAATTAAGCAATTTTTGAAAAACTCGTTTTAAAGACTCATTTGACATTTTTAGAAATACCGAATATTTAAACAAGTTTTAGTCAATAGAATTTTTCATAAGTTTCACAATACTTTAAAACTACAGAAATTAATTAATTATTAGGATTTTTTGTTTATAAATGTTTTTTATGTGTATTAAATTTCTATGAGCTGAAAATAACGATATTTCTAACAATTAGTAAATAACAATTATCAAAAAATATAAATTATAAATAATTATGAGCATTTTTAGTGCTGAAAAGTCAAAATTAGTGTATAATTTAATAAATTGAAATATGTAAATGTAATAGCATAATGTTTTAATATTTAATTACTATCACTTACCAATAGTTACTTATACAAACTCTTTAAATTTTCTTTAAAATAAAACTTTGAAAATTAAATAATGTAGTTCAATAAATGTAATGGTAAAAATGTTAATGTTATAAAAATAGGATGATGTATTATTCAAAATAATATGATTTCATAACTATTAATTTAATAATGATAGTGTAAGTAATTTTTAATATTTACAGTGATAATGCCATCTAATAATGGAAATTCTGTCAAAAGCAAAAGGATTTTGAATTTTAATAGCAGTGATTATCCAATTCCTAATGGTCATGGAGATGATAACTTTGATGATGATAATTATTTAGGCCCGCAGTTTGATTCAGAAATTCTTGATTTGGACGAAGATATCACAGATGATGAAGCAGAATTGCACGTCAACCCAAAGGATATTAGAACTTTTAATAAAAAAAGTATTGTTGGTACGAATAAAGAAAAATCAAATTCTGATATTTGCACTGTAATCGGAACAAATTGTTTTGGTAAAAAAATCCCATATCTGATTTTTTCTGTTGAAGCGGTTTTAAGAAAAGATAGTAATATTCGAAAAATTGGCGAGAGATATAATTTGTCTTACAAAATTTACAAAACTGATTGTAAATTATTGAAAACAATTCTCAACAGCCATGGATTTCTAGAATGCCAATCATATAGTAATGATTACAATTTGCTCTGGACAGGAGGTCATGTCAAACCGTTTACTCTTAGAACGATGAGTGAGCACCAAAAAGTTAATCATTTCCCACGCTCATACGAACTAACACGAAAAGATCGGCTTTTTAAAAATATTCAAAAAATGCAACAATTAAAAGGTTTAAAACATTTTGATTTCGTTCCTCCGAGTTATTTAATTCCGAGCGAATTTCAAGAACTATGTCAAAATTTTTCCAAAGAAAAAAATACTTACATTATTAAACCGATCGCACTTTCAAGAGGCCGTGGAATTTTTCTTAGCAACCATCCAGGACAAGTAAGATAATTAATTTGTATTGGTTATAGTTTCCCATATCAATAATAATTATTATTAATTGTTGTAAATTTTTATTTATTAGCACTCATTATTAATTGCTATTTTAAAAATTATAATAATAATTTCAGTTTTTATTCCAAATATTATTAAATAATGTTGTCTATTAATAATTATTAGTACTTTGTTTTTAATTATTATAAAGTTTCATATGTTACTAGCCGTATTCCCGTGCTTCGGTACGGTTATAATTTTCTAGTTAATTAATCAATACTACTGAAGTTCTCAATTTGAAACAAAGTCCCGAGTAATTTAAATTTAAAGGCATACAAAAACCAAGCAAATATACAGCAACAAAAGATGGAAAACTTCTTAATATATAGAATTAATCAAAATAAAAAATTAGTTAAAAATAATGAAGTATAATCTACTTACAAAATTGTAAGTAATACAGCGAAAGGTGGCAAACAAACATTTAGAGTTTTATATGTAAGATTATTAATCATTATACATTGTTAAATATTAGTAAATACTAGCTAAGGTACCCAGAGTTGTCCCGGCTATATAAGTTTAGTAAAATTATTAGCATAAATACTATTTCTGTAACAATCTGAATAGCACCAAAAGACGTCATCCGAAAGCAGGAGTTGTACTTTCTGATGTTACTCAGGAAGTGACTTGACTTGGTTGTTGTTTCGGTCATTAATAATACAAGAGATTCAGGGCTTTTCCATTTGAACAGCAGATTTCAGACGGCTCTCCTTTCCACTTGTATGCATTACAGTGTATACATTAAGTGCCCATTTTTCCAATTTTCACTTGTGAATGTAGACTGTAATTGACTGCAGGGTTATAGAAAAAGGGCGCACCTTTTAAATCTCTATGAAATATATTTCATATATATGTAGCAATCCGAATTCTGTCATCAGCCAGTCTTGTCTGTCACTGTTCTTGCATTTCGTTTGCTCCTGCTGTAGCATTCCGAGTTCTCATATCAGCCAGTTTTTCTTGTTGCTGCCGTGGGGTTTCATTTGCTCTTTGCTTTGCTGTTTTTTGCAACAGAACGTACAGATTAATTTGATGTCCACCTTTTAGGTAGCATTTATGGACGTGTTGGTCACACTTTCATAAATATTATAATTTATATATAAAGTAAAATTTGTTTAAATATTATTATTATTTACATATTTCAAAAAATCTTACAATATGCTGATGAATTCTAATGTCGAAGTCAATGATTTAATTCCTAAAGAAAATTGAAGAGTTTACAGAATTTTATCTTCATTACAATGGCTAAAATAATTCATATTAGAATTAAATAGTTATTAAAATGAGGATATGATTTAACTTTGTAAAAAACACTAATGCAATTTACAGAAAGTAGAATGAGTGTGCTACATAACCTTTTCTTTGTTAATATTTTAAACCAACTATTTTCGCAGTTAAATTTGATAATTCTAATACAAAAATCGATATAAATATTAAATTAAATAGCTATCCTAGAATACTTTTAAAAATGATTTTTGTACTTTTTTAATTGTCTACGAATAATTAAATTTATAAAAACTTTCGAAAAAAGATAATGACTATTAAAACTACATTTTTATCATTATGATAGAAACAAAAAATAATTAGTTTCATTTATTTATATGGATTTGAAATTCTTAAAATAGAAAATTTTAATATATTTTATATTAAATTTAATTTAAAAATTTCTATAAATAGATAACGAACATACATAAATTCATATTTATATATAAGATTATTATTAATTATAAATATATTGTAAATTATTCTTTAATCACTTTTAATTATTATAAAATTTTAGTTATTATTAATTGCGATTTTATAAATTTTAATTTCTTTTTTTCTTCAGTTTCTGTCAAATTATTAATTAATGTTGCCAATTAATAATTATTAGCACTTATTTTTTTAAAATTATTATTTATAATCATTCTTTATTGCAAAATATTATTAGTTACTTTTAATAATTTTTGATAATAAATAAATATATATATATATATATATATATATATATATATTACTGTTGCTGGTGTACTGGGTGTAATTAATTTGTTTAAATCTGTGTAAAGCTTATTCAAACCTATTTCCCTCTATCAAAATACCTTCTTTTCCTAGGGTCTATGCTGTCTCACCCAGACGCCCCACAATTTTAATCCTACCACTATATACCCATGAGCAAGCTCATGTTGGTACTGTATATAGCAGCTGAAAATTCATGAGCAGGTGAGCTCCATTTCTAGAACTACTCCTCATGATATTTTCACTTTCGGGTTTCTGACTGCCGATGGAAGGTCTTACGTCTCTTTCTATCTATACGCTTGTCCATACTTATCTATTTCTACAATTCCTATATCAATTTGTCATCGTTACTCTTTATTTATTAAAATATCTTTCAAAAATTTGGGCAGCGTTCTGCCCTTATTTTATGGAAAATTCCTTGTTTCATACAAACGCTTGCCTATGGTAAATTGAAATGAATGCATTATTATAAGGTCATTATTTTAGTCCAACAACTCATATTTGCTTTCCTATGGTCGCCACAGTTACCACCATTCGTAAATCTTTATATTATCATCTCACAGATCTATGCCAAAATGTATCGTTTTATTTTAATTTTCCACCGCGATGATTATCAAACAATGTACGTGATTTAACCCTACTTTATACTTTCGTTGACCTAAATTTCTATCACTAGTCGTAACTTGATAATATAATAATCGGCAGGAGTTAAATTAAAAATTCAATTTTCCTACTTAAACATATAATAATGTTGTCCCTTTAACTATGGCGATCTACCCACAGTTTACCCTCTTACCGCTCCGACCAACATCGCAATGGCCGCCACGGTGAATTACGACGGTGTCCTACCCCGTGATCAGTGCAACAAGGCCTGACCAGACTAAGCAGACACCGAAGGGTGGATTGTGACAAAGCAACACGTCAACGTCCTGCCAATTTAACGGCCGTAATTGAATGTTGCCCTGCCATTCTCCACAACTAACATGTGTATAAAATGAATATAAATAAGTTAGGGGGAACCTGCCGAGCGATGCCAAAAGACATCGCGGCCATCCAGAATAAGTTAAATTAAACAAAACATTAACTTAGAAAAATATATTTCTACACAAAAGAACAATACTTACGATCGACAAGTTTGTCAGTCAAGCATCCAAATTTCAAAAATTGTCATACATTGTGTCTACAAAATTTTCTAAAAGTCTAACAAAAATTGTCTGTCAACAAAATGTCTACCAATGTCTAAAAATTTTGTGTCAACAAAATGTTTAACAGTCTAACAAAATTTGTCTATCAACAAAAATTGTCTAACAGTCTAAAAATTTTGTGTCACCAAAATGTCTAACAGTCTAAAAATTTTGTGTCAACAAAATGTCTAACAGTCTAAAAATTTTGTGTCAACAAAATGTCTAAAAATTATGAAAATGACTGCTGTATATATAGTCATTTCATGCCTGGGTGCGACCAATCAGAGTATTTTGAGCCTTTTTCGGCTATTTTTCGGGGGGTTTTATTGCTTTAATTTTATTTTAAATATTTTATTTTTCTCCTTAAATTTCTCTATTTTTTGATATTATTTTCTCAATATTTCGTAAATTTTTATTTTTTATCGTTTAACCATTCTTTTTGATTGTTTCTCTTTTTACCCTCTGATATTTAAATTTTTGGTCGCCGCTTCCGCCTATGTATTTTCTAAACCTTTTTTTGCAAGGTTTTGGCGGTTTTATATTTTGGTTTTGTGTTTCTTTCTGCATCTGTAGGCTTTTAAATGATTTTAATTAATATTGGTTTTATTTAATTTTGTTATGTTTTTATTTTGTTTTATTTAATGTTTTATTTTATTTTTTGATTTCTGCTTGCGGTACGTGCTCATGTTACAGCAGCCATATTGATAATTTTCAAACCTCGTTAATTATTTTGTTTTAATTTACACAATTCTTTCATTTTTGTTTAAATTATGGCTTGTAGCCCAACACTGTCTATATAGAGTAATTTAATTTTATTCAATTAAGCATTCTTAACAAAGGTTTGTTAATAATATAATATTTCAATGTTAAAAATCTAGCATTAATTATAATAAAATTATATTGAAAATATTATAACGACTTTTTTTTGTGTTTCACCTCTTATTTCTTTATAAGTGACATAATATTTTCTACAAAATCTGATTCATATTAAAATTTTGTAGAAAATATTATATTGAAAATGCTTAATTAAACTACTTGTTGTAGCCAGCATTATATTTATGCTTCTTTTAATTTCCACTGATTTTTTTTTAAAAAACATTTTTATTAAAAAATATTTGACTATGAATCAGTAAAGATATAGATGTTTTTTGATATCAAAAACATTTAATAAATGTTTGTTAATAAAATTATATTTCAATGTTAAAAAACTAAGCTTAAAAACATTGTTTTTAAAACTCTATATTTCATTCTTTTACACTCTCCCAATTAACATTTTAATATAGAGCTAATATAGAGCTAAGATAATATATTTATGCTGTGTCACAAACAAACCGATTCCTTCACATACATTATTCTCTACTTATCTTTTTCAGATTCCACTAGACGAGCAGTTGATAGCGTCCAAATACATAAGTAATCCATATTTGATAAATGAATTGAAATTTGACATAAGAATGTACGTTCTGGTCACTTCCTATGATCCTCTGGTGGCTTATTTGTATGAAGAAGGCCTAACCAGATTTGCTACTGTTAAATATCAAAATACTCCCAAAAATCTAAAGACTCAATGCATGCATTTAACGAATTACAGTGTCAACAAAAAGAACAACGAATTTATTCACAATGACGATGCAGATGTAGAAGATTTCGGTAACAAGTGGTCTCTTGGAGCTTTATTAAGGTAAACCTATCTCATATTGAATGACAAAATATCAGAGTATTTTAATATAATTCTTCAATCAAATAAATTACACAATCAAATAATCAGTTACACAATGCCGATACATTTATTACGCAACTATTACATTTTGTTTTAATGAACAGATTATTTAGTGAAAACTGTATTGAAATTCCATTTTTATCTCATCAGCAGAGGGAAATTATCCTACTAAGTCGGATAACAATGGAATTTAATATTGCGCGTTTTCTACACTACTCACTCACTTAAGAATCCAAAAACGGATGTTTCTTTATATTTAAGATTTATATATTCAAAAAGAAACCAAAAGTTCCCTTCCATCTCCATTTTTAAATAATTATATATTATGTATTGTTATACTCTTTTTCAGTTAATTTATATATATATATATATATATATATACCAAGCGAAGTTCAGATAAATTCCGATATAATACAAGTTGAAACATAAATTAACTTATTAAAATTTATTTTTTGTGAAAATTTAATGGATTTCAGCCATTTCTGAAATGGCTGCAAAGTAAGTTATTTTTTAAAGTTATAAAGTTTTAAGAATTAAATTATGATTTTACAAGGAAATTAAATCATTATTCAAACTTATAATTATAACTTTTGATCTACAAGCTCATGTATATTATTATTAACAATGATTATGAATATTCAGGAAATGATTTATTTTATGATAACTTATTTTTCGGAAATTATTCAAAAAAAGTGAGTTAAATTGGTTTTGAAGTTATAAAATTATTAATTGCATTAAATAATTATATTTTTTATGCATCTTTTGAGAAAAAAAATGTCTGAAAAATTAAATTAGTTTTAATGAAGATACATCCTCATTTACTCGAAATTTCCTAGCAAAAACCTCAAAATTTAAATTAAAAATTTTCCCGCCGTTTTTCTTGCTAAAAATATCTCAAAAATGTCTATAAATTAATAAATTATAAGGGTTTTTTCAACTTCTGATGGCTACATGTTAAAAGTTTACATGCATGCTTTATTATGGGTTGTGTTAATGTGCATTATTTGATTTCTCTATCACTTTTTGATTTTCATTAGTGTAGGGTTTGTGTGACTATTTTACAAACAATCTCAAGGTGAGTTGGTGTGTTTATATGTTATAAATTTATTGATTTTATTTTTATATTATAGGTGATTTGTCTCAACGTGGCTTAGTGTATATAAGTACTTTAATTTTCATCACTGATTACTTCTCATTTTCAAATGACATTTATTAAAAAATATGACTATGAATCAGTAAAGATACAATGATTTTTTTTTGATATTCACGAATTTTCAGCACAGCTTTTTTCAAGTGATTATCATAATCAAAAATTCATAAATATAAAAAAATCGACATCTTTACTGATTCATATATATATATATATATAAGTGGGTTGTAAAATTTAAATTATTTCTCTGTTAAATGACAACAAAATGAAAAAGTGATATTTAAATATTTAATGAAATTTATACTAAGCAGAGTTAGAGAAAAGAGAATAGTTTAGATATGAAAAGTACAGAAGCACAAGTTTATATAAAATTAATAAATGATTAATTTTTCGGTTTGAAGCTAAAAAGTGAGTGATTTGAATAATTTTTCCTAAAAGCGCATGCGAAAGTACAAAAATCAAAAATTTGTGTAAAATACAAAATAATAATTAATTCATTGGAATAAGAAGTTCTTGACCGATTGCATTATTCTCCGATTGTCCCGATTTCCGATTGAACCGATTGTGAGAAGTACCGATTGTGTATAAATTTTAATTTTTGTTAACTATTCGACTTTTTAAACACAATTTACTTGGTTCTTCTAAATACGCTTAATGTGTGTATTGGGTATTACAATATAATTAAGTGATGCACGTCTTGTTTCTTCGCTAATCTATATTTATACAGAAAAGTTTGTTGTCTTTTGACTTCTGTTTTTTGTAAGTCAGAGTAATTCCCCGTTATCTGTGAATAATTTATTTATCTTGAACAGTCGGCTCTGGATGGGCAACCGATTTCCGATTGTACCGATTGCGACATTTTGCTTCTATAATCGACCCGATTGTGAATGTTACCGATTAATCGGTCGAGCTATAATAAGAACCTGTTGTGTAAAAAAACAGGAAAACGAACAATTTTGATTTTTGAAGTCCATTTTTATGACAATATGATCAATGTTAGTGGGATACCAGTAGAGAAGCACAGTATAACTATTAATTACCGTTTATTTTCACATAGTAGCCGAGGGATTTGTTAGGTGAATAATGTTAAGAGAAAAATTGTTGGAGATTATTTAGTCTAAAGCCTAATTAATAACTAAATTGATAATTCAAGTATGTAAAGAAAGACAGTATGAAAAATTATATAGAAGCAAATTTAAGAAAAGGGTGGTGAGTACAGAGATTAACACCCTTTCTACAAAAACCAGAAAGCAAATAAAATATTATACAACTCCTTTAAAATCACATAAATAGTGATTTGTTTATTATTTTAGTATTAGAATTTTTCTATGATCTACTCAGAAAGTGGTTTTTTACCGGCGATGCACTCACCATTTATAGTTGTGAGATAAAATATCTAAGAAGTCGAATTTAGATTTAGAAACACTCTAAAATAATTTAAGTAACCTTTAGAAAACAATTTCTTACCTGAATACTCATTTCATTACCTAGCAATCCAGATCCTTTTCGTAAAATTTAAGATAATTTCTGTTTCTGTTCTGGACACTAGATTATCATCCACCACTTATTCTGGCAAAAGGTATTGTTTTGCCTATTTAAGTAAATTTATTATTGGTTTTTTAATGAAAAAAATTATAATAAAATATAATTTCTTTAATTCGGAAATATAATCACATTTTTCAAGCGTTTCCATAACATATTTTTAGATTCAAAAATATGTTAAAAAAAAACACTTAAAAGATTAGAATCACTCTACTAAAACTTCAAATAATGCATATATTTACTATTTTAATATATAGTTAATATATATTTGTAATTTGGGATCAGGGAAAAAATGCCAAATATGTGATCTGGGAAAAAAATGCCAGATATTATAATAAAAAAATTTTAATATGAAAATTATAAATATTTAAAAATAAAGAAGTGTTAATTAATTTTTATTAAATTTAAAATTACTTCACATAAATTGTTCTTATCGTTCCATCTCCAGACGAATTCATTTTTGGCGAACACTCTACAATGCACAGGGCATTGCTTTTATTGGAAGGCGATCTGCCACGGTGACTTTTACACCCATAGTTTAACATAGTCTCAACTATTTGAACTATGGTGTATTATTCATTTTAAAATATTAGGTAAAAAAAGGGCCATGTAGCATTTTCACTCCTGATCCGTAATTTGTTATAAATTACTTTTTTTCTGGTCAAAAAATGTAGAATCTGAGTTTTTTAGATACCTGAAATCAAAAAATGTTGATACGACTTGTTTGATGATGAAAATTGAAGATATCATTGTCAAATCTTTGATATCAGTTGAAGCACCGATCTCTGCCACCTCTCGTATGTTCCAGACTTATCGTAGCAATTGTTTCGAATTATATGGTTACGATATCATAATCGACGAGAATCTCAGGCCATGGCTGTTAGAGGCAAGATATTTATTTCAAAACTCAATGAATTATTTGAAAATTTAAACCGCGTTTATGATTTTTTGAAGAAACCGCTAAATATATATCTTACATTAGTAATTTGTGTTAAGTACAAACTATTGATTTATAGTTGTAAAATATTTGAAGGAAAACCTTAAATGATGTAACTGATGAATCTTTTGCATCCAACATTTATTATTTCTAACCCTTTGACAACGAGACACAATTTCAGTAATTTCCAAGAACAATTCTCTCTTTTTGGAAGTATTTTCCTAAGATAGACAATACAATTCTATAACTGAAAATCAAAACATTAATGTAAAAAGTTTAAATTTAAACCCATAAATATTTATTAACAATAAAAATACAGAAAGTAAGTTTTATAATACACCTATTTCTCGTTTTACACGGTAGATACGTTCCTGACAAAACTGTATAATTCGAAAAAATAATTGTTTTATGAAAAAACCGTGTAAAACGAAAACGACTATAAATAAGCTTTTTTAGAGATTTATTGAACACAAAATATGACGAATACACTTAATAAAATATAAAAATATCATTTAAATCTTTGAAAACATAAAATAATTAAATTTATAAAATAATTAAAAAAATAAAAAAAATATATAGAAATCTATTTCATAGAAAAAAAATATATTGCACTTCATATAAATAAAAAAAATTTTGGAATGCGATATTATTTGATAATATATAGTTGTTTTAATAATAATTAGAAGGCGCATATTTAATTAATAAATATATATTTATACTTTAGTGTTCTTATTTCACATGGCGTCACGAATTAGTTTGGAACTTGCAAAATTGATCTACAAGGATCCGGATATTTTCAATGGTCAAAATGTTGACAAATTTGTCAAATATATGAAGAATTACGTGGAAGTTTTAAATATTTCACAACCGCTTCAAGAACATAAAAAACATAGAAATAATTAAATTTATGTGTAAAATGAAAAAAAACATAAAACATCTATTTCATAGAAAAAAAATATATTGTGCTATATATAAATAAAAAAACTTTTGGAAAAATAATAACTATAAATAAGACTTGTCTTTCTAATTTTAAGAAACTTAATTGCTATCACTTTCAACGATAAGTCTTTTACGAAATTGTATAATATCAGATTCATCACTGGATAGAATAATCTCATTAGATTCTCCTTCTACAGTTGCTGTATTGATTTTAGTCGTAGTTTACTGAGACTTTTCAGGAAAAAAGTCTGGATTAAGCATTTGTGTTGTATTTTTAATCATATCTTTGTAGACTTCTTCATTTTGACTTAAAAGTTTAATAATATCTCGTTGAAATTTGAGAGCTCGTTCAACATTCGGATCATGTTCATGAAAATAATTTCCTAATTTTCTTCCTAACACAAGTCCCTCTCAACTTTAAATATATCAGGTCATAGCGCTTTCCAACACGCATTGATTGTTTAATCTTGGCATATGACATTCCTTTATGCTTGACGCAATCTAACATTGTAAACGTTTTCCAGGCATCAATAATTGAAAGAGATCCTTCACTTTCCATATTATCTAAAATATACCTAAATGCCTTTTTAATATGGAGTGCCTTGAAAGTCGAAATTAACCCTTGGTCTAGTGGATGCAACAAAAAAGTGGTATTTGTGGGTAGAAACACAATTTCAACATTTGACCTGTAGCATTATCAAGAACAAGATGGACTTTAAAAGGCAACCCTTTTTTGATTAAATACTTTTTCACACCAGTGGAACCAATCATTTTACAACGTGGAGATAACCCAAGCTTTCTTGTTGGCATTCCAATAAACTGAAGATTGTTAATATTTATCCCTTTAAACGAACATGGTCGCTTAGCTTGGCTAATTACCAATGGCTTTATAATATGATCGCCAGAAGCATTGCTACAAAAAAGAATCGTTTTACGATCTATTGCTGTCTCATGGGCGCTAGCTGACTTGTTATGTTTTGCATTTGTCATGGTAAAACTAAAGTTTTAAAATAATTTACAATATGATTAATTGTGAAAACTAATACAAAATTATAAAAAATAAAAAGTTTAAAATGTGTAGGTAAACAATGATGATGTTCGTTCTGTTGTTTAAAATCAATTAATTCATAGACACATAAAATTTTGCATTGAACACTAGAAGAGGAATTCCATTTTTTGTGTTTTTATTAAAGTACAACATATGTATAAGTTTATGGCATTAGAGCATGTATACTTCTGAAGTGTTACCTGATTTATAATTAAGTAGAAATAAATTCGCGTGCAGTTAAAATTAGTCATTTTCTACTTAATTTCTTTTTTAAATTTTAATTTTAAAAACCGTGTAAGATCGAAAATGTGCAAAACGAATGATAGGTGTACAAATTATTTGAATCTGAAAACGATGCAGTGGAATATCAAACCACTTCTGGTTCGTGAAACATTTGTCGCTGTAATTGAAGTAACACTCTCACCAGTCTTTATAATTTTATCTTTGTTTAACTCAATTGATCACATTGTAGACTCAGACAAATTTAAAATAACTTAATTTTACCACCATTTTCTATCATTTCAATAATTTCTAGTTTTTTTCTAAAGTTACCACATTGAGAATTTTTGTAACCGATTTATAACAATGCCTATTTGACATTTTAAAAATTACGAACGGCCCAATAATAATTATTTAGTCAATTTAATTAACACGCGTGCGTTTAAAATTGCATCTAAGCATACACTAAATAATACACCCAAATGTAGAGCATAATACATACTAGGGAGTACGTGCGATAAATAAGAATGTGTCACTCATTATGACGATTCCTCATACTCATCAAGGCCAGCGTTTAGACAACCTTTTTTTCTAAATTGTCGGTTGCGATATAACAAATCCGCAATCGCCGGAATCGCAATGAACGGTGGCTTTCTGAAATGACAAAGTGTGCATTTCTGAATGTTCAAAAGTTGTTTTTAATGTAACCAAACTAAACTCCATAAACGTTATTTTTGATGTCTAATTGAATTTATTAAATTTATATTATATAAATAGCTTAAAAATTTAAAATAGTATAGTTATATCAATATTCACACACACACACACACATATATATATATATATATATATATGTTAAATTTAAAACTTATTGTCAATCAAGCTCTAGTAGTCAATATCCCTTAAAATAGATCAATTTTAACGATGAACGATGCTATTTAGCTATTGACTATTGTAAATGTAGCCCTGTCGATCAAATTTACGTTAGTATTCAGTAAATTGGGATTTTGATATAAAAATATACACTTGAGTGAGATTGATGGAAACAAACAAGAAATCATTACACATCAAAACATTTGCACGTTTAATAATTTTAAAACCTATTTTATATTTTAATTTAAAAATAATAAATTCAGGTTAATTTATCACCATCTCTGTCATGCGATTCGCCTTTGGATTTTAAAATAAAATCTCATATGATGTCGGATATGTTTAGTTTGATAGGCATCGGCTGCGAAGATCCCGTGTTAAATAATCCTAATCAACCATATTTGAACTCTAAAGTGAGATCGTCAAATTACTCACAGTCTACCACTGATAATAAAATCCCGAAACAAATAAATAATCGTGAGTTAATTATTATGATAATATTAAAAATAATAATAACAATAATAATAATAATAATAATAATAATAATAATAATAATAATAATAATAATAATAATAATAATAATAATAATAATAATAATAATAATAATAATAATAACAATAATAATAATAATAATAATAATAATAATAATAATAATAATAATAATAATAATAATAATAAATATAATAATAAATATAAATTATAATAATAATAATTAATAATAATAATAAAATAATAATAATAATAATAATAATAATAATTTTAAATATAATTAATAATAATAATAATAATAATAATAATAATAAATATAATTAATAATAATAATAATTAATAATAATAATAAAATAATAATAATAATAAAATAATAATAATAACAACAACAATAATAATAATAATAACAATAATAATAATAATAATAATAATAATAATAATAATAAATATAATTAATAATAATAATAATAATAATAATAAAAATAAATATAATTAATAATAATAATAATTAATAATAATAATAAAATAATAATAATAATAAAATAATAATAATAACAACAACAATAATAATAATAATAACAATAATAATAATAATAATAATAATAATAAATATAATTAATAATAATAATAATAATAATAATAAAAATAAATATAATTAATAATAATAATAATTAATAATAAAATAATAATAATAATAATAATAATAATAATAATAATAATAATAATAATGATAATAATAATAATAATAATAATAATAATAATAATAATGATAAAAATATTAATAAATATAATTTCTAATAATAATTATAGTAATTAAAATATTATTAATAAATAAATAATTAAAAATATATAATAAAATATATGTGATGTGTATATTTTATTGAATTTTTAGAAAACTCATCAATTCGTAGACCAACCGCTGGTCTACGACGACGGGACTTATCAACAAGTAGTACTCCATTTAGAAGTGATCAATTAAGAATGATCAGAAGAGTAAGAGAAGAATATAAGCGTAAAGGGGGTTGGATAAGAATATTTCCAACTAGTGAATCATTAGAAACCTATTTCCCATTATTTCAATCGCAAAACTCAGAACAAAACAACTGTAACAATTCCACTCATACTTATATGAACTTAAATCGGCTTTTGCATTCGAAACTATTTCCTAATCACATAATTGACATTGACAATTTTGCTCGTTCCATCTCCCAAAACCAAGCCATCATTAAATCACGAATTTCTCTCCACAGTGTCAATTACAACTCCTCCTATCACAAGGATCCATTCAATCAGACGTTACCCACCAACCAAGGAACCTACAAACGAATATCACAGAATTACAGTGACACCCAAACGAGAATTCCATATTATGAAAGAAAACTTGGCGAAGAACCCCAATTGAGAAATCAGCCTGAAAAATCCTCATTCCAAGATCCAATAGAAACAGCCAAAAACAGTAACCCAATTGAAAACAACTTCCATGATTCAGATAACGAAATGCTCTCGTCCAGTTCTTCGATATCGTTATCAGACAAGGACAACAACAGTGTGGATAATTCCGATTCTGAGATCGATGATTATGACGAGGAGCACACCTCCACAGCCAGTCACAACATCCCCAGTTCTATGTCGCAATCATCGAAAGAAATCCTATCTGTTGACAGAATTGTCCAATCTGGCGGGAAACTCACAAAAATCCAAGCTCGCATGGCCTTCAGCAACTATCTGAGCCGAGTTCAACGTCGACTGTTATTGGAATGTCGTTCAGAAGAATCACACTCATTATCGGACAAGGAGAGCAATTCCCACGAACAAATTGAGCTCGTAATAAGATTCCTCAAAAGAGCTGCTACCAACATGTCAGCAAATGAATTTGAAATCCCCACAATTCCTTCACGATCTCAGCCATTGTATCAACGCCAGGAATGGTTGGCAAAGCTGTTGGGTAACTTCATCCGAATCTATTCCCGGGAAACCTCTCTCGCAGCAACTGCAAAAGAAATCGAAAATCCCGCAATAATCGACAAAAAGTCATTTCTTTGCTTTCTAAGAGTTGCCTCGGAAAACGACTTAGAAATAACTCTCTCGAATTATACACGAGTCAACAAGTCGGCAGGAATCTTTCTCAATCCCAATCTCAACACCAAAAATCCCGAACCGACAACTGATGATTCCATAAGACATCACCATCTTCCTGCTCCCCCTCCTCCTCCTCCGACTGCCGGGTTGCATAAGTCGGTATCGATGAGTAATTTAACACTGAAAGAGAAAACCTCCTATGAAAGCTTTCAAAAACCTCAAAAACCAATTTACAAACCGTTAGCCAATAAAACCCAGTCTAGTCTACAAATCAATCAGAAACAAACCATCCCAGTGGAGAACTATAGCAATGGTACTCGTCGTCAGTCATTTAGTCGCCCGAGTTCCGTAAATCAAACAATTCCATGGCGTCCGGGTTCAACGAAGCTATCGACCAACAACACCAACAACAATGCCAATAATCCAAGACCTTTAACCAGCAATGCAATAACCAACAGAAACAACAAAATCATCAGCAAACAGGAGAAATCCTACGATCCCGATGCCATATCAAAAGCCCTACAACGATTGACAACCGATCAACGAAACCGCCAACTGACGGCTTCGGTTTTCTCCTTTTACGACTCGGATTTCGAACCACTGAACCAAAATCCAAAATCCAGCAATTTGGATCCGCTTGCCCAAACGCTGATTCGACAGTATCAACAGTCTAAAAGATTACTGCAAGAAAGTCGTGCCAAACACAACGCGCTCCTGTCGCAGAATAGTAATTCCGATTTGATGTCGGCCGGAATGATACCGAAAACGGTAAACCTCACAAATAAACCACCGCCCGGAATTCGAACAAGCCAATCAGCGAAATTCTCGTGCCCTCCGAAAAAATAGATGTTGAGAATTATTATTATTTTTTTAATTTTGACTTTTCAATAAAAATTACAAAAATCATAATTAGGCATTTTATTATTTCGAACATTTTCCCCTCATTCATTAATTGGAATTACATTTTGTATGGTTCCACAGATCGTTTAATCAACTGAAAATATTACATTTTTCCAATAAACGAATGCAACAACTAAGAATAACAAATGAAATGGGATAGAGAAAAACATAATATTGTTTATATTATTTAAAATTTTGTTCAAATTATTTACAAAAGATTAAGTAGGTATTTTATTTGTTTTATATTTAGAAAGGGGAATTTGTTTTTGTGATTTTATCGGGTTTTTATTAATATTATTATTATTATTAATGTGGTGAAATTTTATTCTACTGAAATTGACTGAAAATAAATTTAGCATTTTTCATTTCATTATTTATTATTATTATTATTATTATTATTATTATTATTATTATTATTTATTATTATTATTATTATTATTATTTATTATTATTATTATTATTATTATTATTATTATTATTATTATTATTATTATTATTATTATTATTATTATTATTATTATCATTATCATTATTATTGTGATGAAAATTAAAATGCTACTTATAAGTTTTATTATTTTGTTTATTATAAAGTTTAAATTATGATTAAAAATCTTATTATTGGTAGTTAATCTGTCAATGAAGTTACAAGGAAGCAACAAAGATAGTTAATTTTGGATTTATTGCTCAAACCAGTTAGAGATATTTTAAATTTCATTATCCGAAAACCTAATGGAAGAAATATTTTGGAAGCTGAACAATGGTTGAAAGACATCATTATTGGTTCGGAATCAATGCTTTAAGTTATATTGGAATTTTCATTTTATTGACTGACGGAAGAAGCCAATATTCTTTGCAAAGATTTCAAGAAAATGGGTTTAACTGATGAAGATTCAAGAAGCTGGTTTGTTGACACTTTTACGTCACAAAAATCTATTATAAATAAAATTTATGAGCTAGCTAACAAAAATTAGCGCTTTACAACTTTTTTATTGAACGTTTTTGATTGTGATATCTCTAGAGAAAAAATTCTTGCATCAAATCGTGTTCATAATAATCGTTAAAAAGAAAATTTGTGGGATATGCGAAGAGAAAAAATAAGAATAGTTGTCAAAAATTTTGAATCTCGAGATTTATCCAGAAACAAGTAAATTGTGAATAAAATTCAAGCTGTGGAAAAAATAACATATTCTAATGTTTAAAATAAAAGCCAACAGTGGTTAGTTTATTCGCCAAAGAAAGTGTTTACGCAAAACAGTAGGGATTTTAATTCTTCATACCAAAACAAACCATTAAAGAAAGAAATACAACTTCATACAAGCAGACAGATAATAGAACATTCAATTACGGAAATAAATGACGATAGAGCAGATAGAGGCCATAAAACATCGATATCATAACTTAATTTATAGTCAAAAAATATATTATCAATGTCATTGCAAAATGAAAAGCAATCAGAGGTGAAAAAAAAAGTTCTTTTAAAAACTTTCTGTTTCACTTAAAACAATTACCAGAAAGATGCATAACCAATGCCGTGGACTTCCAGAGCCTAAAGATGAGATGCTGAAGCGATGTCATTGTTTTTATTGTCGCGAAAATGATCATTTACGTTTCCAATGCCCACTGAAAGATATATACCTTATATGCTGCAAGTCAGATCATTTATTTAGAGACTGATATTTGTTAAGAAATAATGAACGAAAGAATGAAAGAAGAGTTTTTTGCATACATGATGAAGATTAAGACGGTTCAAAAACAGCGGTAGAACCAATGATTGTTAAAATCGATAGTATAAAAATCAGGAAGACATTGTTGCATACATTTCATCAGTAGGATTGAAACAATAAGCAATTATGAAAAACGGAATGTTGTAGAAGAATATGCGATTTATATAAAGGAAGATAGCTGAAATTGGAGTAAGATTAAAATTAACAAAGTAGAAATTGATATGTAACCACATGAACGTAAAAATTGTAAAAATATGAATAATCAGAAAGAATCAACAGCATTAGAAGGAGAGTCCAGCGAGACCACTATCAACGAAAGTGTAAATATCAAACCTATCAAAATTGAAGTGGAGAACGAGATTTCGATACCAATAAAATATAAAATCGAAGAATCAGCGGAAACGAACAAGAGGAGATGATAAAAAATGTAAAAATAGCAATGGAACACCAATTCCGAGAAATAGACAGTATCATGAATCAGTGGTTCCAGTCGAGAAATTTGATAAAAACTTTAAAAAATGAATGCATCATGCTGAATAAACAACGAAAAGAAGTAGAAGAAAAAAATGAGTGACTGAGACAAAAATTGAATTGAGCAAAGGATGGGAAAAAAAAGTGGACGAATTAAAAAATGAACTAGCAACTTAACGGATAAGATACGTACTGGAAGACCGTTGGAGAATACAGACAAAACGAATTCAAAGAAAAGATCAAAGAACTAAAAGACTAAATCGAGCTTTTAGAAAACTTGAGACATACACAGTAAAAAAATTCGAAAAAGTGCAATATAACGAACGACAAATACGAACGTTGGGAGAAATGAACGAAAACCAGAAAAGTATAATAGAAGAAAAAGACAAAATCATAGCGATAATCATCGAAATGAGAAGTCGAATAATGAGAGCGGAGTTGATGTTGATGAATAGTCCAACCTTAAATGATCAAAGTGAGACGAACCCAGAGTAAAATAAGCTCAAATCAAAAATTGTATATAAAATGTGTAGAAACAAAAATGAATGTCTGTAAATAGAAGAAAAAATGAATCCGTGGTCCAAAATTACCTTACTCCTATTCACCATCCACGTCGACAAATCAAATTCAAATCTTCAGAAAATTCGGGAAGCCCTCGATTCAACCCAAACGATATAGTCAGAGCTCGTCCGAATACAAAATTACATTCTCCAAAAATCCTTAGGTGAGAGTCTCAACCCACATTTATCGCAGAAAATAAACCAACTCTCTCTTCTCGAAAACACTCTCTCGCAAATATCAATATCACCACCTCACCCAATCACTGAAAATCTAACACCAACACATTTCGAAATCACCGTATTAAGCTTGGGAATAACCCAAATTATTGTCCTCACCATTGCAATAATATGCAAAATCATCCAGACCGTGAAACTCTATCAAAAATCCCAACCAAATCGATACTGAAGAAGATGAGAACAAAGCAATTAAACAATTCGTTTCGAAAACCTGCCAATCCAAACCTTCAATACCAAAATGTCTCAGTAATACCCAACCAACTTCAACTCATCGAACATCAACTCAAACCAACCAACCAGGACGACGTTCCAGGTGCCAGTCATCGACACTAACTTCATCTCGTGATCGACAATTTTGTTCCCAAATAGACTCACATATGTGTATGTAAATAAAAAACCTTAACAGTATAAATTTTATGTATATACATCCCATCACCTTAAGTGATGTCTGCTTGATTTCTGTAAATTGTCACTTCATCTGTCTACTTGATTGTAAAATGTATAAAAGTAGTATTAATCGTATGAGAATGTGTGATTAGAAATTGCGGGGCGCAATTTAAACGGCCCCGGGAGTGATTTAAAACTGGCTTAAAACCAAAATTAAAACAAACAATGTTTAGTTTGATTAAAACAAAAAATAAAAATGATGAAAATGGCCATTGCACATACACGCACCGCAAGCAGAAACTAAAAATAAAATAAAAACATCAATTAAAAAAATTAAAAATATAACAAAATCAATTAAAACAAATATTGATAAAAGCTTACAGACGCAAAAAGAAACACAAATTCAATAAATAAAACTGCCAAAACCTTGCAAAATAAGGTTTAGAAAAAACATAGGCGGAAGCGGCGACCAAGAAACAAAATTTTAAGGGTCAAAAAGAGCATTGATTAAAAAGTAATAATAAAAATAATTTCAAAAAAATACAAGTAAAATATCAAAAAAATAGAGAAAAATGAATAAAAAATTATAAAAATATTTAAAAATTAATAAAAACATTTAAAAACCCTTAAAATGGCGAAAAGTCGCCTATTGGTCACACACACGCACAAAATAACTATATAAGCAGTGGCTAAATTCATAATTTGATTAATTAAAAATATTCGTAATTCATAATATTTTAATTCATAAAATTTATAATTCATAATTTGCCGCGTTGAGGCAAATATTCACAGAGAAGGAGCTGCAGGCACGGCTACCGGGTCGAAGTATGGCCCAACGTCTTGATATTATCCCGGAGCACCATCTGCCGATCAGTTCAGCCTATACCACGAGAAACAACGACCCTAATGTGGCCACTACAATACCAACTTCGTCAGCGACTAATCGTCGACATAAGCCAAATAAGAACCGGTGAAGAAGACAAAAGAGAAGAGCTGAGAACGCCGCATTGCAGGAGAAATTTGAACGCTATTGAAAATCCAAATTTGAACGGGATATCGGAGATATTCTCGCAGGAGCCTATATTTATGCTAATGGCGTAAATCTGGATTTAATTTACGCGCCCAGATTACCTGATTTCTCGGCGCCGGCTCCAACGCCTTCTCAAGTCAACAGATCAATGGATAGTCACTCCATGGAGACACCAACAAACGTACAGATTACCATTTCTACCAGGACATCTCCTGATAGAGGCGAAATCTCCATCGGTAGATCTTCGCCGTAAATTATTACGGTCATCAAACAAAAAATTAAATGAACCTATTATTAATATAAATAAAGGAAGTTTAATCTAATCTTCTCCCATAAAATGGAAAAATCTAAATCGGGGTTTTAATGAACATTCTTAATTCTCAATATCTTCACAAAACATTCTACTATTTATGATTTGGGAACTTTTTTTGTTATATAACGATATTGATTGAATAAAGAGTAAGTCCTTCTAACGGCCGCATCGTACCAGAATCCAAGGTTATTCAAGGAGTAGTGTTGGTAACAACGCTCACCTGTTTGAGTAACATTCGGCTGTCATGCACGGGACTAACATGGGTTCGCTCATGGGTGCATGATAGTAATTCGTAAATTGTGTAGTGTGCGAGGGAATGGAAGCCCTAGATATGGAGGGAGAGATGTTTCAGTAAGAGCTGTTAATTAATTGTTTAAATGTTCCCCGTACGCTTACAATCAAAAAGAACACGATAGAATCATTTTTGTAGTATTTAGTCGCATAAAATAAGCTGGATTGAATATAAATCCAGAAAAGTGTCAATTTTATAAGAGTGAATTAGATTTTTTTGATCAAACTGTCAGTAATAAAGGTTTGCATACAAACAGAAATAAAATAAAAGAAATAGAATTATCCAAAACGTGTGGCCCAACTTGTATCATTTTTGATTGAAAAATTATTACGGATGTTTTATTAAAAATTATATACATATTGCGGCTCCGTAATACACTGCAAGATCTTTGAATAATAAACAGATAATTTGGAATGAGGAATGTAAAAACAGTTTTTTTAGTTTAAAGAAAGTTTTATGTGAAGCTCCAGTACTTAAATTTCCAATGTTAGACATAATTTTGTAATTGACAGTGATGCCAGTGTTGGTGCTATCAGCGCTGTTTTTAACCAAATGAAAGAAGATAGTACAGAAGTTGTGATTGGATATGGATCAAGTCATTTTGTCAGTACATAAAATGGGATACTGTATTAGAAGAAAAGAATTAATAGTCCTTCATGAATTTATTTTGCATTTTAAACAATATCTCTATGACAAGAAATTCATTACGAGAACAGATCATAAAGCATTGAATTTCATGAACCCTGCAAAAATCCATTTAGTGCACAATTTCAGACCTGACCTGCAAACTTATCAGAATATGATTTTGAGTTACAGTATCGAAAAGGAGATGATCATGGACTGTCACGGATCAAAAAATGAGCTTTGCTCATAGTGTGAAACAAAGGATAAATATGTCAAATAAGCAAAATCGAAAGTGAGGTATATAAACAATTTACAAGGAAATTTAGAGTGCGACAAGAATTTAGTTCACCATATCAACATCAGTGAAATAAGTTTATTGAAAGTCAATATAAAAATTTATTATTACATGCTGAAGTAAGTTTAATATCAAGAGGTCAAAGTTTAGAAAGATCATTGTTATTAAAGGACGAAATCAAAATATTTTAAACCAAACAAAAATGTGATCTTGCTGCTTTTTTTCCAAAATGATTTATGGCTATCCAAGCTGTGTTTTCTGTCAGATAATTTTGAGAAATCAAATGATCTCAACTTGTCTCTTCAATATAAATTAGTGATAATAAATACACGAAGATTTATGTCATGTTAGAATTAAACTGTTTCTTGCCAAAAATGCAAGAAACCATTTAAGATATAGGAAACGATGTGTCATGTATGAAAAAAGAAAAATACACCAAGGAAAGACAAAAGAATTTTTAATTCCACGCTAAAGTACTGAATTTCTAGAACAGATTAATACGGGTGTTGCTGGAAATAAGGCGTGATATCGTTATTATTGATATGTTTAGCCAATTAGTATGTCTAACAGCCACACCAAAACATGATGAAAAAACGCTATTCAACAATAGGATTTACAAATACGGTAAACCTCAAAGCATATTGATAGACAGAGGACAAAATTTTAAAGTAAATATTATGACACTGGATAAAACGAGAATTCACTACGCCTTATCAATATTAGTCAAATGGCTTAGTGCAGGGGTGAGCAACCTTTTTAACCCACGGGCCAATTTAAATTTTAAAATTTTGTGGCAGGCCGCACTCATTAATAATTTACAAAGCTTTATATATACTAATAAACATTATAATATAAAAATACACAAAAAATGCTTGGCAGGGCGCAAAAATATTTTCGAGGGCCGCGGGTTGCTCATCCCTGGCTTAGTGGAAAGAGAGATAAAAAGATTTACTTGTTACAACTATGAAAAGGGGCTGTGCTGAAAAACAGTGGCACGAACTACTGCCTCTAATTGAATTCAGTATAAACACAACTTATAAGTTCTACGAATTATTCACCATTTGAGATAGTATATGGACGGAAAATAACATTACACGCTAATCCAAGACTCCAAAATCAAGAACGAGATATTTCAGAGAAAACACAAATGAATTCGAAGCATGCTGTTAAAAAAATGAGGGAATTCGAAGACGACAAATTAATTAAACGAAATTTTGAAGTGGGAGAAGAGCTAGTAGTATGCTGGAAGTTCCGGACCGAAACCACATAGAAGAAACAAAAATAGTATTCAATATGATTGTACCATATAAAATTCTTAGATTGGTGTCAGATCATCAAGTCGAATTGCAGTATCCAAATACAACACAGCACAGACGAATCGAGTGGTTAAAAAATGGCATCAATCTTAAGAAGTGAAGTGTAATGACATTACATTTTACGATCAAAGACCAAATTTTAATCCGTTTAGTGCATATTACACTACTATTTAAAAGAGTCTATGCTATGTAAATAAATCTTTTGATGAAAACAAGTGTTCTAACTATGAGAACTTGGGTTATAAAAGCGAGACGCCAAGAATCTTTTATTTAAATAAAATGAATAATTAAACAAATTTGGCATAAATTTTACAAGGAGGAACCGCCATTCAAACACTCGTTTTTTCGATATATTTCAACAGTTTTCATTATAATTTTAAAAATTTGTAGAAAAATATTTAAATACTTATTGAAATATTTAATTAAAAAATAATTTGTTTAAATATATAAGTTAATCCATTCTATTTTAGTTGGTTTTTGTGACTGAAGATGGCAGTTAAACTGTCGAAATGTATCGTAAAACGAATATTTTAAAATATTTGTTTATTTTATTTGTTTAAGCTAGATTTTTAACTGTTATTGTAGTTTTAATATTAGTCACAACCGAATTTAATTTATTGGCCTCAATTTTAACTAAATACCAATATAAATTTCAAATTTCTCTAGATAACTTTTAAAATAATTCAAATAGCATTTTCATCCATATAAAAAATTTTAATATTTCAACACTTTAAAATTTCATATTAAATTTTCTCTTCATTTTTTAGACCAGTGTTTCCCAACCTTTTCTAAGGTACGAAACACTTTTGCAGAAAATATTTTTTGGGGGAGCACCTAAGTTAAAAAGAAGTATTTGTAAGCAGGGTTTTAATAAAATAGTAAAATAATAATTGAAACACATATTTATTATAGTTATATCTTAATGTATATGAAACAAATAGTTATGTACAAATGTCTATTCATATAGTTATATCATATAATATGTATATTATTTATCAGTATTCAGTTAATATATTTATCAGAACTTTTCTCCCCCAAAATTTACCATCCCCCGGGATTCTGCCGGTCTGGGCTATAGCAAATAATATAAATCCAGCACTGGTTGGGAGGACGTTTGTTGAGCAGGCTCCTGACCGCTGACGGTTCTGACCGTTTGCTCCTGTCAACATTTTTCCGGCAACGCGACCTTTACAAGCTTAACGGTACATGATTATCGCGGAACACTGTTTTAGACACTATTTTTAAATTTTTAAATAAATTCGGATATTTTCGGGAATAAAATTTAAATATCGTTTTATAATTAATGCTGAAATAAATAAATAACTAATATATTGATATTAATAGAAAATGAGGACATTGAAGAATTGAAAATAAATGCATATCGTAAATCAGAGTGAAGTTAATGATTTTCTGAATTAATAAGCGACATCACTTCATCATCACTGCAAAATTCTCCACTTTCTTTATCAATACCTTCCACTGAATTTTCAACTGAAACGACTTCATCTTCTGAATTAAATTTATCAGACGAATGATTTGATTCATTCTTAAAGATGAAACTAACGATAAGAGAAATTGAAAAATGAATGAAGATGATATACACGACTATCTATCTATCTTATTATTATCGTATACGACAGTTTATATTTCCGATATGTACATATGATGACATTTTCTTTCATTTTCTTTTAAAAAAATACTTACTTATTTTATTTTTTGGGTTTATTTAAATTTCAAATGTGTCAGATAATTTTACCACACCCTGAATAATTTACAATGTTTTTTATCATATTTTCATTACTCTTGGACATAATTTAAAGTATCTGAGTTTCTTTTCGTCTCTTATTTACTCAGACTATCGATCAATTATATTTAACGCAGATTATCAACATTACCATTTTAAAATGTTATTGAATTAATATTCATTTGTGCTAGTAGAAACAAAGAAATAACGTTTTATATTTTACCTAATAATAACTTTGCTTTTTAACTTTTTTTAATTTTCTTATCTTTCTTAAAACTTACCTGAAGTCTAACAACTTTATAATATATATATTATCGGTAACGAAAATACTTTTTTTAATCAGATAATGACAAACATGCACACTCATATCTAGAGAATTATATGGCTATATTAGTATTTACGTTACCAAGATTCAAGGTAATATTAAAAATTCATTAACATAAACTACATTCTGAAGTATAATAAACTCTGTATATTAATAGCCTACTTATGTTTTATCAATAGTATATTCGAATGTTTTGAAAATTTATTTGCAATCGGATATATTTTTTATATTAATAATCTACTTATTATTGATCAGTAGAAAATAAAATTAGAAATCATTATAGCTTTCTTTTATGAATCGAATATTTGATAATTTATAATATTTGAATATATACTGGGAATCAATATAATTCTTTATTATTTATGTATGTTAATCAGAATCAACTTATATATAATTTCCGTTTTTTATCAATACTATTACAGACATACCGGTATAGATAAGTTGCAAAAAAACATTCTAACGATAAATTTTATTATTGATAGTCAGAGTATAGAGTAGTTTGTTATCTAGTTTAAACATAAATAAATTAAACAATTTGAGTATATTTCAACTACTATCAAATTAAATATTTCCATGAATAGGAGATAAACAAAGTAAATTATAATTTATTTATAAAAATACAAATTTTCACTTTCTTAAAAATTTAGAAAAAGTATAAATCGATAAAAAAATTTGATTAAAGTCACGGAACAAGAAAAAAAATAACCACAATCATATAAAAAATTGCATGAAATTATTTGTGAATAAAAACATTTTAGAAAAGAATTTATAAGGTTTTAAAATGAAAATTTTATAAATCTTACCATTTTGAAAATTAATAATAAATGACCCGAAGTTCATAATAAATAGGAAAATTAAGTAAAATAAAAATATTATTAATCTTAATGTATTTTAATAATATTTTAACTTGTTGCAAGTAATTTCTGATGTAAACGGTGTACTTATCATTTAATCGATTTTCTAATCAATTTATTTATAAGCGTTTCATTATTAATGTTAATAATATTTTTATTTTAATTAACCAGTCGTATTTATTATTATGAATTTCTGGGAATTTCAATAACTTATTAAATTTCAAAATGTTAAATATTTATTTTCTATATGCTTCTTGCTCCAAAAATATGTATTTTTTTTCGGATATTGTTCAAAAAAAGTGAGTTAAATTATTTTTGAAGTTATAAAATTATTAATTGCACTAAATAATTATATTTTTTATGCATCTTTTGAAAAAAATCTTAATTGGGTTTATGATTATTTTTTAAAACTTACCAATATAATTTAAAAATTTATGCTTTTTTCGGATTTCAGGTTTTGTTTTTTTTTCGACAGAAATATCTGAAATATTAAATTAATTTTAGTTTTAAGGGTAAATCTTATTAAGATACATCCTCATTTACTCGAAATTTCCTAGCAAAACCTCAAAATTTAAATTAAAAATTTTTTCCGCCATTTTTCTTTCTAAAATTATCTCAAAAATGTCTATAAAATTATTTATTATAGGGGTTTTTTCAACTTCGGATGGCTACATGTTAAAAGTTTACATGCATGTTTTATTATGGGTTGTGTTAACCCTTTGAGTGCCAAGGAGCGCGATCGCGCTCCTCAATACACTGGCCGAAAATGCCAGGAGCGCAATCGCGCTCCTGCTCCAGCATGGAAAAATTCGATCTCTATTTCATACTTGTCGATTTTTATTTATGGTTTTTTATTCCGAATGTGTATTTATAAAAATTAGAAATATTATTTATGTTATATATTATATCTTTATGTTGAGAATAGTCCAGTTTTCGAAGTGAAAGACGCACAATAATCACATTAGTTAAATGCAACCCTATTCAGCAAAAGGGAATACTGAAGCAACAAGTAACGATGTTTCCGAAGACTTCGGTTTCGGTTTAAAGAAATTACCAGGTCTCAATTTGAGTAGATGCATTGTTTGTAGTGGTAAAGATGAGGGACATGTAAAGAGATCAAACCTAATTTGTTGTAAGTGCAAAAAGGGCTTCATGGATTATGTATTGGGCAACATAAATGTACATAATGGGATAGATTGTGTGGTAAACGAAAAACGTTTTATTTTTCATTTATTTTGTAGAAATTATACTACTTTTTCAAATCATTTTTTGTTTTTTAAATACTTTTCGTAAATAAAATGCTTAGAAAGTTACAGAGAAATATATTTTTAAATTTCTATTTTCCTCTAGCAGAGTGGCATTTTTAACTAATCATCTTAAAATCATGTTGGCTGTCAAAGGGTTAATGTGCATTATTTTATTTCTCTCTCACTTTTTGTGTTTTTATAGTGTAGGGTTTGTCTCAGCGACTATTTTACAAGCAACCTCAAGGTGAGTTGGTGTGTTTATATGCTATAAATTTATTGATTTTTGTTTTATATTATAGGTGATTTATTTCAACTTCGCTTGGTGTATATAAAAGTGTGTAAGAATTGAAATTGTTGGATATCTTATATATATTCACGTGAGATTTTGAACTTTGATGGATAATGGTTACTTGTTAGAAAATGTTAATTTTATTTTGCCTTTGAGATTTGGATATATATATAATAAATATTTTTTGGAAGCGTTTTTTATTGAAAATAATTTTATTAAATTTAAATTAAATAACAAATGCGTTATTAAAATAACACATTTAATTTTTGTTTCAATATTATCACTTAATGATCGACACATTTTTAAATTCAAAGCTCGATTATAATTTTTTGTTAATTTCCATCTGCCCGGAAAGCTTGTAAACACGAAAACGATTTTGAAATTCTATTTTACGACATTTTCATAATATTTAAACACAATAAATTGTTTAATATTACACTATTCTTAAAAACTTATTTATTTTGAATTATGCTTCAATAAATACAATAAAAATTTTAAACAATAAAATAATAATTTTTGTTTTTAATTAGCTTACGTAAAAAAATTAATTGAAAAAACTCTAAAAAGTAATGCCGATCAACACTGAAAAAATAAAAGATTTTTATTTTTGCATTAAAATTAATTAAATTATCATCCATTAAAATTAATTAAATTAAATTATCATCCAATAAAAAAAATAAAATTAAATTATCATCCAATAAAATTAATTAAATTATCATCCAATAAAATTAATTAAATTAAATTATCATCCAATAAAATTAATAAAATTAAATTATCATCCAATAAAATTAATTAAATTAAATTATCATCTATTAAAATTAATTAAATTATCATCCATTAAAATTAATTAAATTAAATTATCATCCAATAAAATTAATTAAATTATCATCCAATAAAATTAATTAAATTAAATTATCATCCAATAAAATTAATAAAATTAAATTATCATCCATTAAAATTAATTAAATTAAATTATCATCCAATAAAATTAATTAAATTATCATCCAATAAAATTAATTAAATTAAATTATCATCCATTAAAATTAATTTAATTAAATTATCATCCAATAAAATTAATTAAATTATCATCCAATAAAATTAATTAAATTAAATTATCATCCATTAAAATTAATTTAATTAAATTATCATCCAATAAAATTAATTAAAAATTTTTTTTTTAAAATAATTTAATTGTTCAAAAAACATTGTAAAATAAAATAGGTTAATTACAGATTAAGGAAATAGAAAAAATGTCTGAAAGTGACAAAGATAAAAAATTGAGACAAAAATCATTAAGAAAATTTTGTAGTATCAAAATAAATAATTTATCAAACTTACAAATAAGCACGAATTGATCAATTTTCGAGCATCCTTCTTTTCTAACTTGGTAATGGGTTCATTGGGATTCTTTTGAAGAGAATCGTCAATTTTAACTGAATTGACTCCGGTAGATTTTTGAGGGACCGCTGAAAAAATGCCCTTTTCCAAAGATTGTTTATTCAATACATTAATTCCTTGAATGAAATTTGGATTTATATTTTTGTGGGGGCATAAAGAATTCTAAAACAATCAATTTTTTACATAATATTATAATAAATAAAATAATACTATAATAATTTACACTATATTATAGCATTATATATATATATATATATATATATACCTGACACATATTGTTCATCTGCACATGATTCTGTGACGCATTATTTGCCCATATCATAACATCGTGCAAGGTCATTCTTGTTCTACATATATCTCTCCATCTTCCACCAGTTTGTTGGGACATTAAATTATAAGAATTGTATGATTCCGCACTAAAACTCGAAGAATTCCGACTAGAATGGTCAATATGGCAATTTTGAGTTTCTAAGTTATTATGATTGAAAGACTTAGTGACAGATTTGGGTGACACTGAATATCGAGCTATTCGTTTTTTTCTGTTGAGAGTTGCTGCAAAACAGGATTATAATTATAATATTTTTAAACTAACATTTAGATGACACTCCTTTCTCATTTTTCTGTTCGAACGACATTGAGAATCTTCTATATGACTTTTTATGTTTTGAAGATGAATTATCTAAGGTATTTCGACGTTTTGTGAGGTGATTCACAGAATAAAAACTATTTAATGCAGAACACTGAGAACTGTCGGCACATACACGATTATGGATTTGATAGCAAGTGCTATTGCTACAACTGAAACAGCTCAATCTCGATTGTTTACCAATATTTTGATTTTGAATGGATTCTTTAGAAAAACAGTTCTGTTGATTAACAATTCCACTATGGTAGCATGAATTTGGAATAGATATATTCCCCATAGGACCGCTGGTTACTATACAAGGTTTGCCAGCATATGAATTCGATCTGCGAACTAAAATATCTTGATTACCTTTTCGCTACCAAATAAAAACATGTGATATCTCACAAAGTAAGTGTATAAGAAACTCATATCATGTGTTAATCATGAAATCGGGGAACACAGAATTAAAGTTGGAAATGTATTTGCATTCGATATGCACGATACAATTGAACAACGGTGAATTTATCAATCAGAGAAATAATTCTTCCATGTTAATTTTTGTAAATGTAAACTTAACATTATTGATCATGTTAAGCATTATTATCATGTTAAAAGGAGTTATTGGTAAAAAGTAAATATCGATGAATTCATAAAATCATTTTTGAATAAAAATTCAAAATCACTGCTCCAACTTCGAAAAAATTGATTATATTATCAGCAAAATCATTATTTTTTACTTTACATCTGTTTTTATTTTTTTTATATTTTATTTTTCAATTTATTTCATATACATGCACTAATTAATCTATAGTCATAATGAAAATAAATGAAATTGTAATTGATTATGTGCAATTACATATTTGTGTTAACAGTACTAAATAGAATTATTGATTTATACATTTTTCAAAATTTAAAAACTTCTGTAGATCTTGTCAATATCTGTCAAAAATAATTTAGATAAAATAAATCTGATAATATATAACATTATTATTATTTTAATAAAATTATGAATCTGGTTTATAATATTAATATTATTTTACAATGCATCTCCTCAACGTGGTAATTGTCATATTGATTAATTAATTTTATGTCCGTATTTATTAAATTTTAAAGAACACAGGATTTTGTATAAAAACTTAACAAATCTTTAAATTCTCAAAGAAACAAAATTTATATCGCTGCACTTCTATTACTTTCGAAATTCTGAGGTGGTATTAAAATATCCAACTGCACATGTGCTAACGCTAAAATTTTGGACAAGAGTTAAAAGTATTAACAAAAAGTTAAACATAGTATATAGAAAGCAAAGTGAAGTTTTACAGTTGATAATTCTTTTTTGCTAATCAATAATCTTACCAGTATTTTGTCCAATAAGATTTTGAGTGCCTTTCAAAAAATTTTCAAGGGTAGGACAAGTTTCTCGATCATATCTTACATTAGTTTGATGAACATTTGCTGGAGGCATTGAAACACAAGAACGTAATGAACCGTCTTGCTGATAAATGAAAAAACTAGCTGAACTGTTTTCAGCACTGCCAAAAGTAGCTTAACAAAAATATTGCATAAAAATCTACCACAAATTAATGATAATAACATTAAAAATTGTAAAATTCGATTGACATTAAATTTAATTATTTTATTAGTGTTTAGAAGAGACATATGTATACAATAACTTATTCTAATGACAAATTTCGAAGGCAATATAATAAAGCTCTTCATTGCATAACATCTAAAATTGGAGTTTATTGGTTTACTAATTATTGATACAGAATAACTACAGAATGCATACCTACATTAACACAACAATGAAGCATCCTAAATAACCTGTGAATTTGAAACTAAATTTTGTCATACACAATAGAGAATTACAAAATAGATTAATTAAATTAATTGTATAATATTTATTTATCATCTTTCCTTACAATCAGTATTATTAAAACTAAAATTGAATTAAATTAGTTAATAAATAAATGTCATTGGATAATTAACATTCATTCAAAAAATTAGTCGTATACATGATTTTTCAAAATACTTAAAATATTTATTCGTCGTGTTCAAATTTCTGGCTTGAGTTGAATTAGTCAGTAATTTTGGGGAGTCATCATATATAATCGTATTAGAAGAAATTGATTTTATTGTAAAAGTAAATGAATTGTTATTAATTAATTGAATATTGTTTCAGTACATTTTGTAAATTGTTAAAAATGGCAACAGCTATTCTTAGAAAATACATCAGTGATGCAAAAAAATGACGAAAATGAAGAAGAGACTCCATAAATTCAAACCCCATAGAAAAAGAGAGATATGAAATGGAATAGAAATGAAATACTGCAAAACAAGAAGACGTGAAAATGATAGGTAAGATTATATGAATGGAGATGAATTGTGTCACCCCATAATTAAATTGTGTTTGGATCTTGGTAATCAATATATATGTCATGAGTACAATGCTACATACATTGGAGTGACTACCCGTCATTTCCGCTCTCAATTTTTGGATCACAGTCGGCTTATGGAATTGATTGATAAACGTAATTTTGTGATGCACGATGAAACTAAATATAAAATGTTTTATAGATTTTGTTGGATTTTGATTTTGATTTTATAAAATTTAATAAGATAAACTGTTTTAAAAATTGAGATTTATAAAACGGAATTTATAATTTTTAATGATATATTTTTAAAATATAAAAGATCAATGAAGAAATTTGTTTGAATAAAGCAGTTTAAATCATTATAGTTTCAAGTTCGAATCAACCAGGCGATAACAGTGAGTCTGTCGAAATATGTTGTAGTATAAATATATATTGGATTGGCGCTTTCTTTTATTTAATTCAATGCTGTGTGATATTTAATAAATCAGTTAATTTTTCTGCTTTCAAAATGACTTTATTATTCTCTTTCAAAAATGATTAATTATTTTTAAAATTATTCCTGCATTAAAATTCCAATGAAAATCTACAGAATAAAAGGTTTATTAAATATGTTGACGGTAAATTTTTGATTTTAATAAATAATTAATCAGCAAATTTTCTTCTTTTATTCTTAACAATGTTTATTGGTACTCAAGTTCTGAAAAACGACTGAAAGAATTGATTAATATTAGTAATTTATTTGCATTTTTTGTAATGCAATTTTTTGGGTGGTAAATGGAAAATTAATTTGAAAAAAGTTGTAAATATTTGGATTCTGGGAGTAAATACCAACTGTATGATTGTTCTTATAATTGACATAAAGATTGTTTAGTATTTCATTGATTTATTTAAATGCTTATGTTCTTATGTGCTATTTATTTTATAGGCCAAATACAAATTGTCACCAAAAATGTTATATTCAATAATTATACTTCATAATTGGTATTTTTGCAGTTGGTATTATTTCCCAACGCCAAATATTTGTGTTTTTTAATCCAGTGTTGTGAATGAAAGGATTGATTAAATTGTTATGTAAAAAATATTTAAAAATAAAAAAAGAACTCATTAAAATCAATTAATTATTTAATTTGATTTTTTAAAATTTGTTTGTACAAGAGATTTAAAAACCTATAGTTCATTTTTTCTTTTCTACTTATGACAAAAAACTTGTCGAAGTAAATCGTATAAGTCATGTTCGAGTGATTCTTTTGTTATTTAAATCAATGCAATGTTTATGTTTATGTTATTATTTCAAATTGTTAGATAAATAGTTAAATAGCCAGGAAAAAAATATGAGATTAAATAAATAAAACATTCCAAACCAATTTAATCATTTAGAAAAATAAATATTTATTAATTTTTTTACTAAGTCAATAATGGAAAATTATAAATAATAAAATTAATAATTATTTAAAAAAAAGTCAATTGTGCATTGAAGTTCAATTTTTGATTATTTTTATTTTGGAATTTCAACTTAATATATGAAGAAAACATGTTTCCAATGTCATAAATAACTTTAAGAATAACTTCGGATAATCTCAAATGTACAATTTTTACCTGTTTTCTCTTCAATGAGAGTAGATTTAATGCGATCCTTTGTTGTTTTCTTTGCATTTTTGAATGATAAATAAACAAATATTCCAGGATTCCATATTGAATCTAGTAAGGATCGATTTTGAAGGCCAAAATACAACTTTTCAGTAGCATTATTAATGCAATTATTTTCACCCTCGTTTTTAATAAATACATGTTCCGATTTTCTACTTAACAAATGATATGATAAATATTATATCCAAATGTTTTTAAAACTTAGATTTTTAACATGATCGAACTGTTTCATTTGATCAAAATTATATAATCCTAACAAAAAATTCTTTTAAAACTATTTTTGTATTATAATAATTTCACAAAACATATTAAGACGCTGTTGTGGAAAACAAAAGATTGATGCATTAATTTTGTTATTAGTATTCACCTTATACTCGAAACATCAAGACTCATCTCAAATAAAAATATACCACTTAAACAATTTTTGAAGATCACTGTGAAAATGCCGAAGGAAACTTGTTTAGTATCCTGCAAATTGTTTAGAAAAATTAATATATATAGAGCATTTATAGTTGATTTTAGAGGTGCAAGTAAGAAGTCGATTTTTGACGTCATCGTCTCTAAAAGAACTGGATGATGTTTTAACTGGAAAATGGGCTTTGGATGAATCAATACCTCGTAGAGTTTAAGGCTGTAATTGCCACAAAGTGTGGAACTGAGCCACATTAAAATATATTTTGTTCATTTATCATGGTGTTTCCATTATATATATATATACTATTAAAATTTGTAAAAATATGAAAAATTAATAATTACTTGTGAACTGTGAATAACTTTAGAAATTGTGATTTCCAAATAAGAAACGAAGATTTATTGAAAATAGCGCAAAGGACAAATATAAAATTTAATGAAAAATAGCTGAAATTGTGCAGAATAAAAACATTGATGCTGGGTTTCGATTCTAAAGGGCATCTGGTAATATCATTATCATTGTCAATCATTGCAGGCATCAGGGAATATTTCAGTCTGCATCTAATCATTAACATTATCAACATCAAGACCCATGTAAAATTGTAAGAATCTTACAATAATTGTTTCTTTAAAGCTTTGTACCACAATTTTTCATGGCTGTAAATATATGTATGCGTGTAGATAGAAAAACTCCAAAATATCCACAATAAAATTATTATAAATACTGAATGAATAATATAGTTCACAATTAAAATATAATAAAAAGTAATATTTGAGGTAAATATAAATTATAATTCATTAAAGAAATGATATTAGATTCGATAAATAAGGAAAGAAAATGTATAATGAAATATTGCCCAATGTAAGAATATATCTAAATAACTGGTTATCTATTGAATAACTTCAAATGAGATCTCTTAATCATTTTAAAGAAATGAAAACAAATGAATAATGTGCAGTAAAAAGTAACAGAAAATCGAACGAATTTCTGGCAACTATTTCCAGCTGTTTTCATCCAGTGTTTCTATTGGGCGTGACATATGGATGCGAAACCCAATGAAAATAAGATGTATAGAGAAAGGCTTTCAGCTACAATTCCTTAATATTTTTTAGTCATTTCCGCAACATACTCTTCAGTGCTGTCACGCAGAAGTTATAAAATTTGATTATATAGCAGTCTTTAAATTTGGAATATTTGATGTGACCAGGAAAAAGATCATTATAAAATATTTGTGACAAAATAGGCATAATAAAACTAATGTCTACAGGTCATTATGAAAATAGCTAACCCAAGCAAATTTGATTTCCAAAATCCACTTTATATTTAATGCTATGAGGTGATAAAAAAGAGGTCGCCGGACCATATTTCCTTTATCAGTTTAAACTATCCTTATGAAGATATTAGAAAAATTTGTTTCTTCGCATAAAACTTACTTCGGAGTTCGGAAAGATGCTGTTGTTGATTAAATGAGCCAAAACTTTTAATTGATATCGTTGACCGCTAGTACGATACTCATATTGAATATAAAGGTCTTAACGAATATATTTGTTGCATAAATATTGAAGGATATTTCAAATTTTATAACATATAATTTGACCGTAAAGAAATTAATAAGATATCAGAAGAACTTCAACTTCATAATCCAGCGTGATAGATATTATTATTTGACTGTTAGCTCAATGAATCTTTCTTAAAAAATTATCGAAAATCTGTAGACGTTTGAAGCTAGACATTATATATTGTGTCTCATATCAAATATTTTCATTTAATTATAAAATATAATGGATTTTTAGGAATTTAACAAGTTTGCGAAACGGTTAATATACAATATACAATATTTTGAAAAAAATAAAATTTTATTTAATATAAAAATAATAATCAAACTAACTGTAAAAAGTAACTGTCTTATTCATTCGGTTAGAGTGGACCTTATACTGATTTGTTGCATAAACATTCAGATGTTTCTGAATCAATTTCAAATGGCCAATTGCTTTTGGAAATAAATACTAAAATATTTTTAACAAACACAAAAAAATATTACTTATATTAATAATAATTGATAATATTATCAAAATAATTGTCAAAGGAAGCAATGCCAGGCATATTCGAACTACCATATAATCAGTGGAAATAAAGCAAATTCCAGATAACGGATCACCTTTGATCTGAGATTGACATGCAACAAAAAATTTAAATAAAGTATGTATATTTGTGTAAATATATATATATATATATATATATATATATATATATATGCCCTACCTCACCAATGGTCAAACTGATAATAAGAAGAGCAGCAGATATGAGAACAACAAATAACTGACTGCTCAAGCTGTGATTTCTGACATTAATCAAATCGCAATTTATTCCAAACCCGGATATTTTTAAATCAGTTCTATCTATAGAAAAACTTCATTATTTAAATTGAAAAAATTAATAATTAAAGAAAACTAAACAACGCGTGCATACAAGACAAATAATCAACAAAATATATTTTTGTTTAAATTAGCCCTTTGAGCACGATTTATTTTCTAAGTTCTTACTAGACCTGTTGTATTTATTTATTTATTATTATACATACTATTATAAATGTTTTATAATCTATTAATGTGTGGTACTTCTCGTAAACGGTGCTCACACAGCAAATGACGGTTGTTGTCACGTACAAGTTCAAAGGATTAAAAGATTTCAAAAATTTAAAATCCAAAATACTTAAAGGAATAACAGAGATATAGACTGACTGTTTATATAATTTTTAACTGCTCATATAAACCATAATTATTCCTATAAATAGTACAATTATGGTTGATAATTTTATGAGAAATTGTATAAAAATATTATTAAACTAAACCTGCTTTTGTCAGATTTTTAATGCTTTTTATGAAAAAAAGTGTCGATCAAAAAACGCGATAGAATAATAAGTAAGAAATGTAAAGATCATTTTGGTCTAAGGTGGTTAACTGAATTTCCAAAAAACATCTCATTTAATGTGTACATAAACATTTTCAAAGAGAAAACCGAAAAGTCGTTCACATTTTGTATTCAAGAATTAACAGGAAAACATATCCCCGCTGACGAAGAAGTGATTTTTTAAAAGACTAAATGACTTTATAAACATCTGAAAGATTTAGAACCGTCTAGTTCATTATCTTACATTGGAAATCCGATTTTTCTACAAGCAACGGCTGGTTAAACGGGTTTATACGTCAATACGGTCTTCAAATAATGAAAATAAAGGGCGAGGTAAAAATCAGTCAGTATTTATACCAATTATTGGTCCACTCAGCGATAACTAGCGCCTCAAACAATATTCCCATTATTAATAACCACTGTTTTTGTTATTGACAGTCTTATTACTGTAGCAAACAAATAAATTATATCAATGTATAATATTAAAACTATCAACAAAAACAAACTGATTCATTGTAAGCTATAAATCAAATATACGAAAGCACATAATTATTGATTCCTAATATTAACATAATTATTTTTAATAATATCATTTATACAAAATGACAACAAATTAAACAGACACAACAAACAAAAAGAAATTTTAAACTAACCAAAAATTCTAGGTTATAAAATTATAATGTATTATTAAAAATTGAGCTTTTTAAAAAAAAATGGTTTTGTGAAAACAATATTTTTATAATTTACTGTTTAACCCTTTAAAGAACAAGTCCAAAATATCTCTTTTCTTTGGGTTCTCACTGTTTACTGTTGTTCACTTGAAAGTTGAAAGTCTTTAATAAATTTGAACTTTTTAATTTTAATGGAATCTTCATTTTCCGTTTGTCATAAAAATAGCAACATTTAACATTAATTTTTTTAACAATTTAATAATCTATCAGTCTGATAGTATCAGACACCTTAATCATGAGGGGCTTCGCGCCTTCGGCACCCTCATTCGTTCACACTTGAAATGATTGACCATAATATTAATAAATATTTCTCAACTCCAACCCCCCCCCTTCATAAATTCCTAGATACGCTAGTGCAGCACTACAAAACAATCAACTTTATTTTAATTAATATTCAAATAAATATGTAAACTTGTCCTCTCATATATTCTTGTTAGTTTGTGCTATTTAATTGCTGACTGGAGACCTTGCTTAGGTATTGTTTACTTCATTTCTCACCAATCTCTGAGAACTATCAAAAATCATCTCATGTTCTCTTCTTTGACCATCTGCATTTGTCCATAAATTCAGGACTTCAAATTCTGTTTCAATTGTTATAATTTTTTTGTCAACAGTCCATGTGATATCAAAATATTTGCTTCATTTTCATGCTGTGCTTATTTTGTTTTAATAAATATATTTTAAATTCATTATTTTGCTTTTATTCGAATAAAAAATTGAAAGATGAAGTTTATGAGAAACTTGGAATTATTTTAAATTTAACAAATGAATAATAAATATTCTTATGTTTGGTTTTTAAAAAGTAAAATCATCATTAAATGTAACAATTTAATGAGTAAATAAAGTCAACTAAAAAATATCAAATTTGAAATTTATAACTGACAAGTAAAGTAATTAACAAAAATTAGACAGTTTTTCTTAAATGGATTTTAATTAAGCGTTCGAATGACCGCTTAAATCCACGTGTATTATTAATTATTAATTGTTTATTTAAATTCAGAGAAATATTCAACATAAAAATGATTAAAATATAATATAAGAAACTAATATTAGAAGAAATAAAAATCATTTCACATTAACAACAAAATATAATAAAATTTCATTGAGTATCCGATTTACAAATATTCATTTTCACAGTGAGTTTTAAATGAAGTCTGGATTAGTGAAATTATCTATCCTATATCAAAGATGGCAACCTATGAAGTCTCAATGAGAGCCGGAATCCGGTTTTCCTTATATGATAAAGAGCCATACAAAAACTACATAGAACAGGGTGGGGGGGGCAAAATGAACATTACTTACAAATTTTAAATTTTAATTCTTTTCAATTTTATTAGTATTTTGTAAAGAAAAATTGGATAATTTTGAATGAATCAATACATGATAAAACAACAAGCCAAAACTATTTTTGATTCTACTTATGAAAAATTTTTCATGAGAAAGGTTATTGCAATTAAAAAAATATGATCTGTCTAATCTATCTGTACTTTCTATTTCATATATATATATATATATATATATATATATATATATATAGGCCCCGCTAGGAAAATTTGCAACGGGCTCTCTTTTGTTTGGGACTTCCCTAATTGTGTTTCTTCATTTTTCCTACCACTTTCTATTTTAAAAGATGAATCTCCATGAAATAGCAAAAATCAACACAGGTGAGTTTGTGTTTTTATAATATAAACTTATTGATTTCTTTCTTATATTAAATATGACAGTTATCCATGAATAATGCGGGAACGTCGTTGTGTATAAATAAAAATATATAAAGATCGGTTCGGTGATGGGCGTCAGCCAAAATAATATTATAAGGACTTTTTTTGTTTTTCACCTCTGATTTCTTTATAAGTGACATAATATTTTCTACACAATTTGACTATGAATCAATGTTTTTAAGGTATTCACGAATTTACTTATAAAGAAATCAGAGGTGAAAAACAAAAAAAGTCCTTATAAAAATATATAAATAAAAACACTTAAATAATAACAATCACTTTTAGGTTATGTAATTGCGAAAAAGTATAAATAATGCTTCGCGTTTAATTTCAATAAATAATTATTTGCATTACACACACACATAATCACTCATACATTGAGATGATAATGACTAATTAAATGTAAAAATTATTATTATTATTTTTTTTCAGTTATACAAATTTTTGAATATGCTAATCGATGAATCTTACCTTTTTTCAAATTTGATACCTGATTATCATTAAAATTAAAAGTTTCAGTGTTTTCAAGCTTTCTCAACGAAAATCGAAGTTTTTTTGATAAAAACGGTATTTTTGAACTTCCTAAAGATTTTTTAGGATTTTTTTGATTACTTACGGCATGAGTATGAGCCCAAAAACGTGAATATTGTTTTGTAACAGATAAAGTAGAATAGAAAAACGAAAGTGAAGTTAAACTTGAGGCAAATAAAGAAAAGTATATCATTGAGAATACGAGAACACACCATTTGGATTCACCAATTCTGAAATTTAAAATACGAAATTAATTTGATTTATAAGACCTTAATTCATTTTACACAATTACTTCATATTTCAGCAAAAATTATATAGGGAAAAAGTAAGAATGTAATATTTGTAAATCTATTATTTTTGAATACTTTCACGGGCAAAATTTGATTGGCTTAGAAACTAATAGCATGCTGATTGGTGTTTATTTTCAAATATTCCAGGCAACTTAATCTTTTTAAATTTATCAAAATATGAATCGGGATATATCTGAAATTTTTGAAATACAATTTTACATTAAGGAAGTATGGTGCAGACAAGCACTGATTTTTAAATAGTTATAACTGAGATCTGCAATGGTGGCATTATTATATAAAAGAGGGCAGTGGTGGTACATATGTCCCCGTGCGCCAAAATGAGGCTTACAACAAAAGATTGCAAGATGGTTATGTGTTTTGAACCGAAAACTAGATTGAATAAAATTTTGGTAACTCAAAACTTCTCATTGCGTGTACATGTGAGGAAACTTGACGCCACACTGTAAGAGATAATATAAAGAATAAATAATACAATAATTATGATGATTAATTTACAATATGCATAGAAACATAAATTCACTGAAATACATGTAAGCATCAAATACTCGAAATATATGCAAATACTGAGTATGAGAGATATTATGTTTTATGTATTTTGTAAAGATTGTATGCAGGGGGCACAGATTTTGTGTTTTGTCCCTGGGCACAGAAGACCCTAGCTACAGCACTGCCTTAAAATATAAGACACAACAATAACTTTGTGAATGGATATTATACAGAAGAAAATATAAACTTCTTATATTCCATGGCCTAAAATTTAAAAACTCGAGAATAATTCAGAATTTTCCGATGAAGGTTTTTAAAAAAATAAAGCTTGTAGGGTTCTTCATCTGGGGTTCTTAGAGGTTTCCAAAACATGATATGCATGAAAATATTCATTCAATCAAGACTAATTTTTTCTAGAAACGTTCGCTTTAGGGGTACAATACTTGTTATTTTAAATAAGTAAAAGTAAAATTTCCGATAAAAACGCATTAGGAAACCTAAATATTTTCGGAAAAAATAAAGTTCCCTGATTAATTTTATGTGTAAAATGGTTCCAATGACCTGAAAAGGTTGACTAACTCTGTCTTATTGCATAACGTTTGTTTCGATAAATAGAAGTCGAGGGTTTACTCTAAATAATTAAATATTAGAAAATTTATTAGACTCTAAATATTTGTGAATATGTATTCATATTAGCGTTTTCTAATTTGAAAAAGTCTGTAATTATCATGTTTTAATGATCATGATCTAGTATAATCCTTCATTAAAACACAAAGATTTGACACATATTCGATCATTACAAATGAAAATTAATTTAACGTGAAAACCTATAAAACTCGAAGTTATCAATAACTAAAAGGCAAAATGCACTTTAAAAATCTATTCTATAAAATATAAAATTCATAATCAGTTTAAAGCAGCGCTGAAAAGTCTTGCAGATACTTTCAGTTAAGATTTTTAAATTATCTTGATTTTAAATAATTAGTTATTTTAGGACTTTGGTGAAAAAAATCTTTATGGAATTTAATTTTTTTTAAATGAGTTAGATGTAACTGGCGACCACGCCGAAAATAAGAACATCAACGCAGTTACAAAATCCACGAAATCATTAATGAAATGTCTGCCAAAATTATGTCAAGACAAGCTTACAATAAATATTCGACGTTATGATGGACGAGGATCAAAAGAAGCAGAAGAATGGTTGTTGACAAGTGGACAGCGATTGACAAGCACATTCGATGTGTTATTAGTAGCAGAAGCAAAGAAATTGTGGGGAAACTTTGCAGCATTTGAAATTAGAGTAAGAAAATGTTTCACTGAAGTTCTGAATTTACGCAAAAAAGAAGAAAACATTGTTCAGGATCTCCTTATAAATAAAGCACGCGATGCAAGACTGAGAGAATTATTACTGACAAAGCCAGAAACAAAAATTGAAAAAAAGAGAGCAGCCGCAAAAATTTTTGAAAGTAATAAAAATGGAAGCAAGAAAACAGAGCATGTCAAAGCTATCGGTCAAAGAACATATAAAAACGTCACTGAGAGAGGGCAGATGAGAACCAAGCAGAATAGTCAACATACCAGATCCAAACCAGCACAAAGAAGATTATCAGAAGAAGCATTCAATTACAATGAACAAAGAAGAGACGAATATCCTATACGCGAATCAGTACGACTCGCAGAAGATTATTACAGGCGTCGAGAACAATCTTTTAGAACGATAGAATTTCGAATGGATTTGAAAGAAAGCTGCCAACAGTTTCTATGAAGAACATTGCAAAAATATTATATAACGAAATCAGAGGACTTTCACATTCATCGGTTAAAAAATTAACAGTAGGCGATTGTTTTAGCTGTGGTGAAAGGGGACATAAAAGATATGAGTGCCCACTTAGGAATAAATGCCTAACATGTGGCAATGAGGGTCATGGATTCCGAGACTGTTTTTCATTATGGAAAGAGGTTCCAGGCGATATCAAAGAATACCATGCATAGAAGAAGGAAATTAAAAATCTGGAAAACAAGATTATACTGAGAACTATCGAGATTTCAGGATAAGCACAGCGAAATAGAAGAAAGATACAATGTTCCTGAGAAATATACTACGATGAAAGCTGACGGAAAAAATATCAGCAACTCCATGTGTTTCATTTTGTTGGTGGGGTCAAGACAATAAATTGTGGATTAAGAAATGAGCGCCAAAGAGAAGAGACAGAAGAAGAGATGTATCAGACGAAAGATGGAAGAAGTTGGAGCAAAAAAATTTTGAATAGTACAGAAGTAGATTTCTTATGGGATTCGGCAGCGTCTGTAACAGTCACGAGCAAGTATTTGTGGGAGAAAATAAGTAAGCCAGACCATCAACGTAGTGCTATACTATCATGTGGAGTATTTTCAACTGGAAAAGAATCAATAGGATATAGGACTATACCAACCATGTGGAATCAGGTGACCAAAATTATTACAGTAAGAAAGATTAGGACCGAATTCATCGGTGGTATTGATACAATGGAAGAGTTTGGAGTAAAGTTAATGAAGATCAATAATATAGAAAATGCATTTATAAATAAAATTCACAGTGATGAATAAAGAATAAACAAAGGTCTGATGACGTTAGCATGTGAGAAGAACAAAGACATTGAAAAAATGATCAGGAAATGCTGTGGCATTTTTATGGCATGAAAATTTATCTGGAATTTACTAATTTAATACGACATGAGATGAGGATTTCAGGAGGTCCAATAATGCAACATCCACGGCGTCAACCAATGCACATGGAGAAAAGAATTGAAGATCTGATAAAAGAATTAATAAAAGACAGTAATTTTGCGTTGTAAGAGTTCTTGGAATGCTCCGTTAGTGATTATAAGAAAGAAAGATGAATCCATCAGAATGTGTGTAGACTATCGTGGACTGAATGCTATAACAGAAAAGGAATCTTTTCCGATCCCTAACACCAAATTTTTATTGAAATGCCTAGCGGATGCAAGAATATTTTCGTCAATTGATTTAGGTCAAGTGTATTACCAAGTAGAATTGGCTCCAGATATTCAAGAAATGATTGCATTTAGTACAAGGACAATTCTGCTTCAATAGGCTACCGTTTGGATTATCAACAGTTCCTGCGACTTTTCGGCAACTAATGCACACAGTATTGGAAGGAATGATATTCAAAGGAGTAGATATATGGGAAAAGCAAAAAAGATCATGATGAGCTGCTGAAAGAAATATTTAAAAGAATTCAAATAGCAGGATTGAAGATAATTTCAGAAAATTGCGAATTTAATAAAACAGAACTGTGCTTTCTTGGGTATTCAAACAAACAGAAAGAAAGTTGAATAAATCGAGAAAGCAGAAGTACCAAAATATTCAAAACAGTTAAGATCATTTCTCGGGTTAACGAAGTACTACAGAATATTCAATAAAGACTATACCAGAATCGAGGAACCGTTATATGCAGCAAAAACTGGATGTGAGAAAGATATAATTTGGACTAAAGAATGTATTGAAGTTTCCAAGTACTGAAGGACAGGTTGTGCGAGGCACATATTTTCGATTATCCAAGAGAAGGTAGAACATTTATATTAGATAAAGACGCTAGCTTTGGAGCAGTTTTGAGCCTAGTTAAAGAAAATGGAAAGAAATATGTTATAGGTTATGGTTCGCGACATATGAAAGTGCATGAAAAAGGCTACTGTGTAACGAGGAAAGAACTCGCTATACATAAATATGTTATGCATTTTAGAGAATATCTTTACGGAAAAAGCTCATAATTCATACCGATCACAAAGCATTGGTTTTCATGAACACTACAAAGACGCAAATCAGTCCACAATTTCAAACATGGATAGCTAATCTGGCTGAATATGATTTTGAATTGAAATACAGGAAAGGGGAAGAACACTCGAATTCAGATGAGCTATCAAGATTAAAAGGTATGATTTGTACACAGTGTCAAACAAGGCATCCAAAGAACAGAGGCTATGGACAAAGTATTGATATCAAACTTCAAGAGCTACAAGACATGTTAGAAAATGGATATGTACATAAGAATAAAAATTGTTTTCCATTCAAAGTAAAAAATATACGAATTGATGGAGGATTATTATCAGTAGAAAAGAACAAAAATGCCTTAATTTTAGTCCCAGAATCCTTTGCAGGCTTATTAAGAACAATTTTACACCAAGAATTATGCCATATATGAGTTAAGAAATTATTTCATTATAGAGAAGATATTTTATTGGCTGAAGATGTAGAAGATAATTCAGCTTTGTCTACAATGTTGTGATATCTTTTCTAAGAAGAAGATTGATCAGACAAGAACCAAGGAAATATTTATCCCTAGATACAACTCTGAATTCCTAGAACAAATTGTTATGGATATAGCCTATATGGAGAGGAATACTATAAAAAATACATGTTAGTAATAGTCGATCGTTTTAGTAAACTGATTTCTTTGACCGCAATAACAAATCAAGACGAAGGAACAATTTTTAAAGCGATAATTAACAGTTGGATCTATCGTTTCGGAAAACCACAGAGCATATTGACAGACAGAGGCCGGAATTTTGAAAGAAAATTTTTAAAGGAAAGACTACAGAAACTTGTTATCAATCAGGAATTCAGCTCACCTTACCAGCATCAATCAAACGGATTAGCTGAAAGAGCCATAAGAACGGTAAGAGATCTTATTACAGCGAAATTGGCAGGCGGGTGTGAAGAGAAGAACTGGCATCAACTTTTACCTAGGATAGAGTTCAGCATAAGTAGCAGTCGGCAGAGCGCAACGAGTTTTTCACCATTTGAGATAATTTATGGGCGAAGAGTTAATTTACACTCAAATTTGAAGCAAGCAGATTTGTCTAGAAGAGAATTGATGGAAAATGCAAAACATAACTCAGATAAAACTGCAGATAATATGAGAGCTATAGACACGACAAAGAGAGGCGCTCGTTTTTTAAAGTTTTTATTTCCGCATCAAGCCGAACTTCATTCCCAAGACGGAACGAAAGAAAGAAGAACCGAGTGGCTGAAGAAGTTGAAAAAATCTTAAGAAGGGAAGAGTTAAGATATTTAAAATATCTTGTGTTTAAATAATTAGTTATTTTAGGACTTTTATGAAATAAATCTTTATAGAATTTAATTCTTTTAAAAATGAATTGGATTTAACTTTTTCAAAAGGAAAAAAGCATCAAATTTAATATTTTTCTATGAAATTGGTATATATAGTGGTGTCCAATAATGAATATTTAATATTCAGAATTAATCGGACGCTTTTTAAATTAAATAAATTGTTATATAAATTATGACTTTTGAAGAGATTGTAACTGGCGACCACGCCTAAAAATCGAACAGATTCATGCGGTAACAAGAATGCAGAATCGGAAGCTGATTGTGGAATCTTTGCCTAAACAGGCAAAAGGCATTTTAAATTTTAATGTCAGAAGATTTGACGGCCGAATCATGACGGAAGCAGAACAATGGCTCAAGGACATTGAAGATTGGATGCTACTTAATGATTTGAATTTAGTAAGTATTTTTGACTTACTTTTATCTGAAGAGGCGTCTATCCTTTGGAAAAAATTTAAAGACATCTCCACAACTAGTGAAAATGCTTGTGAATGGTTTAACGACACATTTACAAAAAAGAAGTCTATTGTGGATAAAACTTGTGAATTATCATCAGTGAGACAAAATCACGATGAAAAATTCGTTACATTTGAAATTCGAGTAAAGAAACTCGTTGACGAAGTTTATGACTGTGGAATTTTAAAAGAAAACATCGTCAAACTGATTTTATGCCAGAATTCGGAACGACCGTTTGAAAGAAAATATATCGACGAAGGCCAATATTACAAGAGAGGAAATTAGAAATTTAGCAAAGGTATGTGAAGCACGAGAAGGTTACGATACGAAAGAACGATCTGAAGAAGTCCAAGCAGTAGTTAAATCGACTAATGCAAACGTTACTCAAGAAAAACAGAAGCAATGGATTCAAAAATCTTTTAATAGCAGAATATACCCAAATCGTCAAACAGAAATAACTTACCAAAATAGAAATGAAAGACAATTTGATAAAGTGAAACCAGTGGCAGAACAATATAATGAGAGGACAACTACGGAGCGTAGACCACCACCTTTAATTTCAATGATACATATCGCGCGGGAGATTTGTAATAGATGTTGTGGTTTACCAGAACCAGTAGAAGAAAAGTTAAAACCTGGTCAATGCTTTTGTTGTGGACAAAATATGACCATATGCGATTTGAATGCCCATTGAAGGACAAGTGCTTAATATGCGGTAAGGAAGGTCATTCATTTAGAAGTTGCAATTGTTAGTGAAATCACGAAGTAATACACAAAAACTAGAACGAAGAGTTTATTGTATACATGAAGAAAACGATGATAGATCAGATGAATTGATAGAACCACTCATTCATAATGTTGAGACGAAAAAAACCAAGAAGACCCTGTTGCTTACATTTCGTAGGTAGGGTCGAGACAGTAGATGAGTTTAAAAAACGAAATGTTGAATAGAAGGATGTGATGTTTAAGAAGGATGATGACAGAAAGTGAAGTATGATGGAAATAAATGGATTTCATGTAGAGATGCTATGGGATTCAGGAGCTTCAATCAGTGTGATGAGTGAGAAATGTTGGAGATTGATTGGCAGTCCAATATAGGTGGACAGTAGAATACGGTTGAGTGGAGTATTTTCAAAAGATGAGAAACCTCTCGGAAGCGTTAAAATCGTTGCAAAATGGAACAAAAAATTTCGTGAATTGAATGTTATTATTGTTAGGAAAATTCATCAAGATTTCATAGGAGTAGACTCCATGAAAATATTTGGCATGGAGCTTAAGGAAGTCAACAATATTGAATCTTCGTTAGTTAACTAGAGATTTACAGATTCCGATCGGTTAAAGATTACGTTATTGATACTCAAGTTGGACAAGAATTCGAAGTTGGGTACTTTAATATCTCAGTTTAGCAACATTTTTATGGCATCCAGATTTGACTTAGGTCATACAAAAGTAATAACACATGAAATAAAGACTTCAGGTCCTCCAAATTTAAAAGAACCCCACAAGACAACCCATGCATTTAGAAGGCAAAGTTGAAGAGTTAGTACAGAATTTATTAGAAGCTGGAGTTGTGAGGAAACAAGATGGCTCTATAAGAATGTGTCTAGATTTTATGTTATTAAATTCGGTTACAGAATAGTTTTCATTTCCTATGCCAAACATGCAATTATTATTGGATTGCTTAGGTAAGTCAAAGATATTTTCTTCTGTTGACTTAGGACAGGCCTATTATCAAGTAGAGTTGAATGAAAATTCGCAAATCAAGACGGCATTTAGTACAAAAGAAGGAAAATTCTGTTTCAATAGGTTACCATTTGGTTTGTCAACAGCTTCTGCCACTTTTCAGAAACTGATGAATCAGATATTGGAAGGATTAGTTTTCAAAGGAGTGGTTGGTACCTTGATGACATTTGCATATATGCTGAAAATCTGGAAACTCATGATAAACTCCTATTTGAAGTATTGACACCCATTAGAGATTCCGGGTTGAAAGCCAATCCAGAGAAATGTGCGTTCAATAAAAATGTATTAAATTTTATTCGTCATGCAGTGAGTGAAAAGGTAATTCAAACAAATAAAAGAAAGATTTCATAAATTGAAAATGCAACTGAGCCAAAGAGTACTACAGAATTGAGATCATTCCTAGGTTTAACAAATTATTATCGACGATTTATCAAGAATTATTCAATGATAGTAGCACCTCTGTACGCCACAACGACAGGTAATGACAAAATGATTGTTTGGAATGAAGAATGTAGGAAAAGTTTTATCAATTTAAAGAAACTCTTAAGTGAAGCACCAATATTAGAATATTCAAGGGCAGATCAACTATTTATCATTGATACGGATGCTAGTTTTGGAGCCATAGGTGCAGTTTTATCTCAGATTAAGGAAGACGGCACCAAAGGAGTGATAGAGTATGGTTCAAGACATTTGACAAAGCATGAAATGGGATATTGTGTGACTAGAAAAGAGTTGTTGGCTCTTCACGAATTTATTGTACATTTAAGACAATATTTTTATAGAAGATTTGTAGCCAGGACGGATCACAAGGTACAACAAAAAACCCAATAAGCCCACGATTTCAGACATGGATAGCAAATTTATCCGAAAACGATTTTGGTTACAATATAGAAAGGGAGAAGAAAATGGAAATGCTGATGGTATGTCTCGTTTAAATAATACCATATGCTCTCATTGTCAGATGGAACACAAAGATGCCAAAGAGGCGAAATGTAGAACTTGGTACATAAATAGTTTACAAGGAAATTCAAATATTATGAAAATTATTAAACAAAAGCAAAACGAAGACAGAGTTACTTCAGAAATCATATCACTTCTTAATGGAAATGAGGCTCACATATCTTATGAAACAATCAGTAGCAGTATATTCAAGTATTTGAAAATATTACTAGTACAAGATGACATATTGATGATTAATACAGATGGAAAACTATCAGTGGATCTATAGTAAATTATTTTCATATTGAACTATGCCATTTGGGGATCAAGAAAACCTTATTTTATTTAAAGGACTTTTTCTTTTGGCTATCCATGAATCAGATTATTACAGAGTGTATTAATAAATGCAAGATTTGTACTAGTAGAAAGATTGATCAAAGAAGAACTAAAGAAATCTTATTGCCAAGAACAGGAGAACGATTTTTAGAATAGATAGTAGTGGATATTGCATATATTGAGACAAAAAAAAATAAGAAATACATGATAGCGATAATAGATCGTTTTAGTAAATTGGTCAGTTTATCAGCAGCAAGAACACAGGATGAAGCAACAATTTTGAATGTCATTTTGAATAATTGGATATATTGTTTTGGTAGACCTGAAAGCATTCTTACAGATAGAGGAAGAATTTTAGAAGGATCAATGTTTCGTAATTGGATGGAGAAATTTGGTATAAAACTAGAATTTAGTTCACCGTACCAACATCAATCGAATGATTTAGCAGAGCGAATCATAAGAACAGTTCGGGAAATGTTGGCAACATCATTAGCAGAGATTAAAACAAAGAATAATTGGTGTAGATTGTTACCAAAGATTGAATTTAGTTTGAATGCTTCAATACAAAACTCGACAAAATTCTCACTTTTTGAAATTGTATATGGCCGGAAACTTAATTTATATTCGGGAGTATGACAAATACAAAAATGCAGAGAAGAAATTGAGGATGAAACGAAAAATAATCTAGTAAAGGCAGCTACAACTATGCAAAATAAAGATTTAGAGAACCGGGGTACTCGAGTTTTCATGGTGGGAGAGAAAGTATTAGTACCTTGGAACCACATCGACGAAAGGAGGCAATTAAATATGAAGGACCTTACAAAATTTTCAAATTCTTATCGCCAAGACAAGTTGAATTACAATTTCCACACCCAATCAAATCAAAAAGAATCGAATGGCTGAAGAAGTACAAAGAAAATGAAGAGGATGAGAGTGATGTCCAATAATGAATATTAAAAACTTTGTTTTAATATTCAGAATTAATTAGACACTTTTTAAATTAAATAAATTATAACTTTTGAAACTATAGTGATGTTATATTTTTTTGATAATTTGCGAGCTTTAATGAATTATAGAATTTAAAATCATAAAATCTAATATCTATAAATGAAAGGATCCATACTCAAAACTAAATAAATTACATAACTTTTTTCTTTAAAATACTGCGTTTCTCACAAAAAACCTATTTTATTAAATAAAAAGACTATGTTATCAAATAAATAAATTATGTTATGAAATAAAAAAGATTTTATTGCCATTAAAATTATAAATTGCTAGGTATATCACTGTTTTTAAAACAATCTTGTTTGTTTTAACACGTATAATATAAATATAGTTTGTTAAATCCATGGGAAATTAGACTAACAGGAAGAAGCAACTTCAAAACAATACGCGTCGGAAAATTATATGTAATTATAGCAGATGAGTTGGAATTGAAATACGAAGTCGTGCAGAGTGTAATAAAAACGTTCATCAAGACTGGATGAATCGATGCTATGAACCGACTACTTAGAAAAAATATCTGGTAGGTTTATACAGACAAAAATCGACAAGGGTGTATCCATTACACTGAAGTCATTTCAACGATGTCTTTCATTGGAAAAAGGATTAGTGGTATCAGTTTCTACAATAGAAAGAACAATTAAGAGTTTTAATTACTCTTTAAAACGAGTTGTATTGGTAACAGTTGCGAGAAACAGTGAGGTGAATATTGAAAAGCGGTTTGGATAATGCAAACAATTAATTGCTTCTTAATGAAGAACGATGTATTTTTGGTGATGAGTTAGGGGTGAATTTTTCTATGCGGGTAGCTTATGATAGAAACTCTATAGGCACACCAGCGCGGAAAACAATACGTACTATCCGATCAAAAAACGTTTCAATATGCTCGGAAATTTCGAAAAGTGGAATAATTTACCATGAATCAAAAAATACTGCATATAACGCAAATTACGAATGATGAAATTGCTTGATTGTAAAATTAATATTTAGTAATTGTTTGTAATTTAAATATATTAAATATTTATTGAATGTTTTTGTATTAATATTCCCCATTCAATTGTAAATTAATGCTTTCTAAAATATCCTCAAAAGAAATACTAAAAACATTTATGATTAAAAACAATTTTAGATCGTTGTTTTAATATTGTTTTGTTTGCAGTTTTTTTAAATAAAGTTTGGAATTGATTATAATTTAGTTTTTAATTGACGTGTTAAATTTACTAAATCAAACTGCTAATAAACATCTTTTAAGAATTACTTAATCATCGATTTAAATAAATTTCAAAATTTATGTAATCATTATTTTAAACCAAATTACAAAAATTATTCTTTATCGATTAAATAATTTTTTTATAAATTACGCAATCATTAATGCAAATAAAGGTTCGTGAATTACGTAATTATAGTTTAAATCAAGTTTGCTATAATTACGTAACCATTGATTTAAATTAAATTTCAAACAATGCACAACCATCGATTTAACCCCTTTACCGTGTGTCACGAGTTAACTCGTCATTTAAAATGTTGGGCTTAACCGTGCACCATGAGTTAAAAAAGTACTAAAATTCAGGTTTTTCTTATTTTCCTCACAATTTCTGAAAGACAACTCATTTTCAGCTAAAAACATTTTATTTTGTCAGGACAACATAACATATCAAATTATATAGGAAAAAAATACACGGTTAAACAAATTATCAGAAATTAAAAAAATAATCGATTTGAAGATATTTTAAAAATTATATAATCATTGATTTAAATAAAATTTCCAAAATTAAGTAATCTTTATTTTAAACAGAACTTAAAAAATTACGCCATTATAGATTAAAAATTTTTTTTAAAATTACAATCATTAATGTAAATAAAGGTTCGCGAATTACATAATTACAGTTTTAAACAAATTTACTATAGTTACGTAACCATTGGTCTAAAAGGAAATATCAGAAATTACTCAATCATCGATTTGAACAAATTTTCAAGGATTATACAATCGTCAGTTTATATCAAATTTCAAAAATTACACAATCATTGATTTTAATAAAATTTCAAAAATTAAGTAATCTTTATTTTAAACAGAATTTCAAAAATTACGCAATTATCGATTAAATAAAAAAATTTAAAATTACAATCATTGATGTAAACAAAGATTCGTGAATTATGTAATTACAGTTTCAAACAAATTTTCAAGAATTATATCACCAGTTTAAATTAAATTTCAAAAATTACACAATTATCGATTTTTCCAAATTTTCAAAACTGTGAGTCGGGGATTTTACATAAGATATGAAGTACACATATCTATCCTCTGATATTCAAGCAATGAAATTTCTAGTTTTTTATACAATTATTAATTTTAATTTTTTATCACTATTTTTCAATGAATTAATTTTTTTATTTTTCGGAAATAGAAATATTTAAACATTTCTATTTTTTGAAAATATATTTATAAGGACTAAAAATTAACATTAAATAAATTTTTTGATTACAAATGAAAAAGGAAAAATTCTCACTGAACTTGAGGCTCTCTAATTTGAACTGCTCCGTCAGAACGACAGACAATCGATTGACCAAGATTTGGAATAAATTGCATCATCCATCCGATACTGGATATGATCAAGTAAATATGAATGATAAACAAATTAAGCAGCATAGGATGCCATTTGTAAACGGAAAGTTGATACTGATGAAAACCGAAAGTAATCTAAAAGATTTATTATTAATCTTATGAAATTTATATAATTATAATAATTTTTATAATTTTTATAATTAATATTATTATTTATTATTATTATATTATTATTTTTTATTATATTATTATTATTTTTAATATTATTATTTTTTATTATTATTTATTTTTATATTATTATTAATAATATTATATTATTATTTATTATTTTTATTATATGATTATTATTTCTAATATTATTATTATTTATTTTTATTATATTATTATTATTTTTAATATTATTATTTATTATTATTATTATTATTTATTTTTATATTATTATTATTATTAATAATATTATTATTATATTATTATTTATTTTTATTATATTATTATTATATTATTATTTATTATTTTTATTATTATTATTATTATTATTATTATTATTATTATTATTATTATATTATTTATTTTTATTATTAATCATAATAATCATACTAATACTATCAGATTAAGCAAAAAGAATATGATTCCAACGTATCCAAATAATGATTTGGTTAGGTTATATTCGTCATTGCTAAAAAATGGGGTTCTGCAAGGAAATGAGCATCCATCAATTCCTTTAATCCTAAACAAAGATGGTTGCATGAAAATTAAGAAATTTTTATACAATTCTTAAAATGACCAATTGTATTGAGAAACTTACCATAAACTTCGCTGGTCAGTATAAACAGTCGGTAATTGGCATTGGTATAAATCATTTTTCAACTTAAATGAGTCAGCGGGACAATTCTGTGGATATTTATTGCAATCTAAAAATGAAGGAGTCTTTTCAACAACGGAATATGAATTTTGAAAGGGTGTTGATAAGGAATCGGATTTGTTTGATTCTTTATTATTGTTATTAACAATCAAAATCGAACATTCCTGTTTTGTTATTTCACAAATTTTACGGAATGGCTTATTAATCATCCATGTAGATTTTCTTTTTTGACATTCAGGATACTTCAGAGAACATAGTAAAATCTACAAATGGGATTTAATGAAGTAAGAGTTCTAGGATATATTTGCAAAAAATGATACAAATTTTAGACTAAAACTATTCGAAATCGCAATTCTTATTCTAGTAGATACAAGGTTGTCTATGTTAGCTTTTAGATATTTATAACAAAGGAAAGAACTTTCCCGTTAGATATTTCAATAATTGTACATGGACTTTTAAAACAAGTCACGTGAGTTGAAGACCAAAATCAGATAATTTTTGGAAGATATTTTCTAATTGCCCTTATAGGAAAAGAAATTCTCGAGAGACTGGTAAATGGTATACATAGTTTTGGAAATATTGTTTATAAAAATCATGGATTTAGATGTGAACCATATGTTGAATTATCCAAATGTCGAAGATATTTGTAGTAATTAAATATATATAAATAGTAATTAATATATAATTATAATTTATAAATCTGGTTGTCCAAAAACAAATGTAATTACTAAAAATAGTAATTAGTTACATTAAAGATTTTAAAAAGATTTGATAACGGTGGATTTATCAAAAGCATTTGTAAATAACTTGATGAAGGAAGAACTATTACTGCTAGTCACTGAACATACTTCTGTGAATAGAGATGATTCATCTAACGAATTGATTCTTTTATTGAATGTAATATCCTACATAGACGAGAGAAATGACAATGGTGTTAAATAATGGATGATTGCTTACAGGTGTGGATATAGTTGATTTAGGAAATAAAAATGAGGATCATGCTGAGGATCAAATGGACATTGGAGCATTAGAAATGAAAGTTATTTCACGTAATGAAGGAATAAAAACACTAGAAACCGCATTGGTTTATATTGAGCAACAAGAAGACTCCAAAAATGTGTTTAATAGTGATTTAGCAGAGAAGAAAAGATTAAGCTTAAAAAACAGATGCTGATTATTGATTTTATCAATAAATAAAATTTTTACATTATTCTGATTAACAAATACAATTTATTTACTAATTAGGTAAGATGATTTATCCGATAACCCGAAGGAGAGATTGTGTCAGATAAAGGAAATGTTATTGTAAATAGGATATTTTAGTATTACTTAACAAAAGTAAAAATTATGAGAATGGAGAACAGACGGCTTTTACAGTTAGCTTGGACTAGTACATGTTTATGTGGTGTTAAAAACAGAAATTTGATTATTCTATCTTTATTTCCTTAATAAAATGCAACATTTATGTCACTATAGGTAAGCTAATTGTTCAAACAACTCGCGAGAAAGTAGGGTACTTAATTAGTTGTCTGAGAAAATTACAGTTAAATAATCCAAACTCAAGTTTCACAGCGTCTTATTTCTTTGAACATGTCATCTTATAAAATCAATTTAGTTTATCTTCATTTCAAAAAGAATATAATAAGCCATAATAAATATATGATTTTACTAATAATTACTAAATCAAGAATCTTGAAGTGTATAAACTACGATAAAACATATTAAGTATTACAGAACAAATATTAACTACAAAAGCCATGTAATACCAATAACTTCATCGGCATATATTTGAATGCTTTATAAACTAAGTATTAAGTCCAATAATAAAACTATAAATTATTCCAATAATTAAATAGTTGTGAAATGTGAAAATATTATTTATAATAAACATAATAATAATGAAAATAATACTTGTAAATACTTCCAACATTTTGGAATAGATTTAACGGCAGACCAATAATTAATGTCAAGAAAGTTAGTATTAGGAAATGTATACATAAAAGTAAATTTAATATTAAAACATGTTGAGTTTTCTAATACATTATTAAGTAATTGGCATTCACTGACAGGTTCAGCACACCCTTCCCTGAATACTACTTTATACTATATAATTACAACTAGATCTACTAACCTACTATAGGAATAATTCATTGCAAAGTTGTTTCGAAAAATAGAATAGTTAACAAATTGTGAACTAACACAAATGAATAATAAAATAATTATATAAATATTGAATAAATGTAGCATTAGATAATTAATATAAATTAAAAATTTAAAACAATCGCATATTTTTATTAAAAACTAATTGGTTTAAACAATTGATTTACATAGATAAATAAAGTTTTTTTATATAAAATCAAATACTAAAAATCTATTTTATTTACATGTTACATATTACTATGATACCTTTCATATAAATGTTCTATTAAGAAATGAATTTCAAAATACATTTGTTCCGTTACAATTTTTATAAACCAAGACAAGTTTTTACTTGCAATAATCTGAATAAAAATATGTACAAAATAAATAAACATAAAAGACATGCAATGTTCAACTTTCATGAATATAATACAATTGGATAGTTAAATGTTTTCTAATCCAAAATACTTTCTACAATAAATATTAAATTAAATGCATAAATACTGAATGAAAAAAAAACTGAAGTTCTACAGCAGCAAGAATCATAATCAAATGGTAAAATCACTGTCGAAATTTGGCGTAAAAACAGTTGAGGTCCATTAGCAGTATGTTTCACATAATTTTCAAAGTTTACATCATAAAACCTAAATAAAAATTAAATAATAAAACATTTAAAACTCAAAAGGCATTAGTCAGAATTGCTGTAATATAGTTTATTCAGTGAAAATCAATCCTGCTGGCAAGTATTGCCTCCCTGTTAACTAGAATGAGTCATGAATGCTTAATTGTCGGGCGACTATTGTTTTTCACAACACAGATGGAGCTACGCTTATAAATAAATTTCTCTTCCAGAAAGAGAGTATTGTAGAAAATTTTAAAAAATCAAAGAATTTTTTATAGTTTCAAACAATTTTGTTAATCATAAACAAAGAATTCAATCGAAAAATTAGCGAGAAAAATCGATGGATCAAATATTATTTGAGTAAACATGAAGACTTAGTAAAGAGATTATTTTCACTTGTATGGTAAACAATCAATTAGATTGAATACAAAACTCTGACGGAGTCATTTTGCATTTTAATTGCGATGAAATTTACCAAAATTTTTCTTATAGCAACACAAATAACTGTTAAGGCTCATTTAAATTTTTAGGTGTGTTTAATTTTAACAATTATTTAATTAAAATTAGTACAGCTCAATTTAAGCGGTAGAGAGGTTCCTGAAAAATCGCGTAATCGAGGAGTTATAAAACGCTCACAATAACGGACAAGGATGTATAGAAAATGAAAGAGCGTATTTTTTACATTAATAAATATATAGATTTTTCTTGATCGTGTAAAAGTGAAACCGCGCAAAATACGTACCGTTTAATTAATATATAGATGTAATAGAATAATTGACGATGATTTTGCCTATTTTGACAAATGTTGAGAAGATATCAATTGATAAATGACATCTTTAATTTATAAATCGAAAAATTTTCAATAAATATTTCGCTTATAACAAGTTTTGGTGAGGTTAATACGTTCATTGCCATGGAACTTCACCAGTGTTATCAATTTAAAAATTTATTGCGCTATACAATTTAATACGTAAGCATTGAATGAATGACTTATTTGAACTCGTTATTGAATCATTTTTTTATTGCTGGCACCTTGGATAATGAATTTTTCCCATTATGGTGCAACTTAAGGAGTTAAAAACGGAAATTTTATTATCTGTACAATAAAAGAAATTTATGTTATGTTTAGAAGAGAAAATTATATCTTATGTGAATTTATTGCTATCAAGAATCTACAAAAGTAGACTGAAAAACAGAAAATAAGCATATTTGCGCTGAGATAAGGTGTAATATGTAACTTCTTATAAAGAAATGTATAATCTATATATTTTCTAAATAAATATATCGGTACTTCAAATTTTATTTTTAATTTAACAAACATAAGATGTTTTGAAAAGGAAAATATTTTTTGAATTTGTTTTAAAAATTCTGTATTCAGTTAATCTGGTTGATCTTTATAAGATAATTATATAATATACGATAAATCTGATATTAGAACAGGATAAAATAATGATAATTCAAATTTTATACACATACCTGGATATATATATATATATATATATATATATATATATATATGTGTGTGTGTTTGTGTGTGTGTGTAGTAATAACATAGACCTTTAGCAATGTATCGAATTTATAATGGAATATTTGATCAATTAAAACAAAAGTAATAAAAAAATGTTTAGGTTGATCAATATTAAGTTCTTAAAACTTTTGTCCATAATTTAATTATAATAATATGTTTACAAGCATAACTGAAACGTGCACCCTGTTCCATAGGATTAACATTAATTTTTAAATTTATACTTTTACTACAAAAAAGAAAATTTTACGGAAATGAGTGACTATAACTAGATGAGGCAAATCAAAAAACAGTTTAGAGATAGAAAATGAAAATAGAATAAAATTCTGTGGAAAATTTATTGTAATTTAATGTTTGTTACCATTTTTTATCCTTTCAAGCATTTTTTTCGTAATAAGATTTTTTTGTATAAATCAAGTCTATGTGAATCGTTCAAAATTCAAAGAAAATATAAATAATGAGAACCAATAAACAATTTGAGGTTTTAAAAATCAAATAAAAAAATGATTTAATTGATGTAAACCGCAGGGAATCACAACATAAAAGTCAAAATGATTGACCACATTTCTTAATTTGATCCGAATGGGTTTTGAAAGATGTTTAAAATTAATTTTCATTAGAACTGAATATTAACGACGATTAATTATCATTTATTGATGCTATCTACTGATCTTTAATCCTTGTATTTTAGCAATTATCTGCAAACTAACCCCAGTAAGTCACGAATTTGGATGTGAAAGGTTAAATATGTAATTAATATCATTACATATTCTATATAAATAAATTTAATGTATATAGTATACAATATATTAGATATATAGAATTTGTCTATATATTTAATATTGTATTAATATTTTTATTGTACATAAAAAATGGAAACAAATATAACACTAAACAGTAAAATCCCAGATAAAATTTGTAAATCTACATAACGAAAATGTGATAATAGTTTATAACTTGAAAAAATAATACGAAATAAAAATTTCAAATAACAAATTGTTGTTTTAGTTTAGAAAATAAAACAATCTTCAAAAATGACAACACTAAAAAACAAGTCAAGATCAACAAAAAATTTAAACATTATTAAATATTTTATTAAAAATTTAGATAATAAAGATCACAGAGAACAATTTGGAAATAAAAGTTTAACTATTAATCTAGTGTAATTATTTTTAACCTGTAAAAATTTATACATTTCACATAACGATAATAGTGACTTTATGCAAAGGGAAATAATTTTAAATAGCTCATATTAGCTGAAAGAGTTGTCAAAATCAATAGATGAAAATGAAATGTTTAAAATTCCTATATTTTAAATGTTTTTTAATTTCACATTTTTAGATGAAAAATTCAATTTCTACTAAAGATAAATTTCAACTAGGTGAATAATAATAATTATTATATATCAGCGTGCAAAATTTTGTGGAGATACAAATATATAATTTTTACACACGAGCAACTATAAATCACGTCAAATGTTAGAATATAACCACCATTCATGCTGCCTCCCTGCAGGTTAGTGCTGCTGTATTGATTAGACGTGAATAAAACTAAGCAGTCGTCATCCGCATGAAAACTGAAAGGTGGTATTAATTCAAGACCAATTTATCATCAGTACATGTCTTACAAGTGACAAGAATTTAAGTGATGTGCCTGATCGAGCAAAAATATGCAGAAAATAAATTTATAATTAAAATGTGATATACAATTATATATATATATATATACAAAGAAATTTATCTTAAATAAATTTAAAATGAAAACATTAACATTTTATTTTTATCGAATTAACCCATAAAATTCGATTAATAACAAAAAATGTTTAATAAAATAGTGAATAATGCAAATATAAATTTGAAATAAAAGTTTTTTGGAAAACAAAAACTTAAGTAAAAAATAATCAAAAACATTTTTCTATTTCATTTTGGAAATTTCGATTTTTAAAATGAGTCTACAAACAGCTAATTCTGATAATTTCAGGAAATGAAATTCATTGATATAAGCCGACAGAAAATACGGTAAAAAGAAATAATAACACTTTTTAAAAATGTCACTTTCTGCTTTATTTTTAGAAAAATTAATCAGCTAAATAACTTAAAATTCTGTCAAAAACATATTTTGAAAATCATATATGAAATAAAATTTGGCACCCAGAAGTTAATAAAAATTATCAACTAATAATAATACTGTCATTAATATTTATCACGCAATTCACAAATTGACAGACAAAATCATTTCTTTATTTTATTCAAAATAACTAATACACGCTCAAAATATGAACTTATGACATGCGTAATAAATTGGAAATAAATACAGTTAGGAAATTTGAAAAAAACTAAAAATTGTGGAATACACACAATGAGGAATCCTTGATTTTTTGTAGGGGCGATTCCCTTAACCCTCACTCATGCAGATAGTCTACTTATCAGATTTAACAAATGGGTAAAAAATAAACCAATTACCAACAGTTAGCGGAAGGTTTTGATTTTTGCTGGAAAACATCCCTCTTTGAAACTTTATTAAAAAAATACAATGGTGTTCCGCATTTTTATCAGATTACGTAAACACTATTACAAAATTATTCGACATATAAAATTGCACAATAAATTTAATTTGACAAAATGGCATTTACAATTTTACCAGAAAATTAGCTTTTCTATCGAATAATGACTAGTAATAAATCCAATTTAACCTAGTATTTGCTTTATATTTTTAGTTGAAATACATATATTTTTATAATCAATTTTACATTAGAAGTTTCTGTCAGTAATAGTTGCTAATTCTAATGACAATACCATTATTATGTCATAACTTCATTCCGTAATAATATAGTTCACTAATTCCTTGTTTTATGCACACTATAACTAAATTCTATGATAAAAAGATATTAATTCATCTTCTTAAACGTTGTTAGTTATATAATTTTATATTAAAAGATAACTTCTGAGGTTAAAGGATATTACCGTTTGGTCACATTCAGTGCTTTACGTAGTTTTGAGTAACCAATTTGACACTGAAACAAATCGGGTTAAACTATTTTAAATATTAATAATATATTTATTTTTTGAATTTCTATCCAATATTCATTGTAACAAGGGATTTCAATATTGATAATATAAAAATCCAAATATTATTAAAATGATGCATATTCTAAAATTTTATGGTTTTCTTTTGATAATAGTTTTATGATGGGTATTTTATACAACATAATCATCAATATACTGTTAAAATTATATAAGCCAACAAATAAACTTTCATAGGTTGAGTTAGAATCTTTTTTTGTCGTTAAAGTGGGCATAAAACAATGCAATTATGGAGTATAACTGTGGAATGGAGTTATGTAATAATGGTATTGTCATTTTAATTTAGAGCGTTATTTAAACGAACATAAAATTTTTAATCTTTATATAATATATAAAATATTTTTATTCGAAGTATATTAATAGTAACGATAAATTTAAAAATATTATTGGCTAGAAGAAATAGTAAAACATGGACAGTCAAAATGTCTGAAATCTTCGTACATTTTTTATATATTTATATTCAATCAACAAATGCTATCACAAACTGTCATATCAAGGACTTGACGTTATAGAGTCTAAAACTGTAAACCAATTACAATTAATACTAAATTTTCTATCATTTGTACCAAGACTCGGCAACCTTTCTGTCATATGGGCTACATTGGACTTTTGCGTTTAATAAACTGGCGGCTACTCAGTAAATAAGGCTCGCAGAACTTGATGTTTACTCTTCGATATAATGCTGTGGCATGTTATATTGCGTCGTCGTACAATATAAAGAATGTATGTAGGTAGAGACTGCACCACGCTTCCGGTTTCACGAGTTATTTTAGTCATTACACTGGTTGTGGCAAGTAGTGGAGGGTTACCTATATTAATATTACTAGGGGGAAAACAGCATATGCGCTTACATTTGTGCTTACCTTAAAAGAATTAAGATGATTTGAATTATCATCAAATAGCGTAGTATATTTTATTTCTGTTCATAATTGCAACAATAAATACCTTCCCAAATAACAGTTAGAGGCCGAATAGTACATGCAAGCAAGTATGGTCGGTTTTTATGGGTGCTGGTTGTTTTTATACGGTTCATATTTATAATTATTTAGTGATAATTTCAAAACGTTATTGTGTGAATTTCAGGATCTAATTGAATTAAAAATACTTTAATAATTGTTAAATATTAATTTTTAATAAATAATTAAATAGGGAATATTGCCAGAGTTTGATTAGATCAATGGATCCCAACATGTGGGTAGTGATCCGATTGTTGCGTTGATTAATTATATAAAATTTGTTACAAATTATAAAATATTTTAGAAGTCAAATTGATAATAATTCACTCCAAAAATGCAAGAAAGGAGGAGCAACCCTATCATTCCTATCATTAGAGTCACCTTAACTTGACAAATGCTACCAATGGGTCACAGTATAAATAAGGTGAGGAATCGCTGGATTAAATTGAAATGAGTGATTTTATGTTGTGATTCCCTGTGGTTTGTATCAATTAAATCATTTTTTTATTTGATTTTTAACACCTCAAATTATTTATTGGTTCTCATTATTTATATTTAATTTTGAACGATTCACATAGACTTGATTAATACAAAAATGAGTGAGTCATTTAGAATTAATTATTTAAAGAAATTCTATTACCTATTTTCTGAGTCTTAGAATCTCCTATTTGTTGTGATGGAGGTAACAAATTTCCATTTTGTGCTTGAGCGTTTAAGATACTTTCAGGAACATTTGACAGTAATGGTTTCTGCAGTTCTTGTGTACCAATTGTCTGCTGAGTTTGTTGTGGAAATTGATACTGTAATGGAATAGCCTGTTTATCATCACAGCCTTGGATGATCATTTTATTTGCCGTAGGCCCAACAAAATGTCTTTGGTAATAACCATTGTTCTTTTCCAACCAATCCGATCTTGTCCATGGATCTCCAGGATTCAAACGGCCACATAATCTCGAAAAGAAATACTTCCATGACAACAAAGTTTTCCCACTCCAAATCCAAATTCCACTCGTGATTCCAACTATTAAACTCATTAAATATTTAATCATAAAAAGCTCAAATTCAGGCTTCTGAGAAAAAATTAAGGCATTTCCACCAGGATTGATTGGCTGAAATTGTTTATAAAAATAACTTTATTTCAAGTGTTATTTAAAGATCTTCATGAATAATTTTAAATTTTTATTAAAAATTCATTAAATACAATAGAATTTGCATATTAGTAAGTCGAAAAATGGCTGGAAAATGTGTTGCTATTAGACCAATATTTGATCTACCATAACTTTTTCCAACAGTCATTAGTGTTCGTAGAATTTGGTTCAATGTCTTACTAATATATCGAATAGTGTTATTAATAGTAAATTATCAAAAAACTTTGAAATTTTATTAGATCAGAGATTCTTAACCGGTGGTTCATGCATTTAGAGCGCGAGATAAAATTTTTAAGGATTCAAATTCAAATTTCAAAATACAATATACATAATTTAAGTTACTTTTGAAAAAAAAATGGACAAAAGTTATTTTTTTACCGAAGTATATTTTTCTTGAATAATATACTACTGTTCCTTTAAATCCTTTTGTTATACATAATTTACTTATAATTAACTAGCATAATATCCACTGCTACTTTCATAACATTTAAGAAATTTCTTATTTCTGTTCTGCTCACTTCAGATGTTATCCAAGGGTGCTAATCACTAAAAAGATTAAAAACGCTATTAAATGGTGATTTTTTGGTTGTGATTTCTAAGAATTTGATATTTGAGGTGAATTTTGCTATTACACGAATTTAAATGTAAATGATTTGAAATTATTAAAAAAATGTTTTCAATTTCATTAATTGCTTATTTCAGTGGTCACGGATATATGCTGTGTTTATTCGCCCCAATTGCCACCTACAAGTGCTGGATTATACTCAATGTAACGCGTGACTCACTATTAGTCACGCTATAAATGACACCAAAATATTTCAGTTTAGTCTACAGTTGATTTCTACACACTTTTAAAAATATATTAAATTACCCTAACTTCAAACGTTTTGCAATATAAATCGGTTTAAAATTTTAATCATTGACAATGAATTATATTATAAGAATTGTTTACCTAGTCATTTCAGTTAATTAGAAAAATTCAGTAAAACATTCCTTGAAAAAGTTTTTAACCTTTTCCAAATTATTATTTCAGGATATGGATATCATAAAATGGAAATATTTATCTTCTGGTTTTAAAATAAATATTTAAGAATTATAAAGGTTGTAATTGTTACCCGAATAAGATAACATTACGTTTGATATATGTAAACTTATAAGCAACAATTTTTAGCAAGAAATTTAATTTGTATTTGAACCGTTAATTTTGAAATTGGCATAAGTCGCTTTCTGAGAAAAATAAGCTAAAAAAAGCTATTTATGGTTACAAATATGTATGATTTATTTTCATATTTTACTGATTTACTGATTTATCATAAATAGCTCTACTTCATTTTAAAAAAGTGATTTATGATACTTCATTTAGTCATTAAACCAAAAACTAAAAAAGTTTCATTCGATATTTCATTTATTTTCATTACAGCTATAGATCAATGTAACACGAATTTTCAGCACTGCTTTTATCAATAGAAATGCATTTTTTGATAATTGGTTATTTTGAAAAAGATAAGGATAATCGTAACATTTTAAGTGGACGGAATGTAACATGTAACACTAAGAAATGTTTAGTATAACATTAAAAAAATAAATTCAATTGGCATTAAACCAACAGAAATCGTGCTGTATTACTGAAGAATAGAATATAGGGTAAGTCGTTCAACTGAATCGAAATAAACAATTAAGTCACAAAAAACACTTATGAAACTAAGTGTCCCGTTAACAAAAATGAAATTTTAGTGAGCTAAATAACACTAAGCATAAAAAACAAATCAAATAGAAGTCTTCGTCAGTGAATTATGGAGGATCTACCATCGGAAATATCAAGAGAATTTAAGTAATTGACAGAATGATAAAAAATACTGAAGAATGAAATGCTACCATCTAGGATGTATGTACGTTAAAAAACAATAATTCTCAACTCCGCAACCTAACTATCTTCCCTAAAATTATTCAGGCAATTTAGTAGCATGATATCCTAAAACTAACTGTTTTTTCATCTCAATTTTGTAACATTAACTTTACCTCATGTTTTAGAACAAACGTTATAGAAATATCAAGTATATTTAAGTTCAACAAAATATTTTACAGGTCGAATGAGTAAAATACCTTAAGCACTCATTAAAATAAATTATAAAATATCTGACACCATCATTAACCTTTTGTGTCTTATTTTAGTTCTATGAAAATAGTCGATTTTCTTTGTTTTAATTATTTTACATTATAAATAATAATCTTACTTTGATTTGCTAATTTAAGATGTATATTACTAGAAAATTATTAAGATTACTTAAAATAACTTAATTTGAATACATGTATTTTTCGTAAAATTGGAAAAAAAATTAACATTATGAGACATGGATTTATAGGAAACCAACTGATACTGGTCTCTAAACTTCTGCATAAAGCTTTAGTGAATTCAAATATAAGAGAAATATAGTGAAGGGATTGGTTTATTATTTATGGTCCATATCTTCTATTTTTGCTAATTCAGTGAATTGGTTCAGTTGTTGATAAATAATGATTATTCGAAATCATTTTTAATATTTGATATTAATATAAAAATTTTAAAAGTATTTAAATATTTATTAAAATATTTAATTAAGAAAAAAATTGTTTAAATTATATAAATTAATTCATAATATTTAAGTTGGTTTTCGTACCTGAAAATTACAGTTAAACTGTCAAAATATATCGTACAAAGACTGTTTGAATGGCGCTTTCTTTAATTAAAATCGTGTCCAAGTTTATTTAATTATAAAAATAATAATAATAATAATAATGATAATAATGTATCATTGGCGTACACTTATTTCTATAGTCCTAAGCTAAATACTGATTTATTTGTAGAAGCTCAATGACGCTTTTACATATACTTGTGTAATAATTATTTATAAAATCAAAACTTATTTGTGAACAGTGAATAATTAGAATAAAATTACTTTATGATCGTGAATTTTCTTACATTCATCTTTGTATTCTGCTGATCGGCAAATGTCAATTAAATACCAACGTTGCATCCATTTATAAAGATTCATCGATTCATGAAAATAACATGCGATAACAACCACGGCCGGCACTACATAAAGTACACTAAAGATCCCGATTCGAGTAATTAGTTTTTCTAATTTATCGGTTTTCGAACCTCCAGTTTTGATAATAGTTCGAATTTCAAACATCGAAACGAATCCAGCTATCAGAAATCCGGTACCAATTAGCAAATATATACAGAGAGGAGCTATTAGAAATCCTCTAAGTGTTGATGGATCACTTAATCCAGTAAAACAAACCCCAGTAAGAGGATCTCCGTCAACTTTACTTAGAGCTAAAATACCTATAGTTTTACCGGCAGGAATTGCCCAAGCAGCAAAATGAAAGTATTGTGAATTTCTCCCGATAGACTCGTGAGCCCAGTGGCACTTGGCAGCAAGATACCAAGTAATAGTAAGTACAACCCACCAAATAGCGCTGGCCATTGAAAAGAAGTAAAGTAACATAAAAAGAATAATACAGCTTTCGAATTTGGTACCCTGCACAACTATTTTCGGAGTTTTCCCAGTAGAGTCTTTATTAGTGAAAGGACCCGCACAAGCTACTTTGTCGTTTAGAAAGAATCCAGCAACGTAAGTAAGACCAACAACTAAATAGCAAGCTGATAAAAAAATGATTGGCCGTTCTGGATATTGAAAACGTTTCATGTCGATTAGAAATGTTAGAACAGTAAATAAAGTTGATCCAACACACATGAAACTCCACAACGCAACCCAAACCCGAGCAAATTTTCTTAAATTTGGCTCATTGAAATAATATCGATTACATGGAATTCCACAGTCTTGGATAACGGAATTCTGTGATAATCTGATTTTAAAATCATAGCTAACTGGAATCTGGAATAAATATTTTAATCAAAAACTTTATAGTACAGGATTTTTGGTAATTTTAATTATTAGAAATGATGTATTTAGCCAGAGTGTCTACATGGCAAGGTTTTGAAAAAAAAATGAACCTAAAATGCAAAATTTATGTATATACACTATCGAAAATTTGAAATATTTATTTTATTTAGGGGTCGTCCATAACGTCACGCACCTAGGGGGAGGGGGTCACTCATTTGTGAAGAAGGGATTGTTTAAGAATTGTGACGTCACATCAAAACGCGCAACTTTAATTAAAAGTTCAACTTAAATTTCAGCTTTCTAGGGCCTCTTTTTTAATGCATGCTTTCTCATACGATATTAGAGTGCAGCATTACACTAAATACGTACTAAAATGTCAATAAAGTGATTTGAAACATGCTCATTTTCAAATATGAAATGCAGCTTTTTAGGAAGGAAAAGATTTGTGACGTCATATTTGAGAGGTGCTAACTTTTTGTGACGAGGGAGTAAGAATAGGCCCAAATTGCGTGATGTCATTTATGAACGGCCCATTAGGCTGTTATTTCGATATTCAAAATGGTAGTTTGAGTCACACCAATTTGTAGAGAAATGATTTGTTTCTTATTCCGATACTGTCAAGGTTTTTAGATATGAGCTATATGTAAAACCCTTACAATAGACAAGCTTGGTTGCATGTGCATAATGGACATTATTAATGGAATGTTTGATTAAATTTCTCATAAAAATTATTTCAACGTTCATTTGAAATTAATTTTCTAAAAACAATCATTCTTTTTTCTATACGCTGAATATTAATTTCAACTTTTGTTTATTGAAAATAATTGAGATTGAGCTTGACAATAACAGATCAGTTCACCAAATTAGCATAAAATTATTAGAATGCGACGCGCAGCAATATTTCCTACTGAAAGCCTATTTCCTGCGTATTACATACAACTATACCGCGAGGAGAAATAAAACTTAGACAAGCCTTAACACCGCCAAGTTGTTTTTTCAAAGAAATTAAGGCAATTATTTGAAATTTATTTGTCAAATATGCAAAATTTAAAACAATTTCAACATGTCGCTAATATATATTCTGCAATCAACACTGACAAAAAATAAAATTAAAAATAATTGACTTGATTAAATGTTCTTATCAACATTTATCTTTAATCCTATTGTAAATAGGAAATATATTCCCATTACCAAATATTCTTTTTTAATTAACAAATGATTAGATAAATATTAAGATCGCAATTGATTATTGATATATTTTTGCACACTTAATTATTTTTGGATTTTATTTAACACCTCATTAACATCTGAGCGTAATGAGGATAAGAATAAACTCCTTCTATTGGAATGTAGCATAAGATACTTATGAAGTTTTTAGAAATCAAATTTGGCCTAAAGATGTCGCATTCGCTTATTATTATAAAGTGATGCAGGATTGACTAAATACGGACTTTACTGGCCACTGTTTGGACGGCGGGGATTGTCAACCGACTTCTTTCACTGGTGAGTATTGCAAGAATATGTTAATTAATTCCAGGCCATTCTCAATTTAAAGCATAATATTCAACAAAAAATTCAATCGAAATTATGAAGGAAAGTATACTGATCAATGTTCGAAAGACAGCAGAGGTACAGAGAACTTGGAGATACATAAAACATAACTTAGTAGAATAAGTTTTATGTAAAGAATAAATGTAAAACCTAATTGTTCTGCTTAAAATTTAATAAAAATACATTTTTAAAAATTATCTGAAAACTAAACTGTAAAACTTATAACCAGTGTGCTACCTAAATCCAATGTGAAAAGTTTCCAGAAAGAGTTATTTTTGTGACTGTGACAAACCAAGAACATGTAGCACTCGTGTACAATTTTTATAGAGTCTAACAATTTTGATATATTCCAAAAAAAAACTGCTGAGCCCAGATGATCAACATGCACAACTAGGAAAATAGAAATTAACCATAAGAAAAATGTAGATTTTCTTATTTCATTTTGAATCTAAACCTCTTCAATATTTTAAGGAAGCCTGTGATATATCAGTGTATTTGACAGTACCACATAATTGCAATATATTATATTAAATCTGTTAGTGGTATCATGAAATATAGAGCGTTCATGTGAAGGCCAATTGAAAAAACGACTCATCAAGAGACATGGATTTAGAGAATTTCTATCTAGTTGACTGTAAATAAACTTATTGACTTATAGTGATTTGAGCGTACTGTAATAAATGTGACTCACGCTGCAAATATAAGGTGTAAATACATACTATAACCATTTATTCTATTAGTTATAACTGATCAACATTAGCAGCAAAATATGTTGAGGTTTTTGACGACATTTTAGGAATTCACTAAATAATGTTATCCATGATTCTACACTCGGAAAATATTCAATAGGGTTACAAAATCACAGATCTGCTTTTTGTGACATAATCACAAATATGTTCGTTTAGATTCGGGTACAGCAAATATGTATCTTTATAGAAAAACCTTTTTAAAGAAAAACGCATCATTTCAATCAGAAATAAATTGGGTTATTTTGAAAGCGTTGTACAGGAGACTCTGAAGGTCTAATCTACTTTAGGGACAACTGTTTTTATGTAACCATACGCCATTTTGGTAGCAAACGGTTTTAGTTAAACTGAATAAGTTGAATATAAAAGAATATTTCTGAATTAAATTTGATAAATTGTTTTCGCCCAGAAAACAAAGTCTTCGCCAAACGCTTTTGGGTTTATACTGAGTAACATTTGAATATTTCCGAATAAAAATTTTAAATATGAGAAATCCGTCTACGTGTAGATACAAAACCTAAATACACACGACTATTATGTAATTAATATATCTACGCACAGTGCGGGAACTCCTTGAATTTTCAATTCCACTTAAGTTATTATGTGATATTTAAGGAACCAAGCACACCTAGGAAATAACGAACACGGATATTATGAACATTTAACTTTTGATTAAGCTTAACTTAGAAAACAAAGTCTTCGCCAAACGCTTTTGGGTTTATACTGAGTAACATTTGAATATTTCCGAATAAAAATTTTAAATATGAGAAATCCGTCTACGTGTAGATACAAAACCTAAATACACACGACTATTATGTAATTAATATATCTACGCACAGTGCGGGAACTCCTTGAATTTTCAATTCCACTTAAGTTATTATGTGATATTTAAGGAACCAAGCACACCTAGGAAATAACGAACACGGATATTATGAACATTTAACTTTTGATTAAGCTTAACTTAGAAAACAAAGTCTTCGCCAAACGCTTTTGGGTTTATACTGAGTAACATTTGAATATTTCCGAATAAAAATTTTAAATATGAGAAATCCGTCTACGTGTAGATACAAAACCTAAATACACACGACTATTATGTAATTAATATATCTACGCACAGTGCGGGAACTCCTTGAATTTTCAATTCCACTTAAGTTATTATGTGATATTTAAGGAACCAAGCACACCTAGGAAATAACGAACACGGATATTATGAACATTTAACTTTTGATTAAGCTTAACTTAATTATAGTTAAGTTAGTCATGATTAACTCAATGATAAAATGGTTTGGTTAGAACTCGGCTGAATTTATTTTAAATATTGTCTTCGTGCATTTTATATTTTTTCGTATATGAACTAACAATAAATTTTCAATACCTGTAAAGACTTTGGACATGATAAAGAAACATTTGGTGCACTTTCTTTCTCAGTCTGATTATCTCGAATACAAAGATTATTTTCAGGATAGAGATCACAAGACATTGACTGTGGCCACTAAAATATAATCTTTAAATTAATAGTTCAAAAATTTTTATTTACTTTAAAGTAAAACTTTTTTAATATTGGTTCACATTCCTTTTTAATTTGTAAGCATAGGGAACGGCAAGGTGGAAGTGCTTTTTTCATGATAGTACAAACAGGAAAATAGAGAGAGCAGAGAAACAGCTGTAAGGATCCATGACATTTTATTCTCATTAATGGAACATATTCATTGATTTCGAGAGCTGCTTCGTCTTGCGTTGAATGCAGCATGTGGTTTGGAAAAATTGTCATTTGATATAATAAACCCTGACATGCCGGTACCTTGATTTTTTCACAGTTTGGCTGATTATATGGGTCATTAACGGCACGAATATTATTAATAAACAAAAAAACAAAAGAGACTATTAAAAAATATTTGATTAACATATTAATCGCTAATTATGTTGTTTGTTATATTAATTATTAGAATAAATAAACAATTTATCAATATTAATATATTAATTTTATCTTTATTTAAAATATATGTTCCTTTTTCATTTGTCTCAATTTATTAAGAACGCATAGTTTAAAGTAATTGATTTTATTTCAGCATTTTATTTTTTGAATCTTATGTACGACTGATGCTCTAAATTGTATATTTGTTATTTCAGAATATTTTAAATTTTTGTGAAAATTAAAAATCAAATGCAAAGTAATTATTTACATTATGAAATTAGAATAAGCATTTTAAAATAATATTAAAAACTCAATATTTTTAGATATGTTAGTAGTGGGTATTTTTGGTTGGAAATTGTTGGGCCAAGTCTGAGAGACTATGGATTTTGTTTAAAAGAATCGGAAACAGCAAGCAAACACCACATTGCGGATTTAAAATCAAACCTATGAACACCAACTAAGCACCCTAAAATCCAAGAAAGATATAATTAAAATATAAAATCCGGAGACCCAAAAGTAATATGAAATATATACAAAAAACGCATAAAGAATCTCACAAAAGTTAGATAAAAATAACTTGAGAATTTGACCGAAACTCAACAATCTTAGAAAATCGACGAATAAATAGAATAAAGGTAAAAGAATTCGATTAAAAATTATAGAAACAAATTGCCGATTAAATCAAGGAATTGCTGGGCACCTGATGGGTAAAGGATATAAGATTTTTACGGTCACTTGCAAGTGATTCCCACCAGATGCGTGCACAAGAGATATAACCATTGGACACCCGTCAAAATGACGTTGGAAATGTATCCGATTGGACGGTTTCTAGTAAAAGTTGAGCCATATTACCATGACTGCTGTGGGTTTTATGGTTTCGTTAACCTTGACCCACACATATAAACATTTCCTTGCCCCCAATGGTTACCCCTCGCTTAGCAACGTTGGTGATGCAACCATGGGTTTTTGAGGTCGCCAAAGGTGAGCGCCACATAGGAACTACTCTGGCCCGACCTCAAACTGGGTTCAAAGTGTTGGGCCAGAACACAAACGGCCTTGTCAATGTTTAAATGAATCGGTAACACACATGCAAATATAACATGCAGCTTTAAATTCAAAACCTATGAAAACACCAATTAACCCTATCAAAATATGAGAGAAAAACAATTACATATAAAATAACAAACATAAAAATAAATTAAAATAATAACAAAAAGCAACAAGATCCGCACGATATAAATATAAACATAACACGAAAATCCAACCAATTCGACCGAAATTTGATAATTTAACAAAAATGAAAATTTCATGAAAATGAAATTAAAATCAAAGAATTTGAATTAGAAATAATTCAATAAAAATTTCAAATAAAAAATTATCAAATTAAATTAAAGAATAATAAAAATTAAGATTAGAATACACTAGAAAATCCCAAGGTCGAATTTTGTTTTACTAAATCAAAAAGAACACGCAAGGTTAGGGACAAAAAATAGGTATATATACCGATTCATTTTTACACAATTTTAATCAGTTTTTCAAACTTGAACTAATTTTGTTTAAAAATCTATTTTTAGGGTGAGTTTTATTTTGGAACTCTCTCTCCACGTCGCGTCCTCGCAATCTCGATGGAGCTCTGCTTGGATATTGGCGTGGGGAGAGTGGTATTTTTTATGATTTGTCGTTGGATCAAGTACTTATTATGCTGTTTTGTTAATATTAATAAATTATTTATAATATCTAAAATTATTTTTATTTTATTTCAAGTCGAAATTTTTCCGGCCCACAGCCAAAGACACATCACAAGTCATTAAAATCAGACATATTATTCAGATTCGTGTAAGTGCGTGGAATATCACCGATGATCTGTGCCCGTGAAGACCCGGCGTGCGGAACGCAGGGATCGGAACGTCAATATTATCCCGTATAGAAGAAAGGAGAGATAAGGAAACGGTCTTTTGGCTACTTCCTCGTTTCTCGATTTCTTTAAATTCGACCTAAACTATAATTACACACGGCTTAAAATCACCACACTGAGTAGTCCAGTGGGCACTCATTAATTATAATATGAACATAATGCGCCTAAGGTCAACCAAGGGAAAAGGTGACGGGGTAATAAATGAAATGAAATTGTTGCTATGAAACTAAACTATTAGTATAACCACAAAATGTAAACTATGAATGGGAATTTAAATTAGCTATTGAGCGATTATCCTGAATGCACAATAATTAAGAGTCTAAGCGGATCCTGAATCTAAATGAATCAGATTTTGAAACTTCAATGGGTACAATCATCGTTAAGTGGAATGTAATAACGAAATTTTTTTTTGGATCCCGCGCTAACCGTGATGAGGTAATTGTCAGAAACCCACAGGAGTAATTGTCTTAACCTAAATAAAAATTCTAATGGGAAGATGAACCTGAAACCGCCATTATAAATTCAAATCTAACCAATGCTTAAACTTAATTATAATCATAGGATAACTAGCAAGAGTTGTTAATAATTAACCAAATTAAAAAATCACCTAATTCACCTAACGAAATGATTAGCACAAACTTAAATTGCAAGTTTAATCGAAATCGTTGATACGTCCTAAATGCAAAGAATAAAATAAAATACCCAAAGGTAACCGACAATTAATTCTAACGTAAATATGATTCGAGCTATAAACTCACCTACTCCTAATAATGGTTAAACAAATCTCCCCAATAAAAGTAAAACTATCATTAAAATGTAAATCATACAAATACTACTATGGATAAGAATTTATAAGTTCCTCAACCCAAAATAAAACTTTAACCCTAAGGATACGGAAATAACAATAAAAATTTGTAGTACTTTCCCAAAATGACGAATAGGCGATGAGACGTGATAATTTATTACAATCATACCCGAGTTCGATTAAAAGAATCAAAGAAACGCCGAGCTAAAGTATGCCCTAAATTACCTTTAGAAAACGCCACTCCCGAAAATCCTCTAAAGACAAGTCGTAAAGGGGCTTACCATCATAAGTAAATAAATTTCCAATGAACGTAATAAGAACATATAATAATTTGATTAATCAGAACCCCGTCTAGTTTAGGGAATACCACGCATTTTTGATATTATGATTTTTATTGAAATACTGACATCCCTAAATTACTCCCGTCAGGTTTTCCGACGTAATAACTAACGTCGAACAATGTATTTAAAATCACATAAACAAGGAAAATTCATAATGCTAATGATCCATAAATGGTCCCAACGAATAACTGCCTAAAAGAAACTAAATAAGCAAAAATCGAAAATTAGCAAACAACCAAAATCGTACCATTAATAATAATAAATTAGAAAATCATCCGGCTAAATAAATTAAATTGAAGACATAACATTCGACCACTATTACTCATGAATTCCTCTCTAAAGAAAATATGTGAATAAAATCCGCAAATAACAAAAATAAAAGATTGTACTGTTAATAACAAACCCGGGAAATTTTTCATTCGAATAAAGGGTCTGGTAACTGAATAATCCATCTCCCGAGTAATGCTAGAGGAATTCAATAAATAAGATCAATAAATAAACAATAATGAAATTAATACGTACTATAAAATTCACAGCAGACCCACAGTGAGAAGGAAAAATGAATCCGATATATAATTCCGCCGATATGCCAGTAGCGTCTCAACTGTTCAACACATATCCTTAACACACACGTACGCACCACCACTTAAATAGCCATGGACGAAATCGATTATTGCATGCGTCACATGCATACCAGCAACTGCGATATACCCACAAATCAATATCCAATATAAGGAAAAGGGAAACCTATTAATATCTACCAGTAATGTGTAAAATCGTTAATCCGACAGGCATGACAATACACAACAAGAATTTCGCACACTTCCCTGCGGTTCCGGCAGCAATAGAACATCAAGCCCGGAGGCGATTCCATTTGCAATCCATGAAAACTAAAATAAATATGTCGCACACCGACACCCCTAAATGCCGTAGTAGTGGCCTTTACGACACACGCTCACTACTAACCGGTGTGCGTATTCTCTACCAAGTCTGCGAATGGCACCCCAGTGCTATACATTAAATGACAACTCTAACGTCGGATTGAATTACAAATGGAAAGAGAAATGAATTTATCAGAAAGTTCGCTGAGTAACGCACCAGAAAATTCATTCAATAATCTGCAGGACAATTCTTTGAATAATCCTACTGTGGTCGGAATCATAGGGGAAGACGTCGAATTGGATAGGCAGCCTTCAAGTAAATTATAATTTTATTCTGTTATAGTTTAATGTTTTATCCGGTACAAGTCATAAAAAACCCTTATGACCAGTCTATTAACTCAGAGGAAATGGAGCAATTCTAATGCAGCGGCGGAAAATTTCAATAAATAATGATTCAAATTTACACTCCTTACTATGAATGTATTAATCCTAGAACCCTGACAGCTGGAAACAGGTTTACAATTTATTAGTTGGCTAAGTTAAAATTATAGATATTTAATTTCTGCAATGGGGTTTAGAATTACAGGTACTTGAACAGAAAGAAAAAATATATTTTCGAAATATTATTTGTGATTTTTGAACTTCAAATTACGTACCCAATTTTTATTACTTGTGGTCCTTTCCGGAAAGACTAACTCCTCTAGCTTGGAAAATTTATTCTCTCATTTTAGATTTATATAATCGCTGAAGTGTTGTTATGAAAAATTGTGGGAATAGCTCAAACTGTGCTGGAGAATTTCAACGTTATCAATTGATTCAAGAGAAGTTCCAATCATTTTCTTTTGGTTACATCATTTCATTATAATTACGTTGAATTATTCAAATCATTTTAAATCGCATTTTATTGCAATTGGATTGTAATACTCCAATCGTTTTAAATCATATTTTGTCACATCATTTTACAATGATTATTTTGAACCTCTCAGGGAAAATTCACAACTTTGGGCACTTCTATATTGGACTATTTGATAAAATGTTTAGACATTTTGATCATCCTTATATCATTGTAGGTATTTTAGTTTTATGATACCTTTAGGTACGATACTCATTTTAATTTATTAATTACAAAACCTTTAATACACCCGAAATTTTGCTATTTACAAAATCTTTAATGCACCTGGAATTACGTGTAACTCTAGATATATTGATTCTTCCGAATTAACTCGTGAACCCTCGGGTATTGTTTAATCACTGGTATCTAAATTTCGACATGATGACTACAGGTTCAAATCGTAACCTGATCAATCCCCCTTAAATTAACATTGAGATCATGCTGCATTGATTGCTCATTAAAACCTTTAATTTTGTTTAATTCCCCTTAAATTTATTTACCCGTTTAGAAAGTTCTGAATCTCTCGCTTGGGTCCACCCATCTGTTGCAGACCAGTGGCGTCAAGCATGGAAACGTGCCAATAAGGAGAGGTACCCCGACACGCCCCAACCAGAGGAAGAACGGCTAGAAGATATACTCCTGATAGAAGACACCATGAAACAATTCAGGGAGAACGGCCAACCCGACGGCCCCAGTCCGGCCTGGGAAATTCACGAGTGGGCTCGAGCCCTCGTGGCCTGTCTCCAGGACCGCTAACGACGGACTAACCTGCTGGTAGACTGGGCCAGTGATTACTTAGCAAATATCGAGGAGGACATTGCCAACGGCATGATCGTCGATGCCTATCCACCCAGTCCGCGGCCGGCCCGTAACACGAAACGACCCGTGTTTGTGATTTCAGGCTACTCTCCGGAAGAGGAAATAAAGAAGTTCTTCGAGGACTCGTGATTTCACCAACCGTAAATCCTGTTTATGTGTAATAAATAATTGTTTGAGAATTCGTTTTATTTTTCGCCCATTCTTAACCCATCGTATAAAATATGTTTAAAGTAACTACCCGTATATAGATTCAGGGATTTATTAATAAAAGATTGATATTTGTCATTACAATGATGGAGCCTTTATCAATTCTGCAGCTGGAGTAAGAGCGAGCCCGAGCAGCCAACAAAAATCTCCATGAGCAAAATGTGCAGCAGGCTAGGGAAGTGCAGCAGACGAAGGACGTTTGGATGGAGCCCAGAAGGGTAAAACTGCTTCACCAACGGTTTGCAGTAGCCCAAAAGGGATGGGAAGAAGAGAAACAGTTGGTGCGAAGTCTGCGAATTCAAATAAAGGGGCTGGAGATCGCACTGTCAGCCTGCCAAGAAGGGGCAGCTGTGACCTATCTTCTCGTATTCGCTCCCACTCAAGTGGCCTACCGGGAGGCAATAACATCCCCCGCCACGACCGCAATAACAACCCCAACTCCAAACAGTTACCGCCCCGGGCGGAAGGAGCGAGCTAAGCGCCGAGCCGCTCGATTGCTGAACAAGACCTGATAAACTCAGCAAATGCATCTAATTTGTGAATAAAATCTTTACCTAATTTGTGAATAAATGTCGATTTTAGGCGTTTTACTTAGGAATTTATAATGCCTGTAACCCCGTATCCAACACACCAAATATATCACTACAATATGACGAGTAGGACTTTTTATTATTACGATAAACTCTAATGATGAACGCACGACAGACAAGGACCAAATGATTTAAAGCGAGCGCAAGTTTTCTAACGACAGCTCGTTGGACCCAGGGGTTGTCCGAGCAATTATAGCATTAGTAATAGCGCTCAATTTTTGCGGACAATCCACCCACTCGAACACATTTCCAACGTTGCCTAGCAACGGGTGCCGAGTGGTAGTTAGAAAATATTTATATGGCGTTACCGGGGTAACCATAAGAAGATTTAAACAGACACCCGCACCCTGTAACCCACCAAAAGCACTACCGTTAGAAGACCAGCGTGCGCTTTATTCGTTCTGGTCCCATTCTTGTAAATTCGATCTTGTTCATTCTATAAACTAAATCTTTGATCCTTACTAATTACTCTAGTTCGTGCTGACGTCAAACTTATTAGACAAAACAATGGAACAAAAGAAAACATTTATTTGATAATAATCATCAACATATTTTATTCGGGGTGTAGAGTGGCACGACGCTTGGCGCGCTCGTTTCTTCCTGGGCGATGTCTGCTTGGTTTTGGGACGGTCTTCGAAGTAACCGCCGCATCCATGTAGGCCAGCTGCTACCTCTAGGCCTTTTATCTGTGTTTTCAGGTTCTGGTTGAGCTGTTTCTCCTCAGCCCAACCCTTCTGTGCCGCTGTCATTTTCTGGTAGAGCGTTTTGACCTTCTTTGGCTCTACCCAGGTAGCCTTAATTTGTTGTATTTCCTTCGTTAATTGCAAAATCTGTTCGTACAATTTCTTATTCGCCCTGCGCGCGTTGTCCAATTTGCGCTGTAGGATTTGGCTTGATTTCATATCTACAAAAGAATGATTATAAGGCCACACAATTCCACATCAATGTTATTTAACAAAAAATCCCTTAATCGTGGAATTTGTATAGATACTATCGTTAAAGTTTTGGATCGGAAAAGAAAACTCATAACTAAGAACTAGGATATTTTATTTTTTAACAACTATTTACAATTCGGTTCGCGATGGTGTCTATAGTTATCTCGCTCTCGCATTCAATCTGCTGTCATCGAGGTTAAAAGATGTGTTGTACGGAGGAGCGTATCCGTCCGTACTGGGAATTCTCCCTGCTGCTATGTCTTCATTAACACTGGTCAGATAACGTCTAGCCCTCTCTACTTGAGCGTTGGTTTGCCGCTGATGTTCCTCAAGGCAAGCGAGGAGGAATTCAGCTTGACCCCGGACTTCTCGTGCCGGGTTGCGTCCTGGTTCCCGTTTTATAGCGACAAACGGAAGCTCGACCTCCTCAGACTGCTGTTGGGTACTGAATCTTGATTCCTTCACCTGAGAGACGGTGAATACCGCATCCCACATGGCTTGACGACATCGATTTGCCGCATGTGCGGGGAAGCGTACCGTGATCCGGGATGCATCGATCCACGAATCATCTAAAAGGAAGAAAATTTCAATAGTTAATCGGTTCACTTTTTCATTTATTTCATGGGACTACTTAGTCGTGGGTCGCCGAAGTGGTTGTAGTGTAACTTGTCGGTCGATTATTGCATATTATTTTGTCTAACTTTTTCAGTGGTCACTCGCTCCTTGAAGCGGTCAATTCGATGCTTTGATTTCATCTTTTTTTCAATTTCCCTTTAAATCGTTCTCTTTGCAAGCTTTAGTCATTCAGGATTCGTCTACCCTTCCTTTATGTAATGCGTGTTGGGTTGGTCGCGGATCTAGAAGCGACTACCTCCTAAGGCGTGTAATGTTTGATCAATGCTTGGTGTTTCGCCCCGAACTGGGCAAGACATAAAAAATGGTCTCGTGATCGTTTCCTCTCTGGGGTTGGCAAAATTTAATAAGTAAATGATTTCTGACAACACAAAGATTTTATTTCATTGCAAATAGGAAAGGTCTGTTCTCAAATTGGGAAACTTGCATTTGGATTGGGAATTAACGTAGTTGCATCTAGGTCTCATATTTGCATTAAATTATTGAACTAGGGAATGAAGCTTTCCATTTCGAGATCTAGTTTTTGGCTCTACGATTATCTCGTCCTCTTGAAACCTGGCCGGGGCATCGTCATTTGAACGCTTCGAGTTAAAAGTCATGATTGGTTAGGAAAAATGATAATGGTTAGCCGTTCATCGGAATTTATACGGTTGTGTGTGTCGTCTCGGGGTAGAATAATTCGGCAATGGATTGACATTTCAGCGAAATGTCAGATCAGGCGTGTTTTGCTCTCTCTGTGATCGGTGCAGTCCAATTTACACACAATATTCGCCATGTGTGTACGGAACTATGAATGCATTTTTTGTCAATCGGATGGATATTTTTATCGATTTAGGGATGCCTATATGTCAGGGATTTTATTTATATTCGAATTATTTTCTTCAAAATTGATCTGTCGTTTTTTAACAATTTATTGTTGATTTATCAGTGGTATACTTATTTGGTTACCGTGGCGATTCTTGTTAGTTTTGGGTCGTGCTGAATTGGAATATTAGTACGTGGATTGTAGTAAGTGTCAACTTGTAATTACTAGTTCCGTGAATAATTAATGTCCTTTAGATTTCTCCATTTTTTATAGGTCGGCTGATGCTTTTCCTTCGAATTTCATTTGGATTATTTTAATCGGACGATATTATGCTATTCCTCGACTCTGGGTCACTCTTGGTATGGCCCTGATGGAACGTAAATGGTTAATATTCTGAGCGATCAAGTTTATGCTATGTCCTTCCTCTGAATTCAATGTTCATTGTAGCATACCCTTGATTTTATGCTATAGGTATACTCTATATGTGTTTATTAGCAAATATATTTACTCTTATGTTTTTTCATTTAAAGAAATTTTAATATTTTTGAGTAAGTAGTGTTGACTGTGCGTGCTTGTGTTTTTAAGTCACATTATTCTGACAAGAATTTTTATTATGTTATGTTAATCGTAACGTTCGTCGCACTACTGTGTTACCTATGGGAGATAGTTGTTCGTCTCGACTATTTTTGAGGCCCGCTCGTATTTTACTCTAATAATTTTATTAGTTAGGAAACGTTAAACCATTCGTTTGATTCTTATGCTTTAAAAATGCACTGGAAATTATGAGAACCGCGAGTAATTTTTCATTGTAGGTTATATATCTAACCGGATTTGTTGGCGTAATCATGATTTACTTGAATTCATTAGCGGCTTCATGGTGCGATGTAAAAATGAATTTTTCTAGTTGATGAAATTATGGGCGTCTTACCTTATCGGCTATGATTTTGCGGTTCGGTTATGATACAATCTGAGAGTAGGAGGCGAGATTTTTATTAAGATTATAACATAATTATTATTTTTACTCAGCAGTATTATAATTTATTGACATAGCAACGATTTTTTAGCGTTAATACCCCGTCACCTTCCCGAGGTTGGCCTTAAGAGAAAATTGTGTTCACATTATGAGTTTAGGAGTGCCCACTGGACTACTTCGTGTTTTCATTTTAAGCTGCTGGTTGTTATAATGTTAGGTCGAAATTATAGGAATTGAGTGATGACGAAATAGCCAAAAGACTATCCCCTCTTCAACCCATTTCCTCTATACGGAATAACAATTGACGTTTCAGCTACTGCGTTTTCACGCCTTAGCCTTCACGGGCACGAATCATTGGCGGACTTACACCGCACTTATACGATTCGATAGGGGTATGTCTAGTTCATTTTCTTGCGGTGATGTGTCGGCTGTGGGCCGGAAAAATTTCGACAAGAACTCATTTATGGAAACTTTTATTGAATATAATATACATCGTTTGAAATCATGTCTGGTATTCATCGTTTCATCTCTCACATTCAAACCTTTCTCCACACCGACACCTCAAACAGAGCTCATATGAGGTTGTTTGGGTACGACGTGGAGAAAGTTTTCAAAAACATCTCTTCACTCACATTAAAAATTGTCGTTTCTTTCACTGATTAAGACTGAGGACTACTTCGAGTTTTACAACTGATTCAAGTTTGCAAAAACTACTTCAAAAAACTGATTCAAAAACTGATTTTTTTTATGTGAAAATGAATCGGTATATATACCTATTGTACGACCCTAACCTTGAGTGTTAAATTTGATTTAGTAAAACAAAATTTGACCTTGTGATTTTCTAGTATATTCTAATCTTAATTTTATTATTTTTGTAATTTAATTTGACAATTTTATTTTTAATTTTTTAATTGAATTGTTTCCAATTCAAATTATTTAAGTTTTGTTCCATTTTTATGGATTTTTCCATTTTTTTGTAAATTGTCAAATTTCGGTCAAATTTTGATGTTCTCATGTTATTTTTATGTTTATTTCGTGCGGATCTTGTTGCACTTTGTTATTATTTTAATTTACTTTTGTGTTTCTTGATTTTATATTTAATTGTTTTCTTTTTCATATTTTAGCATGGTTAGTTGGTGATCTATGGGTCTGATTTTAAATCTGCATGTTGTATTTGCGTGCGTGTTACCGATCCATTTAAACAAAATGGTGTCTTGGCCCAACACTGCTAATACCCTAGAAAACCTTTGGGTTCAAGAGCTACCATAGAAGGTATTCATGTTCATTTTAATTATAGGTCCTTCTGTTATTAATTTAATTGAAATAAGATCGATCCCTTGATCGCTATTTTTTGTTTTAAAGGTGTTGTTTATAGAAGGTTTCGACCCAAATCCCAAAAAACATTTTATTGATTACTACAAAAATTGAAAGATTATTATAGAATGTCAGAAGATTAAGGTCCAAATTTCTTTATCTGCCCCAGTAGACGAGCGGTCTTTAATCGGCGTCTTCTTTCTCTTTCAGCTTTGCTGGGGTGATTTTGTTTTGATGGTGGATCACGATTCATTTGGGTATTAGTTGAGATAAAACTTGAAATGGGCCAGGCGACACTCGGATCAACGTTTAAAACTGTACTGGAGTGATGTCCGATCTCTGCCCTGATTGTTTCTTCCAACTGTAGTTGTCGAGTTCGGCCATCATCTCTGTGTGTTGATTTCTGAGTAATTCATTTTGTTGTTTCAATTTGGTCGCATGCTTCGACTGAGTGTTTCTAGAGCCGAATTCAATACTCAAAACAAAAGGAGAATTTGAGACATTGTTCGCATTTGGAATCAATAAGAAAAAATAAACAAAATTGGAATTCAATACAAAATTTTATTGGATCTCAATGAAACAATTTTTCTTTTTTGAAAATATAATAAGTTCCTTTCGACAATCTTGGGCCAATATCGGAATTAAATCGGTGGAAACTTTCTCATTATTTCATTGGAATTTACTCGCCTTTTCCCTCTCGTGGCAGCATCGACCACTTTATTTCTGATCGCCTTCTCAGGTGAAATAATATAAGTATTAATATTTAATAATAAACGAAAATTAAAGTGATTAATTTAATTAACGCGTTGTTTTTATATTTACAGAATAAAGTTTTTGGTAATTATTATTTTCTCTTATTTTTCTTTTGGTACATTGTAATTAAATAATTGGCCCGGTGATATTCGATTTCATAGAGATTTAATGGAAAATTTTTTTTAATTCGAATGCCAATGGACCTGAAAGTTCACTTGAAACTATGTATAAAAGATATTCATTTATTAACATGTTGATTGACTTAATAATAAGTTTTTATTCGAATATTTCCTGAAATTAAGCCAAAAATAATTTTATAAAATTCATTAATATATTATTAAAAATGATAAAAATGATAAAAATGATTATTATGATTATAAAATAACCTGAAATAATTATATAAATTTATTAATATATCATTAAAAATAACAAAAATAATTATTATAATTACTCGACATAGTTTCAGAAATCAGTTTATATTTTGCAAATTTTCAAATTTCATTTTGTTTCTTTTTCTTTCTAATTGGGAATATCAACTTTTATTAATACTTTAATTGTTAATTCTCATTCTTGATAGATAATTTTCTTCTATGACAATAAAATTCACTCCATTTATTTTCTTTTTTTTGAGTTAACATAATAATAATTTACATTGCACGGAAATATACATCTTCTCTTTGGTTCGTTCTACTAGTATATTCTTCATTTGTTTTATATTATTTAAATCTTCCTCATGATCCTTCGCTCTCTACAGAGGGTCTGACGTTGTGGTTCTTAGAGAGGAGATCTGACCCGGCGAACTTTCATTCACTACGGGTACCTCCCACACCGAAGTAGTAGCTTTAAACTAGTTGTTGAGAATTTAATTTTTCTGACTTGCATGCGTGTGATCGTAGGATAATAATGGTTAATAAAATTAATAATAAAAATAACGTTCAAATTTGCATCATTTGGAATTTTTTTTAAAAAAGTTTTTTTTGATAAATGGTAATTTTATGAGATTACTGATAATGGTTAAGCCTAATAATAATAATATCAAATACAATATTATTAATTTTGTTTATAGAATAACAAAGAAAACATTAATACATTTATTAAACACTAAACATTAAAATATACATTAAAATAATTGTGAAAGTCTAGCAGTAACAATTTTCCAGATTGGAGAAAGCACATCATTTTGATCAGCTTTATATCCTTGGATTGCTATTGTTAAATACCAGTTTTCCTGTTCTTTGAAACCTATTTCTGTAAATGCATCATAATATCTGGTATATTGACTGGTGAAGAATGCATTTTCATTGCATTTTAAATTGGAATTGATCTTTTTGAAAACCGTATCAATTACTGATTAACCAATTAGAATCATGAATATTTCTATTATTAATTATAGCAAAGACAGTGCATAATAAGTGCAGGATAAGTGCGTAACTGCATACATACACAAAACCGAATAAAGAAAACCCATACATTGAGTTTGTATATGATTTTACATACATTTATCATCTATATAAAATTTCTTTATTAATAGTATTTTTATTATTATTATTCTATTATTATTGTTACCACCAAATAAAACTATAATAAATAAAAATATTGTCAACAAATAAAACAAAACCAAACAAAAATCAAAATTCTAAACATTTATTTTCGTAAAAGTTTCATTTTTTGTAAATTATATTCCACTTTGTTATATTCCGTTTCCATTTCCTTTACCATGTAGTTGATTTTATTATCCCAAAGAGCTTGCTTAATCAGCTCGGAAATCATAATTCCTGATTCTTCATATATTGCCGGTTCGATAATTGCTGGCTCCTTGATATTCAAAATTTCCTTCATTTGAGGATAATAATAAATAATTCGGTCAATTACCATCGGGGCAAATGTGTCTAAATAAATAATAAATAAAAGAAAATAAATAAATAATAATTTACCATATTGACTGGTATTTTTCTTCTGCATATTTTTCTTCGGTGTAGTATTTTCCATTTTAAAAATGAAATGAAATGAATAAGCAAGTTGTCTTAATCAATCATTAGCCAATCAGATGTTGACCAATCCCGTGATTTCATTTTGTATGTCACAAACATATTTTTGTACTCTAGATTTCGCAACCCTAATATGACTATTTTGCCACTGGCAAACACGTTAACACACATTTGGTTGTATTTTAAAAGCCTCAGTGCAGGAAATAATTCTGGCTCGAACATACAAAGACATTTTGTTGACATGTTGTATAGATTGATAGATTGTCCCATATCCATGATAACCGTAATTGACTGTATTTTAATATCCTTTATTCTATATTGTAATTTATTGACGCCTAAAGGTTTCTTGCATCCCATGATTCTGCATTTGCCGGATTTGAAAAATATTATTGGATATTTTCCACTTTTATCTACAATTTGCTGGGGTTTACCATTTGGAAACGTCATTTTTGATACATCGAAAGTTCCTTTATAATTTATATTTGATAATATAATTAAACAATAATGAAATATTAATGTATATATATGATTTTTAGAAAGAGTTCATTAAATTATATATATAAACAAAAACCTATAATTATACAAATTAATAATGGAATTAAGAAATGATGCGTATATCAAATCGTCGGCCCGAGTGGTAGTGGTAAAACTAGGTTTGTGTGTAAATTACTGAAATCTAATTTATTTCAAACCAAATTCAACAAGATTTATTGGCATAAGGGTGCAGATGAAGAACATGGATTAATTCAGGATAATTTCTGTAAATTGAAAAACATGAAAATAGTAAAGGGTTTTGATAAAAACTGGTCAAGTCGTTTAAGGAAAGGTGATGTCATCATTATTGATGATTTGTATCAGGAAGCTAATAAAGAAAAGGATTTTAATAATTTATTCACAAAAATCAGTAGACATGTTGGTGTTACTGTGATCTTTATTACTCAAAATCTATTTCATCAGGGTAGCGCACATCGAACAAGGAATTTAAATGTTCAATATTTAGTTATTTTCAAGAATCATAGAAATGCAACAGTTATTGATTTTCTTGCTCGACAAGCATACCCTAATAATCGTAATTTTCTCATCAGTGCATTTCAAGATGCTATAAAATCACCACATGGATATTTCACACAACAATGCAATGACGATTTACGGGTAAAAACTGATATTTTCAATAAAGAAGGTGCCATGGTTTATAAACAAAGTTGAAAACATTAACATGTAAAAATGTTTATGAAATCCAGGCTTAAAAATGTCCGAAAACTTAGAAAAAGTATTAAAAAGAAAAACACAGTTCCACCAAAAACCAGTTATACACCATCTAAAAAACTAATAACCGAGAATTACCCTGCAATGAATCTAATTTCGAAAAACATTATTAAAATGAGTAAGAAAAAAGTTAAAATTGTAAAAAATCATAGGAGTTTCCCATATTTTAATGCATTGTTAAAGGGATCGAGTATGAAAAGAATGTCTATTTTACAATCATTTCCAAATTTTGTAGTCGATGATTTACTCAAAATTCTAATAAAAGTAGTCAGAGGTAAAATTAAAATTAGTAAATCTAAAAAACTAGTATTGAATAAACATCGTAAGCCTTTGTTATCGCTTGTAAATAATAGAAAATCATCAGCAAATGAGAAAAATCATATATAAACAACAAGGCGGTTTTATCGGAGTAATGTTACCATTATCATTATCATTATTATCACAATAAACGATGGGGCAATCATTACCTAATGTTAAATTAAAATTTAAATCATCTTGTTGTAATGGAGAAGATTTGGACGAACCCAGAAGACGAAGCAGGTTTCGGTGGAGTGGCAAAGTTAAAGTAAAGAGTCCCAAATTCGAAAAAGGAAACGCAAAAGTGGTTGTCAGATCAGCTTGCGTACAGTTTAAACAAATCGACGCGAAAACAGATTCTCATCAACTTCGATGGTTTTTCTGAATTCCGGTTTTGACGAATATGTAATTAACTTTTCAAATGAATTACGTAGTCACAAATTCATTCGCTTCTTAACGTTTTCAACGGATTTACCGTACAAGCTGTTATAATATAATTTAAATAAATCTTTATATATCTCTCTGACTGCATTTGCTCGCAAGTCAGTATTTTTAAATTCCAAGAAGCAAAACCGTTGAGACCATGTTTTAAAATATGATGCAGATCGTAACCTTTTAAATTATGAAACACTATTGGAAGCAACTTGTATATTCTACGCGCAAAATTACATTTTCGGCACGCTGCACTAAGATATTTACCTGTAAAGTGACAATGGTCTATTATTTTAGGCAATTATTTTGATCGTCTCAAAATAAATCATTATTCTGTACATTCTCAATACAAAGCCGCCCATGTTGAAAAATTTAAAAGGACATTGAGGGATAGATTGAAGAAATATTTCATGCATCAAGGTAATAAAATATGGATAAATGTATTACCGAAAATACTTGTTAGTTATAATAATTCATCACATCGAGGTCTGAATGGTTTGAGACCCGTAGATATCAGCTCGAAAACATTAGCTAAATTAGTACGGTCTAAAAAAGTTGTAAAAATTACAAAACCAAAATATAAAGTTGGTAATCACGTTAGAATTAGTAAAATATCTGCTTCACCTTTCATCAAAAATTTCGATAGTAATTGGAGTGATGAGGTATTTCAAATTATTAAAATTAATACTAAACAGAGTCCTGTAATGTATGTTCTTAAAGATAGTGATAACAATGTAATACAAGGGAAATTCTATGAACAGGAATTACAAATTATTTCCAAACCTACAGTGTTCAGAATTCAGAAAATATTGAAAACTAAAATGGTGGGTAAGGAAAAACAATACTATGTCAAATGGCATGGATATCAAAAACCCTCATGGATATCATCAAAAGACCTAGTAAAATGAGTTTCTATACAATTTTACCGAGCAATAGTTGCCCAATAATCTATCCGGAAAATCAAGCAAGTAAATTTATGGTTGATCTTCAAAATCCCATTTATTTACATGGAAATTGGGAAGTTGCTTTGCAAGACTTTACATTTGTGTACAATACGTTCCCATTTTATAGTAATTGTAAAATCGGTTACAAGAAGCGTGTTCCCAAAACATGTAGTGGTATTTTCTCAATCAATAACATTGATCGATATTGTCATATTCCGAATCAGATTTTAGATGAAAATAGTGGCATGTTTATCAAAGATGGATTGAATGTTAGTTGTGACTTTAGTCCATTTACAATAAAATTTGAAAGTATTGATGACGCCAAACGAATGGTTATGATAAGCTTAGCATTGTTGTTCCTGGTACTGAATACTTATTACGTTTCAAAACATTTGATGAGAACAGTGTAATGACCGAACACATCAAAATAACTGTATCATATATTAATGAGGGGGAAGATGCATTTACATTTACTAAAGATTTATATATTGAAACACTTGAAGAATTATATAAATACATTTCATTCAATTGTTTACATATATTTTAAACTATTGAATTTGTTGAAGATGGATTATGTAAATTCAGTCTGAATAATAACATTTGTGAAGTTACATTTGATAAAAATTTGGCTAATACATTGGGATTAGATAAGCAAACATATCGGGCAAGTGCTTTTGGTGTACGCAAACCAAAAATAATAAAAATTCATAGACAAATGTTCATATATACTAACATCATCGATCCTATAATTGTTGGTGATTCTTTGGTTCCTCTATTGAAATCTGTTTGGGTTGATAAACATGACCAGGATGAAGTTGTCAATATAAATATCGATAATCCCATGCACTTACCCGTATCATCAATATGTATAAACAATATAGAAATAAATATTCGTGATGATAGCGGTAAATTTATTGAATTTAGTAAAGATACAAAAATTCATTTGACATTACATTTTCGTAAATTAGATGGCTAATAACGATATTATTAGTATGTATAGTGGTCACCAAAGTGGTGGCGAATTACCATATTTTATTGGTAAACAGTATGGATCAGGATGGTTGAGAACAATTAGTAGATTTGCACTTCCTATTCTTAAACGCCTTGGTAGTTTTGGTATGAAAACGGCTAAAGATGTGATAATGAATGAGCAGAAAATATTACCATCTCTGAAATCAAATGCATTATCCGAGTTAGGGAAAGTTCTACCTAGTGTTGCAGGTATGTTTCAAAAACAAGAACCAGCACCGGCACCGGCTCAAAAACGTAAAAGACATCATAAACATAAACAAACGAATGAAATGACATGGAACTATATTTCAAAAATGATTTGTGGTAAATCTGAATTGTGCTTATTTGATAGACCATCTCCCCAAGCAGTACTTAAAATGGGAGCCTTTGAAGAAGTATTTCCGATGAATTCTATTATGGATACTAGAACTAATATTGAAATTTATATTAACGGTTCCCAAACTGAATATTTAGATTTGAATGATACATTGTTAACTGTTCAGATCAAAGTTGTAGATAAAGATAGAAAACCATTGGGTGAACCTAGTGATGAAATACCAAATAATTTCTTGTTTCATACACTTTTTAAAGATGCAGTTCTCAGATTTAATAATATCATGATTGAGGGTGGTAACAAAACATATATTCTCAAAGCTCTAATAGAAACTATTATAAATTACAATAGCGATACTAAAAATACATGTTTAACTCCTATGCGTTATGGTAGTGATGACTATAGGAAAAAGCGGATTAAGGGATCGAAATTATTTACCATGTGCCCATCATTACAACTCGATTTCATGGATCAACCGAAATATTTACTCCCAGGTGTTAATGTACACATTATATTGAAAAGATCAGAGTCGGCATTATCACTAACAAGTGCCACCACAACACCAATTCTTCAATTAGTTGATGCAAAATTATTAGTGAGAAGAGTTCGTGTTGAGCCTTCTGTATTAGCCGGTCATCAACTGGGGCTTAATTCTAAGCATGCAATATATACAATGAAAACAAAGAAAATTTGCTATTGCTAAAGGTGCAGCTTCTTTCTATAAGGAACAAATATTTGGAGATAGAAGAAATCCCAACTTTATATTGGTAACATTTCAAAGTGAATCTCAATATAATGGATCATACTTAACACCGAGCTGAATTTTCAAAAATGTTGGAGTAACATCGCTAACTTTATCGAAAAATAGTGATTATAGAGAAACATATACTCAAGATTTCGATAATGACAATTATTGTGCTACATATATGCAGAGTATAGTGAGAAATATGAGTTATTTGAATCAAAACCTTAATTGTGGTATAACTCTTGATGATTTTAAAAGCAAATATCCATTCTTCACATTTGTTTTGGCACCCGATTTTGATTTAAATCAGTCAATTACCTCAAAATTGAAATTTACGATTAGATATAAAGTTTCCTAAAGCTACAACTGAACCGGCGCATGTTGTAATATATGGAGTATTTGAAAATAAGATTCAAATAACTGCAAACAGAACCGTACTAGATTGAACGAACATTGTTGGTTTGAATGGTATAAATGTATAGATAATTTATAACAATTTGTCATGGAGTAAGTTTTTAAATGTATTATTAATATTATTGATGTAGTTCTGTTCAGGTCTATCGAATTGGAAAACAAATACTAGGACATGAATTTTTAGGGGTTTTTCCTCTTGATAAAATTCCATATTTACGTAATAATCAAGCCATAATCGTCAATGCTCAATCGTGTCAGCTCGGTGGAGAACATTGGTTAGCAATATATATGAAACCTAGCAAGATATTTGTATTTGATCCTATTGGTTTCTATTATTCTGCTTTAATGGTTTCGAAACAGCAAACAATGGGTAAACCTATTGTGTATAATAAAACTATGTATCAAAAATTATGGACCTTAACATGTGGTCAACATTGTTTAGCATGGTTATTATCCAAGCGATTTGATGTATAATAAATGTATTAATGTTTGTTTTATGTTTTATTGTTATGTTTTATTATTATTATTATTATTATTATTATTATAATTATTATTATTATTATGTGTTTAATTAATATTTAATTAATGCTGACAAAGCCAGTGCATGATAAGTGCGTGATTAGTAACAAGGAACGCATGCATACACACTGAAGACTGTATGTAATTTACAAAGAAATCACATACATACTTTATTTTGTATGTGATTAACAAAGAAAACATGCTTACACAATATAGACTGCATGGGTAAAAATCTCTCACCTATGTGTGTGTATTGCTTAAATGTGATTGGGTAAATCCTGAAAATATTATTCTCTTTATAAACATATGCAAATTCAAAATCTGTCACAATTAATTCAAAAATTTCAATATGGCAGGACAAAATAATATTTTAAGAAGTCTTCTAACTTCATCCATGGGTAATTTTTATTTTTTATTTATTATTTATTACTATTATTCTTTTAGTAAATTTCGACTGGTTCGATGTAACCGAAAATGAGGATCTTTTGGATTTGGATGACGTTTTTGGTAAAATTTTATTTGTTTGTTAAATGACTTTATTAATATTCCTTTAGATAGTAATAATAATAATAATGTTGAAAGAATTATTATTGAAGATACTCCCACGTCAATTAATGAAGATGTTTATGAGGTTATATCTATCGGTAAGTTTAATATTTATTTATTTTCAAAATATAAAAAACATTTCAGATGATGATGATATGATTCCGGCAACTTACCCAATAATTATTTTGGATGATATAGTGGATAATGCCCCCACTTCTATTGATGATGACGATTCATCTGATTATAATATTGATGCAGATTTATGTTAGTAATTTATTTATTTTTAAACTTTATTTAAATATATTAATTAATTATATTTTTAAAAATTTAACGAATTTAAATATAATTGTAATGAAGTTATGAATGAAGTTCTTTTTTATTATAATAATACTTATTTGATGTGATAATAATAATCTGCAGTGACCATGCAGCTATATTTTGAAAAAATAATATTCATTTTATATGATAATAATACTTATTTTATATGATAATAATAATATTTTATGTGATAATAATAATATTTTATATGATAATAATAGTCTGCAGAGGAAATATTTTGAAAATGATATTCAGTTTATATGATAATAATATTTATTTCATATGATAATAATAATAGTTTACCGAAAGCAAGCAGCTATTCACCCTATAATTTGAAACATTTATTATTATACAGGTCTTTATGTTATAAAATTGCATAATAATGAATGATTCGCGAATGTTGCAATAATTATGCAAAACAAGTGCAAAGCCATGTCTATAACATAAAGACTTGTATAATAATGAAAGATAATTTTATGAAATCTTGTAAAATAATTATATTTTAATTTTTATACAAGATATTTAATTTATAATTATTTTATCAGGTAAATTTTACCCAAAATATTGCATGATCTCAAAGAATCATGGTGAAATATGTCACCAAGAAATGAAACAATACTATGTCCATAGATTTAATTGCATCAGGTTTTTTATTTGCCCTGTATGCAAAACATCCCAGCCCATAAAATACAAAGCTTTTTATAACATTCACAAAGACCATTTTTGATTCATTTAAAATAAATAAAAAGGAGCTGTTTCGTAAAAGTAATAAAAATAATGTAAATATTATGAATATTAAAAATAATAATAATAATATACGACCAACAAAAATAACTGAAAATAAAGGACCTGCTGAACATAGGACATCTAAAATACCAAATAAAATTCGAAGTCATCGAAATCAGTGATGACGAATCAATTAATAATGTAGAGATTATAAATAATGTAGATATTGATATTATTAATAATGCAGATATTATAAATAATGCAGATATTGTAAATAATGTAGATATTATAAATAATGTAGATATTATAAATAATCAAGATATTATAAATAATGTAGATATTGTAAATAATACTATTAATCAAGTTGGTGGTTCATTAGAACCTATAATACAAATTAATTTAAACGGCGCAATTAAAACAAAATTAATTTGATACATCAGAGGCGCGACTGATAAAAATAATGTTAACTGAGAGAATCAGTTCTAAATTAATTAATGAGATTGGAAAGATGGGGAGTGATGTTAAAATTCATTTTGCTGTTTTAATACAGTTTGAAAAAGATGGGGAAATCCGCGATAATTATTTTTCAAACAACGCAGAAAAATTTTCAGATAGTTTTTTATCTGAAGGAGTTAATAAACTCAATGAAAAAATAGAAAAGTTCACCCATTTATGCAGTGGATGGAGAGTAATCAATATTTTAGCAATAGATTTTATACTTACCAAATTTTCCCCAATTAGTCGTTTATCAGGTCATCGATATATTCAGACTTTTTCTGCTATTACATCTAAAAAAGCTATTATAAATGTTAAAAATACCGACGATAAATGCTTCCTTTATAGTATTCTGGCAATTCTTAAAAAAGATTTAATTTTAGAAAATCGGACTAGATCTGCAAAATACACCGAGTTTTTAAACGATTTACTATATGACGAAATTACGGATTGTCCAATGAAATTAATAAATATCCCCAAATTTGAAAAGAAAAATGCCAGTTTAAATTTAGCAATAAACGTCCTTTCTTATACTCCAACTGTGATAATTGACGAGGTTCCTGATAGTTATGTCTTCCATCACCCTCATTTAAGTATAATTCATCGTTCAAAGGTCACTGATGGAACACCTATTTATTTGCTTTTATTAGAGAAAAGTAATAGGAACCACTACACTGAGGTGAGTGATCTCAATAAATTAATGAATAGTCAACAGAACCCCGATTGTCCAGTTCAAATTAGATGCAAATGTTGCCCACACTGCCTAAATGGTTTCAGGCTGGATAACGCCTTTAATAAACATGTAGCTCTATGCAATAAAAATCAGAAGGGTACAACCCTTTACACATTACCATATAACAAAAATATAAAATTTGAAAATTATTCTAAAACCATCACCCCTCCTTATGTAATTTATGCCGATTTCGAATCAGTTTTACCACCTGATGTTAGACATCACCAAATTCATTTGCCTAGTTCAGCAGGCTTTTTACTATTAAATAACTATACAAAAACACAGCAATATTTTGAATTTTATGGACCTGACTGCATTTCTTTATTTCTTAAAAAAGTAGAGGATATTGCTGTCACAATTGTCCTACCTTATTATGATGTTGAAAGGAAAAAGTTGATAAATTTTATGTCTTTCGCTGAACAACGAGAATTTAAATCATTTCGAACTTGCTATTTTTGCAAGAAACCGATTGTAAATCCTGCTAAAGACCATCGTCACTTTACAGGTAAATATCTTGGTGCAGCGTGCCGAAAATGTAATTTTGCACGTAGAATATAAAAGTTGCTTCCGATAGTGTTTCATAATTTAAAAGGTTACGATCTGCATCATATTTTAAAATATGGTCTCAACGGTTTTCCTTCTTGGAATTTAGACATTATCACTACCTCGACTGAAAAATTTATTTCTTTAATTGTACATATAAAAAATATGGCTGTTAGATTTATAGATAGTATGCAATTTGTAAATTGCTCTTTATCTAAGGCTGTAAAAACACTTACTACGCTACTTCTTACTACCTCTGCCTTTCCTGGTTCAATTATAGATTTTAAAGGTATATTTACTTATGATTATGCTATGTTGCTTCTTCAGACGACACCGAATTGTTGTATATAGACATAAATAATTTGTACGGTTGGGCTCTTAGCCAATCTTTGCCGTATGCTGATTTTGTTTGGGTGTATGATGGTTTGGATGATGTATTGCATGAGTGTATGAATGTTGCGGATATTGAAATCCTTCCATATGGATATAATATGGAAGTTGATATTGATATCCCTGAAAACTTCCATGATTTTTTAAATGACTTTCCGATTGGACCGGAAAAGATGTGCCCACCAAATTCAAAAGTTGAGAAGCTAATGCTCACGCATTATCCAAAGAAGAATCATGTTCTTCATTGGAGGCTTCTCAGGCTTTATCTTTCGCTTGGGGCTAACGTTATGAATGCACATAGATGTATAAAATTTACACAGAAACCTATTTTTAAAAATTATATAAATAAAAATACTGACTTGCGAGCAAATGCAGTCGGCGAGATATATAAAGATTTATTTAAATTATATTATAACAGCTTGTACGGTAAATCCGTTGAAAACGTTAAGAAGCGAATGAATTTGCGATTATGTAATTCATTTGAAAAGTTAATTACATATTCGTCAAAACCGGCATTCAGTAAAACTATCGAAGTTGATGAGAATCTGTTTGCCGCGCATCTTAATAAGGATTCAATATGTTTGGATAGACCTAGTTACATCGGACAATCAGTACTAGATCTATCCAAACTACGGATGTATCAGTTGCAGTATATAGAGCTGCAAGAGTAAAGAACTATTTATAATTGTGATATAAATTTAATTGCCGGTGATACGGATAGCTTCTTTTTGGATATAAAAAATTTAAAATTAGATATTTTATTAAAAGCGATGATTTCGGATGACCTTTTAGATACATCTAATTATGACCACTCTCATCCTTTATATTCAAGACGACTAGCATCCGTTATATGAGGGCTAAGGCCATAAAATTAGCAGGTACAAATATAAATCATCAATCATATTTAAATTGTTACAATAATAACGAGATTATATCTGTACCTCAGACTAGAATAAGGTCCCGGAATCATCAGCTTTTCACTTTTAAAAATAGTAAAATAGCGTTAAACAACTACGATGATAAGAGAGCATGGGTTGATAAAAATGTTAGTTTTGCATATGGACACTATAGAGGGCTTGATGCAATTAATAGTGGCCATAGTATTACAAGAACACAACAATTTCAAGATATATTCAACGAAATTCTGGATCCTGAATGATCATCAATTTATCAGACGAACAAATTTTTGTATATTATATATTTTTGTATATTTTGAATTTTGTATATTATGGAAAAAATAAAATTATAAATTTACTTATTTTATTATGTTTTTGATTATTATTAGTTGATTTTTATATAAAGGGTTATAAAACAAGTTCACAATAGTTAAATTTCGATTTTATCTGCATTATCAATGTAGGATTAAATAACATCTCGATATTTGCCAAACCTGAAATCCATACACATCCGTAATACATTTTATTAAGAAATAATATGCAACTAGATAATTTCATTATTGGCTTATTGATTTATTTATTTTTTGGTAGTAATAAATAATCATAGGTTTCTGTCAATAGACTATCGATTATTAAAAAGGTCTGATTCCATTTAATTCTGAATTCTGCTATCTTAATTTAGAAGATTAATATAATAATAATAATTATTTTAATAAATAAAAACTTGTAACAATAATAATAATAATAATAATAATAATAATAATAATAATAACAATAATAATAAAAATTTAAAAAATTATGTTAATAGTTAAAACATTACTTATAAAAATAAGTAATAGAATAAAAAAAAATTTAAATTTAAAAATATTATTAATTAAAACACTACTTATATGCGTTGCCCGATATCGGAGGTATGTGGAATGGGCTTTGAATAAAGCTCTTCGACAATATAACTATAGTAGAATTATTTCTTTATAACAAAACTTTTTGTTGTATATGTCTTGGTTTTTTATTATATATTAATAATAATAATAATAATAATAATAATAATAATAATAATAATAATAATAATAATAATAATAATAATAATAATAATAATAATAATAATAATAATAATAAAATAAGTAATAATAATAATAAAATAAGTAATAGTTAAAACATTACTTATAAAAATAAGTAATAGAATAAAAATTTAAAAATATTAATAATTAAAACACTACTTATAAGCAGTAATTTTAAGTAGTAATTTTAAATTTTAAAAATTTTAAAAATAATATGACCTTGATAAATTTTGAATGACCTTGAGAAATGTTGAATGACCTTGAATTTTTTAAATGAGTCATGGTATTTGTTTCAATGACCTTGAGAAATGTTGAATGACCTTGAATTTTTTTAATGAGTCATGGTATTTGTTTCAATGACCTTGAGAAATTATTATGACTCGTCGAATGACCTTGAATGAGTCATTGTCTTTGTTTCAATGACCTTGAATGAGTCATTGTCTTTGTCTTAAATTTTTTTGTACTTTTAGACTTAGAAAAAATGATTTACCCCCCGGGGGTTGATCTAGCGGTGACACGATCTAGCGGTGACACATCCCACTACTAAATCCATTGGTTGAATTTGTTACGAAATTATTTTGATTTGTTGATTATAAATTGATCCTAACATATTTTAGTTAAATTTATTCAATTTTTATGTTCATTTATAAATTTTATTTCATACCTATCCTTCGGACAAAGCGCCAATCAGATCCCGAAGGAACTAACTTCGGCCAGTGATGACAACAAGCTAGGAAAATTACAGCAAATTAGGTCAAAAAGGAAATACTATGTCTGAATTGTTATGAAAAAAATTAAATTACTAAATCTTGACTTTGTCTAAATTATTATGCTATCGAAAATTAAAATAAAACGAAATAAATTATGTAGATAAATGAAATTATCATGTCTTAAATTAACCTGAATTATTATGAATAAAAAGAAAAAATATATTGAAATAAAATAGGTTAAAAGTTAATCACAATTAACACAAAATTAAATACCTATTTGAACTCATTTAATAGAAATAAATAAAAGAGAAATGCTCCTTAAAAACGTTTTTTAAGAGATAATGATCCACTGCATCATCATCTGAGGAGTTCATAAATTATTGACCAGAATCCACAAAAAAGGAGAGATTTGTTCATTTAAATTTCCAACAAAAATGGAAAACTTATAGTTTGGGAAAATCCAAGAAATTTTCTGAAATGAAAAAAAAGCAATAAACACCTAAAAATGAATTAAATAAAAATAATTAAATTTGTTTTGATCGTTTTTGATTATTGTTTTCTTTCGTTTCGAGTTAAATTCGGAGATCGAATAAGTAGTTAAACTCATTAGACGTAAGACGTATAAAAAGGATAATGGTAATTATAATGATAATAATAATAATAATAATAATAATAATAATAATAATAATAATAATAATAATAATAATAATAATAATAATAATAATAATATTAATAATATTAATAATATTAATATTATTAATAATAATGTGGGATTATGGTCTTTGACAACCTTGACCCCAGATGAAAGTTAACTTTCTTATTCCCAGTGGTTACCCGTTGCTAGGCAACGTTGGTAATGTAACCATGGGTTTTGAGGTCGCCAAAGGTGAGCGCCACGAGGGGGAACTGCTCTGGCCCGACCTCAAACTGGGTCCAACGCACTACCGTTAGAAGGTCTATGTGCGATTCGTCATTTTTGTCCCCTCCCGATGATAGGTAATTGTAACCGTGATTACGCTTTGCTGACTGAGTGACTTCATTGAGTAACTATATAATTTCAAATCGTTAACACCCAGAAACCTTTATTATTCAAATGCGACATGCACAAATTTTTACTCAATAGATAAAAAACATTTAACACAAAATTCATGTCTTTGAGTCTTTTATTCGAACGGCTCGTCTTTTGGCCCGCTCAGTTCTACCCGGACGGTGTTTAGTTGGCTTATCTGCAGACTTCGTATTGGAATTAGCGTCGCGATAAGCTAATTGGGCCGGGGCAAAAACCAGGGGGTAGGTCACTGCTGCTCCTTCTTGACATGCAGACAGCGCCACCTCTAGGCCCTTGATTTGTGTCTTCAAGTTTTGGTTGAGCTGTCTCTCATCAGCCCAACCCTTTTGCATGGATGTTAGTTTCTGTAACAGGTGCTTGGCCTTGTTCGGTTCCATCCAAGTGCTTTTTGTTAGTTGAACCTCGGCCGTCAGTTGCAAGATTTGTCGGTGGAGGTCTTTGATGGTCAGCTGGGCCTTGGCCAATTCGTGCTGTAAGATATTGTGAGAGTTCATTTCTACAATAAAGGAAAATTAATTTCGCCAGTAAAAAGGAGGTGCTTAGATTTATAACGGGACTTATGTCTTATTGCGTCAGATTATAATTAAGACTGTTCGTTTTTTTTGTTAAGTCATTTATTCATAACACTACCATAAGAAATAAGTTAACTAAATATTTATTTGAATGCACATATGAAATAATCATAGTAACAGGCCTAATTGTTCACTGATGCCGATCGTAGTTGGCTCGTGAAGGCCCTCGAGCATATGGGTGCTCGCGATGGACTTTCGGCTCTTCGTTCGTACGCCCTCCTCTTCCGGTCCATAATTTGCGCGGGACTACTACATTGATGGCGTCCATCGGCCGATTTACTCTGGGGTCGTCCAAATTGAACGACGTGTTGTACGGCAGGGCGTACCCGTCCGTACTCGGGATCAATGCGGCCGCAATATCTCGTTTGATCTCATCCAAGTGCTGTTGCGCTTTTTGGATCTGCCACGCCGTTTGTTTTTGGTGTTCCTCCAATCGGGCGAGGAGGTGCTCCGCCTGGCCTCTTATTTCCCGCGCCGGATTTCAGCCGGGCTCCCGTTTAATCGCCACATAAGACAGGTCCAAGTCCTCTCCAGTTCCTTGATCCTCACCGGTGAGATTGAAAATCCCGCGTCCCACATCGCCTGCCAGCACCGTGCAGCGAAATGTGCCGGAAAGCGAAGTGTGACCCGGGACGCGTCAATCCATGAGTCCTCTGGAACAATAAACAAAATATTATATGACTTAACATCCATATCCAGGCCTAAGTAATAGGACTGACGGTCTAATGTGGGTCATGTGAGTAGAGTCGACTCACTAGCTTTATGGGTTGCGTATTCTTATTCAAAGGGAGAAAAGATTGGTATGGTAGAATATACCTGTTTGGGTTAGGGACATTTGTTTCCTATTCTAATGCGTCACTTCCTTAATGGAAGTAGGAAAAAAAACGAATATGGGCTGAAACCTATAAACAACTCATTTGGATCATCTTACGGTTGAGATCTTACATTTTAACTAATTTGACGCTTGGAATTTTCTCGTCGCGATTTCTCGGGATGTTTCTAATTTTTTAACAAAATCGACTCTAGTAAATCTCAAAACGTACAGTGCGATTAACCAACGGAGTATTTTCAAATTTAATCTAGCGTTTAGTTAATCCTTCTGAAACAATGTAACCGCAGTATCTAAAATCTATTCAAATTCGGTTTAGTCGTCGTGTAATTCCGTTGGACAAACACCGGATTATGGTCGAAATTAAGCTTAAAAATTTGTCTACTCGTTTTACTGGGTTAAAAACGTAAAACATTATCTAAAACAATAAAAAATTCATTTGGTCATTTTATAGTTCTCTTGGGAAAACGGAAAACTATTGCCAAAACTACTCTCTAACTTCGCTTGTTCACTCTCAACAAAAAAAACGCAGGGAAAAATATTGTCTAAAATATACTCAAAATCTTTTCGTTTAATGTTAGTTATTACCTAAAGATATATTTATGAGCTATTTATTCGCGTTACAATTCTCTGGAGAAAATACGGGTAAAAACTTATTCAAAGTACCATAAAAATTACCATAAAAAAAAATTAAATGTTAAACAAAAATGTATTTGTACGTCAGTCATTCGCGTTACGGTTTACTTTGGGACAACTCCGATCAAACATTACTGGAAAAATACGATTGAGATCTCATGGATTCACAGTCAAATATTATTTACTAATATATTCATCAGATAATAATTAACTTTATCATGCTCTGTGTAAAATTACAGGTAATACATGATTCAAAATTCATTTTCTCAAGGTTAAATTTTAATTAAAATATATTCGTAAATTGATTATTTCATTCTACGGCTCTATCGGGAAAATTACTGATAAGGTAAGCTTTAAAATATAATTAAATGTATTTACTCAAGGTTAAATGTTATTCACGATAGATTTATAAATTAATTATGCATCCTCAAAGAAAAATAAAGATATTTGATTAACCAAAGTCATTTATACTTTCATTGATCGGTAATTTAGATCAATGTCTTAACTTTATCACCACAAGACGAAACAATCTGATCATTAATCAGCCCAAGTTCGAGTTGATTCCTCATTCGATTCTATTAATTTTATAGTAGTAGATTTTATCATTTCCCAACTTATATCCTTTGGGGATAAGTATTTCCCATTCCTGAATCATTTATATTTAAGGTTTCCAATCCTAATTTAGTTTCTAATCATTTCATAGCATTGGGATTTACCCATTTTCAATTATCTATTAAGGAAAAACCGTGTAAGCCTGCTAAAGCAATGTACTACGTAATTACATTTATTTTCAACCAAAATCTTACGATACATAAGTTTAATATAGGTAATCCGCATGGATGAGGTGCATTTCGATTGTCAGCACTTAGACACCTGCTTATGAGTGGTGCGTAGTTCGTGAGTACGACATAATGGCATGGGTCAATTCACCGCTTATCTGGTGCTGGACGGGCGGAGTTTGGGTCTTCGAGCAAATATAAATTGGTGGTCGACAACTACTTCACAACTCCACGTCATGGTCGATTTTATCGTCATTGCTATGTAATTTTCGAGGAATATTGGAGTGGTTCTGGTGGTTTGTAGCGTCTAACTCAGACTCAAGAAAATGTTAAAAACGCCTACAAATAATATTAATTTTACCTTCTGCTATGCGCAACTTCTCTGAGCTTGGTCGGATTCTCCGCACTGCATCGTCGGATGTGCTGGGGCTTCGCGAGCTGGTGGTTCCACTCGTGGAAATTTTGCATTTAGTCGCTCTTGACATTTTGGCTTTCAGATTTTTTGATCGGCGTATCCTAATTTCAGTAGTTATATTAGGATGGGTGTGCACCTACGTTATTGGCACACTGAATTTTCCATGAGACACACCTACTTATTACGTCGCGGTGTGTCGATATGGCTAGTTAGTAAGCACTTGCGAAATTTCCTTTAGCGAGGTTTATCGATCGACCTTTTCTAGAAATGTCAGACAGAGAGCGTGGTGTATACTTGTCTACATTTCCCTATTCGCATCATTTTATTTATTCGATAAGTGAGATTTTGGTTAAATTCTGGTTTAAATTTTATTTCATTCGTATTATCATTTGGGCTAAATTTCAGGTGGTCAATTGTCCTAGTTGGATCGTACTATCTTATCGCCTGGGCTTACAGGATATTCGAGTTGCCAGGACAGCTTCCCCGTGTTATTTATATTGGTCATGAGCCTCATTAGCTGATTGTTTGGGAACATCGAATGGATCTACAATGAGTGGTAAGCATAATCGTTCTGGAATTTTTCTTATTGCCGATTTATTCTAGTTAGATACTCTCTGTCGAAGTTATTATCCTCTAAATCAATGGGATCATAATTAATTCGTGTTATCATTTTCGGCGTTCGTTCAAAGGTCCATAAAGAGGTAATATTTATTAATATTTTCTATTGGTGAGTTAATCTAAGTTGTTCAGCTAAGACGATTATCCATGCAACCCACGGAACTCCTCTGCACTTAGTCATTATTTTCCTCAACACTGCTCAATCCAATCGTGGTTGCCTTCGCATTGCAATTTCATCATTCTAAGTGGAGAGTTTATACTAATACATTGGTTATTCCGCTTTGTACTAATTATTTTGGTTACTTTTGTGATTACGCCATTTCATCACTGTACCGTGTTTTATTGGATTTATTTTGTGTTACTTTGAAATTCATTTATTTCGGTTTAGTTTTAATTTTTAAATTTATAATTACGAATTATGTCGTCTAATCTTGTCGGGCTATTTACCTATTTCGGTTGATTCATACCTAATGTTATTTTCAAACAACGTCCTTCATTAAACTTCTAGAACTATTAAGGATAATTTTCCTTCAGAAATTAAAAAAATGTCATGATGTTTGTAATTTCCTATTAATTTAATTCATAATTCTCAATTTAACAACATTAGGTCAATAGATTTCAGCTATACAACAATATTTGACATATATTTGCCTGTTAATTAATTAATAATTTAGAATACAGAAACACTCTTCGATTGAACAAAAATCTTTTGGATTAATAAAACTCCGTGTCAGAAAACGAAGTGGAAAATACATTAAACAAAAAAAAAATAATAATAATAAAAAAAATTTGATTGTTATTACTATTCATTAATTTGGGGTGGACGGCTTATCTTTCGTGGGTCTTTATGCAGATTTTACACCTCAGCCTTTTAATTAGGATTTAACTTTTTAACTATTCGTTGACGTTAGACACTTTACTAATCAATAGAGTTTCAATTTTCGTTTAAGATCATAGCAACAATTTAATGACATCGTTTTTTCCCGTATCCTTTCCCAAATTGATCCTAGGATAGGTTTATATTGATATTAATAGTTTAAGAGTGCCCACTGGACTACTCGGTATGGTGATTTTGAGCCGTGAGTTGTAAATAATATTTAGGTCGAGTTTATAGGAAATGAGTGCCGACGAAACAGCCAAAAGAATATTCCACCTTCACCCTTTTCCCCTATACGGAATAGTATTGACGTTTCAGCTCCTGCGTTCATCACGCCGGAGCCTTCACGGGCACGAAATCATTGGCGATAATACACGCACTTACACGATTTACGATAGTGTGTTCGATTTTAATAACTTGCAGTATGTATCGGCTGTGGGCAGGAAAATTTTTAAAGAAGCATTGACGGAAGAATTGTGTGTTCTTTATTTAAATCTATATTTGCATTATAATACAGCATAATGGTTCATAAATCTCGTACACATCATATCATAACATTCCTCTTCCCTACGCCGAAATCCAAGCAGAGCTCATTCGAGGTTGTGAGGATACAACGTGGAGAGAGTACATCGAACAATCTCTCACTCACATCAATTTAGAGATCTTCACTAGTAACTGGTTAGACGATGATTCAAAACTGCTTTCAAGTTTTGAAAAAACTGATTCTGGTTAAAAACCGATTAAAATTGTGTAAAAATGAATCGGTATATATACCTATTGTACGACCCTAACCTTGCGTGTTCTTTTTGATTCAGTAAAACAAAATTTGACTTTGTGATTTTCTAGTATATTCTATTCTTTATTTTTATTATTTTAAAATTTTATTTGACAATTTTTCTTTTGAATTTTTTAATTGAATTATTTCTAATTCAAATTATTTCATTTTTATTTCATTTTCATGAAATTTCGCATTTTTTGATAAATTGTCAAATTTCGGTCAAATTTTTGGGTTTTCGTGTTATGTTTATATTTATTTTGTGTGGATCTTGTTGCACTTTTTTATTATTTTAATTTATTTTTGTGTTTGTAATTTTATATTTAATTGTTCTCTTTCTCGCATTTTGGTAGGGTTAATTGGTGTTTTAATAGGTTTGAGTTTAAATCTGCATGTTATATTTGCATGTGTGTTACCGATTCATTTAAACATTTACAAGGCCGTTTGTATTCTGGCCCAACAATAATAATAATAATAATAATAACAATGATAATGGTAGTAATAAGAATAATAATAATAGTAATGGTAGTAACAATTGATAAGAATAATACATATAATAGTAACGATGATAACACTAGTACATACTAGTTATAATAGGTATAAGGATAAGAGAGATACTATGAGGATATTTAACATAACGAAGGGTGCACAGGCCATAGTAAAGTCATTAATACAAACAGCGACAAGGAGGACTATAGGAATGGATATAAGGATAAATGATAGCACAGTATAGATTAACATTCGAATGAGATAAGAGAAGAATGGGACCTACAAATCAAACACAGGCCTTCTATCGATTTAGCTCGTTGGACCCATGGATCGTTCGGTTAATTATAGCATTAGTAATAACGCTTACGTTTTGCGGACGATCCACCTACTCGAACACAGTTCCAACGTTGCTTAGCAACGGATGCAGAGTAGTAAGCGAAAAATATTTGTATGGGGTTGTCTGGGTAATAACCATATAGTCGCGAAAATCTCAACACCCAAAAACTCACCAAGTTCTTTTATTGTACTCGTTTTTTTGCGATGTTACTGCGCTTTTTAACATTTTTTCTGTTATACACTGTGTTTGGCCAAAATTTTATTAAAATTTCCTGCTTTTGATCATTTGATATTTATTTTAAATTTATTTGTGACCACTTTTGTTCTTATTTTAGCAAGTGTTTATATCATATTTTAAATTCACTTCTTCAACTTGTTTTATTATTATCTATTATTGCTGCGGAAGAACAATAATACAGATACATATTCAAAATCTAAGTTGGTCCAACACAATATTATCTTATAAAATATTATTCTATAACATAAGAAATTTATACAGAATTTGAATTTGTGGTGTTTTTACTAAGTTAGATTACTATTTTTTTTAAACTGGATATTATTTTGAACATTTTAACCTTGAAATTTTACTCAAGTTATTTATAACTTAATATTTTTGTTTTCTCAACATCAAAAAGATGAGTAGTTCCATTACGAATATTGATAATACTGAGATAAGTAATTTGGATGCAATGTCTCATGATTCAATTATTCTTCAAAAGGATGTTAATATCTTAAATCATTTTGAAAATATACAATTAAATAATTTTATTTCTCAGAATAGTCAAGAATACAATAATATGTCATTCGAAAGACAGAATTTCTTGAATTCTAAAAATTTTGACATATCAAATGACTATAATGTTAATCAAAGAGGTAATAAATTATTTTTTCACCTGTTTTCTCGATTTTATTACATCAATGTAATTAGTTAATTTATATGATAGTTTTATAAACTAATAATATTTAATACATTAATTAATATAGTAAATTAATTTATATCCTGTTACAAAGGTTTGGCCTTATTAGAAATTTGATATTAATTTTTTAAAAATATTATAAAAAATTAATGTTTTCTTTTAATTTATTAATAGGAACATTGATAATGCAAATATCGAATTTTCAATACGAATGCACCATATGTTACGTCACTCTCCAACCGGGTCATCCCATTTGGACTTGTAGTAATTGCTTCCATATTTTTCACATCAGTTGTATTAAAAAATGGCACAGTACCTGTGTCAGTTCAGATAATAACAAATGGCGATGTCCAACTTGCCAAAATGAATATTGTCTGGAAATCGATGAGATAACTTATTATTGCTTTTGCGGTAAAATAAAAAATCCCGAATTCAAGCCTGGAAATTTACTGCACAGTTGTGGAGGGGTTTGCAGTAAAACAAATAGAACAGATCTTCGTTGTCCGCATTTTTGCTCAATTCAGTGTCATCCAGGCCCATGTCCTCCGTGTGAGGCGTCTTTAGCTAGCAAATGCTTCTGTTTGAAAACCTCATTAACTGTAAAATGTAATACCAGTGAAAACAGTTTACGATGTGGTAAAAAATGCGAAAAACTGCTGAATTGCTTGAAGCACAACTGTCAAATGTTATGCCACCCGGGTACGTGTAACGACTGTATTGAATCGATTGTTCAGTGTTGTTATTGCCGAAAAGAAACCCGATCGGTAATTTGCGGTTCTTTAGAAGCCACCGAATCCAGTTTTACGTGCAATACGGTTTGTAATAAACTCAAAGATTGCGGGAATCATAAGTGTGAAGAGAAATGCCATATCGAGCCGTGTGATTCCTGCATCTATCTACCGAGTAACGTTAAATATTGCCCATGCGGTAAAACAAAACTTGCCGATTTATTACCTGACTTACATTCCTGTGCGGGGGGCCGGCAAAGTTGTTTCGATGAAATTCCAACTTGCAACAAAATATGCGCTAAAACCTATTCGACTTGTGAGCACGCGTGTCCCGATTCCTGTCACCAGGGAAACTGTAAACCATGCAGTCTTGTATCGACGAATATTAAATGTTGTTGCCGAAAAACGATCCAAAATTTAAAATGCTCCGAAGTTATTCGGCTGAAAGAACTGGGAAAAGTTGTCCAGTGTAAAAATCGTTGTAAAACCAAAAAGAATTGCGGCATTCACCGCTGTAACGAGTTCTGTTGCGATAAATCGGTTCATTTGTGTGAAAAAGTCTGTGGGAAACCGCTTTCCTGTCAATTGCATTCCTGTGGCAAAACCTGCCATCGAGGGGCCTGTCCAACTTGTAGCAATGTAAGCTTTGAAGAACTGTTTTGCGCCTGTGGATTGGAGGTTATTCTACCGCCTATTGCATGTGGTCAAAGCCCACCGGCATGCAGCGGTGTTTGTTCTCGGGAACATTTGTGTTCTCATGATGTACGGCACAATTGTCACAGTGAATTGGAATGCACGCAATGTACAGTTCTCACCAGTAAATACTGTCCGGGAATGCACATGGTTTTCTATAATGTTCCGTGTTTTCGACCGGTCGTCACGTGTGGTTTCCCGTGCAATAAACCGCTTCCGAATTGTCAGCATTTCTGTATCAAAAATTGCCATTTTGGTAATTGTACAGATGAATTATTCCAGTGCTCACAATTGTGTACAAAGCCAAGATCTCAATGCCAGCATCCGTGTAGTTCTCTATGTCATATCGGTGACTGTCAAACGGTTTTCAAACTTTGTTCGGTAAAAATCGAAATAAAATGTGTTTGCAATCATAAATCGATATCTTTGGTTTGTCACAAGCTAGAAGACACTAGAAAATTACTCGAATCAAATAGTGAACCGTTATCCACTAATGGCACTTTTGTTTTATCTGGTAGCACAATTGTATTGATCTGTGATAATGATTGTAAGAAAGCATCTCGCGTCAAACAAAACATAGAAACTGTTGACAGAGATTTGATTAATACAGAGAATTTAGTTTATTCTAGTTTTTTAAGAGACTTTTCCACAAGCGATCCAAATTTCTTACTGAAAATCGATGAGGAATTCACTTCGTTAATAAGAAAATTAGAAACGGTATGTTTTACAAAATTATAAAATAAATTTTTGCTAATAATAATTTAAATCTTTTTCATTTATATTAATTATTTATATTTCTGATCAATAAATTAATTTAAAATTAAATCCATTTTTACTAGAAAATTAATTAATGTTAAATGTAATAACATCAAAAAATAAAACAGATCTCAACATTTATTTTAGCTTTGATTTTTATAAATATATCTAATGAAAATATTTATGTCAAACATAAACAAAATATAGATAATTGATGAAAATCACTAATAAAGGAAACTACAATATCCTCTTTTTTATATTAAAAGTAAATGGAAACTACCTTTTTACTGACCAATAAATTGCTTGGAGTGTCAGAGCTAGAGTGAATTGATTTAAACATTAATTTAAATAAAGTTATTATTTTGCATTCTAATAAAAAAAATAATTTTTTTCAGTTATTTAAGCAAGATTTTTTTTAATTTTAAACAAAACTTTTAATTCGTAAATAAAATTTAATTTTTTCATTTATTTAAACAATTTTTTTATTTATTTAAACAAACTTTTATTTTTCATTTATTTAAACAAAATTTGATTTATTTATCTATTTAAACAAAATTTTATATTTTTCATTCATTTAAACAAAATTTGATTTTTTATTTTAAACAAAATTTTTAATTCGTAAACAAAATTTATTTTTACATTTATTTAAACAAAATTTGTTATTTATTTTTTTAACATAATTTTATTATTTTCATTCATTTAAACAAACTTTTATTTTTTTCATATATTTAAACAATTTTTTTTGTGTTTTCATTCATTTAAACCAGAGCTTCTTAAACTTTTGTAATTCACGACCCCATTTATGATTGCGAGTTTCTTGACGACCCCATACAAATATAAAAGAAAAATAAATTTATATTTTTTTAAAATTCCTATAACATCTTCTAATTCTAATTCATAGTAAATGTTATTCAAGTTATTACAATACTCTTAATAGAAATGCAGGTACAAACAATCTTTCCGAACTAGAAGATTTTATGATATATTTATCTATGATAATTGTTATTTTATCTTTATAACAATAATTTTACAAGTTAAAAAACATTTTCTGTTAAATTGTGTTTTTATCTTTCGCGACCCCAAAATTTTGCTACGCGACCCCAAACGGGGTCGCGACCCATGGTTTAAGAAGCCCTGATTTAAACCAAATTTATATTCATTTAAACAATTTTTTTATTTTGTATTCATTTTTAAAAAAATTAAATTTGTGGGGTTTGTAGTACTTAACCTTGACCCCATGCATATAACTTTTCTTGCCCTCCAATGGTTACCCGTTGCTAAGCAACGTTGGTACTGTAACCACTGGTTATGAGATCGCCAAAGGTGAGCGCTACAAAAGAACTGCTAAGGCCCGACTTCATGATGGGTTCAACGCACTACCGATAAAAGGTCTGTGTGCGATTTCTTATTCCGGTCCATTCCATATGTACTTGGCAATCTTAACAATTAATTATCATCCGAACCACTTTATAGTTTCAATTTAATGGATTTAAACCTACTATTAACAATTAGATGGAATAAACAAACGAAACTAGAGAATTAACAACGATAATTTATTGAATGAAAGCGATTATAGCTTAGAACCATCCCTAGCTTGCAATGCTAGACGCTTTGCGCGTTCTGCCTTTCCTGGGCGTCGTTGAGCAGGTTTCGTTGCGGGTTTGGTTGCCTCAGTTGTCTCTCTATATGCCAACTGAGCCGGAGCAAAAACAAGTGAATACGTTACGGCATTGCCCTCCTGGCAAGCCGATAACACCACTTCCAAGCTGCAGATTCGAATATTTTGTGCGTGTCCGAGCTGTTTCTCGTCTGCCCACCCACGTTGGGCGGCCGTCAATCTCTGATAAATTCCCTTTGCCTTTGCTGGTTCAATCCAGGAAGCTCGGATTTGTTGAATTTCTCGGTTCAATTGTAGCATATGGGAGTGAAGCTCCTCATTTTCGTGGCGCGACTTTGATAGCTCCTTGGTTAGAATACCGATTATGTTCAAATCTGAAATTAAATTGCTCATTAATACGTCTCATCTCTTTAGTTATGGCATTTTCTGCAATTGTCACTCTTATGGTATCTGTAAAATTTAATCTATTAAATGGAAGTCTATTGGGTCCTAATGATTATTTAAGTTCATTGTCCTTATTGCGTCGTTTTCGTTTAAATACTACGAGTACAATCAGCAGTTAAAAATTAAGGTCTTATTTCAAAGATTTATTAATAATAACATTTCTATTAGTGATTTGGATTCCGGCGATAAGAATCCACATTGCATTCGAGCATACGAGTGCTCTTGCCTTCCTGCTGGACTTCTGTCTGTATATCGAGTCTCTCTTGGTAGTAGTTTTCTGGGGATGACCACATTCATTGAACGAGTAGATTCTGCTAGCCTCGGATCGTCCATCTCGTACGATACGCCGTATGGTGGGGCATATCCACCTGTGCTGGGAATCATACTCGCAGCAATATCAATGTTAACCCTGGCTAGGTGTCGCCTCGCCATTTCGACCTGCCAGTTCGTCTGCTCCTGTCTTTGCTCGAGTCGAGCCAGAATATACTCTGCACGCTGTCTGCTTTCCAGGGCTGGGTTTCGGCCCGGCTCCCGCTTTATGGCAACGTAGGGGAGATCGATTTCTTCGTGTTCGTCTGTACATCCATCTCTGAATTCTTTTACCGGGGAGACCGTGAATCCGGCATCCCACATCACCTGCCTACACCTGGTTGCGGATTATGCTGGGAAATGCACGGTGATTCGGGACGCGTCGATCCATGATCCGTCTACAAAACAAAACTTAAATATGCTAGATCTCGGTATAACTCCTAGTGTTTAAGTAATTTTTGATGTTTCTTATTATTACTCCTCAATACTCATAACGATTACTACAGTGGAAAACTTGCTTGGGTTATATTTGAGTAAAAGCTCTAGTGTTATTTAATTATGCCCGGACCGTTGGACCGTCGGAATTCATCGAAGGTTAACTTCTGAGCTATATGTATTACGATGGTTAGTCCCTATTTTGCGAAGAACATTATATTTGGTTATTGCACCATGCAGTTAATATTTTGGTTTTCATGAGACTCGCTACATATGTAGCATTGGATTAATTCTCATTTGGAAAGAAAAAAGCAATATCGTGTTGATTTTTTATTTAATCAATTTATTAAATAGGAGATAATTAATCCTTAGTACGTGGAGTCCAGCACTAATCGTTCTATGGGCGGGATATTGGCTCCACTTCTAGGTCGTAAATTCTTTCGGCCCTTGCATGTTCATTTAAGTTCATCTCAAATACGTCTGGATTAGTTCTGGAATCAATCGCAATTTTGGTCTCGTTTAATTTAGAAAAATCCATCAATATTAAAATCCTACCCTCCTGCGTGGATCTTCTATTCTCCTTGGGTCTCTCTGTTTGGTATCCTCCTCGTTGAGAGCTGCCGCGATCTCGTTTTCTCGTTGGAGTTATCCCTGATTTTTCTTCCGGTGTGTACATAATTTAAGTGAGTTCTTGAAATGAGTAGTTGATCATTTTAAACATTTGACTGACTATTTATACGCCGTCGTCTGTTGGCGTGTATTGATCACAACAACTCCTGTGTCAGTGACGTGGCAGATTGTTGTCCTTCTATTGTATTTAATTGATTTTTCTGAATTTCGTCTCTGTCTTGTCCACGTGGCATGTGATCTTCTACAAGCAACTGTCAGGTAATTTCTGTGTGCAGTCAGTGTGCACGTTCTACTCAACATATTTGATCCACTTGTTACTTCGGGTTTATTTGTGCAATAGATGGAAATTTTATCGATCTGATTATGTGGATTATTTTCATTCAACTAGGATTTTCTTGATTTAGTTATTCTGACAATCTCGTTAGGTGATTTCTTATTTTTATTTATCAAATCCATTGTCTCACCGTATTTAGTTTGTTATATTGATCCTTGATGTCATTTCTCCGCCTTCAGTGTTTCAACATATGGTCGATGATTGCAATTCTCCAGATTCGAGTAAGATACAATGGATTTAAGATCTTCGAACTGAAGCTAACTGGATTTGGGGGTCCAAATGATATCAATGCTCAATTCCGAAGTTTTTCCTCAATAAACGGTCACTTAAATCAACTACCTGCGTGTGTACCGACTCCTCATTATGACAGCTCTATGTATATGTGATGTTATTTGGTGATGTTCGGTTTGTCGATTTTGAGTTATCGCCGAATATAGTGATGTGGAGTGGGTTTCATTAAATACTGGTCATATTTCAGGAATTGATTTTACTCGGTTAGACATATAATTACAATATTAGTTTAATCGTTTTCCTAATTTATTTGGTTGTGAACTATTATTGTTATCGGGGTCGTTGACATTTGACAATCTAGTTCGTTATTGATTACGTGATTTATAATCGTCATAATTTATTGCTATCATTACCCTTAATTTAATGTCGCAAATTTTAAGTTATTGGTTCTCGGGTGATTCATTAGCATATTATCGTCGAAATTCTCCGGTAAGGAATTTATATTTTAGATATTTTCCATTTCAACTTCAGTATGAAGGTTGTCGTTAAAGGCTACGGGTTAGTAATTGGGTTAATTTCAGCTAATATAACTTTCACGTGGATATTATCATTTCGACACTCGAATTTATAACCTAACCTTGGAATATTTTCAGTGAATTTACATTTGTCACGAATGTTACCGTCAAAATTTTAGGTTACAAGCCTAGCTACTGGGTTTGCTCCATTTATTTTACTTTTATAGAAATATTATTATTAAAAAGATTCTAAATTGATTTCAAGCTCGATCTTTCCAATACAGATCTAAGATGATTGTAGGTCTATTTTCATTAAATTTATCTGTCCTAACTATCATTAAAATACTTTAATTTTAACGTTAAAATAGTTAATTTTATTTATTTGTTGACATAACAATGATTTCCGATTCTTTCCCACACTCCCTTCCTTATTTGACCTTAAGGCAATTATGTTAATATTATGATTTTATGAGTGCCCACTAGGCTACTCGGTGTTTATGATTTTAAGCCGATATGCACTGAGAAGTTTAGGTCGAGTTTTGGGAGGTGGGGGACGAAGGAATTGCCAAAAGACTACCCCCTCATCTTCCCATTTCCCCCTATAACGGACAGTATTGACGTTTGGGTTCCTGCGTTACGCACGCCGGAACCTTCACGGGCACAAGCTATTGGCGGATGAACCGCACTTACACAGCTTGAATTGGTGTGTAGATTTTGCTTTCTTGCGGTGTTGTGTCGGCTGTGGGCCGGAAAAAATTCGACAAAAAATATGTTATTCTTTGAAGCATCTATTCTGGTATAACATAGTTGACATAATTGGCATAACATCATCATATATCTTATAAATAACGTTTTCTCACAAGCGTTAAATTGAAGGTGTTTTTATGTGAAAAAGTTTTCTAATCGTCCACTCGGATAGTAAAATTGGCTTGAATAATAGTAATGTTCAGTTAAACAAATTAACCGGTTAAATCAAGTTTCTCACGAGTGAAAAATAGTGTTTTGGTCTATAACGTGTGTTAAAATTCTGTGAAAATGAATTGGTATATATACCTGTTCTGTGACCTTAACCTTGCTTGTTTAATTTACTGCAGTAAAAATTTGACCTTGAGATTATCTGTGTAATCTAACTCTAATTTTATTATTTTTATGATTTAATTTGACAATTCATTTTTCTCATTTTTAATTGAATTAATTCCAATTAAAATTATTTAATTTTTCTTCCATTTTTCATTAACTCTTGTTCTTTTAAATAAATTGTCAATTTTCGGTCAAATTTCTGTGTTTTCTTGTTATTTCTATGTTTATTCCGTGCTGATCTTGTTGCATCTTGTTATTATTTTAATTTATTTTTGTGTTTTTGATTTTAATTATTTCTTTCTCATATGTTGAGGTGGTTATTTGATGTTTTATGGGTCTGATTTTAAATCTGCGTGTTATGTTTGCGTGTTATTACCAATTCATTTAAACAAAATCTTGTTCTGGCCCAACAAATTTTTCATTTATTTTATTTACATTCATTTAAATAATTTTTTGTTTTATGGCAGCATCGAAAAAATATTTATTGGGGCCATAATGACATAAGTTGGTAAACTTAAAAGTTGTGAAAAGTCTTTATGCCGAAGTCTATATCAGTAGTATAAAAAATACAGAACAAAGCTTTTGGTGCCAGGATTACACACATACGCCTCAATCACTCGCACATACACATATAAACACAAACATAATACACACATACACGTGATACATACATACACAAAATGCTTATATCTTTCAGTAAAACCTTAGTAATTGTATGGTAGGTGTATACCCACTGTTATAAATGAAAATATGTTAGTTGCTGAGAATATATTGGTTGGTGTTATTAGTGAGTGTAGGCCCCGAAAGCGCGTGGTCTGTATTTTCTATACTACTTGTAAAATGAATAAAATGCTCAATAAAAATATTCGATTTCTTGAGGAAATCTCACGAAATAGAATATATTATGCTCGATGGATTTTTTTATGCCTATTTCTTGAGGAAATACTAAGGAAATAAATGTTTGAGAATGTAGGAAATAAAAGATGATAAAAATTGTGCTCGAGATAGTTCTAGATGGTAATAGTGCTCGAGGGATTTAATTATGCTCGATGAATAAACTTATTATGTTATGTTATAGATGGTAATCGTGTTCTAGATAGTAATCGCGTTCTATAAAAATAATCGCGTTATATATGTGCTTGGGATATTGAACTGATCATCCCTAAGAATTTTTTATACTTTTTATTCTTTCAATCCTTAACTTTTTTTTCTGCATCTTTAACTTTCTTTCCATTCCTTTGGATGCTTTTAGGGTAATTAAATTCCCTCTTCTAATTCTAAGCTGTGATTTTTTCTTATTTATTTGTTTTATATGGTTTTTTCACAACTTCGAATTGAATCGGTCAAGCTGTTTTATATAACATAGTCACGCTGATATATATCTTTATTGGTGCATTGTTAAAATATGTAAAATATTTATTAGTTATTTCATTATATAGATTAAATATACTGTAAAATCCCTAGTATAAGCTGCAGCTAATACGTACAAAAAGGCAACATTTTTGAATTGCAGCTAATATGATGTGCAGCTTATACAACTAAAAAACAATTCAAATTGAAGATAAGATTATTTATTTAAATTTTCAACATCACACTCCTCAAAACCATCACACTTTTCATTGTCAATAAAAGTGAAATTTTCTAGTAATTCTACAATGTTTTTTCTTCAATTTCAAGAACATTGTCGTCTTCACCGAATGCAACACGGAAACCATTCAAAATGGTGGAAAGGTTAACATCTTCCCAAGAGGAAACAATCCATTCGAAAATAGTATTCCAGTCAGCTGCTTTCATATTTCCGGATTTAGTATGTTTGATGTTTTCATAATCTTTAATGATCCAATCCTCCTACTTCTTGCGCAATTTTGACTTGAACGAACGGTTAACAGTAAGATCTAATGGCTGCACCTTTGATGTCAATCCGGCAGGTATGAAAGCTACTTTGGATTCCTTCTTAATTTTATTAAGTGTAGTACTGACAAGATCTCTAGTTGGTTGAGATGAAATAAATCTCGTCCCTGTTTGATTCATACAAGATTCTTGAATTAGAAATGGAAACTTGAAAATGAATTCATTATTTTTTTTCTTGTTGGAATAGAACAAATTTAGTTCCCATCTCAAGATTGATTTTAGTTAATAAATGACAATTGTAATAACTAGATTTTTACCAATTATTACAATATTCACAAAAGAATTTATTATTAATCCTTTCTAAGCTTTTTGACTTTAATTTTTAAGAAATAAATTTTAGTAATGTTTTTTTCTTTTTTTTATATTTAAAATGGAAACACTTAAAACTCAAAACTATGAAGAGGCTTATTATATGATATTGGATTTAATATCTAAAATAAAGTATTTAAATAAAAAAATTAAAATTATTTCAACACTTCCTTTGCTAATTGCATCTGTAGCGATAGGGATTTCTTTTTATTACTTTTTTTATTGGTCTCGGAAACAAAATCTTCAATAATTTCCGAGTTTTGATCATAATTATAATTTAAGACTGAATTATAATTGTGTCTCGAATTATAATTTTGTCCTGTATTATAATTTTGATGATTTAGATAATTTTGAACCAAATCGTATTTTAGATAATTTTGAGTATTTTGATCATTTAGATGTTTTTGAGGAGTTGGAGCATAATTTTGATTATTTTGAGGAGCATAATGTTCTAGATGATTTGAAATGTTTAGGACATCTCGAACAATAAAATTCATTAATAACTTGTTGAGGTTGAGGTTTTAAAACTTCTTTAGGTTGACTAGGTTTCTTAACCATTTTTTTAGTTTCTGTTCGGTATGGTGAGAGTAAATTTAGTTCTTTTCGTATTTTTAGAAAACCAGAGATGGTTATTCCTATTTTCTCACAAATTTCTTTTTGCTTCAATTTACTATCTTTATCTTTAATCTCAAGAAATTGGATATATTTTCGATATTTTGTTTGTTTAATTATATTTCTAGCATCTTCTGCACATATTAACTTTGTTTCTTTAACAAATAATTCTAGAGAATTCGACATCTATTTTTAATAAATAAATTTGAGAAATCTAAGAAATATTTTTGATTCGTGATTTATATTCTTCTTTTAATTCTTTTTTTATTTTTACTCTATCAATGTCTTGTTTATTATCACTTATTGCTTTTATTTTATCAATATTACGATTTATTTCGTGAATTATTTCATTTGATTCTTCGGTTTCATTCGTTGTTAAAATCCCATCTGCCAATGCTTTTTGTTGATATAAATAAAGTTTATTTATTCCCATCGATAATTCTTGATATACTTCTAGATAAATTTTTTTTCTTTCGTGCTGTGAATCCTATTGAAAGAGTTTCAGATAAAAATAAATATAAAGCATTAGATCCACCTAAAACACATTCTATAGTTATTGCAACACCTCCAACTATTTCAGCAGTTCCGATACCAGATAATACTGCAGTTGAAACCGCTAAAACTCCAGTTATTGAAACACATGTTATTTTAATTTCTGAATCTGCTTTTGTCCATCGATCTTTGAATTTTTGGTAAAATAATAAGCTTTCATCCAACTTTTTCTTTTCAAGTAAAAATTCATTTATTCGATTATTTATTTTTATTTGATTTTTAGATTCATTTATTATTTTAGGTTTTTTAGATTCAATAGGTTTATAAATATCTTCTTTATTATTAGTTTCAAGTAGTATTGGATATTTCCTCTCAACGAAAACTGGATAAATATCTTCTGAAATTTCATCATTTATTTTTAGATTTTTTAAACTATTTTCAACTATATCATTCAAAATAGAAATCGAATGTCTTTCTCAAGAAGTTTGGATATTAGTCAACTTTTTTTATATTACATTCATTTTTAACATCAATCATTAATTTATTAATATCACTAAAATTATATATTTCCATAAATAATATTAAAACAAATATTATTTTCATTACTTACTTTCACGTAAACTAAATCATAAAAAGTTACTGTGCGACTTGGGTATATTAGAATATCTTTTACCTTTATATTAAAACAATCACCTGGTCTTCCATTTTTTTCAACAGAAATTCCGATTTTTTCCCGGTAAAAGCTAGCCAAATTTAAAAAGCATCACGATTAGTATAAACCCACAAATTAAAATATTTTTCTCTATCAAGAATTATTTTCTTTCCAGTAAAAACAACCTGTTTATTTTCAATTATAAAACAATTATTACCTAAGATTTCTTTAATTTCTTGACATTTTAATAAAGTTGAAATAGAATCATCTCTAGTTACTTTTCCTACAATCATATTTTTAAATTTCTCCATTTTTTCATTAGTTTTATTTAATTTATCACTAACATTTTTTATTTCTTTATTAACAGTCAAATAATTATTTATTGCATTATTCATATTCTAATGCTAACACGATATTCACGTATCGCCTGCGCAAACTCTTTTCGGTTCCCACTCATACTGACTTTACCTATCTGGGAAATTACTATAGACGTTCAATTTATTTCGTCATTAAGTTAAATTTACTTAACCAGACTTTTACTTCTTCAGCTGGAACCACTTCTTCCTCGATAAAGATATCATCTATATACGCACTGGCTCCTTGTTTTATTGTCATTTAAACCAAACACGTGATTAACAATTTCTGTCATGATACCTGGGGTGATATTGATTCCATAACCCAATCTTGTCAATGCGTATCGCCTTACATTTATAATGCATGATTGGTACTTTCACATACTTTCATCGACCCTGATTTGCATGTACGCATCAGATAGATCTAAAATTGCTATTTTGTTTCCTTTCTTTCTACACTCTCGAATGATTTCATCACAGACTACTGCTTCGCCGCTTAAAACGTCTAGATAATGATTCAAAGCTCTAAAGTCAAATACTGGACGTATTTTACTCTTATTCTTTTGCATTACAGGAAATAAAGTTACCGCTCCAACAGGCTCACCGAATCGGTTTTGGTCATATTCAACTAACCAGCCATTTTTAACCCACTGCTCGATGAATTTTAGTGCTTGGCCTACCTTGGGTTTATCTGGATCTAACTTTGAGCATAGATCTGATATTAATACTGGGACTTCTGCGTTCTAATTCCATGATACCATCCATTCTTTGTTGAACTTTGCTTCGAAGGTTTGCCTTTGAATTGTCAAACTATGAACTTCATTACTATTTGCAGCCGTCAAATATTTCAATTCGCATTCGAATCTAGCATCTTCACTGATCGTCACACCTCCTAGTGGCATAATTGCGTTCATACCTAATATGACGTCGTATCCCGCTGTCATTTTTCTAGAAATGAAACGGTCAATAAAAAAGTACTTTCCTTCTAATTCGATTTCTGCTTTGCTCTGACACACTGGCAGTATCGACCCATCTGCTAGGAACACTTGAACGTTGGGTGACGTGTTGGATTCTCCGCGTATGATTGCTTTCGAGCAGCCGGAATCTATGAGGCATAGCGTTTCCAGTCCATTTATCGAAATGAGTCTTTCCTTTAACATATTTGGATCGAGAGAGACTCCGGAATAATCTCGATCCCTTTGTCTTTTCCCGATTTACAATATCGGGATTAATGTCCAAGCATTTGACATCGGGAGCATTGAATTGTCTTCTTGTTCATACAGTTACGGGCAAAATGGCTTTCGTTGCATATGAAGCATTGCACATTCTTGGTTTTCACTGCAAAAACAGACTAATGTCTTTGTACTGAATTCAATCGTGAAACAATGTCACCGATTGCGTCGATTGACGTTTATCCTTGTCTTCTAACTTCAGCTGCAATTTCTGTTGGCAAGGAGTTTTTTATAATATTTACCAGTAGATCTCCAGAGTTAAAAGTCAGATTCTTCATTTCTGATAAATGAATATTGATATTATCCTCGATCTAGAATCTCTTATTTAATAACATGGAGAAGCATGCTTCTGGGGGTCATTGAAACCTAATAGTAATGATTTATATCTTATATCTTCATTCTTCACTGCTTTCTTCAGAGTGATAAACGCTTTCCTCTTCATGACAGTCGGCAAAATTTCCTTTTTTCCATTGAATTTATGGAGCTTGCATATCAGTTCGAACTTATAAAAACCATTCATCAATTTTTACATTTTCTCCATCAAAACATTCTATTGCACTTAGAATGTCTTTTATCATGCCCGGATAGCTTGTATGATAATAATTACCAACAAGAAATTACTATTTTCAAAATCTCTTTTCTAAAACATTTAATTATTTAAACAACTTTCTTTTCTAATTAATTCTTTATTATATTTGATATTATTTAATATTTCATTTCTTGATTCTTTAATGTTAGTTTCTGTACCAATAGTAAAACGCTCTTCGCACAATTTTCTTCCATAAACTACATCAGCTGGAGTAACTTTTATACTTGATTGCATTGTTGAATTAATTGCAAACTCTATGAGATAATGCTTCTTCCAATGTCTTAAATTGTCTTCCTTCCAAACCACAACAAATCATGTTTTCAATTTGACAATTCGATTGATGATCATAAAGACCTGAATAAACTATTTTAATATGATATTTTAATGCCAATGATATTTTAGTGCTATGTTCCTAAAATTATTCGAATCGAAAAATTTCCCTTTATCATCGTTAGTCTCTTTGGATGGACCAAATTGTAAAATCCATAAACTTTACACATCGTCGACTAGCGTTTTCTCATTTTGTGTTCCTACTGGCCTATTATAGCGAAATAAAATATTATAATAAAATAAAAGAAACTGAAGAGGATTATTTAATAATCAAAACTTTTTTCAACAATATAATTATTACTTCGCAGCAAGGGCTTATTCTACTCACTTATCTGATATATTAATTTATGCTGCTACCAAGGAATCACTGTTTTATACTTATACTTTCATCCATTTTCTTAAAGCAACAAGAATTTTTTAAATAGTTTGATTTGCTAATTCCAGCATCACATTATTCTTTATGAATTTTTAATATGAATTCATTTTTCACGCTTGATGGAATGTAAATTTTATTTTTATTATTCCTAATAATACCATTATCTATATAAAAATACTCCGTGTTCCCTTTATAATCAAAATCTTCTTTTAATTCATTTATTTCTTGTGAATTACTTTGCCACTTGAAAGTTTGATCTTCTGTTGACATTGCTAATATTTTAGTTTTAATTTTCTCATCTTTGGCATATATGTGATTCATTTGAAACTCTGTACAATTCCCAATATTAAGTCATGATATTGCATCTGCATTATTATGTTTCTCACCTTTGCAATATTCTAATATATCCAAACTACTTAAAAAATTTATCCATTTTTGAAATTGAACTGTAATTGCCTTTTTTGTTGTTAACGTAAACGTGATTGCTTTATTATCATTCCTCAAAAGAAATTTCTTTCCATAAAGTTTGATCTTCTGTTGACATTGCTAATATTTTAGTTTTAATTTTCTCATCTTTGGCATATATGTGATTCATTTGACACTCTGTACAATTCCCAATATTAAGTCATGATATTGCATCTGCATTATTATGTTTCTCACCTTTGCAATATTCTAATATATCCAAACTACTTAAAAAATTTATCCATTTTTGAAATTGAACTGTAATTGCCTTTTTTGTTGTTAACGTAAACGTGATTGCTTTATTATCATTCCTCAAAAGAAATTTCTTTCCATAAAGATAATGTTTAAAATGGTGGGAAAAATAGAAAACGAATAATAATTCTTTTCCCCTTATACAATATTCAATTTCATGTTTATTCATACTTTTCGACCCATATGTTATTATCATTTTTTCATTATTGTCGTCTTTTTGGGATAGAACAGCACTTATACAGTCGAAACTAGCATCTGTATTCAGAATAAACGTTTTATTAATGTCAGATTGGTCTAGTAATGTTGCACTGGTCAAACTGTGTTTTAATTTACAAAAAGCTTCATCACATTGTGTTTACCATGCAATACTTTTGTCTTTGCCACCTTTGCCATCTTTGCCTTCTAACCGTCTAGCTATTTTTAAATAATGGTGAATGCATTTTAGATAGTAATTGCATAATCCTGAAATATCTCTGATATGTTTTACAAATTTAGGCTGTTTCACGTTTTTAATTGTTTCAATTTTTGAATTATTCGTCGTAATACATTTTTCATTAATTATGTGACCCAAAAACTTCAATGACATAATTTGAGAGCCCAGTAAATAAAGATAATCAATCAAACATGCACTCTGTCATACATATTAATTATAATGGTTAACATATATTGGACAAAGAAATCAAATATCCCATTACAATTACATTACACTTATATGTCACATTATTCATTTTAAAATATATAATTTCTCCAATTTATCATGGCTATTAGAAATGCCGCATTTGAGACTACGACGTCCTTAGGCATATAATTCGTAATAAAAGTTTATACATTACATATCTGCAATAAAAACTAATCTGTTGTTTTCGTCTTGATTTTTTGTCAGTAAAATCATCAATTTTATTAGTATAATCAATGTTTAATGTAAAATCGCTTTCTATTGATAGCACTAGATAATTTCGCCGTATAGATTCACCATTTTGTAATTTTCTCCGAAAAACACTTTCATTTAAATATCTTATTACTTTATCAGCATAAACCTTTTTTGTTGTCGAAAAATTTGTAGGGATGTTTTGATTAATGTAATTATTATTTTCACATAAATATATAATAATCGAGTTATCATACCGTTGCCATGAGGCAGGATCACGTTTTATTTGCATGTATGTGTGATTTACTGTTATTGTACAACTAGCATGTGTCAATGTTTCGTTCTATATTGTTTGTATCACTGTTTTTATTTTGTTCTAAATCATTAAATGTTTGAATATCAAGTGATGAAAAATCTGTGGTGTTTCGTCAGTTATTTTCACAATAGAAAAATCACTATTTACCGGTTATGGAATTATTATTACTGTTTTTTTTCTAGTTTAGTTTTTTTCAACTATTTAATCGAATTTATTTTGTTTTTGTTTTACTAGTTATCTATTTTGATTACCTCTGTTTTTGACACCCTTCCATTTAATTTATTTTACTTAAATTTTAAAACAATAGTTCTGTAAAAAAAACTACTCAAATGTAAATATCGCTTACCATAGAAATTAATTACTTCATGAAAATTTAATCTGAATGTAAATCATCAAATATCAATCATATAACAAGTTCAAGTTTATGAAAATAGAAAAAATGAAATTTTGAAAGCAAATCAATCTGGGCGCGGTAATTAGAGAAAATATTATCTCAATTAGATGTACTAAAAAACTAACTTAATTTGAATTTTGATGGATATTAATATGATTATCTTTCAATTCTTAATTTAGAATACATAAGTTAATTATGATTGTCAATAAATTTTAAATTAATTGTGATTTGAGGTAGTTAAGATATTTAAATTATCTTATGTTTAAATAATTAGTTATAAATATTGATGGAATTTAATTCTTTTAAAAATGAGTTGGATTTAACTGTGGTATTTTAATTAGATATTAAATTATTACTGTATGTTGAAATCCTTACTTATGTATTAATTATTTTTATAGAAACTCCTCAAACAAATTATTATGAATTTGTTTAAATATATTATTGTATTAAAATTAATAAACTTTGTATTCGAAATATTGACTTTTAAATGGATCCAATTAACACCAGAAGTTCTGTGACTAACACTGATTTTGATAAAATTTTTCAAAGAAAATAAAAATTCAAGCGCATATTTTTGGTTGGTAAATAGTAAAAACACCTATCAATGTATATAAAAATTCAAATCAGTAAGTTAAATTTGTTTTAAATGTTTTCGATAGTGGTGGGTTAGTGGTTCACAACCTTGTAACCCAGTCATACAACGTTCAACCGCATCCAATGGTTACCCGTTGCTAGGCAAAGTTGGTAATGTAACCAATGGTTATGAGACCGCCAAAGTTGAGCCCTACTCCTGGGACTGCTAAAGCCCGGCCAAATACTGTGTCTAACGATCTGCAGTTGGAAACCTTGCGTTCGTCTTTCACATTCCGGTCCCTATCGTCTTTAACTACTTTCTTTCGGTCAGTTCCACTTATTTTGTCGGAAAATAGCAATCTTATTATTTAAATGTAAATTGATTATAACAAATCAGATTATTAGTCCTTTACGGCTGGTTTTCTGTGAGTTGGGCGCGTCTTCGTAATTGATCGGCTTTCCCTGGCCGAGAATGAGGCATGTTTCTTTTCGTTATCTTTCCGGATTCTTCGGATTACTAACGGATAGGTAACCGAGTTACCTTCCTGATTAGCTGACAGCGCGGCTTCGGGACTGTGGATCTGAACACGCTGGGACTGGACTAGTTGTTTTTGTATCGTCATTCTGAAATAAATCTCTTTAATTTGCGTACCCTTCTCTAGGGCCTTTGTCTCCTTAGTGACTACTATTTATTGAATTTTCCCTCCTAAATACTCTCTGAATGCTGGAATACACATAGATAACCTTTCTACTTGGGTCATTGCCCTCGTTTTTTCTGACGATTTTCCAATTATAACTTCATGTCTCACTGTACTCGTATCAATTTACCTGAATAGCCCTGACTTAATTTTTATGAAGAAAGAAAACATCGCGAAATCATTTAACAAAATATTGCCCTGAGTGGGATAATTTGAAATGGTTCTTTGGGATCACCTGAGGGGTTGTTGTCCGGCTGGTTCTCACTGAGAAGATACATCAATGTCGATCTTCCATTGGGGTTTTATAAGGTTATATCGATTAACAATTTTAACTCGCAAACGATGGAAATAAAAATCAACGATTTTGTTCATTTTGGACAAAAATGTCCAAGTACACAAAAATGACAGAATACCAAGAAATAAAGCTATAATTTATGAGCAGTTCTTACAAATGTTGTGTAAATGTTCTTTGCATATAAATCTGTTACATTTAACACATGTGACAGTGCACCTTTTTCGATCAATACACATGTAGCAGTCACCACGCTTACATGGAGTCGACGATAGAGTCGGCGGCAGCAGTCCTTCTTCTGTCTTCTACATACGCACTTATTAAACTGTTTCCAAGTTCAATCAGGAATAGCCTTCGTCTATGTGACTTGTTCGCATTCCATTGATGCTCCACAAGATAGTGCAAGGCAAATGCATTGAATGCTGAGATGTCTAATATATTACAAAAGAATGCCACATGCCATCTTCGACATTTAAACTTTGTAGTATATGTTGCAACTCTTTCGTCCATTGCGTCAACTCTACCTTTTGTAGCATTATAAAAGAGAAGTACGTCCGGTTTATGCTTTGAACTGACATATCCAGTTATTATGTTATGAGCAGTAGATAAGATATTGACAACTTTGTTCTTTTTAGCAACATAACTAACCAACAAGACTTTATCTCTACGATCTGCTGTACTTGTTGTTATCAATTCAATAGTTGAAAAAACTTCACGCCCCTGGTACCTTGTCAAATGCTTTGGTATGTCACGCTTCGATGCACGAATGGTGCCTACCATGGTGATACCATTTTGGAACAATCGCTTTGATAAATTCAATGATGTGAAAAAGTTGTAACACGTTACATTTCTTCCACTACCATATAGTCCCTGCAACATATCCATTGTTATATACTCACTGTACGAGACTTGCATATCCCGATCATCTTCTTTTACCATATAAAAACGTAGATTCCAGCAATAATAGTTTTGTGAGTCACAAACAGCCCAAAATTTCAAGCCGTATTTGGATGGTTTAGAGGGCATATATTGAACAAATTTGCAACGTCCACGGTATAGATAAAGTTGCTCATCTATAGTGACAGATTCACCGGGCATATAACACTTTTGGCTATTTTCAACAAAATTATCGATCAGCAATCTAACAGCCGCCAATTTATCACGTAACAGCCTTCCTTTTCTTGTGTCGGGATTATCAAACCGCAGAATACGTCGGATAAGTTTAAATCGATTGAGAGACATAGTATTCCGGAAGATAAAACGTCCATGTTCAGCTGACCACAATTCATCTATACTTTCTCCAGCAGCACGATATACTCCTCGAAGAATAAGAATGCCAAAAAAGGCATTCAACTCATTTAACGAGAGCGCTGTAAATTGGTTGTTATACAACTTTGATCCTTCTCGATTTTTCTCAATCAAAATTGTTTCCATTGTTGCTAAAAGTCAAAAGAATATTATAACTTTTATTTAGTGTACATAATAAATTGACTTACATTTTATGAATAGAAGATTAAAGCAGTCTAACACGGAATTTTCCCCAATCCTTTGAGTAGCCCAACGGGTTATACCAAGGGATGGGCGGAGAATGTTTGCTGCGTTTACTCGACCTGACATGCCTTCATTAGGTGTAACCCATACATTTCCATTAGAATCGATGAATCTATTTATATCATCTTGTTCATGAAGATCAGCTGGATTGATTTCAACTTGTAGATTGTCAGCATCCTCACTTTCAGTATCGTCATAAGACAGCTGTTCTTCGTCATTACTTTTGATTTCATGTACATCGTCAGCTTTCAGCACAACTTCATTATCACTACTGCTACTAGAACTTTCTCCTAGGATAGCACGTAGAGCAAATGCTTTTGCCGCTCGTGGATGAGAACTCATGTCAATTGTGATATGTTTATGTAGTAGGAAACCCTCTACCCTACTATTATAAATGTTGTATTCTAACACGACACTCACACACTTATAATGAGAGTATGACAAAGTGCAGACAAACGCATGAACAAATCCAGGTGAGAAAGATCGTGAGAGAATATTATTATGTGAGACATTCATTAGTTCCAATATCAATTGTAAGTGTCACGTGCATTATTACTTGATACCTGAAATGAGGTATTCTAAGTGCGTCTGTGTGTGGGGGGTGAGTAGAGAGAGACAGACAGAGTACCAATGTCATGAGTGTAAAATGGTATAGTCTGCCTACTTCAAAAAATAGACGAGAGCGAATAAGCTAACTAATATGAATGCAGAACTGTTTTGAAGATGTTGGTGAGACGGATACTACATTAAATTTCTGTTGTGCGTAGGCTAAAGCAACTTATGGTCAGAGAGTGGTTAATGGAAGACCGTTCCTGCCAAAGCAGAGATGGAGAGATATGTAATCAATGAACTCTATTGTAAGAACTCCATCCGCCATCATGTGATAAACATCATAGTGTCAGCCAGTCACAATAATTGTTTAAAAAAGTCTGATCAGCTTCATTTTAAAGCGAGTATTTGTTGAAATGAGTTAACGCCTATGCCAGAAAATATGGCATGAATTGTCAACTGAAAAAGCTAAAAACTAATACACAATGAATTTTGGACTAAAATGTCCATTTTTTCTCAAAACAGAATAACTTGTCATAACTTTTTTATTTTAGTAGTTATGAATGTCTGCTAGTTTTACTTGAATAAAGCATAAAAAAATTGACAAAGTCATATTCACAAACCAGGGTGTTTTTCAGTTTCCAAGAAAACGTCACTTAAAAAACAAAATGGACATTTTTGTCCAAAAAATCGTTTGCGGGTTAACATTTTGAACATTAAGTTTACCTATTTGGGGTGAATCGGCCCCATTCATGACCTGGTCGGTGGAAGGATTGGGATCCATGTTCCGGTTTCCTGGTCTCCTTGATCCGTGATCCACTTGTGGCGACATATCGATCGAATTGCGTGACGTCCATTTGTTATTCATTTTTATAAATTCCGATAACTGATAGTGCGCATTCGCTTTTATATTGCCCTGAGTGGGATAATTTGAAATGGTTCTTTGAGATCACCTGAGGGGTTGTCGTCCGGCTGGTTCTCACTGAGAAGGTACATCAATGTCGATCTTCCATTGGGGTTTTATAAGGTTATATCGATTAACAATTTTAACATTATGAACATTAAGTTTACCTATTTGGGTTGAATCGGCTCCATTCATGACCTGGTCGGTGGAAGGATCGGGATCCATGTTCCGGTTTCCTGGTCGCCTTGATCCGTGATCCACTAGTGGCGACATATCGATCGAATTGCGTGACGTCCATTTGTTATTCATTTTTATAAATTCCGATAACTGATAATGCGCATTCGCTTTTATATCGATTTGCCATTGAGGTCTGCAATATCTAAAGTAGTAGAGGTTTTACTGAAATAATCTCTACACGCATCTTCTAGCATCTCCTGGAAATTACCAATTTTTTACAAAAATTGTTTGCACTAATTTTCTATCTCTAGGGTGTGACTCATTGCCACTAAGATAATTGAATTATATCAGCTGGTGCCTGTTTGATTTGTGACGGTGCTGTTCAAAGAGTATCGTCCGGTTAATTTATTTAAATTAGTTGGAATTTACATTCCGACAATACTCCGTGCTACACATTCAGTGAGTAATTATTGATTGCATGTTTATCAATTAGTGATTCGCGACACACGAGTTCTACAATTTTTCTGATCCCCATGAGGCGAATTATTGATTCGATTTAATGCAGACTGGTGTGGAATTTCGCATATCACTCTTTCTCCGTTAGCTGATCGTTAGGCTGAATGATTCACTGCCAGTTTACTGAGGTCATCACTTGCGATAGACGTGATAGTTGATATGACTCCTTGATTGTTTTTCTGCCGACTTACTCTGATTCGACCCGTTACAATCAGGTTATTCGTTGATTCGAATGATTTTGGATGTCAAAATTCTACTTATCTGCAGACAGTAGTGGATAAAATCTCATTTTGTCCGTTAACCATTAAGGGTATTTCCCGTCCATATTCAATGTAATATTTTAGAATTTCTATACGGGTAGTTAGTATTATTAATTTCTCGGGTGGAATTAATCATCTCTCCCTGGATTTAGTTTCATCATACCCCTCAGTAATCGAAGATCTCTGCCCACAAAGAAAATGGATGGTGGCGACAGAGGGTGGCTGCTGGACTCTTCCATTTCTCGATGGAACTTCCTCGAGGTTGGGCTATTTTTACAATGATTTGAGATACCAAATCCTGGTAGAGGCTATTAGTTTGATTTTTCGTTACAAAATTAATTTTGTCAAATAGTCGTAAGTTGCGACTTTGAAGACTAAAAAATCCCCAAAAATCTCAACTGTACCCCATGCGGTGATGATCTCCTTGGATTCCTGGCTTTCTAGTTGGTAGGTAAAATATTTGGTAGTCATTATATTATTGTTTTAATGATTTCTAATAGTGCTAATCGTCAATGCTACTCATGCTGAGCTGGATCCCGAATATTGTATTCCGACGTGATAGGGTGTAGTTTTCAATATATGGTTATTTCTTGGCTTATTATTCTATCAATACTAGTGTCTTTCACCGCTCTATTTCTACACTATTAGTACGATAATTTTTGTTAGTACTACTATTATCATTATTCTCCTTCTCAGAGTTAGCTATCGTCGAGCGCATTATTTTATCGTTTTCGTTAAGACATTGTGCTATATTAGCAGTAGTCATGTAATCTGGTATATTAATACTCTATTATGACTCCGAAATTTAGTTATTTTATTTTGGTTTTGATTATAGAGAATTGAATATATGTAGTAGTACTTTTTTTAGGTTCCAGTCTCCTTTAAAAATTCAGATAACCTTCTCTCTAGGTGAATTTACAACAAAATGATCTATATTTTGACTTTTCTGATTGTATCTACGACTTACAGATTTACTGATCCTATACAAATTTAAGCTTGCATTTTATAGTCTTATTAGATAGTTACACCGATTTCGAATTTCCTATATCCCCTTCCCTCCAATTTATTCTTAAGGAACATGTTGATGTTATGAATTTATAAGTGCCCACTGGACTACTCGGCGTGAGAGAATTTAGCCGATATATTGTTCAAATTTTAGGTCGAATTTCTTGAGACGGATGAAAGGACCAATCAAAAGACTAGCCTTGAATTTTTCCATCGCCCCTATAGGATAAGATAATTTGACGTTCGATCCCGATGTTACGCACAACTGGCCCCTTACGGGCACGAAATATAGGCGGAGAAACCGCACTTACACAGTTCGATAGGTATATGCAATTTTGATGTCTTGTGGTAAGTTCGGCTGGGCCGGAAAAATATCAACAGAGTTACTAAAATTGTTCATAACTTATAACTGATTCACTACATGTTTAGACAATACACTGATTCATAGATATCATACATTCCGAAGAATACGCCCAAGTAGGGCTTACATAAAAGAATGCTTGAGTCCGTATCGTATAAAATGTCACAAATTGTTGTTGAGAGTCTTCGCAATAGTATGAATTACACTAGAAAGTGATTTTCACCGTTAAAAGTGATTAAAATACTAAAAAAAATGAATCGATATATATGTCTATTTTGTGACTCTAACCTTGCGTGTTCTTTATGATTCATTAAAACAAAATTTGATGTTGACTTTATTTGTACTATCTAATTCTAATTTTATCATTTTCTTGCATTAAATAGACAGTGTATTTTTATAGATTTTTAATTAAATATTTCCTACTAAAAATATTTTACTTTATTTCATTTTTTTCCATAATTTCCTAGTTTTATGAATTGTCAATTTTTTTCGGTCAAATTCTCATGTTATCGTTTTGTTTCTATGTTAATTTCGCGCGTTCTTGGTTCATATTTGTATATATTTTTATTTACTTTAATGTTTTTGATTTTGTATTTAATTACATTTTCTCTCGTTTTATGGTGCTTAATTGATGTTTATAGGTTTGATTTTGAATCTACATTGCTGTGTTTGCATGTTGTTTCCGATTCATTCAAACAAAATCCAGTCTTGGTCCAACAATAGTTTTAAAACAATAATTGTGAAAATTGGTTGAATTATGCATTCGATATCCAGAAGTTGATTTTCAGATTACATTGAAATAGAAATGTCATATTAATCAAAATTAATTATCGTAAAATTTTAAATTTTCAATATTTATTATATCAATAGATTACATATTAATTACTCAATATTAATTAGATAATAGTATTATTTATATTCCCATATCTACATTCATGTTAAAATTGTGGCTATCGACTAAATGTGTTATTACCATTTACTTGATAAATTAGATTTAATGATATTTTTACATTATAATTACTTTTAAAATCGCCTAAATATTATATCGTTCTTTTTAATTTTATTATTTACATAAATGCTGGCAAAAAACAAAAATTATCATCATTTATTCTATGATAAATTGATATAATTTATTTTTATTTATTTTGAAATTATCATTTTCTTACTGTGTAGCTATATTTTGATGAACTTTTTTAATCTCCAGAGCAAACTGAAAAAGATTATTCATCGCTTTGAGCCTATGAATAGAAATAAAAGGCGTTTTATACACGAACTTAGTAAATATTTCGGATTAAATTCTATTAGCTGTGATCCAGACCCAAAGCGATTTGTTACTATTGAAGCCGTTAGGTAACTTTCATGTATACTTATTATATTTAAGATTGCATATAAGTTTAGAAGTCTTAGTAAAATTCCTCAAATAAGACTGCTGACTTTTATGCAAAAGAATTATCCTAATATTTTCAGGACGGAAAAGCAAGTATCGTTTAAGTAAATTATTTAATTTTTATAAAACTATCTATAGGAATTTTTTTTTTTAATATCAAATTCATAAAATTTTTAATTATTTAATTTATGTGCTTAGTAAATTTATGACGTAAAGTAAAAAAATTTAATATGTAAATATAAACTAATAAACTTGAATTGGGGATGGAAACATCAAAATATAAAATATTTGTAGTGCCTGCAACATTTAATTTTTAATTAATTTTATTAAATTTTAATTAAATTACAAACGCTTTAATTAAAAATAACATATTTAATTTTTGTTTCAATGTTGTCACTTTTAATGATCGACATATTTTATTAATTCAAATCTTTACAAACAATCAATGAAGCTATTCAACCATTTGTCAATGATATCGGTGAAATTACTGTTTTGGTTAATTCTTGTTTCCTCTTGTTCAAGTCAGCTCGAAACTCAAGAAACTCATTTAAATTCAAAATGTTGGAACTTTTCAGATAAAAAATTATTGTTTTCTTTTAAAAACATTTCTAACATCGTCATTTCTCAAATCGATTCAACTAACAACAACACTATGAGATTTGAAGAAACATAAAATCCTGATATCGAATGCTACGTGACCAACTGGCCAATAAACGAATACAATGTTTAACTGATCAAATCAGCTTATTGGATTTATTTGGAATATATTTTTTATGTTATTGTTGTGTCCCTACAAACATGTTTATCTGTAAAAAAATTGTATTACTGTTTAATTATGTAAAAAATATTTTTGTGCTGGTTTTTTGAAACATGTAAAGAAATAAATCTTAGAAGTGTTGGGCTTAGATCCAAAAGTAAAACAAAAATGATGATACAAACTAAAACAAAAAATAAAAATAAGGAAAATGGTCACTGTACATACACACGCAACGCAAGCAGAGATCAAAAGTAAAATAAAACATATTAAATAAAACAAAATAAAAATATAACAAACTTAAATAAAACAAATATTAAATTAAAATCTGTGAAAAGCATACAGTTGCAGAAAGAAACATACGTGAAATAAAATAAACTGCCAAAACCTTGCAAAATAAGGTTTAGAAAAAACATAGGCAGAATCGACGACCAAGAAATAAAATATCAAGGGTAAAAAGAGCACTATAGAAAAATTAATAATAAAATAAAATCCAACAACATAATATTAATATATCAAAAAATAAGGAAAAATATACAAAAAATTATAAAAATAATTTGAAGTTAATAAAAATAACTAAAAACCCTTAAAATGGCGAAAAATCGCCCATTGGTCACACACAGGCACAAAACTACTATATAAGCAGTGACCAATTTAATTACTTTAACTTTACAAAACTCTTTTACACTTTAGAAAATTTACTTGCTCTATTCAACATAATTCAATTGTACTAAGTAAGGACATTTTGTATATTTTTATGTAAATTTTTCATGCAATTAGATGTTTGTAACGTTTTGAGTATTTTTGTTAATTCATTTTAATGATATTGTTATATATATCGAGGTCCCCATAAACCTTATGTATTATATGTAAAGTAATAGCCCTCGGGAAGGCAGGTCGGTGATCTGGCTGGCGGATTAAGTTCCGATAGTTGCTATCGCGGGAAGAGCTTTCCTGAAATCTCGGTCTGTCCGCGACGAGGTCTGGTCGAAAGACACAGGACTCTACCCGGCTGATGGAAACGTCGGTCGAGGCGAGCAGGAAAACTAAAATCATGGAAAGAGCGTTATAAGTTAGGGGCATTCAGGATGATCGCTCGACGATCATTAAGAAATTTTTCTGTTGAAACCTCGAAACCGAGTTGAAACCGGGTAGTAGAGATAAGTTAATGACGAGAAATTTGATTAGGCAATACTAGAAAGAGAATACAAATTTTTGGGGAGGTGTCAGACACTCTGTGTAATCATACTAGGCGAACAAACGTATCCTCAGAAATAATTGAACCAAAATTAAAGAATATCACGATAATCTTCAACTTTATCACGCACCACGAAATTAACAATACGTCAGATTAACGATCATTCAACACTAGTCTAGACTCGCAAAACGTCACGGTTCACTCACTATCAAATAAGAACTCATATAGTATTATCGTAACGATCACAAAATCGATAAGAAAACGCCACCACAAATGTATCCATCACAACATACATATCGTCAATAATACACTATTAATTGTATGACAAATAAATCAATATTAAGCAGACAAACAACCAGGAGTAAAGGAACTAGGAACGTTTCTACGACGCATTGGAAGTTTTATTGCGAGACCGCTTAGGGAATCTGTAAGTTGATTCTTTATTGCCATTATATACTCTAGGTAGCATACATTTTTTGTCGGATCCATAATCCGAAATGACGCGAAGCACTTTTACGTATAGGACGAGCATCCGACATGACGTCACCTCATTATTAACTCAGGAACTGCAGTATCGACAGTTAGTGTTACCACAACTCAAAAATGATCGGAATGCTACGATCAATATTCTCACAATTCCTCCGAATTAATAAACGAGATAAATCAGGTTCATCATAAAGATACAGGATTAGGACGGAAAGCGTAAGACCATCCAATGGCCGCAATGAACTGGGAACGAAGGTCGTTTGAGGAGTAGTATTGGAGACAATGCTCACCTGCTTGAATGGCATTCGGTTGTTACGTACAGTACCAACATGATTTCGATCATGGGTGCGTGACAGTAAACTAAAATCGTGAGGTGTGCGAAGATTATGAACCCTAGAGTAGGAAAAGGAAAGTTAGTGATGAAGAGTACCCATTTTCATTGATGAAATTTTCACGTGCACTAACAGTAGTTTAGAATTTATATTTCATAGTTGATGGATGATTTCGATGAAATTTGCTATTTTGACATTTCAAATACAGTGAATTATTTTTTATGTGGTTTTTCCCATTCGGTCCAGAAAAGGACTAATCTTTGTCAAACCTAAACCAACCAGATATTTTTGAATACAGATATTTTTCAAATCAAAAGGTTTAAAACAAAAAATGTTATTAAACTTCAGTTTTGCTATAACGAAATTTTTTGTTTTTTCAATTTTTCCGTCAAATCTTAATTTGTTTGTATTTTATGCGGTTTTCTGAGGAACGTATCTACCGCATAAAAAATTGACTGTATTCCTAATTCTCTGCCACTTTGGCATAAACAACAAATTTTGTTAGGATTTTCAAAATGAATTACTTGACAAATTTGCTTAAGATGAATTTAGAATGACTATAAAGTTAATTGTCTATAAACTTATTGCTATTATAAAATGGAATGTTTGCTATGACCTGTTGTGAATTTGATCAAGCGTACTTAACACGATTTACAAAGCTGCAAGCGTACCTAACCCTAACCCCTAACCTAACCCCAACCCTGACCCTAACCCTAACCCCTAACTCCTTAACCTAACCCTAACCCGGAACACATCAGATAATGTCACAATGATAGAATATGATATTATGAAGATTGCCTGAAAAGGAAAACTGCTAATTGGCTTTTATATATCTGAACAATAAAGATTCATTTGAGAAATCAACTATAATAAAGTTCCTTTGAAAGTCCATTATCCAGTCGAATTACTTTCTGTACTACGAATCATCTGCCACTGCCATTGTTTATTGATGCACATTTCAGTAACTTTCCATCACAAAAATTAATCGATTTTAACATTATTATGTTAGTTTATTATTTAGCAAGTCGTGTTTATTTTTATAAATCAAATAATCAAAACCCAACACAAAACAATTTTATTGATTTTTAACACAAAGTCACAATTTATCACATGATTTGCATTTTCATTTCAGAAATTAATTTGTTTAACCCTAAGGCAGATAGCCCAATGGGTGATTTCTGGAATGTTAAGGTTATTTAAAGTTTCTTTCTTTTGTTTCACTGACCTTTCCGTGCAGTTCGGCTCTCTTCGCTTTTCAGGTTTACCACCCTGCTCTTGTTTATATTAGGTCCTATTCTTCATTAGTTAGTTTGTTTTTGCTTATAAATTCCTCTCGGAACCTTCACTAAATTTTTATTACTATTTTTTGCTCAGTCTCTAAATTTAGCATTCAATCACACACGTTTCCCCCTATCAATATTAATTCATAAATTTTATAAATTCTTAATTAATTTTGTGTATTTTGATTATTTTTGATGTTTTTTATTCTTTTCGATTTTCCCTGCTTTTATTTTATTTTCTTCATTTTATATCAACTTAAAAAATTATTAGTTATTAGGTTGGTTGGGGAATAATGTCAGTTTTTATCTTTTTGAAGTTCACTAGTGAATATTTTGATTAATCCACTATTTAGAGCCTATAGTTAAACAAACGAAAAGGTGCACAAATGTCATGGAAAGTCATGGATGTTCATCAGTTGAAAACGAAAAATTAATGGCAATAGTAGAAAGGGATTTTCGTATAACAGTGAAATTAAAGGTAGAATAAAAAATGTCGTTTCGGAGTATCCCAATCGGCGACATTCAATTCAATGGTTAAATCATATTGAAGCTAAAACAAAAAGGAAATTATACACTAAGATTAATGATAATATTTGGTGGTTTTTAAGTGGAATAATCCACAACAGCTTACCAAATTACGTTGAAACGAATTATTCAACATAGTATTATCATGGTTGGGCAATAACTAAATTGTATAAAAATCTTTAATCTTTCGGCACTGTAATACATAAAAACTCGTAGTGGCAAAAATGAATTAATGAAATAACTCATGAATATCGAAAAGACTAGAAAATTAATATAAAACAATAAAATTGAACAAAGTTTAAAGAATTCACAAAAAATACCAAATTGGCTTCAAATCATATGAAAAATTCAAAATTATAGGAGTTACAATTTCTTCAAAAGTCATAATATAATTTCTACTAAATTTTATTAAAATCAAAAACGTATACTTAATTCTGAATATTAAAACAAAATTTTTAATATTCATTATTGGACATCACTATAGGAAAAAAATATAAGAACTAAATTTAAGACTTTAATAAAAAGAAAGGATCGAAATTTGATCAACAATGAACTAGCCAAAATTGGAATAGAACGTTTAGGCTTTTTGTTATAATGTATCAATAAATACACGTATAAAACTACTGCATACAAGCCGATATTGAATCGACAAAAATTAGTCATTTTACTGACTATATTCTAGTAGCTTTTGAAGCTAAACCTTGAATGTTGGGATTTAAATCGTTCAATTTACCTAGTGTGTAAATCTTTATTTTTTTTCTTATTTGTACGTCTATAGTTATTTAAACTACTGTTGTTAGTGAAAGTAATAAATATTTAATGCCAAGAAGCGGAATTAGTTTACTTAGTCATGTGTTATGCATTTAGGAACAGGCTTGACTTAATACAAACTGTCAACTCAAATTAAAGAAAGTTATCTGGGCTGGAATAGTACAGCACACCAGCACCTCAGAGATGCCAATAACAAACCAAGTTAAGATCTCATTGACCAGAAGTTTGATAATTACGATAAACTCAGATCCCATGGCACTGACACTGCAGCTAAGAAGCCACTTCCAAGAAAGGCCGATAGTGCAAGGAACAGGAGGTTAAAGACGGCAATGTTTTTAGGTCAAGTCGAAAAATGACTTCAACCCTTCTGAACAATCGAAGGTTAAAATTTGATCCTCTATATTGAACATGATTTTATTGTGTCTACATGTTATAAATTATATAAATTAATATAACATTTATTTTTATTAATTTCGAATTTTCGAAATCGTTTCAACTATAGTTTAATAAAAGAACCCTACTTCTATGGTAGCTATTGAATATGACTCATCTTTTACTGGTAACAACCCATTAAAACGCATTTCCAACTTCATTCGTGACGTGTATCCAATGGTAACATTTTTTATGCGAGTATCTGATGGGAATACTCTGAAGTTGTGTGCGAATAAATAATTTTATTCCCCATCATGTACCCAGCATTGTCAAATCGAACAAATGCACCATAAGCTTCCGAAATGCAATCATTCACGACAATACTCCACCAGAAGTCCTATAAACCACTTGTTTAGAAAGTAAACTCATGGGAAATGGACATTATCATAAAGTTCAAAGTGAGCAGGGTTTACTACTTATCCATTCAAATTCAATAAAAATATTCTAATATGCGGAGTCTTTGTACAACAAGAATTAATTTCAGAAGTATTGAGAACCAAATTTTATTCAATTAAAAGTGATAGGTACACATGGTGGTTCGCGCTGTGAGAAATTTTCAATAACTTTTCGTTAAGTTAATATTCAAAATGATTCATTCAATATCGAGAAGAGAATTTTATGAAAAAAACTGCTATCAAATAGCCAAAGATCTAATAAACCAACGTTATACGATCAAGGACTGTTAATTGCTTTCGTGACTTCTTTGATGATGAACCTAATATGCAACGAAACTATATTAAGGTAAATAGAAACAGCAAATGAAGATATTAAACAAAGCTGTATTTTAATTATGACAAAAACTTTCGGAGTGGGCAAAATTACGTCAAAGAACTTCGCAAGGGATTTATTGAAAGCGCCACACTACTTCGTCAAATTGGACCTGGACGCACGCTGTTGATAAAGAATAAGAATAGTGGAATGTGTCACCGCTAGATCAACCACGGGGGGGGGTAAATCGTTTTTTTCTAAGTCTAAAAGTACATAAAAAATTTAAAACAAAGACAATGACTCATTCAAGGTCATTGAAACAAAGACCATGACTCAACAAAAATTTCTCAAGGTCATTCAAAAACTTCCAAGGTCATTAGATGACTCATCATATTTTTTTCAAGATCATTCAAACAAAGACCGTGACTCATCAAGAAATGTCAAGGTCATTCAAACAAAGACCATGACTCAAAATTACTCAAGGTCATTATTTAAAAAAAAATTTAAATTTAAAATTACTGATTATAAAAATAAGTAGTGTTTTAATTATTAATATTTTTTATTTTTATTCTATTACTTATTTTTATAAGTAATGTTTTAACTATTACTTATTTTATTATTATTATTATTATTATTATTATTATTATTATTATTATTAATATATAATAAAAAACCAAGACATACAACAAAAGTTTTATTTTTATTATTATTATTATTATTATTATTATTATTATTATTAATATATAATAAAAAACCAAGACATACAACAAAAGTTTTATTTTTATTATTATTATTATTATTATTATTATTATTATTATTATTAATATATAATAAAAAACCAAGACATATACAACAAAAACTTTTATTATAAAGAAATAATTCTACTATAGTAATATTGTCGAAGAGCTTTATTCAAAGCCAATTCCACATACCTCCGATATCGGGCAGCGTGTATAAGTAGTGTTTTAATTAATAATATTTTTATATTTATTTTTTTTTATTCTATTACTTATTTTTATAAGTAATGTTTTAACTATTACTTATTTTATTATTATTATTATTATTATTATTATTGTTATTATTATTATTGTATTTATTATTATTTATATTATTATTATAATTATTATTATTATTAGTATTTTTATTATTATTACTATTATTATTATATTAATCTTCTAAATTAAGATAGCGGAATTCAGAATTAAATGGAATCAGACCTTTTTAATAATCGATAGGCTATTGACAGCAACCTATGATTATTTAATACTACTAAAAAATGAATAAATCAATAAGTCAATAATGAAATTATCTAGTTGCATATTATTTCTTAATAAAATGTATTACGGATGTGTATGGATTTCAGGTTTGGCAAATATCGATATGTTATTCAACCCTACATTGATAATGCAAATAAAATCGAAATTTTATTATTATTATTATTATTATCATATAAAATAAGTATTATTATCATATAAAATGAATATTATTTTTTCAAAATATAGCTTCATGGTCACTGCAGATTATTATTATCACATCAAATAAGTATTATTATAATAAAAAAGAACTTCATTCATAACTTCATTACAATTATATTTAAATTCGTAAAATTCTTAAAAATATAATTAATTAATATATTTAAATAAAGTTTAAAAATAAATAAATTACTAATATAAATCTGCATCAATATTATCATCAGATGAATCGTCATCATCAATAGAAGTGGGGGCATTATCCACTATATCATCCAAAATAATTATTGGGTAAGTTGCCGGAATCATATCATCATCATCTGAAATGTTTTTTATATTTTGAAAATAAATAAATAGTAAACTTACCGATAGATATAACCTCATAAACATCTTCATTAATTGACGTGGGAGTATCTTCAATAATAATTCTTTCAACATTATTATTATTAATACTATCTAAAAGAATATTAATAAAGTCATTTAACAAACAAATAAAATTTTACCAAAAACATCATCCAAATCCAAAAGATCCTTATTTTCGGTTACATCGAACCAGTCGAAATTTACTAAAAGAATAATAGTAATAAATAATAAATAAAAAATAAAAATTACCCATGGATGAAGTTAGAAGACTTCTTAAAATATTATTTTGTCCTGCCATATTGAAATTTTTGAATTAATTGTGACAGATTTTGAATTTGCATATGTTTATAAAGAGAATAATATTTTCAGGATTTAGCCAATCACATTTAAGCAATACACACACATAGGTGAGAGATTTTTACCCATGCAGTCTATATTGTGTAAGCATGTTTTCTTTGTTAATCACATACAAAATAAAGTATGTATGTGATTTCTTTGTAAATTACATACAGTCTTCAGTGTGTATGCATGCGTTCCTTGTTACTAATCACGCACTTATCATGCACTGGCTTTGTAAATCACGTGATTATCATGCAGTATCTTTGTAAAACATGCACTTATCATGCACTAGCTTTGTTAACATATATTAAATATTAATTAAACACATAATAATAATAATAATAATAATAATAATAATAATAATAATAATAAAACATAACAATAATAATAATAATAATAATAATAATAATAATAATAATAATAATAATAATAAAACATAACAATAAAACATAAAACAAACATTAATACATTTATTATACATCAAATCGCTTTGATAATAACCATGATAAACAATGTTGACCACATGTTAAGGTCCATAATTTTTGATACATAGTTTTATTATACACAATAGGTTTACCCATTGTTTGCTGTTTCGAAACCATTAAAGCAGAATAATAGAAACCAATAGGATCAAATACAAATATCTTGCTAGGTTTCATATATATTGCTAACCAATGTTCTCCACCGAGATGAGACGATTGAGTATTGACGATTTTGGCTTGATTATTACGTAAATATGGAATTTTATCAAGAAGAAAAACCCCTAAAAATTCATGTCCTGATATTTGTTTTCCAATTCGATAGACCTGAACAGAACTACATCAATAATATTAATAATACATTTAAAAACTTACTCCGTGACAAATTGTTATAAATTATCTATACATTTATACCATTCAAACCAACAATGTTCGTTCAATCTAGTACGGTTCTGTTTGCAGTTATTTGAATCTTATTTTCAAATACTCCATATATTACAACATGCGCCGGTTCAGTTGTAGCTTTAGCAAACTTTATATCTAATCGTAAATTTCAATTTTGAGGTAATTGACTCTGATTTAAATCGAAATCGGGAGCCAAAACAAATGTGAAGAATGGATATTTGCTTTTAAAATCATCAAGAGTTATACCACAATTAAGGTTTTGATTCAAATAACTCATATTTCTCACTATACTCTGCATATATGTAGCACAATAATTGTCATCGAAATCTTGAGTATATGTTTCTCTATAATCACTATTTTTCGATAAAGTTAGCGATGTTACTCCAACATTTTTGAAAATTCAGCTCGATGTTAAGTATGATCCATTATATTGAGATTCACTTTAAAATGTTACCAATATAAAGTTGGGCATTCTTTTATCTCCAAATATTTGTTCCTTATAGAAAGAAGCTGCACCTTTAGCAATAGCAAATTTCCTTTGTTTTTATTGTATATATTGCATGCTTAGAATTAAGCCCCAGTTGATGACCGGCTAATACAGGAGGCTCAACACGAACTCTTCTCACTAATAATTTTGCATCAACTAATTGAAGAATTGGTGTTGTGGTGGCACTTGTTAGTGATAATGCCGACTCTGATCTTTTCAATCTAATGTGTACATTAACACCTGGGAGTAAATATTTCGGTTGATCCATGAAATCTAGTTGTAATGATGAGCATATGGTAAATCATTTCGATCCCTTAATCCGCTTTTTCCTATAGTCATCACTACCATAACGCATAGGAGTTAAACATGTATTTTTAGTATCGCTATTGTAATTTATAATAGTTTGTATTAGAGCTTTGAGAATGTATATGTTACCACCCTCAATCTTGATATTATTAAATCCGAGAACTGCATCTTTAAAAAGTGTATGAAACAAGAAATTATTTGGTATTACATAACTAGGTTCACCCAACGGTTTTCTATCTTTATCTACAACTTTGATCTGAACAGTTAACAATGGATCATTCAAATCTAAATATTCAGTTTGGGAACCGTTAATATAAATTTCAATATCAGTTCTAGTATCCATTATAGAATTCATCGGAAATACTTTTTCAAAGGCTCCCATTTCAAGTACTGCTTGGGGAGATGGTCTATCAAATAATTACAATTCAGATTTACCACAAATCATTTTTGAAATATAGTTCCATGTCATTTCATTCGTTTGTTTATATGTTTATGATGTCTTTTACGTTTTTGAGCCGGTGCCGGTGCCGGTGCCGGTGCTGGTTCTTGTTTTTGAAACATACCTGCAACACTCGGTAGACCTTTCCTTAACTCGGATAATGCATTTGATTTCAGAGAATGTAAATTTCAAATGAGTTTTTGTATCTTTAATAAATTCAATAAATTTACCGCTATCATCGCGAATATTTATTTCTATATTGTTTATACATATTGATGATACTGGTAAGTGCATGGGATTATAGATATTTATATTGACAACTTCATCCTGGTCATGTTTATCAACCCAAACAGATTTCAATAGAGGAACCAACGAATCACCAACAATTATAGGATTAATGATGTTAGTATATATGAACATTTGTCTATGAAGTTTTATTATTTTTGGTTTGCGTACACCAAAATCACTTGCCCGATATGTTTGCTTATCTAATCCCAATGTATTAGCAAAATTTTTATCAAATGTAACTTCACAAATGCTATTATTCAGACTGAATTTACATAAACCATCTTTAACAAATTTAAAATTTTAAATTAATTAAAAGTGAATTGAATATATTGGTGGGTTACAGGGTTTCGACGTTTGTTTAAATTACTCCATGGTTGCCCCGTAACGTCATACAAAAAGATGCTAACTGCCACTTGGCACCCGTTGCTAGGCAACGTTGGTAATGTGTTCAAGTGGTGGACCGCCCGCAAAAATTGAGTATCATTAGCTAATACTATAGTTGCTCGGACAATCCTCGGGTTCACGAGCTGTCGATGGAAGACCTATGCTCGCTTTTAATTACTGGTCCCTTTGCGTCTAAATTTCTATCGTTTTATTCAGCTAGTTTATCGGCGTCAGTTTGAGAAGACAAGATAATTAGTGGTTTTGTTTAATTCCCCATGATGTTATTTTATTAAAAAAAAATTTACTAGTACAGAAATGCAATGAGAGATGTACAGGAAACAGTATATTCAACAATAGTCTGTTTCTCTAGGAGACACATTGATTGGCGAGTCGAGCGGCTCGGCGCTTAGCTCGCTCCTTGCGACCCGGTCGTCGACTGGATGTTGAAGGAATTGTTGGAGTAGGGTTTTCGACAGGGGTTGGCATTGCGGATGGGGTCGGATTCGACTCACGGTATGCTAATTGAGCCGGGGCGAAAACTAGAGGATAGGTCACCGCTGCCCCCTCTTGACTAGCGGACAATGCTACCTCTAGCCCCTTGATTTGGGTCTTCAGGCTTGTCACCAATTGTCTTTCTTCGGCCCACCCCTTCTGGGCCGCGGCTAACTTTTGATACAGTGGCTTGACCCTTGTGGGGTTTACCCACGTGGCCTTGAGTTGTTGGATTTCCCGGACCAGGTGTATGAGTTGATCGTGGAGATCCTTGTTTGTTTGTCGTGCTCGGGTTAATTCGTTTTGTAAAAGCTTCACGGGGTCCATTCCTAAAAACATAGTAAGGGTGAAGTGGATGACGACTAATTCAATTATGAGCGGTTATATTTAAACAAATTTTTGAAAATGAAGGTAATGATAATAATAGAAGAAAAGTAGTTTGTAATACTAATATTCAAATCATCAAAACAAGAATTAATCGTCAGCAAGAAATCGCTTGATCCCTTCTTCTGGCGAGTAACCAGGGATCACGATTACCGGCCTCTTAAGGTTTCTAACTGGCCTTGGTGAGGGCGGGTATCTACTGGCTAACCGTCCGGCCCTCAGATCATCTTGGACGTTGGCCAGGTGTGCTGTGGCCCTTGCCACGTCTTCTTCGACTTGACGTTGGAGTTGGAGGAGGTCCTCCAGGAGATCTTGAGCCTGGGCTAAAATGTCCTGAGAAGGGTTAGGCTCGTCAAACGGCTTCCGAAACTGCCGCATGAATTCCTCGGGGTTTATGTTTTCCAGTTGGTCATCTTCAGGCATGGAAGGGTATCGTTCCTGGTACACCCGATTCCATGCCTGCCTCCACTGTTCTACTACATGGGCAGGAAGTTCGATCATGGTTCTGGTTTCTACTAAATAGAAATAACTTAGTGAGGTTGGTAGTTTCATTCAAGATTTCTTTGATAATTTATAGGGAGGTGCCTAGCTTGTGTTTTACTAATTGTACAGGTTTTCTAGTCGTTTACGGAAGAGATTGGGTCAATTCAAATGCGTATTAGTGTCCGGTCTAATGCTGCAGTTGGACTCTAGAAGAAAACGATGCTTTAAGTCACTGGGTTAGGCGCCTGTCTGCTGTACGGCCATTCGAGGTATGCTTAAGGTTAAAAAATGATAAAACGTAATTGTAGGTTATCTTAGCTTAAATGGGTTTATGGATTACCAATTGTTCGAGTTTGTATATATTTAGATGTTTTAATTGGGTAGGTGTGAATTCAATCATCGAAGATTCTAATTAACAATTTTTACGAAAACCTTTGTCTATAATTGAACAATTAGGCATTTGCACAGGGTTATATGATCAAACATGTAAATAAGGTTCGCTAACTAAGCACGTGGTCGAATAATCAAATATTTATCTATAGTTAACAAATTAGACATTTATATACCGTTAAATGATCAGATGGATTAATTAATTGGACAATTAGACGCCGTTAAATAATCGGATTTTATATATGGGTTCATTAATTAGGCAATCATATGCCGTTATCTAATCGAATTTTAGATACGGATTAACTAGTTAGACACTTTTATACATGATTAAGCAATCAAATGGTTATCAAATTAGGCATTCATAAGTATGCATAAACAGGTAGACGTTCACACAATGTTAGATCTCGAACTGAAGCGTTTTAATGATCACCATTTCCTTTATAAACAAAATGACAGGATGTGCGAGTCAATCACCATTTGAACACGATGAACTGTTTAGGTCGACGGAAATGAATGGTGATCAAAGGTTGTTTATTTTAGTACTGGTAAATTGTTAATTCATTTTATTCTAGGCAGGGGCACTTTCAAGATCATGTATTCACGAAATGGGGAGTTATGTGGTTTCAGTCAAGTGAAATAAATTTTGATTTACTATTTGTTAAGGAAAGAGTTTCGTGGTTCTCGGCGAGCGTCATTCCTCACACTCGGAATTTATCGGGGAAACTTTTTATAATGAAAATCGAGCCTGCATCGTTAACAAAGTCTGGTCATTAATCTGTTGATCTGTTGAATTGGTAAAGTTGATTTTCATAGTTTATATTACCTAATAACTTATCTCAGGCTGTTAATTTGTTTTCATTAGGAATTTACGTTACTTACTAAATCCCGCTACTCTCATTTATCTTAGCGGCTATGTTAATGAAATTCAATCAATACGGTACTTATTTTCTTCACTTTTAATCGATAACAATTTAATTTGCCTAGCTTTGTTCCGTCCATATCTCAATTCCGTGATCATCAAGTCAAAGGTCCCTCTCTCTCACTTTGTGGATTCGTTGGATTTAATTACATATGAAATTTTTCATTGCTCAAGCGAGATCGGATGTTTATCGATGGATTAATTGGTTACCCCCACAATTCTCTGTATGAACCTACAATAGGCTCTAATCCACATGGGTTGATTTTAGTTATGAAATTTCATCAAGAAGGACCTTGTCTGCTGATCACGAAACTGATTCAACTTTACAATCATTTTGGTTAATATAATACGCTTAGTTAACAATTTGGTGATTCGAGATTTTATAAATTGTTTATCTATTCGGATATTTGTTCTTCAGTACATATATTCTGGTTCAAACACTTGTCGTTATGGTGAAATGGTCAAGGAGTTAGATCTCCATATACGTTAAACAACAATTATCTCTTAAGTCTACTTGGTTTAATAAATTGACGAGTCAAATAATTCTACGAAATTCTTTGTTTCTTTACGGTGCAATATTTTACTTTAAATGGTTGAGTGAGAATCAATGGATTATTTATTGAATACTCGTTAGTTTATGATGTTTAATTTCTTCATGGTAATCAAATAACGTCGACGAAGTGTTTAATAAATGGATGATATTCAATTAAAATTGATGAGTTAAATGATCACTTGATGAATTAATTTTCTTTAAACAATACTACTGAATTATTTACCAAATGAATATTTTAATGGATTAATAATCAATTTACAATTAACGAATTACTTATCAATTAAATGCTTTAATGAGCTTTACTTTAAGCAATAATTAAGTTAAAGTCAGTGAATTATTATTTAAATTGCGGTATAATACTTCCATTAATCAATTAGAATTAAATGAACACTTGATTTATAAGAGTTTAATGAATATTGTTACGTGGATTAATGAGAATCAATAAATTATTTATTAAGGGATCTCTATCAATTTATTTGACTCGCAATTTAATTTTGTTCGAAATATTACTTTGAATTATAACAACGATTTCCATTTTAATTTAGCCCCAGTTCCAATCCCTTTTAATAGATCTTAGGCGCATAATATGTTCATATTATATTTAATGAGTGCCCACTGGACTACTCGGTGTGGATGATTTTGAGCCGTGTGTGATATGATTTTTGAGTCGATTTTACAGAAATGAGGAACGAGGAAGCGATCAAATGACTTCTTCCTTATTCCTCCTTTCATCTATAGGGATAATATTGACGATCCAACTCTGCGTTCCGCACGCCGGGCCTTCACGGGCACAGATCATTGGCGATATTCCACGCGCTTACACGAATCTGAATTGTGTGTAGATTTTATTTGCTTGCATTAGGTTTCGGCTGTGGGCCGGAAAAAGTTCGACATCTTTTAAAAACATATAAAATGAGTTATATATATATATGAAACAATTTAAGCATAATAATATTTATTAATTATATAAAAAAAAAATAACAAGTTACCATTCCAATTCATAAAAATAGCATAAATTCATACAATAAACCAAATGCCTCTCTTCCCACGCCGACGTCCGAGCAGAGCTCTACAGAGATGCAAGGTACGGGGCGTGGAAAGAGGGTTCCAAAATCAATGATCCTCACCTAAAATTCTGAAAATTTAAAACGCTGATCTCGAATAGATTTACAGTAGTTAAACAAAGTCTAAATAATTCAAAATAGTTTTTGGTTTTAAAATGGTTTTAGTCAATTTGAAAAATGGTGTTTAAACAATTTTCAAAAATGGTTAACTTTAATGTGAAAATGGATCAGTATATATACCTAAATTTTTGGTGTGTAAAATTTGATGTAGTAAAACAAAATTCGACCTTGTTGTTTTCTAGCAAATTCTAATATTTATTTTTATTATTTTTTGATTCATTTTTATAAATTTTTATTTAGAATTTTAATTGAATTATTGCTAATTCAATTTTTTCGATTTAGATTTCATTTTAATGAACTCTAATTGATTTTTTCAATTTCGTCGAATTTGTCGTGTTTTATTGTTGTATTTGTGTAGGTATCGTGCGGATCTTGGTGCATTTTGTTATTATTTTAATTTATTTTTATGTTTATTATTTTATATTTAATTCTTTTATTTTCTCGGATTTTATATGGTTTAATTGGTGTTTTGGGGTTTATTTTAAATTGCGTGTTGTGTTTGCGTGTGTGTTTCTGATCCATTTAAACATTTTGAAGGCCGTTTACGTTCTGGCCCAACAATATTTTATAAATATTTATTTATAACAAAATTAAATTAATAAAAAATAATGTTTAAATTAAATGTTAATTCATAATATTTTGAGTTGATTTTGAGTACCTGAAGATGATAGGTATGCTATCGAAATATATCGTACGAAAAGTTTTTTATTGGCGTTATCTTTTAATTTATCAAATTCAATAGTTTTAAATATATGTAAACAATTGAATGATATATATTTATGTAATTCTTCAAGTGTTTCAATATATAAATCTTTAGTAAATGTAAATGCACCTTCCCCCTCATTAATATATGATACAGTTATTTTGATGTGTTCGGTCATTACACTGTTCTCATCAAATGTTTTGAAACGTAATAAGTATTCAGTACCAGGAACAACAATGCTAATCTTATCATAACCATTCGCTTGGCGTCATCAATACTTTCAAATTTTATTGTAAATGGACTAAAATCACAACTAACATTCAATCCATCTTTGAAAAACATACCACTATTTTCATCTAAAATCTGATTCGGAATATGACAATATCGATCAATGTTAGTGATTGAGAAAATACCACTACATGTTTTGGGAACACGCTTCTTGTAACTGATTTTACAATGACTATAAAATGGGAATGTATTGTACACAAATGTAAAGTCTTGCAAAGCAACTTCTTAATTTCCATCTAAATAAATGGGATTTTGAAGATCAACCATAAATTTACTTGCTTGATTTTCCGGATGGATTAGTGGGCAACTATTGCTCGGTAAAATTGTATAGAAACTCATTTTACTAGGTCTTTTGATGATATCCATGAGGGTTTTTGATATCCATGCCATTTGACATAGTATTGTTTTTCCTTACCCACCATTTTAGTTTTCAATATTTTCTGAAATCTGAACACTGTAGGTTTGGAAATAACTTGTTATTCCTGTTCATAGAATTTCCCTTGTATTACATTGTTATCACTATCTTTAATAACATACATTACAGGACTCTGTTTAGTATTAATTTTAATAATTTGAAATACCTCATCATTCCAAATACTATCGAAATTTTTGATGAAAGGTGAAGCCGATATTTTACTAATTCTAACGCGATCACCAACATTATATTTTGGTTTTGTAATTGCAACTTTTTTAGACCGTACTGATTTAGGTAATGTTTTCGAGCTGATATCTACGGGTCTCAAACCATTCAGACCTCGATGTGATGAATTATTATAACTAACAAGTATTTTCGGTAATACATTTATCCATATTTTATTACCTTCATGCACGAAATATTTCTTCAATCTATCCCTCAATGTCCGATTAAATCTTTCAACATGGGCGGCTTTGTATTGAGAATGTACAGAATAATGATTTATTTTGAGACGATCAAAATAATTGCCTAAAATAATTGACCATTGTCACTTTACAGGTAAATATCTTGGTGCAGCGTGCCGAAAATGTAATTTTGCGCGTAGAATATACAAGTTGCTTCCAATAGTGTTTCATAATTTAAAAGGTTACGATCTGCATCATATTTTAAAACATGGTCTCAACGGTTTTCCTTCTTGGAATTTAAAAATACTGACTTGCGAGCAAATGCAGTCAGAGAGATATATAAAGATTTATTTAAATTATATTATAACAGCTTGTACGGTAAATGAATTTGTGACTACGTAATTCATTTGAAAAGTTAATTACATATTCGTCAAAATCGGAATTCAGAAAAACCATCGAAGTTGATGAGAATCTGTTTGCCGCGCATCTTAATAAGGATTCAATATGTTTGGATAGACCTAGTTACATCGGACAATCAGTACTAGATCTATCCAAACTACGGATGTATCAGTTGCAGTACATAGAGCTGCAAAAGTATAGAACTATTTATAATTGTGATATAAATTTAATTGCCGGTAATACGGACAGCTTTTTTTTGGAGATAAAAATTTAAAATTAGATATTTTATTAAAAGCGATGATTTCGGATGACCTTTTAGATACATCTAATTATGACCACTCTCATCCTTTATGTTCAATACGACTAGCATCCGTTATAGTAAAGTTTAAGGATGAGAGTAAGAGGGAAGTGTATAGTGATTGGGTTTTCTTGCGCCCTAAATGTTATAGTTTATTGGAAAATAAGTCGACAATGAGAGCTAAGGCCGTAAAATTAGCAGGTACAAATATAAATCATCAATTATATTTAGATTGTTACAATAATAATGAGATTATATCTGTACCTCAGACTAGAATAGGTCCCGGAATCATCAGCTTTTCACTTTTAAAAATAGTAAAATAGCGTTAAACAACTACGATGGTAAGAGGTCATGGGTTGATAAAAATGTTAGTTTTGCATATGGACACTATAGAGGACTTGATGCAATTAATAGTGGCCATAGTATGACAAGAACACAGCAATTTCAAGATATATTCAACGAAATTTTGGTTCCTGAATGATCATCAACTTATCAGACGAACAAATTTTTGTATATTATATATTTTTGTATATTTTGAATTTTGTATATTATAGAAAAAAAAATAAAATTGTACATTTACTTATTTTATTATGTTTTTGATTATTATTAGTTTCTGTTTATATAAAGGGTTATAAAACATGTTCATAATAGTTAAATTTCGATTTTATCTGCATTATCAATGTAGGGTTGAATAACATATCGATATTTGCCAAACCTGAAATCCATACACATCCGTAATACATTTTATTAAGAAATAATATGCAACAAGATAATTTCATTATTGACTTATTGATTTATTCATTTTTTAGTAGTAATAAATAATCATAGGTTGCTGTCAATAGCCTATCGATTATTAAAAAGGTCTGATTCCATTTAATTCTGAATTCCGCTATCTTAATTTAGAAGATTAATATAATAATAATAATAGTAATAATAATAAAAATACTAATAATAAAAATACTAATAATAATAATAATTATAATAATAATATAAATAATAATAAATACAATAATAATAATAACAATAATAATAATAATAAAATAAGTAATAGTTAAAACATTACTTATAATAATAAGTAATAGAATAAAAATTAAAAAATATTAATAAATAAAACACTATTTATTTTTTATAAGTAGTAATCTTATATTTAAAGTTTTTTAAAAATAATATGACTTTGAGAAAATTTGAATGACCTTAAAAAAATATGACGAGTCATCCAATGACCTTGAATAAGTCATGGTCTTTGTTTCAATGACCTTGATGAGCCTGTCTTAATATTTTTTTGTACTTTTAAACTTAGAAAAAACGATTTACCCCCCCCCCCCTGGGGGGGTTGACCTAGCTGTTACACATCCCACTACTAATAAGGTATGGATTTAGTGGTAGAAGCAGTACGAGCAAGAGGTGCATCCTTCAACATTCCACATGCTGGCGTTAGAAACTTTCTCGAATTTAAAAATCCTGGATTTTTCTGGGATGGAGGTAGTATATGCTGTTTCGGCCAAATAAAAATGTAAATTTATTTTAATTTGTAATAAATTTTTTTTTATTGTTTATTGTGAAAATTACTTATAATTCTAACTTTGTATTGCTGGGTCAGTTTTATTAAAATGCTTTGACTTAAAATTTGATTAAGTGAATAAAATTTATAATAATCTTTAATTTTTTTGTTCTTCAATATCATTAATGAATTAATTTTCAACGCAAGATTGTGAATTTGTTTAAATCAGGATTTATAATGAAATTAACGGAATTAATGACTATCTATTAAAAATAATATTTGGAAATATTGGCCAGTCTATTAGTCGTCATGTTATAATGGATTTTCGTTGTCAAACAAACCCATATGCCTTTATCGAACGTACTTGCCAACCTTCCGCGAGTTTATCGTCATCGACAATGGATGGAATTTATGTGGAACGATCAAATTAAAGTTAACTGGGCAAGTGGATCTAGTACGATACCAGGACCTGCAGCTGTAACATCTGTCAAAATTGACCATAGTGATTCAGTACAAACATTTGTTGGTGACATTTGCTTTGATGTAGATGAACCAATGCTGAAAGAAGGATATAGTAAATTTGGATATAGTAAAAAATAAACTTTCCGATGGGAAACCAATTCAAAAGCTACTAAACACAATTGAAACCCTGAAATAGATTCTTGAAAGATATCTGCTTGATTTTCCCTTTTTATTTTTTATCTTCAATCTCTTCTACTTTTTTCGACCAACATTTGTGGCGTTATTCATTTGAGATATCCTTATATAGGAGATCTTTCTCAACAACTAATTGAATTTTCTCAAACTTTGATTGTGTTTCCTATGAACTAATGGCCTTAATTTGCTTTAACTCTCTTCGGATGTTTTCTCCTAATTAAATTTAGATTATTGGGAGATTTAATTTAATACTTTAATTTGTTCATTTTCATTTCAATTAATTAATTGAATTTTATTTTCTAAATAACTAATTTTATGACCAAATTAATTTTATATTATTATTCTTGTAATTGTCTCGTCAATTGGCATCGGCACATATCAATTTCCTCCGGAACGAATTGATTTATGATTTTAATTAACCTTTTAATTAATTATTTTATTTTATGCTAAATTATTATTTTGTGAAACTTCAACAATAAATATATTTATTTTACTGGCAAATTATAAGATAAACATTAATCTAAGTTTTCTTCATACTTAGCTACTTTTTTAGTTTCATCACGTTGGCATTTAATATATCAGATAGTAATTTGTAATGTTGTAGGATAATTTCACAATTCTCTAATATTCTTGTAATTGTTCTCAATTTTTGTTAAATGAATTATATTTTAAATTTTTTTTATTTAGATTTATGATTCATCAGAATTCAATTAATTGATGTTTCAGCAGTAATCAAATGAATATATAGCTTTTTTCATTTTTATTCATATTAAATGGTGACGAAAAATTTCATTAATTGATTAAATATAATTACTATTTTTCATATTTTATTGATTTGTATTTAGTGAAATGAATACGGCTCAAAGTTTTATAAATTTTAAAAGAACTTGACAGAAATTTGAAATTGAATGTTTCATAGACCTAAATTTTAGTCTTTTGAGTCATAAGGGAATCACAGAGGCTAAAGTGGTAACACAAAATGATATAAACTACCCAGATTTCGAATAACCAAAAAAATCATTAGCAGTAAAGCAGTGAGAGCTTTGTCTAAAAGGTATAGGAACTTTAACTTTGAAACTTTATAGTATTCCACCCATTTTGATATGTCTCTTTTGCCTTATCAGGAAAGTGTATGGATAGTTAAACCCATATTTAAATTTTAAAAGATCAAAACATTTGTCGATTTAATCGGCCACCCACATATTATATACGCACCGAGAAGAGGTGGTGTTTAGAGTGACTGATTTTAGTAGGATTCCGACAATCCTATGTACGCAAAAAATAAAATGAAATGATCAACACGATTTTTAACACTAACTCTGATATCATAATATGTAGTGCGAGGGCCTTCTATATAATTTGGAATAGGGTCTGATATTATCATTTAGCCCCCAAGTTACATGTACATCTGACATTGTTAGACATAGACTTCTTAATATTTTAAATCTTAATTTTAGCAATGACAAGAACACACACAAATAAATATATTTCACTATGTATGTTATTAGTAGATACTAATTTAGAACTATTTTAGAATTTCACTATTAAAATCAAAATTAAAAACGTCAGCTTCTTAATGCATTTCTATACTAGGGGTGTCGATACCGCCCTGTGTGTGTATGTATGAGGTTTGGGTGTCAAAATTCGGAGTTTCTGCGTACATCATATGTGGATAGAGCCTACTATAAGCGTATTTTGTTGTCAGTTGTAATTAAATCATATCAGTAAAAATTGACAAATTAGATTTTTCGAAATACGCCACAGTATTAATCTCTCTTCTAGTATTCTTTAGATCATACATAATTACAATTCCGAATCTCATTATATACTCAACGTAGGACAAGATTATACGACGGAACAATAAAATACAAATCATAAGCGGATTAAAATTGTCCATTTAAAATTTCACTTCGTGAGCAAACTGAAAAAGGGGTTTTCGATATCGGTGAAGCCCCGTGAGTTAAGTTGTTTCTTCCAAAACAAATACCAGTACCATCCATCAGTCATCAGTGGAACTAAACCATGCTAGGTTATATTTTATAGTACAAAAAATCTTTGAATATAACAAGAAAACGAGTCTTACTCCGATTAAGTCTGATGTGTAATACGGAAATTGTCATCGGTTGTAATACTGGTTATTGTAATCGGGTGAAATTCCAGTGGGAAACTTTCTCGCTTCATGCACCTAAATCTGGCTAAGTTTCATTTACAATAACCAAATTATTGGTGATGAGATTGGTATGCCAAATAGTCTACATGATAAAATTTTAAACCAGGTTTTTGGTAAGGCTTAAGAGAATTAGTTGGTTTCTATCGACACATTAAAATGAGATAGTTTGGTGGATCGTAGTTCACGAAGAAACCAATCACGAAACTAAACTATCGTCTTGTTAGGTTCGTTTGTAGATGGTTCCACAGAAAATAGAATATGACTCGAAAGGATTATCTAAACTGATTTTTGATTATTAAGATTTGTTTGAAGAATTTGTACAAAATTAACACCATGATCTCTAAAACACACACCAAAAAAGATCGCGATTAACAAAAGATAAAAGTAGGTAAAATTAAGTGCCAAAAGCTGGGACTACTTAGTTACCACAGCTTCGGTCAAATGTAAATTAATCAAGAATTTTGCAGTTTCCACAAAATTTACGATATCAAGATAACACAGATGTGGTTATGTCATCTAATCCTAAATGATCCTCTCAATTTTTATTTACTTGTAAATGAAATTGGCAGTACACTAAAATACTGAATTTCATCGCAGATCACAAATGAATTTGAGCTTGACTAACCTCTATAAGATAAAACAACCAGTTTTTGATAATACTTCTGACTTATCTCCTTTCCAGTGTTTATTTGTTTTGACTCTGATCGAATCGCCTTCTATTTGCTTGTGCTATAACTATTGCTGGTATCGTGAGTGGAAAATATCTGTTTAATATCTTGTTTGTGCGCCGCTCAGATTTTTTTGAAAAGAATTCTAAAGGTTCTAAATTATTACCATTTATATGATGTAAAACTGCTCCTAAGGTGTGATTGGAAGCTTCTGTGGTGAGTTGAAAGTCTAAATCGGGGTTCGGAAACTTGAGTGCTACTTACTCTGAATGTGATGGTTTTGTGTGTTCGTTCAAATGCTTGTATTGTTTTCTCAGTCCATTTTATTACTGAGTGTTTAGGGCCTGTGGATAACGCATTCAGTGGTAAAGGCAATAAAAATTTTTTGATAAATTGGGTATAGAAATCGATTACACCTAAAAAACATCTAAGTGTTTTGACTGTTTTCGGAAGAATTATTTGTTTTATCGTCTCTAATTTGTGTTAGATTTGTTTAATTCCGTCTATAGTGTTGAAATGGTCTTTTACTTTTAACATAGATAAATTTTAAGGTTCATGATATACTTCCTGATGCTAATGTAAACCGCGCAGTTAGCGCGAAAATGTTTTACGGTTTCTAGGGTCGTGTAGTCAAAAAATAAAAACATAAATGTGTGTGATAAAAAAAATACTCTTGACATATCACGTATTTTAAAGGAAAAACGCTCTTAAAAATGACAGTTTTTTACAGATCATAAAAATGAAAAATTAATAAAGAACTAATTACTAAATCTTTTAAAAAATAATTATAAAATTACAAAATGTAAAATAAAAAATAATTCATGATATTTATTTCTTCAATCCGTGATGACTTCCTCTTCAATAGCGCGTGCAGCATATTTTATCATATTCCGAAAGTAGCCATCGCAATCATTATTGGTAATTATTCTTCTACCATTTTCGATCCCTGTCATCAATTCTTCTTCGTTATTAGGATTTGTTCTTTTTGTATGTTCCTTCCATTTTTCTGAACATATTTTAAATCGGATTAAGAAAGGGTGAATATGGAGGTAAGAAATCATATGAAAAACCTTATGCTATTATTATATCTCTTACTTCATTTGTCCTATGAAAAGCTGCATTATTCATAATGAAAATAGCCGATTGCACATTTGTTTCCCGCAGTCTTACTATTAGTCCATTGATAAATGCCATGAAATAGGCGGTGTTAAATGGTGTTGTTTGTGTTTGGTAATGGACTATACCAGCCCGGGTCATTGCACAGCATATTAATATGTTTCTTGATCGAATTATTGGTACAACTGCTACTGCTGGTGTGCCTACTAATGATCTTCCTCGAATCACTTTTGTACTCACCTTAAATCTTACCTCGTCGATAAATATGATCTGCGAATCTCCAAACTGAGCTTGTAATCCGAAAAATCTTATTGCATAAGCCTTTTTCACAGCAATGGTATTTTCATCCTTTTGGCGCACTGGTATAAATAAAACCCTTTTCAAAGAGTAGTTGAAATTTTCAATATACCTTGCAATGGATGATTTATTAATCGTTATTGACATTTCCGTGTGTATCCTAGCACATATGCTCATTAATGATATGGTGCAATCTTCGTCAATCTATACCCTTATAGTTTCTTTCTGTTCATCAGAAAGTTTAGGCTCTGTTATTAATCCTCTCCTATTTGCGGTTGTTAAGCCTGTTTCTTGATATTTTTTTACTATTGCCAGGATAGTGGTTCTCTTATATTGCATTATCCGGCTTATTTCGTTGGCAGCACTTCCTGCATCATAAGAATCGACGATTCTTCTTCTGTCATCATCAGGAACTGTTGTATTTCGGCGACGAGGAGCGTTGACTGCGGGATTTAGAATAACTGTTTCGATATTGTTTTCTGTATTTTCTTCAATATTTGAATATAATACAATCCGATCTTCATTATTCTCCATGATTTTGTTATTGTCGCTTCTTATATAGTTTTTGCTTATATTACATTTCCGCATTGGGTTTCTTATAAATCAAAAGATAATGATTATAACATTAGATTTAAATGACATTTCTTAACATATTATTATATCTATTTTCTATAAAATGCTATAGGCACTATGTACGAAATGCCATGTATTTTACGATCACTTGCGACATTTTTTACTTTATACGATTAGCATGAATCTATAACAGTTATTTAAATTTGGTTAAATGACAATCAAATGCGTAATTTTTATGTTCTTACAAGACATTATTAGTTAGCAAATTATAATAAACCTACGTTTTATGTTTAAAATGCAAACTATGCATAGCACACGAATGATTGACATTTTCTTGCGTTATCAAATTTTGGTGGGACAATGTCAAATTACGATGGTACAATGTCAAATTGGGGTAGGACAATGTCAAAATCGGGTGGGAAACTCTGTACAATAAAAAGTAAAAATTTAAACTATATTTTAATTTAAAAGGAAAATAAATGAAATGTTAAAAAATAATTATAGTTGAGTTATTTTGTTTTTAAAGAGTGTTATTATAAAAATTTATATATAAAACAATAGACACTTCCATAAAAAATAATAATATAGTGTAAAATAAAACAATATAAAAGTAATTAATGTAAATAGATATAAAGCATATGTGAAATTTAGTAAATAAATCTCGACTGATTAATAATATTTGCAATCTTGTCAACCATTTCGAAAAAGTTAGTTCCTTGAATACATTCTGTAAACTTCAAGATTGACATCTTCCGTAGGAGTAAATTTGACATCTGTTTCATATGTATAATTAGTATGACTTCCATCAGTTTTGGTGTGAGATGATGAACTTGAATTTACTCCTTTGCCGCATAAAGTAATACAAATCATAATCGTTGCCAATGCCGAAAATCCAAAACCTATCCACCCAATGATAAACATCGCATGCTAAAATATATAAATAAATTAATACATTCTATGCAAATTTAACTCCCCAGAAATCATTAATCATTTCACTGCGTTTGGCTTTTCATTTCCGGTAACGTAGATAAGGTAGAAAAAATTTATCTAGCGCTTAATATTTTTATTATATATCTATTGTTATTGAACTACACGACACATCATTAAAACAACGTAACTCAATAACAGCCTTGTTGAGACCTAGTGGAAATCCACTTTTGGGATTAGAATTTTATGACGAGACATACTTGTCATACGTAGGAAATGGTTAAATAACTAAATGTATATTTTATACATCTAGAATTAGGTAGGCCAATTCGGAAAGACTTATTTAAAATAATTAAGATCTAAAAGCTTGATAATAAAATTTAAAATATTCTTGGTATTCAATAGACAAATTAACCGTTTGATTCCCGAAAATTACTAAGAAAATATTGTCGAAAAGAATCCAATGAGTGATTTTGTTTCTGTAAAATCTGAATAAATCGTCATTTATTCACAGCGTAAAAAATATAGTGATTTTTTTCCACATTAAACATGAACAGTACAATTGCGCTGTGTGAATCAAACGGTTACATTTATTAGGAATTTTATTGAATTGAATGTCTATGTCAAGTTGAACTGACATTAATGGCTGCCATTGAAAAAATTTATTTTAACACTAGAACAATTTACAATTCAAACATATCTTAGCAAATCCCATAATTTATAATCTCAACATTTATATAATTAGTATTTTACTATTAATATTATTACGATTTTATAAAAATTTCCTTTCTTTTTTAAGAAGTTCAATATTTTAAAAATACTTTTACAATAAGCTATTCCATAAACTGATGATTTCACACTTTTCGCCAAAACAAAATATTCCTAAATTACAAATAATAATTATAATAATTTGAACAAGTAAATAATAAGATAAGCCTTTGTAGAAATTACTTATATTATTATGTATTTGTTTAAAAATTTAATTTATGCTGCTACCAAGAAATTAACGTTTAATAATAATAATAATAATAATAATAATAATAATAATAATAATAATAATAATAATAGCAATAGTAATAATATAATTTAAATAACTATACCAATTAATTTTTATTCTGCTCTATCATCAAGTTATTTGAAAGTTTAGATAATAATAATAATATAGTTGTATCTAATGATGTTCCAACATTTCACTTTATTATGAGTTGGGCTGGTTTGTCAAGTGCCCTAGTGCGGCAATATAATAGCAAAAATTTATAATTTGAATTTTATTTTTGGTATACATTTTCATCTAGACTAGAGATAATTTTCAATCAAGTTTATATCATATTAAAATATTTATTAATATAATTCTATTTGTGTATTTGTTAATAACGAAAAAACCAAATAGCCACATTTTGAGATTTACTGATGCAAAAAATACATGTACGCAGATTATTTTATATCTGAATTCAATAAAACAAACAATTACATTTAATTATTTCTTATATATTGTGGTGGTTTGACTTGATTTTGTTAATTTATTTTCTGATATAATATTTATTGCTTTATATTTATTAATCACCTATCTGTTATTTTTAGCTCTAGTCAATAAATATTTTCTTACAAACAACTTATTAATACCTTACTTAACTTGTCATTCAAATTAACAATAACAATTCATTATGGATACCTAATTGTTAAAATGTTCTAACTGCGGTTTTCAAATAAGAATTTGTTTTTATGAGACTTTCAAAACTTAAACGACTTTTAATACAAAATAGTATTGCAATTATTATGTCAGAAATTTAAAGTGAATATAAAAGTAGCATTCACAATAATGATATAAGAAACACCTACAGATATCGTTGATTACCTTCAAATTACTATTTTCATTACAGATACAGTGTAACAATTACATACATATATTGTGAATTCTGTAATTATTTACGTTCTGTTATTAATAAGTGAAACCCATTTTATAAATATGGTTGAAAATTAGTTTATTTTTGATTTTATCTTAACTTATCTTTTCATTTATGGCTAAAATTGTGTTAATTAATAAATAATTTTTTTTATTTATTTTCACGTTAATTCAATATTAAATACGGTTATTAAATTGCAGCCATTTTTATGAATTTTTTATTCAGATATTGTAAAATATTTTATATCGAATTTTTCTCACACTAGAATTTGAAATGACTACATAAAAACAACAAAAAGTAAAAATTGACAAAAAATAAAATATTCTAATAATTTTAATTCAATTTATACAGACATTTAAAAGTAATATTTCAAAAAGGTTTTCACAAAAGGTTATCGTAAATAAATTGTTTATATTTTGAGTTATTAGGCTTGGAAATTATTTTACTAAAAATTGAGATAAATATAATTAAAAATTAAATGTCATATTTTATTATTTTATTTGCGTATTCTTCTCTTACATTATGTCAGATTTTTTATTTTTTACAAGAAACATTTTCATTCAAAAGAAATAGGAAGACCCCTAAAAAAGATTTCCTTGTCGAGCATAACAGTCCCAATAGCAATTTTTACACTTTCATGACACTTGTGCTAAGCATTTGGAAGCAGTAATTCTTTCGGTTTATGGATGCAAATTACCAAAACAAATTCATTCCTCATCCATGGTATTATAAAATAAAAATATTACTATTTCTAACCCTAATTTATAGCGAATGACTAGAAAAGCATGTGAAAAAAACTTATGGACAATTATATAATGCTTGCTGAATAAAGTAAATAAAAGGTTTTAATATTCAGTTGGTTATAGTTAATTGTATCAATTGCAAAAATTTGTGTTTTATATGAAAAAAAATTGATCTACAGTCATAACTAAAATAAATGAAATATTAAAATTAAACCAATCAAAAATAAACAAAAACGTTATAAACTAATTGCCATTTCTGTAGTCAAATGTTCAGCATGTATATTCTGAAACCCCGATGATATACGAAACTGAAATTGAATCCTTAACCCAAAATGTACATGTTTGAAACCCAGAATTTTTCAGAGGCGCCAAAATTGTGAAGGTTGAAATTAAACTTACAGTTATAAATATATAAAATTTTTACTAATTTCAAAGAATTGTATTACTTTCAACAAGGAATCAAATTACAAAATATTTGTCTAATTACACAATTTTCATTATATGAATATTTATGCTCGATATTCCTGTTTAAGTACAATTTTTTTATTAATAAAATCAAGTTTAATTTTAAAAAAATAATAATTTAAGTAATAAAATAAAAATAAATAATTACAAATTATTCAATAACATTGATTTTTAAAAAAATAAAAGAAACAATAATAAAAAATATCAAATTTGTTAATTTACTATAATAGATTTTGAATAAAGGTTTTTGTTGGCAAATGATAATAAACGAATAAAATTTCGAATAATAACAACACATTTTCGGTACTACTTTTATTAATAGTTTGTCAGCCAATTGTAGTTTAAAAATTTTAATTATTTTTAAAAGATAATAAAATTTTATTTTTTAATGAAATGGCTAAGTTTATGAAGAAGGTACCAAAGACGAGTCTTATTTATAACAATTTAAATAATAATTTAGATAAAAATTGTACCGGTGAATATTGATAGAGGGCTCTCACACTGAGTATTACCATACCAATTAGGTATCCGCTACCTGGAATTTAAAATTCAATAAAAAACTTGAAAATGAGTAATTACTTGCTATTAATAGCAAAACGAATACGATGATTCTAACGACTAGCTTCATGTATATTAAAATGTATTTTTTATTCGCCCTTCCAACACAAATTATGATAATTAGTAATGATATGAAATTAAAGAATATTCCTGCAGCATATAGCGAAAATGCTGATATGTGCTTAGGGTCACTTAAATAGTTTTTACTGTTTAAATTCACCACCTGTGAACAGTTGATGACGCCAATACCTGAAAATGTCTATCAAAATATCTGTAAAAACGAATAAATACTAACAATTTTGAAAGAAACCGAAATTTATTGACGGTGAAAACTGAAAAATGTATGGCAAACCATAAGTAAGAATGCCCAAAATGATTGATATCAAACTGAATGCCAATGCCAAACCTATCAATACATTAATACATCTAGAGGAACGTCCACAACGCATAGCTCATGTAATGCTTGAATTTTAAAATTGAATACTTCTTTAATAATGAGTTCATATTATAAGGCGTTTGTGATCAACAACAAATGTCAATCGGTATTACACACTTACTAATTAAGTAATCGGGTGCATCTTACATTACATAATGTGTGTATTGCACACTCACGTTGAGTACAGCGCACACAATCGGTGTGTAAATCTTGTCAGCTACAAACAAACACTGGCCAATGATGACAAAACTGGAGAGACAAATGGCATTTACAATTGGTCACCATCATTTCGTTTCTGAATAACTCGATTTATTGACAAAATTTTCTATTCAATTCAACAACGAGCTGTATTTGACATTAAATGAACAAGTTCTATTCAAATAATGTTAAGCATTTCTATATTTTATTTGTAATCTAACTTTATTGCTGAAATTATTTTAGCTTTTTCTTTGAATTAATCAACTTTAAGCTTTAATTATTAAAATTAATTTTCGACGTAAATATGTTCATTTAAATGAAAATTTTTAGTGTCTTTCCGAATAGTGGGTAGCACTGGAAACAGGCGTAACTTGGTTATGGCAGGCATGGCACGTGCCATGGGCGCGGAAAAGCGCCTAACGTATAAATACACAAATGAAAATAACCCTTAGGGTAGTGTTTTTAAAGCCGAAACAAGCTACTTGAAAGAGCGTTGTGAAAAATTTGGAGAATCCTACAGTTGTAAAGTGAATGGGCAAGAATTATATGAAGATATTTTGGATTTTAGAATTCTGCTAACAAACCGTACCGAAAAAATATCAATCCTCAAACAATTACTTAATTTTATAGTTCAGTATGGGAATGAAAACGTTTTTCCCAATATGCGTATAGTATTGCAAATATTGCTGACAATCTCGGTTTCTATTGCCAGTTTCGAAAGATCATTTAGCAAATTAAAATTGATACTTTCATATTTGTGAGCCTTGATGGGCCAAAGTCGATTATGTGATCTTGCTTTAATTAGCATAGAACGATAAATTACCGAAGAAATTGACATTGATAATATAATTAAACAATTTGCGTCAGCTAAAACAAGAAAGATAAATTTGTAATAAAGTGTTAATATATTTAACTTGTGTGATTTTTTTACCCAATTCTAAAGTAGTTTTTTAGAAAATAAAACGTAAGTAACCTATCGTCGGAGAGGGGCGCAAGATCGGTGTTTTCAATAGGCGCCATTTACCCTAGATACGCCACTGACTGGGAGATTAAAGTAATAAGAGTTTGAAAGTAGATTTATGGAAGTACTTAAGAGGTTTCACAAAACAATGTTTGTAATAATTTCTGAAAGTTCAAAAATTATTTTAAATTTTGAAAATATTATTTCAAAAATAGAATAAATTTAAAAATATTTTATATGAATTTCGTTGATAAATTCAACAAGAAAAGCAGAGAGAATTTAATTTACAATATTAAAACTACGGAAAAAGTCTACATAATAAATTATAATTTAATACTGTAGTGCAGATGTTCTCAATGGGGCTAAATGAAAGAACATTAAACTTTCTGCGACACACCTAAAATCAGGGCTGGATCTAGCCATTTGAGGGCCCAAGTGCAAAAATGGATTTTGGTACCCTCTCCCATTTATTCAACAAGAAAAAATTATTCTTTTAATAAAGTAAAATAACATTAAGTGTGTGCCTTTTGGGAAAAAATAAATAATTATGTTTTTTTACATTATTTGTCAAAAAAAAATTATTAAAAAAAATGAAAAAAAATTTTTTTAAGAAATTAAAAAAAGTGCATTGATAAAAGGGTTTGGCGGAGTCCCTTTTGATAGGGGCCCGGGTGCATCGCACCATTTGCCGCCGCTACTTAGATCCGGCTCTGCCTAAAATTAAACGTAAAAGTTAATAGATAACAATAAAAAAGAAAAATAAATTTAATTTTTTAATCAAAATAAATTCGCAATAATCCTCCAAAACAATAAAGTTATAACAATAAAATTGCTATTAAAATATTTCATTTCACCCTTTAGCATCATTGAGAGTGGGATGCCACACATTTTTCAATAAACATTTTTTATTTATGTTTCAGATATTTTTTTGTTTTTATATCATTTATTGAAAACAAACAGAAGTTCAGTGAGAAATTGACTTTCACACTTCAGCATTTGATGCTGAAATTTATTTTCTGAAATTATAAATGGCTAATGCTGATGAGTGGAACATTGCTTGACATTTTTATTCCATTTATTATGTAGAAGTAATAAACAAAATTTTGTTTTGAATCAAAAGAACCGTTGAAATTGAGCAGTTGCTTAAAAGTTTACCATTATTAGGTGTATTTATGACGTAAATTTATTTTTCTGTGCATTGACTAATCAGTTAGAAAATATTCAACAACAAGTTTATTCTGCATTATTTTTAAACAAACGACTACATTTACTAAATCCGTATCATTTTGGAGGAGGCTTAAACTTTGGATCTCAACCCAGCATTTTTAATAAAATGGATTAAATCTTTTCCTAACTTGTCTTTATTTTAGATAACATTCCAGTTTGAAGTATTTGAAAAATATCATTAAAAAATTCTTGCGGAAAATTTATAGAACTCTATTTATCATACAATTTGCATGTATAATACTATCCTACAAGAAACAAGTAGTAAGATGCGCCATATCTAGCTCACTTCTTTCACTTAACCTTTCTAAGAAAAATCTTTTACTACCAGATTTTGAATGTGAATGACTGAAGTTCGATTGTATTTAAAATTGTTTGATTAAATTTCGGGGATTTTTAAAAATTATTTTGACAGTATCTTTTCAGAGATTTTTGAAAAAGATTGGATTGATAAGATTTTTGAAATATATTTAAATGGCGCTTGTTACAATATTTTATGATTATTAGTACACTTTTTTATCAATAGCAATTTACCCTAGATTACACAATCATTTATACAAATTGTAGAGTATGTAACATTTTATTTTTAATTAATTTTTATTAAATTACACGTGCGTTATTAAAAATAACAAATATTTATTTTTGTTTGAATATTATAACTTTTTAACATGATTACCACCTTTTTCAATTAAAAAAAGTTCCAAAAACTTTTGAAGATCATCTAAAGTTCATCGATAATTTTCCACTTCAAAATTTAATCATGGAAATTGCTTCTTTGTTTCATACTAGTTTCAGCACATTCAAATTCAGATCCTAGCTTCCGAGAAGCTTATAATAAATCGATTGATTCACAGGAAATATTATCAAGTCAGAATAATCTCGAGCCTTTTCCAGAATGACTCGACATTATCCGAAACCTTCCTCTACCAACCACTGACACAACTACGTAGTTTTTTTAGACATCGTCAATTTCTGTCACAGATTAATAGAAAACGCGCCACACACAACAGCGCCTCTTTCAACACTGAACACAGGTAAAAATAATTCCACCATTATTTGATCTGGCGCAACAAGTGACACATTCAACAGAATCAAAGACGCTTCAGCCAATATTACCTCCCTTCACTATCCGCATGCAATATCGCCATAGGTGCAGTCCTTCATCAAATTATAGACCATATCTCCCTCCCAATACAATTTTTACAAAAAAAGTTTCCTTGGAACAGACGAAGTACAGAGCATTTGACAGAGAATTACTCGCCATTTTTCTAGCTATCATTTTAAAAGGAAGGCAATTCACAATTTTTACTGACCATAAAACTCTCATTCATTGCCTTACCATGAAAGAACCCTCAAACAGAGTACATTATAGTTTTTCGACATCAAGTTCGTTCACGTCTGGCTGATTTGACTGACTTGGTAGACTCATTTAAAAAAGCCTTTTTGGAATAATTAAAAAATAACAGGATAGACAAATACTAAAAGAACATTGTTATCGTTAAATTTTACAAAGTAGAGTAAATAAATATTTTTCATAATTGAAAATAATTATTTAAAAAACATTATTTTAATTTTGTTTATATTTATTATATAAGATTTTTAAAATTCGTCGGCCTTTTATCTGATTTTTTAGATCCACCCACCGTGAATTTGCCAGTTGTTTTGCTGGCCCAGTCTGTACCTGAAAATAACGCATGTCAAGTTATTATAATAATTATAAATTTAATAGTAAAAAATACAATACAATTCAATAAATCAAACAGTATAAAACATAAAATAAATATATTTTTACGTGTAAAAGAAACGAAAAAAATGTATTAATTATAAAATTAAACAAGTTTTAAAAATATAAGTATAAAAGGCATTGAAAGGGCATTTCTTAAACTTGCGACGAAATATTTCCCCGAATTTTGAAAACTGATAAAAGGGATAAACTTTGTTGCATTTCACTTCCTAAGCGTTTATGACCAAGTAGAGCTTATGATGACTAAATTATACTAGTAAGCACTTGTTAAGTGTCCCATGAAGACAATGCACCAAACTTAGCTTGTAAACAGTTTTCTAGAAATTAATTGATGAAATACTCGAAGAAATTAATAATCGCTTCAACGAAACATCAAGCAAGTCACTGCTAGCTATACTCTCTCTAACACCTGTTGGGCTATAAGCCATAATTTAAACAAAAATGAGAAAATTGCGTAAATGAAAACAAAATATTTAATGTCGTTTGAAAATTATCAATATGGCTGTGTAACATAAGAACACACCACAAGCAGAAATCAAAAATAAAATAAAACATTAAATAAAACAAAATAAAAACATAACAAAATAAAAACAAAACAAAATTAAATAAAACAAATATTAATTAAAATCATTGAAAAGCCTACAGATGCAGAAAGAAACACAAAACCAAAATATAACCGCCAAAACCTTGCAAAAGAAGGTTTAGAAAATACATAGGCGGAAGCGTGGACCAAAAATTTAATTATCAAAGGGTAAAAAGAGAAACAATCAAAGATAATGGTTAAATAATAAAAAATAAAAATTTACGAAATATTGAGAAAATAATATCAAAAAATAGAGAAAAATAAGGAGAAAAATAAAATATTTAAAATAAAATAAGAGCAATAAAACCTCCCAAAACATAGCCGAAAAAGGCTCAAAATTCTCTGATTGGTCGCACCCAGCAATGAAAACACTTTATATACAGCAGTCATTTTCATAATTTTAGACATTTGGAGACACAAAAATTTTTTAGAAAAAGTTTTAGACATTTGTTTTAGACACTTGTTTTAGACAGAAACATTTTTAGACAATTGTTTAGACAATTTTTATACCGACTTATGAAAATTTTTCAAATTTGGATGCTTGACTGACAAATTTGTGGATTGTAAGTACCATTATCTTGTACAAATGTATTTTTCGAAGTTAATGTTTTATTTATTTTAACTTATTCTGTATGGCCGCGTTGTCTTTTGGAATCGCTTGGCAGGTGGAAAAATGTTGAATTGATATTCAATTCATGCAGTTAAGTTTGCGGGACGTTGACTTGTCAGTTTATCATTTTCCGCCCCTCGGAGTCTGCTGAGACAGGTCAGATTTGTACTAATCTTGAAAGTAGGACTCCGCTGGATTTCACCGCGGCGTTCATGAAGGGTAGACGGAGTGGTAAGAGGGTAAAATTCTGGAATATCGTCAGAGTTAAGGGAACAACATTATTATGTGTTTATGTAGGGAAATTGAATTTTTATTTAACTCATGCCAATTATTATATTTTCAATGGTACGTAGAAATGTAGTTCAACGATAGTATAAAGTAAGGTGAGATCACATAAATTGTTTGACAATCATCGCAGTGGAAATGAAAATAAAATGATACATTTATGGATGGATATGTGAGATTATAATATAGAGATTTACGAATGGTGGTAACTGTGGAGACCATAGGAAAGCAAATATGAGTTGTTGGACTAAAATAATTACATTATAATAATGCATTCATTTCAATTTACCATAGGCAAGCGTTTGTATGAAACAAGGAATTTTCCAAAAAATAAGAGCGGAACGCTGCCCAAATTTTCGAAAGATATTTTAATAAATAAAGAGTAACGATGATAAATTGATATATGAATTGTAGAAATAGCTGAGTATGGACAACGGTATAGATAGAAAGAGACGTAAGACCTTCCATCGGCAGTCAGGAACCCGAAAGTGAAAATATCATGAGGAGTAGTTCTAGAAATGGAGCTCACCTGCTCATGAATTTTCAGCTGCTATATACAGTACCAACATGAGCTTGCTCATGGGTATGTAGTGGTAGGATTAAAATTGTGGGGTGTCTGGGTGAGACAGCATAGACCCTAGGAAAAGAAGGCATTTTAATCTAAGAAAATAAGTTTTAATAAACTTGGCACAGCTTTAAACAAACTAATTTCACCCAGTACACCATAACATCTAATGCTTCAGATTTCTTTGATTTCCACTTTATCGAACCATTTGTTAAGTTGGTTTCATTGCCCGAGGTTGACACAAAACAACTAAGGTGCAAGATGAAATTCTCAAAGTCCTTTGTAACTGAAAGATCTGTCAGTGAGGAACGATTCCCTTTGATTTACAAACTGTTATGATATGCTCTGACTTGTGGTACATCTACAACCGTATGTGAAAATAGTTTGTCATCACTTTTACGGATTTTCTTCAATCTTTTAGAAAGAGTTTTGTTATAAACAAACGCGAAAATAGATACGATACTTGAAACTGATATCTTTGAAATTGATATAGTAGTTTTGAGGTTTTGAAAAAATGTAATTTGACTACTTCTCGACATAATTGATCTTGAGTTATTGCTACAGCTCGATTCGATTAAGTTAATGTAAGTGTGAAAATTAAAAATGGTCATTGAATAATCAAATAAAATTTATTTTTATTTCATGATTTTAATTATTTAACTTTTTAAAGAAATAAAATTTTAATGTCTGAGGCAACACATAAAGATTTTCTAATTAAAAAATATTAAGCAAAGTTTTAAATAAATATATTTCAAAACTTCTAGAGTCTTTTCTAGAGACTTTCAAAAGAATGGTCTAGATTCTAGACTCATCTACACCATTCTTTTAAAAAGTCTCTACGAATGAAATTGTCAAAATATTTTTTAAATTCCCTCCAACTTTTAATTTAACAATTTTAAATCAAATCGGACTTCAGCTAAAAACAAGTTAAAACCAATCGGTTTGTATAAATTTTTTTTAGAAAGATATGCCAAAGATGGGTATACTAGATATGAGACAACTTAATACTGAAACAGATTGTGTAGACCTACTCAGTAAAATGCAAAAAGTTACTTTTTTTGAACTTGTTTAAAATTTTAAATGTAAAAATATTTCAGTTATTTACATTTTTTCTGTCTTCAGATAAATAGGTGACATTTAGTTTGAAAGAATAATGGGAAACGAAAAAGCAATTATAATATCAAAAGAGATGTTAAAAGATTTCAATAATATTATCGTAAAAACTTTGCTATTTTTCAAAAAAATTTATTAAATGATATAATAAGACTTTGCTGCAATAAGACTTCGGCAATTTACTATTTCGTCTACCTTCATCCGACAGTCCGAAAAAAATGAAAATAAACAAAATTGTATTTTGATAATAATTAACTTTTCTTAGATTGAAATACAGTTTAAACAAATTGTATTTCTGAGAATTCAAATTTGAAACCAATTTAAAATAAAAAGTCAAATAACTATTTCTTAGTCGATAATTTTCATTTTTATTTTTTATAAACTGGAAACTTGCAACAAAAGCTTATCTTAATTATTTAATGTTTAAAAGACGTTTCTGCCAAGAAACCTTTGATTTTGATTAGATTATACTTTTTTTTAGTTAGCTATTAGCTTATATTTTTCCTGCTGGTCTTCGTTCAGTTCAGTTGATTAGATGTAGAAATGTGACAATAATCTTAACAATCAAAAACAATTAAAATTTGTTCTTTAAACTATATAAAATTCATCGTAAAAAAAGATTTAATCGTAAAACGCATAAGCCAAAAGATTTCTAACGTATTTCTTATTGAGCAAGGGCCGTTAGAAAATGAAATTATAATTCTACAAAATGATTTAATATTACAAGCCCGAAAATTTGAAGATGATTTTTGGAAAAACGTCAACCGAGCAAAATACCCCAATATAAAGAAATGTTGTGAATATATTTACTGGTGTTTCGGATCTACATATCTGTGTGAATCAGGGTTTTCGTATTTAAAGTTAACGAAGAGCAAACAACTTTTTTTCTTGACTGATTCGGATATTCAAGACTCATTATTATCTTTGTCAGGATATACACCGCATGATGATTTCTTGGTTAAAGATATACAAACACAGCCTTCCCATTAAGGTTATAGTAATAAAATAAATTCTAAATCTCTGTTTATGTGTACCTAATTTGAATTAATAAATATTGTTAACAATTATTCATGAGTTTTAGACTTAAACTACTCATATGACAACAAGTCGATCGCGACACATTTTTCAAATAAAAAGTCGATCTTACGTACACAAATATATACCATACACTGATATATACCATACAAAGTCTTTAAAAAAAATTTTGTTTCTTTTTAATTAAATATTTTTTTTAGTTCCACAATAAACACCGATTTTTCAAAAATAATATTTCAAATTAATTATTGAAATATTGAGACAAATAATTTAAAAAAATATATTTATACAATTAGTTTAATTATTTTATAAAATTGTAGTTATAATATAAATTTAGAGGGGAAATGAGTTTAATCATATAAAAAATTATATATTAATTATAATATTATTTATAAAAGTTAAAAATTATTATAAATATATTTTTTGAGAATAGCTATATATTAATTATGCCAAATCTATAGCAACAATGACATTTTATAAATTTAGTTTGTAATTAATTTACTAAAAATTATTATTTTTTGTAAAATGACAAATTCAGTGTGCTTTGAACTGGTTCAAATGTTGACTCGAATCGATTAGTGAAATGTGAACAAATGTGTGAACGGCCAAAAAATGACATATTTTGATCGAGTTTGTGTGAAATTGAATATGAGAAAGAAATTTCAATATATAAAAAATAATTGTAAAAATAAATGCCTTTGTGAATTTTCAATTTATTATCTGTTAAATTTTTATCTGGGAATTATTATTGAATAAATTTTAAAATTACCCATTATATCAGTGGTTCTTAACCAAGGGTGCGAATTTACAATTTTACAAATTCTTTGCAACTAGTAGGTACTTATGCACTTTAGTACCTTCTGGGTTCGAATCCAAAAAAATGCAAAATACTGTTGGGGTATCACGAAAAAGCACAGTAAAATCGATAAAACACAAAAATGATAAAAGTGCAATATTAATTTAAAAATTTATAAAAATTCGAAAGTAATATTGATCGGGGGAAATTAGTATGGTTGAACGCCAAATTGAGAGACGAGTCCAGAAATAATAATAAAAATTTAGTGAGGCGTCCCTTGAAAATAATATAAGATAAAAAAGGAAATTAATTAAGAAAAATTAATTACTAATGGGAAGCCCGAGTCAATGGGAAGCCCGAGGCAATGGGAAACCCGAGAGATGTGGAAAAGCCGAGAGCTGAGGAAAACCCGAGAGATGAGGAAAACCCGGCGCATAGACGGAATAATATAGTAGGATAAATTAGCCTAAACAACATTGAACGGGCTCCACTGGGTAACGGAGAGGTAATTATTTTGCAATTAGTAATTTGGTAATGGACCAAGCGTTGTTGACAAATGTCGGTCTGGAAAGTAATTATTATTGATAATTTAATAATGTAGAAAATATTGTTGACAATCGTCGGAAAACAGTCTGAGCAGGAGTATAAAAAAAAGAGGGAAAAACACGAAAGGACAGTCATTATTAACCAGATACGAAAGATCAGATATTATTAACTAGAGTGAATCGACGTGAACGAGCAGTAACTAGGTTAGTAGAGCAATCCAAATCCAAGTAAAAAGGCAAAGTTATCTATCAGAAAGGGTGGTTCTCCCTTGGACAACCTACCCTAAGATAATCAGAGTCATACAGTGGTTAAAAGGTGCAAATAAATTAGTGAAATTGTGATTACAAACAGTGAGATAAAACGGATTGATCTGTCATTGTGATAAAGTGCAAATAAAATTATTCTGTGTTGGGTTTGGTTATTTGATTGAAAAAGGACAAGAGGAGTCAGAGGGAACCGACTTTCAATAATAATAACCCAACAATACTAACCTTAGCTGGATTTTTTTGGTTCAAAGCTGACCAAACCTTACACCTAACCATGTTTTATTTTCCAATTTTTTAGCACTTTTAACTTAGGATTAGGTTTTCAAAAAATAAATATGCAGGATTCGAACTCATAATAAAGGAAAAAATTCAAAATTTCATTAAAAAATTAATCCCTCGGAATTCGAACTCGGGGTACTAAAGTACATAAGTGCGCTTGTAAAATAAAAATAATTAAACTTAAAAATTAATTTTGGCGAGTAAATGTTTTAATTTAAACATTTTAAAACTTTTTGTATTTAAGTTAAGGGATAAACAAAAATAATAAAGTACCCATAGAAATTAAAAAATATATATTCTTTCTACGATTCAAAAAATTCAAATGCGTTTCTGTAATGATTTTTATATTTTCTTATATTTTTTTTCAATTTATATAATTTCTTATTTTTGGTAATGGATGCGAGAATTTCGTTTGAAAATTTTAGGGGTGCCGGTAGCTAAAAAGGTTAAGAACCACTGCATTATATGAACTGAATATTACGAAGATTTATATAAAAAATGAAACAATAGAAATAAAATCATTTGACTATTTTTCTTGGAGTAAAACAATACTTCGCAGAGTTGACATGTAGAATTTTGATTATCTTTTGAGCTATCATTATGTTGCTAATTCTGACACAATTAGGTAGTCAGATATTCACTTTTCTGGAATTGTAAATCAGTTACTCCGGTTTTATAATTTAATCGTTGTTCAGAGCTTAAATTTGCAGCACCTAATCTTCTTATTATGTTGTCACATATTTTCATCTAGTTGTTCTCTTCTTCTGTCATATTTGCTGTAATTTCTATTTTATTAATATGCTGTTGAAATTTTGTTTTGTGTGAGGATTCGACCGTTTATCAGTCGTTTTCAGGATATAAATCTCATTAACAATTACTAAATGAAAATAAGAATTTTTGAACAAATTAGCCAATAAAAATCATAATCAAATTGTATCAAAAAATATTAAATTTAAATTTTTCCTTTATTATGAGTTCGAATCCTGCATATTTATTTTTTGAAAACCTAATCCTAAGTTAAAAGTGCTAAAAAATTGGAAAATAAAACATGGTTAGGTGTAAGGTTTGGTCAGCTTTGGACCAAAAAAATCCAGCTAAGGTTAGTATTTTGCATTTTTTTGGATTCGAACCCAGAAGGTACTAAAGTGCATAAGTACCTACTAGTTGCAAAGAATTTGTAAAATTGTAAACTCGCATCCCCGGGGGTGTGAGCACCCCTGGTTAAGAAAATTAATAATAAAAATAGAATAAAAATTACAAAATATATGCTACTTATTAAAGTAAGTAGATAGTTTATATTTTAAAAATGAATAAAAATTCTGTGACCTTTTTTTTGAATCATGGTCTTTGTTTTAATGACCTTGAAAAATATGATGAGTCATCCAATGACCTTGAGAAAATTGTGAATGTCCTTGACAAATTTTTATGACTAATGGTCTTTGTTTAAATGACCTTGAAAATATGATGAGTCATCAAATGACCTTGAATGAGTCATGGTCTTTGTTTCAATGACCTTGAACGAGTCATTGTCTTTGTTTCAATGACCTTGAATGAGTCATGGTCTTTGTTTCAATGACCTTGGGTGAGTCATGATCTTTGTTTCAATGACCTTGAATGAATCATTTTCTTGGTTTCATTGACCTTGAATGATTCATGGTCTTTGTTTCAATGACCTTGAATGAATCATTTTCTTGGTTTCATTGACCTTGAATGATTCATGGTCTTCGTTTCAATGACCTTGAATGAATCATTTTCTTGGTTTCATTGACCTTGAATGATTCATGGTCTTTGTTTAAAAATTGTTGTACTTTTAGACTTAGAAAAATTTTTTACCCCGGGGGGTATGTGGTCCAGAGGTGACATAGTCTAGCGGTGACATAACGAAATACTTCAGTCATTAGTTACCAGTTCACTGTGAGAAACGTGAAGAGTACCACAGTCTGAAAGATTATTCATTTGATTGTAATCGAGTAACATTACCAAGTGAGGGTGATTCTAGGTTGATGAATTATGCTTTATGCTCTGCTGTATTAATGGTGTAATACTAACTATACGTATCACTAACTATTAAATTTTCTGCGAAGTCGAAATTTTTCCGGCCTACAGCCGAAACAAACCACAAGATAGCACAATCACACATTACTATCAAGTTGTGTAAGTGCGGTTCATCCGCCTCTAATTCGTGCCCGTGAGGGTCTAGTTGTACGTAACGACGGGCCTGAACGTCAATTATGAAACTTATAAGGGTGGAGGGTAGATAGAGGATAATCTTTTTGCTATCTTTCCTTCGCCCATCCCCTGAAAAATCGACCTAAAATCTCTATTACTTATTGGCTTAAATTCTTTAACATCGAGTTGTCCGGTGGGCACTCATAAAACTCATAGCATCAACATGATTGCCTTATGATCAATAAAGATGGATGCGGAAGGAAGTATCGTTCCAAATCTCTGCAACATTAAATTTATCTACCAGTATGTTATTGTAAAGTAACACCTAATTTTCAGTAATATAATAAACTTTTAAATGCTGAAATTTATAAAGATCAATTTATCAATAGGAACTTTATCTGATTAACTTAAAGGTGAGATTCCAGCGAATAGATAGTATTGGGAAAAGTTGGATAGGCTAACTAAAATTCCGGCCACCGTAAAACTGTAAATTAATACTATATAAGGATCGGCAAAATCATGAGTTACAGGTAAACGGACATAGTCACAAAATCAAACTTCACAGTAATATGAAGGCGATCCCCGTGAGACAAGTTTATAGAGAGGCATTAACAAATTAAAATGAGCAATGAATCTAAATAGGAATCCTTACCAAGTTGCGTTACTAGACCAAAAATCAGGAGCTAAGTCAAACCGTTTAAAGATGACGGTACAGCGTGAATTATGATCCATCTTATGAGTAACATTGAAGAATAGGAATAAACAAGGAAACTCCATATTATTCCATCACAAATTCCCACGTCTCGACAATGATTCCCTTTTCTTTTTATTTTCCTTTTTGAAAGAATTACAAAATCACATTTTATTATCCCACAAAATCACATAAAAATTAGAAAAGGATAAGTGGGGGGTATGGCGAAATCAGTGCAACGATATCATGAAATTTAAAATCAATGAGTTAATGGTTTGGACAAGGTTACCACAAGTATGACTAGTTGAATCTAAATAAATTCCTCATCTAGAATACAATTAATGTAAGATCCAATACTTCAAATTTAGCGAGCCGACAGACTAATAGTTAATTAAGTAGGATAATAAATCAGAATCATAGTTGTATGCTGGTGATTCACAGGGTGTATACAGAACTCGTGGTTATTTAGTCATTTCTCAGTGAATTTTCCAGTTAGTTTGTCAGTTTTAGTCATTAGGTTAACATTGTTGTTTATCCTAGACTTTGGCTATCGTGGTGGACCAATATCTGTGGAAATTTAGTGAATCAGGTAACATAATCCCCTTTGATGATGTATTCTGCTTACCTCAACTTAAATCTATGGAGTAAAATACTACCTCGGTTTAATTTTATTTTATTCCTATGATTCCTTTTAGCTCGACGTTTACTGAAATTAATCAGACTCCAGGTAGTTCGAAATGTTTTCCCAGTCAGTAGATTTTATATTAATATCGATCCCTATTTTGGCCAATTTAAATTCTGGTGTGTTATTAGAATGTTTATTAAAATCTCTCGTTTGGAATTGCAGTCTCAATCTTTTATTACCCAACAAACTTGGTATACCATACTGCTGTTCCAGCCATGGCTCGTCCTATGTGTGGTTATTATTTATTTGTTATAATTATTATTCCAATACTTACTACATATAAATATGATTTTAAAGGGACTTGCCGACGACACCAAAAGATGCCGCGACCATCCAGAATAAAGTCAAATTCGTAAAAACAAAACTTTAACATATGCAAATATATATTAATATGAAAAACACAAACTACTTACAAATTGATTCCAACTAGAAAATCTTCAGACAAAATTTGTGTCCACTCGACTACTCAGTATGAAGATTTTAAGCCGATGTCTAAAATCATTTCAGGTCGATTTTTCGGAGGGTGGGTAAAAGTGAATCAGTCAAATGTCTGGCTCCCGATCTTCCCACCATCCCAATAAATAACTTCATTTGACGTTTGGACCAGTCGTTACTCACGACATGGACCGTCAAGGCGGATTGACCGCACTTATACCGCTTGATAGTTATGTAATAATTTACTATCTTATATTTTGTTTTTCAGTTGGTCGGAAAATTTTCGACAATAAAAGGCTGCGTCATTTATAACATATAATTTCAAAACATTCTTTTCATAATATTGATAGTACAATTAGCAGCATTCATACACATGCTGGGCACCTGATGGGTAAAATATATAAGATTTTCGCGGTCACTTGCAAGGGATTCCCACCAGATGCGTGCACAAGAAATATAACCATTGGATACCCGTCAAAATGACGTTGAAGATGTATTCCAATGGGCGGTTTCTAGTAAAAGATGAGCCATATTATCATGACTGCTAATACTCTAGAAAACCTTCGGGTTCATAAGCTACCATAGAAGATATTTATGCTCATTTTAATTATAGGTCCCTCTGTTATTATTCTAATTGAAATAATATCTATCCTTTGATCACTTTATTTTATCTTAAAGGTGCTATTTATTAAATGTTTCAAATAATTTCAAAACAACCATCAACTCAAATCCAAGACATTTTATTGATTATTATAAAAATTGAATAAAGATTATTAGAGATTGTCAGAAGGTGAAGGTATCAATTTCTTTATCTGGCCCAGTAAATGAGCGGCATTCACTCTGCGTCTTTTTTCTCGTTCCGCTTTACTGGGGTGACATTTTTATGGTTTGATTTTGGTTGGGAATTACCTTGGGCCTGAGTTGGAAGGAAGCTTGAGATGGGCCAGGTGATGTTTGAATCCATATTTCAAACAGTATTGGGGTGATGCCCGATCTCTGCTCTGATCGTTTGCTTTTGCTTAAGTTTTCCCTTTTTAATTGGTCTAATTCGGCCAGTATCTCAGTGTATTGATTCTTCAACAATTCGTTTTGTTGCATGGATTTTTTAGTCTGCTCCGGCCGAGTTCAGGTCTCTTCCGTCCGACGACATCTACGGATCATTGACTCAGCTCGCTGGCTCGGTTTCAATGCCTCATTGTGATAATGGGCTAAGTCCCGTCTGAATCTTTCCACGTCCAAAGTTTTTTTATTATTTGGCTGCACTAAAATAATTTTAAAAAGTTTTAGGTTGAATCGAGGATCGTTTTGGGAATAATAAAAAATATACTCATTGATTTTGACTTCTATTCATTTACTTTTAATTAAAGGCTACATTAAAATCAAAAGTTGGATAACATCTATGGGAGGTCTTCGGTAACTAATTTGAACCCCCAAAAAGAAATACAATAAAAACCCTTTTAACCTAGGAATATGACCCCTTTTACCATCCTAAAATGCAGTAAAATTCCTATTGGTCAAAATCGAGGAATTTATTAGTTTCTATTTTTAGATCTCGGAGAAAAAAAATTGTTTAATTTTAACACCACTATTCGGTGAGATGTAAGATTTATGTAGGTCAATTATTATTGATTCATTTATAAATTTTTTAGGTTTGTTCTATCAGTTTTAGGTAGTTCTATCAGTATATTCTTCATTCTTTTTATACTATTTAAATCTTCCTCATGATCCTTCGCTCTCTGCAGAGGGTCTGACGTTGAGGTTCTTGAGGAGGAGATCGGACCTCCCACACCGAAACTAGTTAGTGAGAATTTAATTTTTCTGACTTGCATCCATGTGATCGTAGGATAATAATGGTCAATAAAATTAATAATAATAGTGGATAAAATAACGTTCAGATTTTCATCATTAGGATATTCAAAATGTTTTTAGATAAGGGGTAATTTTTTTGAAATTAATGATAATAGTTAAGCGTAATAATAAAATATTAAATCAATAAATGATCATTATTAATACTTTATTATTAACTTTTCTCGAGTGATGGAAAATATTGGTCACGAGGCATCTCATATAGGTCAAGTACCATTGAAGCGAAGCTTACTTGGGACTTTGTCAATACGAGTAAATAATTTTGCATAGAGATTAAAATTTTGACTAAAACAAATAAAGTACATATAATTTCAAGAAAATCATTTGACCCTCAAAGGTCTACATAGAAGTGATATCGAATTTTCATAGGTTCATTTCTCAAATACCTACAGCATTTTAAAATATATAATAACATTAAAATTAAATATAGTTATCCTTACTTCTCAAGTTTCCAGAATTTCGCGAAGGTTTTTTTAAAAAATTAGTGTTGATTCTTGTTTGAAAAAAAGCATCGAATCGTGTCGATCTGGCATCGACTTATATGGGGGTTTTACACGCATGTTTCTTAATGCGATAAAACAAAACGCATGCACGTTTTTACCATATTTCATCCCTTTTCTTCTGGTTGTCAGATTTTCATGATTCTTTTTTGTTAAAGTTTCTATTTACATTTTAAGCTTAATTCTTATAGTTATTTTCTAGAATATGAGCGTTTTCTATGAATTGGAAGGCAATTTGATGAAATAGGTTAATGTTGCTAAAATTTAATGTTTTTTGATTCTTTTTAAATGTTTTTATTTATTTTTTACTTTTTTTGTATTTTTCTACTCTATTTTTCTACTTTGTGTAATATTTAATGTTAAGTAGGCTATTTTTGCTAATTTTCCGTCCATTTGCATTTTGCACGTTCTGATTCTATCGGATGTCGCGCCAGATAAACAACAATTTAAAATATTTGTTTTTGTCCAACACACATCAAACCTTCCGCGGCACGCTCAAGTAGGGACTTACTTGATGTTTATTTAAGGATGTGTCGTGTAAGCTGATTTTCCAAAAAATCTTCGAAGGTTCTCTCTGACTAAGTTTCTCAATTACAAATATATTTTCCTAAAGAAAAGAGGTTTACAACTTTTCACCAGAGAAATAGTTTTCAAAAGGAAAATGTGATTAAATTCTGTAAAATTCAATCGGTATATATACCTTTTTTGTGACTCTAATCTTGTGTGTTCCTTTTGATGAATTAAACAAAATATGACCTTGACTTTATTTGTAATATTTAATTCTAATTTTCTCATTTTCTTGCATCAAATGGAAAATATATTTTATAAATTTTTAATTGAATATTTCCTATTAAAATATTTTATTTTTCTTCATTTTACTCAATAATTCCTCAGTTTTCTGAATTGCCCATTTTTCGGTCAAATCTTCATGTTATCGTGTTATTTTTATGTTTATTTCGTGCAGTTCTTGGTGCATCATTGTATATATTTTAATTTACCTTTAGGTTTTTGATTTCGTATATTAATTACATTTTCTTTTATATTCAGGGTGTTTAATTGATGTTGATAGATCTGGTTTTAAATCGGAATTCTAGTATTTGTATGGTATTTTCGATTCACTTAAACAAAACTCAGTCCTGGCCTAACACTTGTCTGGCATTTATGGTCTGAAAATTTTGTCAACAAACACGATCTTCTTTATCCAATTTTATCAATAATTCATAAAAAATGTCAATTATTAATGTTGCTAATTTATTTTTAAACTTTCATTGAATACATATAAACTTCGTAAATATAATATGGTTTAATTTATATATAAATTTTATAAATTCGTAATGATTTATAAAATATTGTCGTAGTTTATATTTTTAATTTACAATTGTTATACTAAACCCATTTAATTACACAATTCTGTTTGTTTAATAAATGAAATTATAAATGCAGAACTTTTAAACAATTAATTTATATTATTTCCAATATTAATTATTAATAAAATCATATTGCATAATGTAATGTAGTGTTACCTTAACATTACAATACATTTTATTTTGTAATTATTAATTAATAACATTTTTAATAATAAAATTTTCTATGAAACCTAATTATTTATAAGTTAAAGAACTTATAATGAAATATACTTTTTCTCAATTTAGAAGGAATGTGGTATGAAATATTACCAGCAGTCTCTATAATGTGGGTTTCATTTTTAGTTCCTCTTGTTGGCCAAATTGGTTATAATTATGTTAAGAATAACAAAAGAGTAATAACTATTTTATGAAATATTTACTATTTAAGCTTTAGATTTACTGTAGGGATTTATACACTTATAGGAGTGATAGGTATCTTTGCATGAGAGATGTCGATATTGCAGGAGGAAGGTACAACACAAATGTAAATTTTTCATTTTTTTATTTTAGATATACTGTATATTTTCAGGGATTAGAATCATTGGAAAATTGATTTAGTTTGTAGTTTTTAAATAAATTTAGTTAGACTTTCGGGTTGTGATTTAACATGTTTAATACAATTTTAATAATGAAGAAATTTTTCAAAAAATAAGTTTTAGCAACAGTTTTTATTTTTACATAAGCAATTTATTTTGATTTTGGTTTTTAAAGGTAACTCGAGAGATTTATAATAATCTAGTTAGAACTTGTCATTACCAGAGGCTATGGAGCTTATTTAATTGTGTTATTCAAATTATTTCATATGATACACTGCACGTCGTATTATTTCATTTGGGTGAACAGAGTGGTGTTATGTCCCGTAAAACACTATCAAATATTTCAGATAGTGATCCATTCACTCGCTGCTTTTCCTCCTTGTGAACTCACGCATGTATGAGTCTATCATGCTTCAATATGTTCCATTAAGTTTTTTGCGTTATTTAACAGCTTTCCATGTCCGTTCTATGTGTTGAGTATATGTAGCTGTTGTTGGATCTATGAAGTTAATAGAGTGGTTCACAATCGGGCTACTGAAACCCATTGCTGCTATTCCGTTATAGGCAGCCCAATGATCTGGAAGTGCAATTGTCTGTGACAAAATATTTCATTACAGACTCGATCTCGTTCTCACCAGCAATTGATGACTTAGACTGCGACGATGTGCTACAACTAAAAGATCATGACACATGTAAGTCTGTTTTAATTGATAATATGATCTTTAATAGACTCTGGAATCATGTTTTACAAAACCTCTTAGCCTCATTCGTGCTTCTGCTAATATACATTATACATTTATATCAAAATCATGCTCCTCTGTCAATAACTCTATACCCACCAAGCCTATTAGTACTGAAATTATACTCACAAATAATGTCGTCCCTTCTATTGACTGTCTGCATTTACAACCCTAGTGTTCCTCCACTCCAATCAATAAAACCCAACCTGAACACCGTTTATTGACACCTACACTTACATCTTCCGTTCCAAAGCAGAACGGAATTCTATTGATGATCTCTCTGATGTTTCTTTCTTTTCTCAACCTTATAAACCTAACCACGCCTTGACAGCAACTCACATACCGCTGACCTTACCTACATCTAACCCAGTGTTTCTCAAGCTTTTTTTAACCATCGTCCCCTTAAGACACAATTTGATTTGCCACCGCCCCTTAAAAATTATTTAATTGTATAATATACAAAATGTATTACATGTAAATAAATTTTAATGGTACAGAACAATTGCTACCGGATTGCTCCAATAGCGTTATTTAACAGAAACTTGTTACAACTTGATTGCGTACGGCGTGCGGGCTATCCTACGAAATCTATGTTAAGTTTTGTAAGTTTTTATACCATCATACAGGGTAGAAATATAAACTAATTATTCATTATTGTGTAGCAGGTAGGTTTTAATTTTAGTGAAATTTAAAATATAAAGTAAATGAAATTACAAATCTACCATCGCCCTCTTAACCCACGTCAACACCCCCCATTTTTTCTGGGCCCTTTAACGCCCCCTCTAGGTCTCAAACGCCCATAAGGGGGCGTTATCGCCCACTTTGAGAAAGACTGATCTAACCCTACCTTAGATGACTTCATTATTAAAATTGCTCTTTTAAAAGTCAACAAGACAACAACCTTTATGCAAGTTACTTCGTTAGGTAATACAACTATACTACATAATGATATATCTAATCCAAAAAAATCTAAATGTACGAACTTCTTATACCGCTTTGATTCTCGTGGAGAAATATCTTGTCCTACTAAAACAGTCCTCTGTGGTGAGTTCTCTGTACATAATCATTCGGAAATAATTAGGCATGCTCTTGAGGTTCATAATATCAAAATTTTATGTGAACTCTCTCTTTTCTGTCAAGTATGCAAACCTAAACGTGGTTCGGACAAAAGTAACTCTCATTTTATAAGATTTCAGGAACTTTATAACCATATCAACATCATGAATCACATTGTACAAATGGGCAATGCTGATAAACAGAATATTTATCTTAAATTCACTGAACAGAATTTATTTTATTGTTGTTTTTGAAATAAGCAGAAAAAGAAAGTATGCGTTAAAGTTTTTGATCTTGAGTCCTCTATGTCTAATATAGTTACTCATATGAAAAGTGATAGAAAATCTATTTTTGATGAAACATGTGAATATGATGCAATCTTTGGTTTCTCTTCGAATTTCTCCGAAAACCCACTGTTGAGTTAACACTCTACCAACCTGATTCTTTGACGCGAAAATCTCTCGCCTATCTCAGTATGAGGTCCTGAATTATTAATTAGTGTAATAGCGCACGCCCCTCTCATGCAATCATTCCAGTCTGTAACAGCAGCTTTTTAATATTTATTTCGTTCTCATTAAAATCACATTTTCTTTGTAGTGATGTATAATAGAAAAGTTTCACAAATAGTTATTATGCACAATAACGAAACCAGTAAAAAATAATATACGGAAAGTTAAATTCTTTGAAAAAAAGTTGAAATAATTATCAGACTGGAATATTTATCATTTTGTTCTCCCTTAGATTGAAATAAGGCTAACAACAACTTGAATAAAGCAGTTGGCCAATCCAATAGGCTTCCGCAGAAAAGGGCAAAAGAGACAGCTGCCCCTGTAATTTCCAAGTTTATCTAGTTTTCCTGCATGTCGTTTAAAATATCCTTGTTCAACTCCTAGACATTTTTTTGTAGTATATAAATAAATTTCTAAAAAAATGTTTTGGGTTTTTTTACTGTACATTTTATGAAAAAATATGGCTTTTATTTTTAGATATATCTATAAAAAAAGTGGCCCCTTGTTAATTTACTTTTGTTCTTGAAAATTCCCTAGGCATTAATCACAAAATAAGAGTATGGAAGCGTCAAGAAAAATATAAAGACAAGCACATGCCTTCTAATGGCAGCTGAGTTGACTTGTGGTCCCTAAAGTTACGTTATTCATTGCTCATAAACACAAAAAAATAAAAAATAGACTTTTTATATGTAGAAAAGATACTCATAGTCATATGTATAAGCTTAATAATTCTGCGGACGTCCATGATCAATTTGTAAAACCCATATTTTACAAAGCTACCAAATTTTTTAATTTGAAACTAATTTTAGTTTTTAAATTTATAAGTAGAATAATTGAAAAAAACTCTGAAAACTTATTTTATTCACAAATCCTTAATTTTTAATCAAAATGTTAGAATTTATCAAATTTTTCTCAATTTTCCACTAAACAATTTTAAATAAAACATTATTGTTAAGATGGAGGCATTTCCATTGCATAAATCAGGAAAACATTGACAACAGTCACAGCATCACAGTAGGTAAACGTTAAGGAGATGATTTTGTCAACGCCTTTTTCAAAAAGGCAACGACTGCCAACCAAGACCCCTTGGCCAGTGCATTCGATTACAGATGTGTGGACGACAATTTTATATTGCGTCATTTTTCCGAAATATCTCTGAATATACTTACACAAAATGACCGCTAAGATTTTCCCCATAAAAATCTTTTTCAATGAATCATAAACACAGCCAGTCATAAATCCTTCAGTTTTCTGTTCTAAAATTGTCTTCAGACGGTCACATCTCAACAATTTCTGAAGTTCCAATGCTCGAACCTGTTTGACTGAAAGCTTACTTTTTGACCCTTTTAATTTTTTTGGATATAATAATTCAAACTCTTTCTTTTCTCTTATAAGTCTTATTTTGCGACGCAATAAATTCTGAAAGCAAAACAGACCATACATATTATTGTATAAAAGTTCCTGTTGCTGCTGCCTTAACATCTCCGTATCATCTAGCACTTCATCCTCTGTCGAAAGTGTATCAGCCATCTGCTCTTTTTTGGTATTTTTCCTATGAAGTTTCTTTGTTTTTTTGTTGACATTAGATTTTTTATTTATTTTGTTTTGATTGGAATCTAATTTCAATGTCTTAATTTGAGCTTTTAACCGGCTCAAATAGGCATTCGACATTTTGCTATTGTTACAGACCTTTCCATAAGCGTTTCTGTCTATTTTTTTCAAAGCTTTATTTATTTCTTCCATATTGACAAATTTTTGTTTCAGTAGTTTTGGAGAGGGCAGAAATTGTAAAAAGTGCTTTATAAAGTTTTTATTTTTATAAAGAATATATTTTTTAGTCATAAATCAATTTTCATTATTATAGAATTGTTTTAAATCATTTTCAGCAATTAATTTTGTATTTTTAAATTTTAAATTTCTCAAACCTTAAAAATTTAATAAAGAAAATTAAATAATTTTTATTTGTTTCTTAAACTGTTAAGCAAAACCTTTCTTTTCAGTTGTGCACTTCCAAATTGTCACATGATATTTCTAAAGACATTCCCAATTTGTAAATAGTTGAAAAACATAAATAATAGTGAGTTAGCTATTTAAATTACTGAGAACGACTATAAATGTGCAATATGAACAAATTTGTCTGTGCTTGAGTGATAAATCGAGTCTTTTAAGGAAAATTTCATATGAGACAGGTTAAAAAATGAAAGTAAACAAAAAAATTATAAGATTTACAAAAATAAAGATTTATAAAACACAATTTATAAATAATTTAGTATAATTATAAGTAAAAAACGGTGATTCCTTGGTAACAGCATAAATTAAAATATCAGATAATTGAATAACAAACAAAGGCCATGCTGCGAAGTAATAATTATTATGTTATTTACTTATCTTATATATTTAGTATAATATATTTATAAAATATAAAAGATTGATGAAGAAATCTGTTTGAAAAAAGTAAAATGATTCTATATTGTTTCGCTTTCGAATCTAAAGGACGATGACAGTGAGTCTGCCGAAATATATTGTAGTATAATATGTATGTTATTATTTTATAAGGACTTTTTTGTTTTTCTACTCTGATTTCTTTATAAGTGACATAATAATTTCTACAAAATTTTACTATGAATCAGATTTATTTAAGGTATTCACGAATTTTCGACAAAGCCTTTTGCAAGTGAGTTTGTTATATAGGTATAAAAATTGCTGTGTCGAAAATTCGTGAAAACCTTAAATAAATCTGATTGATAGTCAAATTTTGTAGAAATATTATGTGCCAATCCAACATATTTTCAAACTTGAAACTATAGAATAAATTACTTTTATTTAAACAAATTTCTTCTTTTATATTTTAAAAATATTTTACTAAAAATCATAAATTCTGTTTTTATAAATCTCAAGTTTTAAAAGATTGTTTTTTAAAATTTTATAAAATCGATATTTTAACATGATTTTAATAAATACAAAAAATAAGTAAAAAACAAACTATTTTACATTTGATTTCATCCTGCAGCACAAAATTTAGTTTACTAATATCAATTAAATTGTTTAAGTCGACTGTGATCGAGTTCAGCGTGAATGATTTCACTCATCTTGAACTGCATGATATCCTTCTCTAAGGCATAATATTTTTATGACTTCTTCGTATTATCACCGCAATAATTTCTTGGCAATGCATGGGCCTAAAAATGATTCATCCATGCGTTCAATAACGCAGGAGCATTGAGTCGTTTCTTTGAGATTGCTGGATCGCCTCTTCATGATAATAGGCCACGTCCAGACGAAACTTCTCTGTTTATCAATATCATACAAAACCATTCCCACTGATATTATTATTTGTCAGCTAAACTTATGTCTGGTTAAGAGTAAAGATGTTAAAGATTTGGTCGCATTATTTTAAAATTCATTTACAAATTGACAAGATTTAATAAAAAATTTTGTCAAATTACTGATTCTCGCAAACAAAGTAAGAAAGTTTTCAGAAGTAACCGGTATGCAGCTAATATTTGAAGATTTATATGTTTATACATTGTCACCCTGGCCTCACAAAAGAATAAAATAGTTTTTTTCTAAAAAATGCAGTAAAAACAAATCGTATTAGTCACAAAATAGTATTTGCTCACTATATAAAATAAAAAGTCATTGTAGGTCTTTGAGAGTTTCCTTGTTTATATTATTATAAATATTTATTGCGTAATTTCTTTTCTTTGTTTAATTTAGAAATGAGATCCATCATTAAAACATGCCTTTCAATTCCAAGTACATTCATAATCTTTCCTTCACTTGCATGTACTGTGACACAATTCTTACTGAGTTCTTTTTCAAAGCTGACACTTGCCAACATTCTTCCTGTTACGACTGCACCGTTCACATTTTAACATGTGAAACTGAAAACTTCACAGAAATTGTCCAAATGTATGATAACAACATGAAATCTTTGCAGTCCTTTTCCAAGTCTCAATTTCTCTCTTTAGACATTGCACACATATTTTACGATAATTTATACGAACGAAAAACCTCGAGACTTCAAGATTACGACTGGCCTTTTAACAGGCTAGAAATGCGAGTGAAGAATTTGTTGCTGGAAATCACAGTTCTTACTGAAGATTTCCACAGAAGTAGAAATTTTTTGAGTTATGAGAATTTCGGTTTTTTTGAACAGTTAAAAATCAAAGTCAACAAGAACAAAGAAACATTGGAAAAATACAAAGATGAAATGGAATTGATGAAAACGAATCTAATAAATGAAATGGAAAGTGTTACATTTTATTCATTGATAAAGGAGAGAAGATTTCAAGAAATGATAAAATCGCTATATCAGCGTTGGTTAAATTTGATTGGTCGATCCGTTTGCATTGCGATGACAATAATGGAGATTGCGGATAAAGGTAATAAATTAGTGATAGAATGCGATCTGGTTCTGCATGAATGATTTAATATGATACCATGTCTCAGAGCATATCCTATCAAAATGACATTGATCGTGTAAAAAACATAATAATGAATAAATTCAATTTAATAGAACAGATATTAAATCATCTTCTATTTTTGTGCTTTTTTAAAATGTAGCTTTACAGCATTATGTTAGAAGTTTTACAAGTGAGTTTCAAATCCTTAAATTAATTAGTTTTATTAAAATCTTTTAACATTATTACCATAGAGACTGTTGTTTAAAAGTGTTGTGTTGCTGCATGACTTTTCGATGGAATTGAAACTTGATCTGACTCCTCGAATTCATAATTAATTTAATCAAAGTTGTCACTCCCAACAAAATCTATATTTTTCAAAGTTACAAAGTTCAATTATTCACACTCAAGATAAGATCACTAAGGTAAGCACCCACAGGGTATCACCATCACTTGAATCAAAACACAATTTTTCTTTAGTTATATCTCGTCGCTCCTCCCGGCAACTTTCGATATTTGTATAATAATTTGTCTGAACACCAACTGGTGATTGTGATTGTCATCGCTCGTTTATATAGTTTTTTGACTTCCATCAATCTCGATTTAACTAGCAGATGACACAGCAATCACCGGCTTTCCTACATACATTTAAGACGATCTCTCGCAATTTTATTTATAATCCACTTAGGCTGTCAATCCTCTCAAGTCTTTCCTGATTTAGAGGCTTTCTATGAATATCAAAAAAGAGATTAATTAATTAATTAATTAATTTGTTTTTTAAGCTCTAGACCTTCGAATAATCATTTTATTGATTTAAAAATTTTTTTAAAAGTCTTCAATATTCAATTTGTCACCAGTTACCACTTTTGCCCATGAAAATACTGATTTTCACTTTTTTTGAATTTTTAATTAGCTCTTAATTAATTTCTAATAATTTGCAATTTTTTTGAATTTTACTGTTTCGTTTTTGTATGACCTCAACAAAATTTTAAAGTAATTTTCATTCAACGTGTTTACAAACATTGCTTTAAGCTGAATATTTGAGTTGATATGTTTTTTGTTGTTTCATACACCTTTGTTATTTCTTCTTTTCTTGGGTTCATTGAGTTTCAAAAAATATTGCTTGTGTGCTGATAACCTTGGGATTGCATCTGCGTTTATGTGCTATTCCCATTTTTGATATTCGACGACCTTTTCCAAAACCTCTGATTCTGCTCTCCAAATACAATACTGAGACGTGTTTAAATTATCTCATTTAAGCAGCCACTTTAATGTTTGGTTATCCGATCTAGCTAAAATCTTGGTATCTAATAAATAATGTTTAAATTTCAATGCGAATTGTGAATTTTATCGTGTCTGCGTACAAGATGGTATTTTGTTAAATTGATTTGTGTGCACACACAGATGCGAGTCAGTTCGAGTTTTGCTAAATTTTGGATTTTGGATTTTTTCTTATGTTGATCGAATTGAATTTATTTTTGAATATATTTTTTTATTCAAAAGACTTTTCGTTACTTTTATGAAAATAATAATAATGGTTCAATCTCAAGTTATTGGACACCTTAAATTGCTTAATTCATAGAATGGATATGAAATCATTAGAGTTGACAACGAGCGAAACGATAAAGATGTCTTTAAATCTAATAAATAAATCAATTTAAATATAATACTGCTATGGTAGCACAATAAATAAATAGTAAATATAGTAATACCACTTCGCTAGCTGATGATAAAGAAATGCTCTTTGATACACTTAGCAATGCAATTCAATAAGTTATCTTTTTCTATGCGTCTGGGTGTACAGCAGGTATCGTTCTCGATTCTGGGGGAGGTGTATCACATACTGCGACAATTTGTTAAAGTGATGCGCTTTGTTTCATTTAAAAATATGATCATTTAATTATTATGATAAAGCTTATGATATAATTATATCATTAAAAAATTTATTTTACATTCAATTTGATATGGTGCGCCGACGTAGACGTATAGAAGAGACTTGGACACGTCCAGAGATTGCTGAAAAATAACAACAAATTGACGATCTTCGCCGACAAGTAGACAAAAAAAGCCGAATAGTGGATCATGTGAGAGCAACCTTGCAAGAGAAAGAGAGAGAGAGAGTTAAGTCAATTGCGCTTAAAAAATGAGAACCCATCAGAATTAATGTAACTTGGAAAAGCGTTATCGAAAGAATACGAAATGATAATCACTAGAAATCATCGAATCGATGGAAAAGAGTCAAACAAGTTGGAGAAGTTCCTCGAATGTGCTGGGCACCTGATGGGTAAAAATATATAAGATTTTCGCGGCCACTTTCAAGGGATACCCACCAGAAGCATATAATCATTCAATACCCGTCAAAAATGACGTTGGACATGCATTCCAATTGGCGGTTTCTAGTAAAAAGTGAGCCATATTACCATGACTGCTAATAGCCTAGAAAACCTTTGGGTTCACGAGCTAACATAGAAGGTATTCATGCTTATTTTATTGGCGTCCCTCTATCATCAATTTTATGTTAAAACATTATCGAAAATAATAAAATAGATGAAATATACGAGATCCTATAACGAAATAATTTTATAATTGTTCTAAAAGGTTTTGATGAAAGGTGTTGACGATAAAATAATTATTTGATGCAGATTTCATGTTGGTGTTGTTATCAATTTGATATGTTCGTTTTAGCAGTAATATTGAGAGATATAAATCAAATAACATATGTACAGCGTCCTAATAATGTTGTTTTAATCGAAAATGTTATCAAAAATATGAAATTAGCGATCCCTCCCTTTTAAAATTCCAAAGTCGAAGTTTTAAATTTTATTGATTTAAACAAGAAATACCATTCTGTTTTTAGAACGGAATTTCACAATTCTACATACTTACTCGGGTGAGAGGTAAATTTAATTCATTTTCTCCTTATAATTTTATTGATTATTGTGTTTAGATTTCCTTCAGAAGAATTTTTGTTGAATTTTAATCTTACAGATCGTGGAATTTTGGACTTTTTCATCTTATTATTAGTAAGTTGTGAAAAATTTTTTGTTTATTTTTTCCTTTAGAATTAAAATAAACCCTTTGAAATAAATTGAATCAAATTCACAAAAACATTCTTATTTTAATAAACAAAATTTTATTTCTTAAATTTTTATTAAGTGATTTCCCATTTCTTTTAGCAGCACGTTTGGAGATCCAACGACGGTTCCAAGGAGTTATGACTTTTTCCTCTGCGTGGCATATAATTGAAAATTATAAATATACAAGACATGGATCACTTTACTAATTATAATTAACCCTTTCAAACGTGGTGGCAATATACTGTACAATATACACCATTTTTAACTAATAAAAATATCTAAGTGTAACGCTGTCGGTAATCACTTTTAATTTTGGTAGTGGCAATCATATTGCCACCCCTTCTCCGTAAAAGCCTCCTTTGTTTTTTTCTATGTTTTTATTTTTTTATGATCATTTGTAACTATATAATTGTTATCAATAAACTTTGAGTTTTACATCACTTTTAGTTTCCTTTGCCTTAGAAAGGGTTAAAGAAGATGACAATAACAATATAATAAAACTGATATTCATACTGTAAGAATGATAGAAAATTATGTAATATTTTCTCGGGAATCAATAACGGGTATATGCCTAAAATGAAAAAGATAATAGATACATTTCTTTTCTTTCCCTTGTTAGGAAGCGACAAACATTGGCATTGACTTCTCTTGATGATGAGTAGATATAATAAAAGATAATTAATAAAATAAAATAATATAAAAAAATTTAAAGTTCAACAAATCGTTTTAGCAAAATTAGTTATATATAAATTCATATGACATTAGAAAATCTCCTGAAGCAAACCGTGATATGCTCATAATTTCTTCTAATCTTGTTTTTCAATAGTAAGATTAATTTGGAAGTTTTATCTTTTCTTCTTCTTTTGTTTTTCTTGTTTAATAAATTTCTAGATCCTTTTAAACAAAATTAATACAGCAGTTTTTCTTTGTATATAAACATTTTGAGTCACCATTACTTCTCTCTGACTTTTCTTGTATTTTTATTCTTCATTTTTACTTTATAATTAGACCTTTTTCGTGACCAGCCACTCTCTACTGAGAGTCTGGTGTTAAGATTCTTGAAGTGGAGCACTGACCCGGTAAACTGTCATTCAATAAGGGTGCCTCCACACCGAAGTACTATTTCGAGACTAGTTCGGTAAAAATCATTTTATTTTCTTGTAAGCATGTACTTTTTGAGATAGTGGTAATTATGATGATTTAATAATTATAGTTAACAACAATAAATTCAAAAAATCATAAAGCCAACACTGATAATAATAATTAAATCATGAAATTAGATAAAATAGTAAGTTTTGATTTTATCGAATAATGGAGCTTTGATTTGTGAGTCAACTTGCACAGGTCAAGTACCATAGGAGCAAGGCTTCGACGGGACTTTGTCGATGTAAGAACATATATTATGAAAGAAATTATACATAGGAAACGAAATAACATCCAATAACATGGTACCTAAAAGTTTCCATAAAAAATGTTAGTTCAAAGTATTACAATAAAAAGAAAACCCCCATAATTATCTCGTAATATTTCCTATCTTAAAATTTGTAAATCAGAGCATGATCAAATAAAATTAAGTAACAGTAATAATGATTAAAAATAAAAAATATAATAAGAAGAACTTCTCCTTACTTTCGATAACAGGATTTCGAGTTGAGACAATCGAAAATAGATTTTGAAATTTTTTGAATAAAAAAGCATTAAATTCTGTCGATCTGGAATAGCCTTATATAAAGGGGTTTACACGCATGTTTTTTAATTTGGTAAAACAAAACGCCAACACATTTTTACAATATTTCATCACTTTTCTCTTGGTTTACAGATTTTAATGATTCTTTTTAATATATGTTTCTAATTACATTTCAGGCTTAATTCTCATAGTTGTTTTTCAGAATATAAGCGTTTTCGATGAAATTGATTAATTTTGCTAGTTTTTAATGTTTTTTAATTCTTTTTAAATGTTTTTATTTATGTTTTTAATATTTTTTGTACTTTTCCACTTTTTTTATACTTTTTATATTATTTAATGCAAAATAGACTATATTTAATAAATTTTCCTCCATTTGGATTTTGCGAGCCCGAATTCTATCGGATTTCATGCCAGTGTTGGGCTATAAGCCATAATTTAAACAAAAATGAGAAAATTGCGTAAATTAAAACAAAATAATTAATGAGATTTGGAAATTATCAATATGGCTGCTGTAACATAAGCACATACCGCAAGCAGAAATCAAAAATAAAATAAAACATTAAATAAAACAAAATAAAAACATAACAAAATTAAATAAAACAAATATTAATTAAAATCATTGAAAAGCCTACAGATACAGAAAGAAACACAAAACTAAAATATAAAACCGCCAAAACCTTGCAAAAGAAGGTTTAGTATCAAAGGGTAAAAAGAGAAACAATCAAAGAGAATGGTTAAATAATAAAAAATAAAGATTTACCAAAAATTTAGAAAATAATATCAAAAAATAGAGAAAAATAAATGAGAAAAATAAAATATTTAAAATAATATAAAAGCAATAAAACCCCCCAAAAAAATAGCCGAAAAAGGCTCAAAATTCTCTGATTGGTCGCACCCAGGCATGAAAACACTATATATACAGCAGTCATTTTCATAATTTTTAGATAATTTTTGTTAGACAATTTTTAGACAGTTGTTGAGACAATTTGTTTTAGACAATTGTTCAGTCAATGTTTATGCCGAAGTATGACAATTTTTCAAATTTGGATGCTTGACTGACAAACTTGTCGATTGTAAGTATTGTTTTCTTGTAGAAATATATTTTTCTAAGTTAATGTTTTATTTAATTTAACTTATCTTGGATGGCCGCGATGTCTTTTGGCATCGCTCGGCAGGTTCCCCCTAACTTATTTATATTCATTTTATATACATTAGTTTGTGGAAAGTGGTAGGGCAGTATTCAATTTCCACAGTTAGTTTTGTGGAATGTTGATGTGCTGCCTTCTCGCTAACCACCCTTCGGTGTCTGCCTAGTCCGGTCAGGCCTCATTGCCCTGATCGCGGGGTAGGACTCCGTCGTAATTCACCGTGGCGGCCATTGAGATGTTGGTCGTAGCGGTAAGAGGGTAAACTGCGGGAAGATCGCCATAATTAAGGGGATAACATTTGTGTAAATTTTTAAGTAGGAAAATTGAATTTTTATTTAACTCCTGCCGATTATTATATTATCAAGGGTACGACTAGTGATAGAAATTTAGGTCAACGAAAGTATAAAGTAGGGTTAAATCATGTACATTGTTTGATAATCATAGCGGTGGAAAATTAAAATAAAATGATACATTTTGGCATAGATCTGTGAGATGATAATATAGAGATTTACGAATAGTGGTAACTGTGGCGACCATAGGAAAGCAAATAGGAGTTTCTGGACTAAAATAATGACATTATAATAATGCATTCATTTCAATTTACCATAGGCAAGTGTTTGTATGAAACAAGGAATTTTCAATAAAATAAGGGCGGAACGTTGCCCAAATTTTTGAAAGATATTTTAATAAATAAACAGTAATGATGACAAATTGATATAGGAATTGTAGAAATAGATGAGTATGAACAAGCGTATAGATAGAAAGAGACGTAAGACCTTCCATCGGCAGTCAGGAACCCGAAAGTGAAAATATCATGAGGAGTAGTTCTAGAAATAGAGCTCACCTGCTCATGAATTTTCAGCTGCTATATACAGTACCAACATGAGCTTGCTCATGGGTATATAGTGGTATGATTTAAATTGTGGGGCATCTGGGTGAGACAGCATAGACCCTAGGAAAAGAAGGTATTTTGATCGAGGAGGATAAGTTTGAATAAGCTTTGTACATACTTAAACAAATTAATTACACCCAGTACACCAGCACCAGATAAAAAAATTAAAACCTTAGTTCTTGCCAAACATAAATCCTCCGGGTCCAGTTAAAATTGCGACCGCAATTTGAATGATCACTTAAGATTAGAATAAAACTTAATAAGGTCATAAACAATAACAAATATGCACGATTAAAGTGACTTATACATATTGTTGGGTTATTATTATTGAAAGTCGGTTCCCTCTGACCCCTCGTGTCCTTTTTCGATCAAATAAGCAAACCCAACACAGAATAATTTTATTTGCACTTTATCACATTAACAAATCAATCCTTTGGTTCAATATTTGTAATCACAATTTCATTACTTGATTTGCACCTTTTAACCACTGTTTGGCTCGGATTATCTTAGGGTAGGTTGTCCAAGGGAGAACCACCCTGTCTGATAGATAACCTTGACTTTTACTTGGATTTGGATTTCTCTACTAACCTAGTTACTGCTCGTTCACGTCGATTCACTCTAGTTAATAATATCTGCTCTCTCGTATCTAGTTAATAATGATTGTCCTTTCTTGTCTGGTTGATAATGTCTCTCTTTTCTTTTCTGGTGAATTCTGGTCCTCTTTTCTTGTCTGATGAGTTATGGTCCTCTCGTGTTTTTTCCTCTTTCTTTTATACTCCTCCTCAGACTGTTTTCCGACGATTGTCAACAATAGGTTCTGCATTATCAAATTATCATTAATAATTAGCTTCCCGACCGACATTTGTCAACTACGTTTGACGTTGTTTGGGCTAATTTATCCTTCTATATTATTCCGTCTATGCGCCGGGTTTTCCTTATCTCTCGGGTTTCCAATTGCCTCAGGCTTCCCATTGACTCGGGCTTCCCATTAGTAATTAATTTTTCTTAATTAATTTCCTTTTTTATTTTATATCTTTTTCTAGGGACCCCTCACTAAATTTTTATTATTATTTCCGGACTCGTCTCTCAATTTGGCGTTCAACCATACCAATTTCCCCCGATCATTATTACTTTCGAATTTTATACATTTTTTAATTAATATTGCACTTTTATCATTTTTTGTGTTTTATCGATTTTACTGTGCTTTTTCGTGATACCCCAACAATATAAACACATACTCATGCCAAAAATAAATAAAATTATTAAATAAATTTTTATAGCACAGATAGTATAATTTTTAAATCATAGTATTTAATATCAAAATATCGTTCGGCATAATTACACTCATTTGCCATTCATCGGAAGGATTTCTTTTTGTTGGGATTGGTTCTCTCGATTTATCGGGTTGTTGAATTGATTGATATTTGGTTTACTTTAGGATGAGATTCATTTGAGATTTGGATTAGATTATTGTTGTAGAGATAGTGACTGTTTAGTTGATAAGATCTGGATTTTAATTTAGATATTTAATAAATTGGTTGGATTTGTTTGGTTTGAGGGTTTGGGTTTGTATTCAACTGGATTGGTGATTTGATTTGACTTTGGTTTTAGAAAATCTTGTGGTGATATTTTGGTATCGTAATTGACTTTGATCGATTGTGTTTTTGATTTAGGTTTAGATCGGGATTATGCTTCTCGAATTTTTTATGCAAATTTCTTGGCTCCCGTGATTTAGTAGGAAGTAGATAAAAATGCGCTCTTTTTACTAGGATTGTTTTCGTCGTCAAAGATTTGACCTTTTTGTTTTGATGCTGATTTGGTACTTTCTTTACTTTCGGGACGTTCGTCTTTCATTTGTGTATCTTCTATTGAGTCTAGTGGGTCTACTTTGATATTTCGTTCCATAATTGTTGTTAGCAATGCCATAGCTTCGTTTTGTCGAGCAAAGGTTATAATTAATTGATTTTGTAAATCTTTTAATTGGTTAGTTTGTTCCAACATTTTTGAATTTTTTGATCTTTGTTTAGTTAATTGTGTTAGATGACGAGGGACGACCATTGGATGCATTCGTCCTCTGAAAATGCTATAGAACAGGGCCGAATATCGCGTCAACATTCACGTAGAAAAATAATCCCAAAACCAACAATCAAATCCCAAACCAAATTCAAAACCAAATTCTTGTGCTGACAATATCTAACTATGTAATTTATTATTATTCTTGTGTATAAACAATATTACTTCTTTTTTTATGTATTTGTTATTTATGTATTAACAATATTATTCTGTTATGTTTATTTTCTGTTATGTGGTGGAATATATGTTTATAAAACTTTTACAAATATTAAATACAAGGGTAAAATCATTATTATTATTATTGTTAAAATAATAATTATTATTATTATTATTATTATTATTATTATTATTATTATTATTATTATTATTATTATTATTATTATTATTATTATTATTATTATTATTATTATTATTATTATTATTATTATTATTATTTTTATTACTAATATTGTGTTATTAAAACCATACCGGAAATTAAATTTTTGAAATATATATAATCGCGTGAGAGTATTGAATTTTAAATATATTAATTTTTACTATAATAATTTTAAAAATATATTAAATTTTAGTGCGTGACATAAAAAATAAAATATTAATTTCCTGCAAACCATAATAAAAAATTTTATATATAGCGGCGTAAAAACTAGTATAGTCGGCCAAAAAATTAGCGAAATAATCCATTTCTTCTGGAGGCAATCTCAGGGAGAAATTAAATAGGAACAGAGTTTCAACAAATTATTTTTTGCAAAGAAAATATAAGACGCATATATAACATATTACACAACATAAATTGCAAGCACAAATTATTCGAATTGTACTTTGGATATAGACAAATTTTTCGAATTCTTAATTGAAATTGGTAATTTTTGATTAATAAAATTTTTAATATCAAATTGTCCTTTTCATTTATCGATTATATATATATACTTATACCAGTGCACGTTGGGATCTCGAATAGCGATTGTGAGACCTCAACAATTATCGTTGTAATTCTTGAATTTTCTTATTTTTGCATTTTGACATTTTTTTATAATAATTTTTCTCGTTAGATGGTCTGGCTAATTGCTGTCGTTGACATCTGATTATTTTTGTCAGATTTCGATTTTCTTTTTGTACAAACTTTTTCTTCTCGTAGTACTTTCCGTTTTGCAATTATTTCTCTTGATCGTCTTGATTCATTCTTCCAATGTTTCACGTGCTTGACGTTGCGCATTTTTCCTTCTTAGACTTTAATTTAATTCTCGTTCCGTAGCTATATCCATTTTTACTATTCGTAATTCGGCCTTGGTTGTATTTTTTAGTTTTCTTTCTTGTCTCGTTTGGTTGGTGATTCTCTGGATCTCAGCTTATTTTTCTCGGATATCGTTATGAAGTTGTTCATTCTTTTTCAATATAATTTTTTCTTCCGTACTATACGTTTCTTTAGTAATATTGTTTTCTTCCCTGTGAAATATTTCTTTAATAAAATTCATTTCTAAATAATGACGTTTTCAATATTTCGTTTTTGACAGGATATTTTTAACGCTTTTTTTAACGTTTTGTTTTTTAAACTTTTACACGTTTTGTTACATGATTTACGCTTTACATTCCATACAATTATTTTACTTTTAAACCCACTTTTCACCTTGTTTTATATTACCTTCATCATTTCTAGTCTGAATAATTTGGTAGAAAGGTAATAATACCGTTGGAGGTCTGTTATGTATCATATATGTTTCTTCTCTAGCTTCTGCTGAGGCTTAAATTTCCTCTTCTAACAAATTGGCGAGAGACTCTGAATTCTCCGTTAGTTTCTCTACCTCAGCTTCTAACTCAATTGTTCGCTCGTAGGCCTGTAATCTCTCAATTTCTTTTTTGAGGTTTCTCTCGTTTTCATCATAACAATTCTTCAATAGTTCCATCTCTCGTTGTGTCTGTCGTATGACTTTCTCATGCTCTTTGATGGAGTTTTTCATTACTAGTTGTTGGTTCTCAAGGTTTATATCCTTTTGATTGCACATTCCTCGAAATCCATTCGCATCTTGTAGGGCTTCAGCCAACTGTTGTTGTAATCGTTGCGTTTTGTAGATCTCTCCATATAATTGTCGTTCCAATCTTGTACATTCATGCTCGTACCCTTTACTTCGCGATTTAAGTGTTTTACTGAGCTTTTGTTCATCTTATTCCAATTGTCTTTTACTGCGACTTGTCTAGTCAAACCTTCGATTGTGGTTTTTTGTTGTTCTGTGTTTTCCCATAATTCCCATTCATTTTCATTGAGGATCTTTTTGTGTAATTGGTTCATTTCCTTTTTTACGTTTTTCCACTTTTTCTTCCCTTCACGGGCTTGAACACAGATCCAATCGTTTTTCTTTTCTAGTTTCTCTTGAGTTTTTTTAATTCGCCTACTTGTTCTTGTTGCTTATTCACCTTAAGCATAAATAATTTATTATCGGATATTCGGATTCGTTTATCACGTTTTCTTTCCTCTTTCACTTGTTTCACTACTTCCACTTGTTCGTTGTATTTTAATTTCCATTTTGTTGCTTGCTCTTTCACTTGATTCAATATTTTTTCCTGATTTTTGTCATTTGGTTCCATAGTTTCTCTTTTCTTCTTTAATAGGTTTAGCTCTATTTTGCATTTCCCCCAATTTTCCTCTATGTCTTTCTTTTGGTTGTTTATACTTTGCCACTCTTGTTGGTATAATTTCACTTTATGGTTGCAACTATCGATCAGTTGTTGGTTTGTTCTTTCGAATTCGTGTTTCCATGTTTGGGCTTGGATTTCGAGTTGATTAGCCCTCGATTTTTCTTTTGTATTTTGCGTTATGGCTTGGTAATAGCATTTCTCTCTTCTTTTTTCTCTTAATTCTCTCAAATCCAATAGTTTTGCGTTTCGAGTTCACCGACTCGTTGTTCCTTTTTCTGCAATAATTCTGCCATATTACGTCGTCTTCCTTCTAACGCGTAAGTATAATCATTTAATTCTTCGAGCTGTTGTTTTATTTTGATTCTTTCTTCATACAACTCTTTCTGGTACTCAATTTTATTAGTTACTATATACTTTTGTTTCCAATTTCGAACTATAACTATAACTGTAAAGAGAGACCTGTTAGAAAAAAAGAATACGAAACCTTCTGCGGTAGATCGTGAACCCGTGGTGCGTCAGAGAATTAGCAATCATGGCTCACCTTTATCTGATGGCCGCCCATTTGAGCACATTTCCAACATAACTTGTGACGGGTGCCAAATTGTAATTTTTTATTATGCGTGTAACTGGCTGGAACCTTCTTGAAGTGTGAAACACCAATGATATTTCTTCACCACCAGGTATCCAGCAATAAGGTAACTCTACGAAGGTGAGTACAATAAGGTCAACTAATTTACGTTAGCAATCCAGCAATAACAACCTCTAATTATGATGTAAATTCAGTTTCAATATAAAATTATTTGTTGACAATTCGGGTAAAAATATTTACCATTATATATGATTTATTTATACGATTTATTAATTCAGTTAATTGCTGTATCGCATTCCATATTGGAATATAATTCAAAAAAATATTCAGCAAATAGTGTGTACATTAATAAAGAAATATATTTACTGAAAAACTTTTAATTTGATTTACTCTAAAATGTGACTTGTATTAAAAAAACAATGGAATAATTATCTAACTTATTAAGAATAATGTAATCAAAAACATTAATTTCACAGTAATATTAAATTGTTTCATTTATTAAAGTGACCTTGAATTTTAATATTTAATTAAGAATTTCAAATTTTTATATTAAGTACAGGAGTTTTTATTATACTAATAATTTAGTCTAATAAAATCAAAATTTATATTAAATATTTAATAATCCAAACATAAATTTAAATGAAACTAGCATTAATAAATTTCGAGGTCGCTCAAATAAATCGGAAACATTTATCAACATTCAATAAAATTCAAATGAATTCCTTCAGTAAAAAATCATGGTTAATAGTGCAATATATTACTCATAAAATGCTTACAAATCAAAATTTAAAGTATTGGATAAAATATAAAAAATGACATCATAAAATCCATGGAATAAATAAAAATATAGATTTGACATAATGTTGAGCATTGAATAAGATTTTAACAAAATTATCTCACACGCTGCGATCTAATCTCACCATTGATCCAACGAAAAAGTTGACATCGTCTTTGTAATTATTCAATTTTATTGGAGATTCTACATCCCAAAATACATCTTTCATTAAGACAGGATGAGGTTCAATCAAAGGCTTTACGAAAATAAAATTCGCCGTTATATTTCGTTCAATTAGTCCAAGACAATCAAAATCATCATCATCTTCGCCAAATGGATTAATTAGGCACTCGGCTACTTTCAACCATCCAAAATAGAATACTAATTGAATGAGAAAGAAAACAGGAACATAAAAATCGATGTTGTGATTACGATATCCTTTATTTGGATCCAGAAACTGTCTGCTAAATAATGACGTAACAAAATATGTATAAACTGCGATTGTTGCAGTTTGAGTATAAACCAAAGGAGGATTCACCCAATCATAAGAAAATAATTTAATTAGTCTTTCCCTAAATTGAGATATTTCCAATATAATATTGTTCAATCTTCCTTCAGTTTTAATATCTCCATCAATAAACGCTTTTTTAATCAAGTTAGATGCCCAAATAATGGGAACGTAATATCGATTATATGTTGGATCTATCTGATTAAAAAGATTGAATTCAGTTTCATTAAATAAGCGAGCATCCATAAGACTAGCTTCTGTGGGGAACCGTTTTTTCGTTTGTGGCGAAACACTTCTTAAATACAGCAATAGAGATATATTAAGATAACGAACAACATTCCTTTTTAACATTACCAACTTGACGGAATTCCCTGGAATGTAAGTATTAACAAATAGTGCTACGTGATCTGGCCACGGAATTATGTTAAATTGTTCCCACCATCTATTTGCTATCATTGTAACATAAAAGCTCAATATAAAAGCAATTGGCATGAAATTACCAATAGAATCACAATAAATACAAAACCTTTCAAATTGTTCTTTATAAAGTCCAGATAGCAAATTTCTATACATAATAGAAATAGAACTATATAATATCCCAAAAAGAACTAATTCAAACCAAACCATTTTATAAATACTTCCTTTCCATAATAAAAGTAATCTAATAAATTTCCAAAATTTACTAGTTGCCACTTGACTAACATAACTGACCGTCATATCAAGACAAAAGTGAAAATTTGTTTTTCAAAATAGTTTGATGTCAAAATAATAAGTAGTAAATTAAATAAAATTAAAATTTATGAAATTGATTAATTAACAAAGTTGAATTTAATAGACACATTATTTAAACAGTATCTAATGATTTTATATTATAAAAAAGTATTTACAAAATTTAAGTTTACATCAGTACGTATATGTGATAATTTAATTAATTTTAATACTTGGAATTTTTATATCAATAACATCAAAATATTTAATAAAACTCAAAACTATTTTGTAAAGGAAAACCAGCAAAGTTGGAAGCTGTCTAGTTAAATTGGCAATGGTTATATCCAAACCAGTAAACACTAAAAAACTTTTATTAGAGCGAAAACTATATTAATCCGAACGACTTAAATAAATTATTATGCTAATACTTATCTACCGGAAATTTTTTTTGAATTGAGCGATTATAACGGTGAAAACCATCGCATAACTAGAACTTAAAATACCAAACAAAAACACCAAGCAATCAACAAAAATTAAAGGAAAAACATAACTTTCGAAATCACAAAAATAAATTTAAATAAAAACTAAAAAGCACGAAGTTCTACAAGATGCTGGGTACTTATGGGGAAGAATTTTATATGAGGGTCAAGGGAATGACTACAAACCCCATACATTACGCGCATAACAATTATTACCACTAGGCACCCGTCACAAGTGACGTTGGTACTGTGCACTAATTGTTGGAAGGTTAGGAAAAGGTGAACTCCCCTACAAGAACTGATAATGCCCTAACCCTCCGTGGGTTCACGGACTACCGTAGAAGGTTTATTGTCCTACTCGTTAAGGTTCCCTTCTAATTCTAGATTCATTGATCTTGCAACAAAATGAATTCATGAAAATAAATTAATTCAATACATTTATTACAATTGAAATTAAATTATAATTAAACGATCATAAAGGTGCATTAGTTTTTTAGTTTTCAATAAATGTCAGATAAAATCAAAAGTGCTCGTAAATTGCCCCACCGGCATTGCGGACGAATGGAGATTGGCTCGGCGCCTACTAAGACGAGCAAAGGGCTACGAGGAGCCACCTCCAAGAGGGCCTAGCCAAACGATTGGTCAGATGCTGGGAATAGACCAGCAATTACCGTTGACCGATGATCGAAAAGACGAACAATATCCGGCTCGCGAAATCCTAAGATGTGCCCGTGAGCTCCTCGACCGACTAGAAGCACACCAAAGACAGGTAGATCTTCACGTGGTCCGGGTCAGGCAATACCTGGCCAACGTGGAAAATGACGTCGCTGCGGGGAGAACCATGGAAACCTATAGCGAGGCGTCGCCATCCAACTACGGACCGGTGCGGAATACAAGACGACCCGTATTCGTAGTCTCGGGTTGCTCGGCGGAAGAATGGTTGAAAAAATCCCTGAAACAATTGTGATCATCCGGACCAGTGATTGTAGATTTTTGACAAATATTATTATAATAAAAATAATTGCCGGAATTTTCATTTTGCTTGTTTTTGTTATCCTGGACTATTTGTAAACAATGTTTAATGTTAACTACATATGCAGAAAGATTGAGTCTAATAAAGATTTTATATAGATATTGGATATTATAGAATGGAACCCTTGCGGATATTGCAAACCGAACTCGCCCACGCCCGGAAGGCTAACAAGGACCTTCACGAACAGATCATTCAGCTGACCGCAGAAATACAACAAACAAAGACCATCTGGATGGCGCCCCAAAAGGCCAAGGTGCTTTACCAAAGACTCACTGCCGCCCAAAAGGGGTGGGCAGACGAAAGGCAACTCAATCAAAACCTGAAGACCCAAGTGAAGGGGTTAGAAGTGGCCTTATCCACTTGTCAAGAGGGAGCTGCGGTAACTTACTCTCTTGTCTTCGCCCCCGCCCAACTGGCTTACCGGGAGGCGACGGCCACCCCAACAACAACCGTATCTTCGACCCCGACGACCATTACGAACAGCTATCGCCCAGGACGCAAAGAGCGAGCTAAAAGACGGAATACAACCCAGACTACCAACTGAATCTAAATCTTATCCCGTGTAAAAGTGATATGCACCTGAATTAAAGCTTTGTCGTTGTTTAATCGTTAATTAATTTAATTCATATATTTTATTAAATTTTGCTTCAGAGCAGGAGTATTGGTAAATACCGGTTATAGAACTCGCCACAAAGAGAAAGGGACCTAATGATTTAAAGCGAGCACAAATCTTCTAACGATAGCTCGTTGGACCCAGTGGTTGTCCGAGCAATTATGGCATTAGTAATAGCGCTCACTTTTTGCGGACAAATCCACCCACTCGAACACATTTCCAACGTTGCCTAGCAAGGGTGCTGAGTGGTAGCTAGAAAATATTTATATGGCGTTACCGGGGTAATCATAAGAACATTTAAACGAACATCTACACCCAGTAACCCACCAGTATTATTTTTATAAACTGTTCAATAAAATCAACTGAAATTAATATTCATTATTTGATCATACAAATTTTCTTTGGTGCAGGTGAGAATTTAGTCCATAACTCATAGTATTTAAGCAATTGAGTAGAGAAATTGTTCGACAGAGTGAACTTAAAATCACCGCACGCCTTAGAAGTAAAATAGAGTGACGTCCAATTAAATTTTGCCAAATATTCGAATTGTCATAGCCGAGTTCTTTCTCCGAGATGTCCGTCGAACCGCGTTCTGTAAAAACTAAAAACTGTTGACAAATGACCCATCGATAAGTAAGGAACCATGGATCAAGAATAATCATTCGCATTATGTGTCCAAGATCAAATTTTCGTGTATTGAGAATATATAATTTAAGATCCAATCGATTTTCCCGAGTACGTCGACGATAAACATTGGATCATTCACGTAAACACCGGATATGGAACAAATCATCACACAACCCTAGAGAACAAAGCGCTGCACTCTGTAGAATTTTCACGGAGAACGAGCTCCGAACTCGTCTATCGAGCCGTAGTTGGGCTTGGGAAATCGACATAATTCCCGACACCAATGATCCAGGATCAATACCAACAATCATACTACCTGCAAACACAGCGACTGAGAATCAAACCGGTGCTCCAAGAAGACGGCCAAACCGAAACCGCCAGCGTCGCGAGAGGCATCGGGCGGAAGCAAACTTGTTACGGGCAAATGAGAGGATCCAAGGGTCGGCCCCGACAAGTGACCCACCTCCAGCATACACCGAGTTCGATTTCCCAACGGTTGATCCGGATGTCGTCTACGCCCCGTCAATAACAATAAATCGAGCGCCGCCACAGGTGTACATTGACCTAGTAGCGGACGAAACTGAACTACCCGACGTGAGTCGAGTCTTAGAGAGCCTCCTACTTACTCCCGAGGAAATCACCGTCCTGACCGGACAATTGCCATCGACTACCCGTCCCGAGGAACCATCCACGTCAGCACAAAAAATAGTTAGCCCAAATTCATCGAACTCAAACTCCCGTCGACCGAAACGACGATGTCTCCCGGTCGATATCGATTTAGAGGACTAAATCACCGGGCTAGACACATTAATTGACCAATATCGTCTCGAACGTGTTTACTTTCCAACACCTTTACAACCTCCCGTGATTTACATTGAGTGATATGTTTTCTAGACTAATATTATGATAAATAATATAATTGTTATAGTATTAAATTTCTTTATTTTGATTTGGTTTAGTTAACAATAGCTAGTAGTAATGTTTAATTATAGTATGTACCTCAAAGTTAATCTTCGTCGACAATGAATTATCGAAATTGTGCATAAGGAATACTCTCACTCCCTTTTTCTCCAACTTCACAAGATAGCATTGCCTAGAGATAGTGAAAACGGAATAGAATGCATAAGACCTTCCATCGGCAGCAAGGAACTGGGGAACGAAGGTTCTTCGAGGAGTAGTACTGGAAACAGTGCTTACCTGCTCGAATAGCTTTCGGCTGTTACGCACAGTACCAACATGGTTGCGGCTATGGGTGCGTAGCGGTGAACTAAACTCATGGGGTGTGCGTGAAAGGGTGTCCCTAGAATGCGATGAGGAATGTTATCGGTGAATAAGACCGAATAGTTTTTGTGAAAATTTCCCGTACACCAACAACAGTAATAATAATTATTATCATGATAACAATAATGATATTAATAATAACAATAATAACCATTTTTATAATAATTATCAGTACATTAACAACAATAATAATAATATTAATAATTTTGATTCATAAAATGATAAAAATTTATCAGTAATTTTCCTAATAAGAAATTTACTTTAAACTTTAAAATTTTAATTTATTAACGTTAAAAAAAAATAAAATTATTTAATTTAATTTACTATATAGTAATTTATAAAATTTTAACTTATATACTGTAATTAACCCTATAGTAAGTAAAAACTTTCTATTTTATATGACCTGTACTTATTCTAACCCTTAAAAATCAATGGTTTGGAAGGTATTCAAGTATATATCATATTAGCTAAATTTATTCCATTTTGCTTGCCACTTATTAGTTAAAAGTATCTAAAAATCGATACTTACTTATATTATAGAAATTGAAAATTGTTTATTAAGTTCCCATGTCAATATTTTTTACATTTTCAGGTTCTCCGCCACCGCCAGATCAACTCAGACAACCTCTAATAACACGGGTACTTTCCTTGAGGTTTGTAGTTTTATTTTAAGATAATTTCATTAATCTTTAATTTCAGGACTCTCCGATCCCGCAGATCACTATCTCAACAGAATACTTACTGCTGGAATTTTAACTATTTGATAATATGATTTGTGAAATTTTGACAATTTTTCCTTCATTAATAAATTGTAATAGAGGTATTTGTTTGTTATTTCTATTTTCCTTAGATTTAGTAAAATTTTGTAATTAATAAACATAATCATATAATAATAACAATAGCAATATTATAATAATGTTGGGCCAGAACGTAAACGGCCTTGGAAAATGTTTAAATGGATCAGAAACACACACGCAAAAATAACACGCAATTTAAATAAACCCACTGAAACATCAATTAAACCATATAAAATCTGAGAAATAAAAGAATTAAATATAAATTAACAAACATAAAAATAAATTAAAATATTAACAAAATGCACCAAGATCCGCACGATACCTACACAAATACAACAAGAAAACACAACAAATTCGACGAAATTGAAAAAATCAATTAAAGTTCATTAAAGTGAAAGTTAAATTGAAAAATTTGGATTGATAATAATTCAATAAAAATTCTAAATAAAAAATTATAAAAATAAATCAAAAAAATATTAAAATCAAAGAATAGAATTTACTAGAAAATAACAAGGTCGAATTTTGTTTTACTACATCAAATTTCACACACCAAAAAATTAGGTATATATACTGATCCATTTTCACATTAAAGTTAACCATTTTTGAAAACTAAACCGTTTTTCAAAACAAAACCATTTTTCAAACTGATTAAAAACCATTTTTGAAAACCAGTTAAATCTATTGTGAAATTGTTCAATTCTATTTAGAAACTTTACTTTCAGAATTTTTAGGTGAGGATCATTGATATTGGAACCCTCTTTCCACGTCACGCTCTTTGCATCTCTATAGAGCTCTGCTCGGACGTCGGCGTGGGGAGAGAGGTATTTTGGTTTTATTGTATGATACATAAATTTATGCTATTTTATGAATTGGAATGGTAACCTGTTATTTTTGTTTTATAATTAATAAACATTATTTACATAAATTATTTTATATATTTGTCCTATAAATTAAAAATTTTGAAATTTTTCCGGCCCACAGCCGACACATAACGCAAGAAAATAAAATTTACATAGTGCAAATGCATGTAAGTGCGTGGAAGATCGCCAATGATATGCACCCGTGAAGACTCAGCGTGCGCAACGCAGCGGTCGTAACGTCAATATTTATCCCTATAGCTGAAAAGAGAAATAAGGAAGAAGTCTCTGGCTGCTTCCTCGTTTCTCAATTCTGTACAATCGACCTAAAATTATATTACATACGGCTCAAAATCATCACACCGAGTAGTCCAGTGGGCACTCAGTAAATATAATATAAACACAAATTGCGCTTAAGGTCTATTAAAGGGAAAGGGTACGGGAATAAATTAAATCGAAGTCGTTGATATAAATAAAATAGAAGTAAATTGATATCGGTATGCTAAAATAAATAGAATAGTAAAATCTCTTAAAAGGTAGTTATTGAATCAATTAAATCATTTAATGATTACGGGGCAAAATTAAGCATTGCATTAGTCAAAAATTAAAATTAAAGTAAATAAAATAACCCGACAAATCTTCAAGTAAAAGTAAGCATAGTTTTGGTTAAAAAATAATGAAATAATTTATGAAAATGAAGTAGACTATTACTTAAAATACTTTATTCGAGGGATTGTAATTAATATAAATCGTTAGTAACTATAAGTTAAAAGGTAGTAAAAGTACTGATTTAGTCAACAAAGTTTTCGGTAAATTAATATAAATTCATGGAGCGAAAATAGAGTAAATAAAATAGATTAATAGTAAATTCACTCGTGGATAAACTCAGTGGCTAACTTAGGGTAATTCGTCCATCAAAGTAAAAGTAATTCGTCACTTTAAACCACAGTTCTAGTTAATTGAAACCAAAATAACTCATCGCTTAAAATTTGTGTAATTACTAATGAAAATTAAATAATCCTCGAGTTGAACATTTCCTTTTAGATAATTCATTAAGGTAATTTTTAACTTAAGTCATTCGAATTTGAAATACGATGATTATAGGATGAAAATGGGTAATTTATAAACTAAAAACTTGTAAGGTAACGTTAAACAAATCTGTAACCAAAAAATTGAACAGCAGTTTATTGACACAAAATTACTGTTAAAGGAGTTACAAAACTTTGCAGTATTATTAAATTCAATCGACATTGATAGGAATAGCTTAATTCGCGGTGAGAAAGAACCAAATCATTTTCACGATAATATTTGTTTAAACCCAACGGCTAAAAATGTGTTAAATAAATCAAATAAAATCATACCGAAATTAGCTTACCTTCCATAACATGAAAGCCTTGAAAATTGATAATATCGGAGTGATAATGTAAGCATTAGTAAAATCCAATGGCGCTAATAGACGTACCACTAACATGTCAATGAAGTTAAAATTCCGATAGAGTGAAGTAGTAAAACATTCCAAAAAAGTTAGAGTAAATGCAACCAAGATTCCAACGCGTTAAAAACTAGTAAATGTCGGGATCTAGCAGTATGTCTAATCGACCAAACAGCGAAAATACGCCGGATGCTGAATTACGACGGAAATTGCACCAACAACGCTAAATAGTAAACATCCGGACTAAGTTCATACCAAGTCTAAAGACCACCGACGATCAGTCACGTCCCCATCTGACCGGACATCCGGTCAATCATTATTAACAACGTACAAAAATTAACCAACGGAAACGCGCCACTATCGATCTGAAACATCCTTTTTTCATAAATAAATAAATTCAAGCATGATATTATAAATCCGTAATAAATAATCACCCTCATAATTCAGTTCCAATTAAATCCTAAACCTCTACCTAATTATAATCACCCCTATTCATAGTATTCCCGCCTCAGATATCGATTTCCAAACTACTAGGTTACTTCACCCTCTCGAATCTTCCAATTAACGATTTTTCGGAATGATCCCTAACCATCACGAATCCCGATAGACGTTAATAACTTTTTCGCCATGGTGCTTATACAATTAATTAACGGCCATCAACCCATGTAGCCAGGTTAAATAAAGTTCATTTCAAACTTTACGTACCAAATGATTTATCCTTAACATCGTTGCAGGTCATGTCACGCGATCAAACTACCACCCAAATAACTACCGCAAAGTACTCGAGAAAAACACCACAGGCCGCAGGCGCCATGGCCGAACTCCGATCACAATGGCCTTACCCTATTCCTCGGAAGGCACTGGACCAGAATAACAACCCTTACGAACCCGAAAGACAACAGTACCCAGCTGCCGAGATCTTTTCCAACGCACAGGACCTCCTCACCCAGTGGGAGCGGGTGCAGGAGCGGGTGGATTTGCAAGTAGTCAAGGCAAGGATGTATCTTGCAAACGTAATGGAGGACATCCTTGCCGGGCGAATCGCAGTCGCCTATCCACACCGCCCAGTTCGAGACACCAGGCGACCATACACGGTAGAAGCCCTCAAGCGAAGTCTAGAGCGGTATGGCCCAGACAACTGAAAGAACAGAAACAACTTGATGTGATGATTGATGATTAATAGTTAAAATTTGTGCGTTTTCTTTTCTCTCATATAACTGGAATTAACTTTTGATTTGTTTGATAAAATTAAAGATTACTCAACTAGACCAATCATAAATTGAAGTTGCATTAACCCATTTAATTACAGTGATGTCCTCTCTAAGGATCCTACAGACCGAACTAGACCGCGCGAGACAGACGAATGCAGAGTTACTCAGTCAGGTCCTGCAATTAACTCGCGAGGTGCAGCAGGTCAAGGCGACCTGTCTAGATCCTAAACGGACGAAGATACTCTATCAACGACTCACCGCAGCTCAAAAGGGCTGGGCCGAAGAACGCCAGCTCAATCGGAGTCTGCGCACACAGGTCAGGGGTTTAGAGGTTGCCCTAGCAGCCTGTCGGGAAGGGGAAGCGGTAACGTATCCGCTCATCTTCGCCCCTTCCCAACTACCGAGTCAACGCGTCGTTGATAGTGCCGCACCAAGCTCAAAGGCGACAGCCATTCAACCGACCATCCGCCGGCCGGGACGCAAGGAACGGGCCCGACGCCGAGCCGCACAAGTGTCAAGTCGATCAACTTAACTTATCATTGATATGCATGTCCTTTGTTCGTTAAATAAATCAACTCTCATGTATTCAGTCTTAGTGGGGTAGACTCGAAATCATCTACACTAATCCGTCTAAATTTAATTCGCATTCCACGCAAGGGACCGAGCAAAGCGAGCATAGGTCTTCTATCGACAGCTCGTGAACCCGAGGATTGTCCGAGCAACTATAGTACTAGCACATGGTACTCAATTTTTGCGGGCAATCCACCACTTGAACACATTATCAACGTTGCTTAGCAACGGGTGCCAAGTGGCGATCAGCATCATTTTGTATGGCGTTACTAGGGTAACCAGAAAGTCAAGCAAGATGCGAAACCCTGTAACCCACCAATAATAACAATAGTAAAAACAACGCTGTTGATAATGATGAAATCGGGAACCATGTTAACAGTACTAACAAATATAATCAACGATAATAGTAATGACCTCAGCAATACCAATAATAATACTAATATCAATAATAGTACTAGTGATAATAATATAATAATAATAATAATAGTAATAATAATATTAATAGTAATAATATTAATGATGCGGGTATTACTAATGTCGTCAATAACAATAATAAAGATAATATCCATATTTCCAATAATAATATTTATGTTAATATAGTTAATAATAATAATAATACAGCTAATAATAATAATAGTAATATCAAATAATAGTACTAATAGATTAATAATAATGTTGGGTCAGAACACAAACGGCCTTGTAAAGTGTTTAAATGAATCGGTAATACACAAGCAAATACATGCAGATTTAAAATCAAACCTATTAAAACATCAATTAACCCTACTAAAATGAGAGAAAGAGAACAATTAAATATAAAATTATAAAACACAAAAATAAATTAAATAATAACAAAGTGCAACAAGATCCGCACGAAATAAACATAAACATAACATGAAAACCCAGCAATTTGACCGAAATTTGACAATTTATCAAAAAATGTGAAATTTCATAAAAATAGAATAAAAATCAAAGAATTTGAATTAGAAATAATTCAATTAAAAAATGCAAAAGAAAAATTGTCAAATAAAATTTCAAAATAGTAAAATTAAGAATAGAATATACTAGAAAATCACAAGGTCAAATTTTGTTTTACTAAATCAAAAATAACACGCAAGGTTAGGGTCGTACAATAGGTATATATACCGATTCATAATGTACGCAGCTCGTCGACCTCCGGTCGACTCGCTAGGAATGTCATCATAACTCATGAAGCAATAACTAAAAAAAGCAGTTCGTTAAACTCCCTTAACAAAAATAACCGATATAATTTACTCATCGACTTAGATGATAATGTTGGGACGATGAACAATGTGAATCTTATTAACACTGCTAAAAATGATGGCAAAAAATCCGTAATAAAAGAAACCGTTCATAACCGAAAGGAACCAAAGTTGACAATCAGTAAAATTAAAATCACATGTACATCTGGAGAAATTGACAATACAATATCGTATTCACCTCTGGTATCCGATATACAACTATCCAGAGACTCAGAACCTAGAAGACAACTCGCCACTTCTAACAACACACTGAATATAGACCTATCTCCATTTCCTCTCACTCTGGTTGAGAAAAACCTTGATGATATCTTAAATCACTTAACAACTACTGATAGAGAAGCTAGTGAGAATAATTTAATTATAGTACAAAATGGGACATCTGATAACAAGGAAGACTTTGAGAACATTGAAATATCAAACATTTTCTCCGATTCGGACCATGATGAATTTGAGCCCACAACCATTCCTGAATCAGACAGAAACTCAGATATGAGCCTCTTCTCACAAACATTACCACAAAACAATGAAACCAGAGATAATCAAGAACCTAAGGAGAATTCAACAATTGGAATCAGTCCCCCAAAACTTACTTTGATGTCATGTGCAAACAATCAGATAATACGATTAACAAAAAACTACTTAATGTTGGAAAAGGAATAACTGCATTAATGCCTGAAATCTGTAAAGCAATTGATCCAAAATCATTAGTCAGCAAAGAAAAACCTGAAGACAAAAACCATCCAACTATCTACAAATTAGATAACAAAGGAAAGCTTAGATGTAATACCAAAGAGAAAAATCCAGAATGTGGAGATATTATGGTATACGATTATGAAACATTAGTTGAACATGCTAGTATGATCCATAATATTACGTTCAATGAAAAAAGCTACATAGAATGTAGGCCATGTGACCCTAAAAGGAGTAAGGACAATAATGCTACAAATATAATCAAGTTCGCAGAAGTCTTCACTCATATTGATAACCATAATCACGGTATGACATGTGCTACGACTGACCAAATGAAAATTTACCTTCGTCTAACTAAGGAAAATATGTTTTACTGCTCATACCGAAGCAATAACAAGAAAAACCTATGCAAAAAGCAATTTACCCTTAACTCATCGATGACAGACATTATGGAACATATAAAAACCCATTCTGGATATACTTTTGATGAGAATTGCAAGATTGTCTGCTACTGTGGTATCTGGGAGCATTTCTCCAAACTTGTTAGCCACATCAAGACCCAGCATCTAAACGAGTTTATCAACACTATACCAAACACTGAAGGTGATCATAATACTACTACGGCGACTTCACCTCCAAACCTTGCTGGAATACTTGCATCTGGTGAAACTCAAAACATCCCTGATGAAGAAAAAATTAAACCCAGAGATCTGCCAGAAAACCTTGCCTTCAACAGAGACGCCGAAAAAGAAATAAGTTGATGGTCGCAGCACTTGGTCAAAGCATATATCTTCTCATATGCTATTAAAGCATCAACCATCTTCATCAATCCTTATACTTGCAATGCTTTGATCCAGTGCAACTACAGAACTTTCTTTGAAACCTTCCGGTTCAAAGACTTTGCCAAGTGGAACGAGATAGTATTGCCAATTCACAACAGCTCATCATCTTGGTCATTCTTCTTTCTAAACAAGAGAAAACGAGTTGCATTGATAATCGATCCAACTGCTGATGACAGCCATTCCATGCACTACGAACTGGCAACAAATATCCTGAAGACCATACTTAACGTCCAGAATATTTTTGGTGACTTAAATTTCCCTCTTACTGAAGTTGAATACCCCAAATGCCATGAAGCAAACCTTTCCGCATTGTATATATGTCACTTTCTTAAATATTTAATGTCGGACATGCCAATTACTATTCCAGATATCAATCTGATGAAAGAGGCAATGAGGCCAATTATTAGAAAATATAACTGTACAAAATTTCCGGAGAGTGATATCAGGAATTATTGAGTGCTCATAGAGGACCTGATATACCAAGTAAAACTGGACACAATTACTTGTGAGGAAATATTGAACTAAATTGAAAGAATAAACGGAAGATTAAATCCTAAAAAATATTTCAAGGAGAGTAAACCAAAGACAGATATAATACATCTGCAAAAGAAAAAGGCGGCGGAACTCCTCTGTGTTAAAAGATTGAAATTCCAGATCAATCAAAAAATAGAAATCGGAAAAATATGGAAAAACGACGATGTGGATCACAGACCGCCTATGGCCAAGTTCTTGAAAACATTCGCAAATCAGGACTGCCCCGTATCAAATACGTCACTTATAAAGCTACCCTTCTACAAGGATATGGACACTGATACATGTACTGATTGCGAAAATATGTCTCACATCATGAGAAACTTGGATAGCTCCGCCCCTAGAATGGACCTCATTACAGGTGGAGACTGGAAAAAGATCTCTCCAAAGCATGAATTGATAACTTCAATATGCAATTGTATACTACGAAATAAGATATGCCCGCAGAGATGGAAGCTATATAGAACCAGGAAAGTTGTCCGAGAGCTTCAGAGCTAACTCATGGAGACCTCTGGCGATCATGGACACAGCCTATAGAATCTTTGCGACTTTGCTAAATAACCGCCTTCTACAATGGATCAGGAATGGCAACCTTATTAGCCCGAACTAAAAAGCGATTGATGTTCCGGATGGATGTGCTGAGCATAATGCAACTCTACACATCGCAATAGACCGAGCTAAACGATGTAAAACTGAACTACACATTGTTTGGCTCGATATTACTGATGCATTTGGTTCGTTGCCTCATGACCTGATCTGGTATACACTGGCTGGTATGGGTCTGAAGAGTGAAACACTAGCCTTGATTAAAGAACTATATAAGGATGTGAAGACTATGTTCGACTGTCAGGGAGCCTTGTCCCAGCCTGTGTCAATTACTAAGGGAGTTAAACAGGGATGCCCGTTATCAATGACACTCTTCTGCCTGTCTATTGACTACATCCTAAAATCTATTTTGAATAAATATCCCTTCCTTCTTCACGACCTAAACATCAGTATTTTGGCATATGTTGATGACCTGGTTCTTCTTTCAGACTCTTATCCAGAAATCAAGAAATCTTTGGAAAGCACTGTAGAGTTGGCAGCCTTTGCCAACCTTAAATTTAAACCGTCAAAATCTGGATATTTGTCGATCAACGACATTAACTCAGATATCAATAGATTATATCTATATAATGAGGAGATACCAACGATATCTGAGAATAACAAATGCAGATATCTTGGAGTAGATTTCTCTTACAAACGAAATCAAGATATCGATGGACGCCTTGATTCGGCACTGGCACTAACCAGATCTCTATTTAAATCATGCCTGCATTTATCACAAAAGCTGAACGCTTACAAAACCTTCATCCATTCGAAGCTTATCTTCTCCTTACGTAATTGCGTAATAGGTCATAGAATCCTTGACTGTGATCGGAACAGAGCTACACAAGGTCGGGAAAAACAGCTGGGCTTCGATCAGAAAATCAAGGAACTTCTGAAGACCATGGTTGGAGACAAATTCCAGGCAGTAAACAACTACTTTTTTTATACACACTGCAAGCTGGGAGGTCTTGGTATAACCGCTGCTATTGATAAATATTTGATCCAAAGCATTACCGGAATAACAAGACTGTTTCACTCGTCCAACCTCAGCTTCAGAAAAATGTTAATAACAGAACTAGCTCACTCTAGAGGAAGTAAAAACTTTGAAGCTGGGCTTAAATGGATAAATTGCGAGGTCAACAAGGTATTCCTCAACTCCTCCTTTTTTGTGAAGTTCCAAAAATCAGCGCTTGCTCTTAAGAGAAAGTTCTGTATATGTGTTACCCTAAAATTTGTAGAGGACAATTTCTCACTTGAGATGACCTACAAAAAGCGCACCCTTTATATAAATCACCAAAACCTCAACACACTTTCTAAAGAACTCCACGACTTCGTGGGTCTTCACTATGCTGAGCAATGGTGCAAAATGAGAGTGCAGGGACGCATTGCAGCTTCTATTGGGGATAGTATCACTGCTAAATACCTAATAGCGAGTGATACCCTTAATGATGCGCAGTACTACTTCTTGGTACGTGCGAGAAAAACAAGTATGAAAAAATTTGTTAACACATTGACATTCCATAGCACCGGGCCGAAATCCGGATCTGATAAGTTTTTTAATAATAAACAATTATTTACATCTATTTTAGACAATACCAATATGAATACCTGCCTTGCCGAAACTCAGAATACTCTATCTCCAACTGATATCATATATGATTCATCAAGAAATAACTATGCACAAAAACCCTTTCAGGATGATATTACGGATGTGGTAACTTATGAAAGCTTATTTAATCATAAATACTTGAATTACTCTTTTAATGAAAAATATTTTAATAATACAAAAAATCTTTTGAAAACTAATAAAACAATACAAAACATCTCAACAAATGATTATGAGAATATAACAAAACATGCACAAACAATAGAAACACAACATGCACAGCCTTCTTTTTATAAAAACGCACTAATTAAAAATTTGGAAAACTCTGAAAATATTTTTATATCACTAAATAATTGTACTGACAATTTTTTTAATAATCTTAACATTTATTTGCTTAATATTAAACTTGAAATAAAAAATGAAAAACGTTTTATAAAATTTTTAATTGACTACTTCTACATATTTTACTTAAAATTAAAAAAATTACTCAACAAAAAATATCAAAAAACTTACAAAAACTTTAAATATGAAATACCTCTATTACATAAAATAAGAAATTTCACTAACAATTATTTTTTAAACACTGAAAATTATTTTATAAATATTAAAAAAGATTTTAAACGTGATATTAATTTATTTTTAAATGACTTTTATTTTATAATAAAATTTAAAATCAAAAAAATGTTGTTTAAATATTCAAATTTAACCAATTTAGTTCCAAAAAACAAGCATGAAAAAATTTTTCGCTCGCCTCTGGCGAGCGAAAAATATAGTGTACGCAGCTCGTCGGCCTGCGGCCGACTCGCTGACACCATAACTATAAAACCTATTGTCAATACATCTTCCACCGATGAAATCATTAATAACCAATTACCTACTAATACAAAAAGTCAGAATGATGACTGCGATGTTGAGGATATGAACACTACCGGTAATTTTTTGAAAAATGTCACTACTAGTCGTTATAAGCCTAAATCGAACTTAAACCTCAATAGATCACCCGTAATCACTAAAGACGTTGCACCTCTAAAACCAAAGTTATATGTACTGAAATACTACTTTGACTATAAGGAAATTTATTATGATGAAGAAGACGATGCATACTATGATGAGGAGGAATCATGCTTTAGACCTCTTTATCATCTACCCAATAACCTTACCCCTGACGAAGAAGAAGCTGAAGATCGAAAATACTATCAACCATCTACTATTGTTTCTTATGCACAAACATCGCGGACAAACCTTACCAAATCATTTATTACTTACACCTCTTGCACACCTTTCACAGAAACCTTTCCTGCTACTATACATCCTGCCTCTGTTACTACAAACTTTCTCCCCTTATATCCTATTCAACTTATAGACAAAAAAGAAAATCCTATTCAACCTACATCATTAACTAATAGCAGTTCCACAAACCTCTTTCGTTTATCAACACCTACCAACACCGACGTTTCAATTTCTGATGTCTCTGTTCTTTCAAATACTCCAACAAAACTTCAATCCCATAAAATACACTCTTACATTATCACAAACAGCACTATTCACCCTAACACATGTTCAACTCCCAAAAATGATCTCAATAAAAAATCATGTAATTCCCAAAAAAATTATCTCTTCAACCTTTCAACCAACTCATCTCAAATTGATATTACAAACTTGTCTGATAATACTACTGACACATCTAATATCTCCAAATCACTATATAGTAATAACTCTTTTGATTTAAATACCTTACCTGACTACTCTAATCGTAATAAAAATACAATTAATACCTATACAAACTGCACTTATTTGAAAACACTACCATCCCTCAATTATAAATTTACTTTAACACATTACAAAATTAATATTAAAACTACACTAAACTACGCAAAGTACTTGACCACCAATAATAAAAATATTGAAACATACAAAAATTTAGCTTACAACTTTATATGCACACACTACAAACTTGAAAACAATATTATCATCCACACCCCTCCAACTAACAAATCAAATACCTCTGACAATCTTAATTCGGATCAACCTCCAAATAATCTAACTTATAACATTTATTGTTCCAGTAATATTAGTCATGACAGAATTGACCTCGATGACACTGCCAGTGATTATACAGATACCGACAACCTACCTGATGAATACCATGGTGATCCTGATTACGCTGAGTACCTGAAAAGCTTACAGTATGAAGAAGAATACTCTGATGGGGATTACTAATGTCGATTCTTTTGTTTAAATTCTGTATGATGATTTATCTATGTGATATGCTTCTATACCATTGCAAAGATGTAGTATGCTTAGCAGCTCATTAATGATGTCGACTTTCTAGTTTTTATTTATTATTTTTATTTTTTATTCTTACATGTTGTCGTAATTTGTTCTGGTTACTTTTGGTTTTTGTGTGCTATACTGCAGCTTTTCCCCGCCATGATTTACTCATTGGTTGGGCTGTTTAATATCTTTAGAAAGGAACAAAATTGTATTTTGCTCACAATTGAAGTATACTAAGTGCTTGGAGAATCCTGATGAAAAATGAATAAAACTGATACCTGATCTAACAGATGATTCTAAAAAACTACAAATACCACCAATATTACTAACAAATTGGAGAATTCTAAGTGCTTGGAAAACCCTGATGAATAAAACTGATACCCGATCTAACAAACGATTCGTATAATCTACCAATACCACACGAGCCAAGACAAACTTTCTACCAAATTTACTAAAATCTTACCAAACTTACTTAACGTGGATGAATCCCAATAATACAAACAATACAGAGATGGCGATGGAGCTGGACCTGAGCTGAGGAAAGAACCGGAGATGGAAACCGAACCGTACTTGCCTGATTATATCAATCGGACAGATGAGAAGAGAACAATATAAAAACCAAATGAAAACTTGATTGAGTCTGACCTACTTAATGGTCGAGCTAGTCCCCTTAAAAGGACACACAGACTCTTCGGAGTCTGTTTTCATGAAATAAAATTTATTTAGAGAAATAACCTCTTAAATCTTAATTATAACGCATATCGTCTGAAATATAACATTAGCACAAAGTGTAGACTTTGTCATCTTGACAAGGAGACACAGGCACACGTGTTCAATCACTGTCGTGCCAAACCAAATGCTAGAAGGGTTAAGCATGAGAATGTGCTAGTAAGCATAGTTGCCTTCCTAGCGAAAATTAGTTTTGAGATTGATGTGGAAAAATCTCCCAAATATATCTCAATTCCAACAAAACTGAAGCCGGACATGGTAATTAGGTCCAAAAGGAATAAGGATATACATGCCCTGGACCTAAAAGTACCCTATGACTCGGTTGAAGGCTTTGAAAAAGCGCGGGAAGACAACTATGTTAAATACAAAGATTTAGCCCTTCAGATTGGAAAAGCATTTAATCAAACTGCCACCATATCCGCTATAGTGATTGGATGCCTGTGAACATTGGATAAGAAAAACAATGCCCCTCTCTCCAAAATCGGGTTGACTAAAACCGAGATCATAACCCTGGCCAGGATAGCATACCCGAATGCGGTGATCACATGCTATCACATATACCGGGAACACATCTCTTTTACAAAGAATGCCATATCCCTCCCGTTTAGTCTTACATGAGAATGTTACGAGGCAATTCTGGTAATCACATCGGCGTTGCAGATTTGTGTGCGAAGAATAAAAAAACGAATAGTGATAAGTGCTGAGCCTAGCTCGCATAATTATATATAAAAACCAATTGTGAAAAAAAAAAGAAAAAAAAGAGCTGAGCGCGCAAAACGTAGGGCGGCTCAAAGTGGCAGAACGTGATCTAAATTTGTGAACATATTGTGTTATTTAATAAATGATATAATTAATAGTTCGAAGTGTTATCCAACCCAACTCAATCGACAGATCCGAAGTGTAAATCGGTGGTAATCACAACAACGAAAAATACCTTTAGTAGGGTACCCAATAAATTTAAATCGAGCACAGGCCTTCTATCGGCAGCTCGTTGAACCCATGGATCGTTCGGTCAATTATAGCATTAGTAATAGCGCTCACTTTTTGCGGACGATCTACCCACTCGAACACAGTTCCAACGTTGCTTAGCAACGGGTGCCGAGTGGCAAGCGAAAGCATATTTGTATGGGGTTGTCTGGGTAACAACCATATAATTTCAAAATATCAACACCCAGAAACCCACCAATAATAATAATAAAATTGTTAGGTTAAGGACAATAATAATAATAATAATAATAATAATAATAATAATAATAATAATAATAATAATAATAATAATAACGATTGTAATAATGACACTATTAGTATTAATAATAAGCTATAATGGTCTGTCTATAGACATTTCTGAATTATGGAAGATCAATTTGGAGTTGAGAGGGGTTAAGTCTAAATCATTTCTTTACGTTTTAACATATAATTTAATTGGCATTAAGTTGAGGATGTTTTATTACTTTAACGATCATAACACTAGAAAAAGTAAATGTAAATTAAATGGATCCCTAAATGATTTTTACATGGAGATTTTTTACGAGACCGAAATGTATTATGATTTTCACTTGAACTCTGTATACTCAAGTATTGTAATCTACACTTATAACTATTTATCAATTTAGCTTTCCGGATTTTCTTAATTTCCTAATGATTTCGAGTCAATGTATTAGAGGTCTCCTCTCATTCTTCTGGTTTCTAATTTGTTTTCTTTCTCTTATCTAGTCATGTTTGTTTTTCTTTTTATGTTAATTGATTTTAGTCCTTCCTCATGGCCACTCTCAGTCATCATGACGGTCAGGCGATAAGGTTAGCGGGGAAAAACTCTGGACTGTTCTGACAACCGTCCTAACAGCTTCTTTTCCTCCTGGGCACTACAGTCCGTGGTTTAGCACCACTCGTGGTCGGTCAAGATTGTTTTTTGATTTTACTAACTTGCAAATTTGATATTTTAAAATGATGCCACTTCGTCTAGATGGAGTTCGATCATGAATAAATTATTCTCGTAATAGATATGAAATTAAAAATAAAAATAAAAAAAATGCATAAGTTAGAGTTTAAATAATAATTTTAAAAAAAATAAAATAATGGTTAAAATTATTGTAATTAAGCTAATAAATTGCATAATATAACAATAACAAAAATTTCGGTTAACATAGCAAATTTAAATTACATATAAAAATCCAAAAATATTACTTGTTCAAAAATTTCAGGATAAACAATACGTCAACAAATACAATTGAGTTTCCGAGAGAGTTTGAGTTTTAAAATTAACAAAAGGTACTTAACAATAATATAATATTTCTTCGCAATATTCTTAAAAATATTCCCCTTAAAAATATTCTGAAATTTGTCTGCCCAGCAGTGCCTTATATACCACGATTTCTCGTGTGTGTGTTTTGATACGGTAAAACAAGGAATTTTCCAGAATATTCCAAAATTCTAATTTTTTAATTCCTTTTAATTTAAAATTAAATTTTTATATTTCTGTGTACAAAATTTTTATTTAATTTTTATTTATTTTTATTTTTCTTTAAATTTTCTATTTTTGCTAAATTTTTAAGTTTTCCGCTCAAAAACACTCAGGCGTTATCGTGCTGGTCAAACAAATATGGGCTGAATCAGTTTTTGCCCAACAAAGATGATGGGTACCTGATTGTGAATGAATAAGATATTGCGACCACTTTCAAGGGTTTTCATCAGATACGCACATTAAAAATCATTACCATTGAATAACCGTCGAAATTGACGTTGGAAATATATACCAATGGGTGGTTTCCAGTAAAAGGTAAGCCATATTTCCATGACTGTTAATACCCTGGTAAACCTTTGGGTCCAAGAGTTACCATAGAAGGTACTTGCTCATTTTATTTTACAGTCCTTTTAACAGTAATATGAATTGAGACAGTATCATAATAAAAGTAGGATGTAACGAATGAAACACAAAATATTAATTTAATAATTCTTTAATACAATTAAAATTTTTAATGTTTTGCGGTAACATTCCAAATTTGCAAATCTGCCCTAAAATCCTGGCGTTTTTCAGTCTCTTTCTTCTTGCTCTATAAGCTTAACCTGGACGATGCTTGAGTCGATTTCGTTTCGGTTGTAGAGAAAGAGACATTGAATCAAATTGATCAAGGGTGATTTTATGTTAGAGTGGTAGTGTGATCATTGTTTTTGTCGTATTAGGATGATTCTCAATCCCTGCTATTATGACTTCTCTTAATTTTAGTTGAGAGTTCTCCTTCTTTAAAACACCTACTTTCTGTTTCATTTTCTCATGTTGGACCTTCAGCATCTCGTTTTGCTGTTTCAACTTCTTTGCCTGTGTGGGTCGAGTCCACGTTTCTTCCACTCGATCTTCTCGAAGGTTCTCTGTGATCAATTCTAAGTATACGTATCGAATTTATGCCTCCGCACAGTGTTATGGACGAGAAAATCGGTTATCTGGGATTGAACGTATTATAACAGCCGTTTATTTACGAGGTATTATGTCACAGTCTACTTTGATTCTTGACTTGATTATCAGTAAAATGTAATGCTCTGTTTTTTACTTTATGGATGATTTTTAGATATATTTTATTAATTCTGTACAATGAAAATTTTTCCTTCATTATTATTGCGATTGTTATTTATGTAAGACTCTCAGAAGAAGTTAATACAAGGGTATTTCGATTATCTCGTCTAATAATGCATGGCGGAATCTATGGAACATCGCTCATGCTGGTGTGATTGGTATTGCACGGTGCCATCTTAATTTACCTTATTTACATTAGTGTTACCGCTATTCTATTACCGTCGAAGTTTGGTGTTATTAATTTTCTTTTTGACTTAAATTAGTTATGATTTTGAATATAATGAGGTCAGGTTCCTTTATTAATTTTTTATAGATTACTATTACCTTATTTCACTAACTCCACTTCATCTAACTCACCTCTTTATTCAAACCTGCATCATAGTAATATGTACGCCAAAGTTTGGTTATATAATTAATTACAATACCCTCACCCCGCTTATTGAGATCGTTAAACAATACCTTTATCCAAATTTTATATACCATCATTTAATGGTTTTAGTGATTTATTTACTTAAATTTTATTGTCGTGGAACGTTTTTACCCTACTACGGCTGATAACTCTAGTCGTTATGTCAGGTTCTTCATTTTAGATTATCACTATCGTTATGAAGGTCTTTAATTCAGAGTATTATTTATTTTTATTATTTACTTTTAAGATTCATTTTCAATGTTAACGTTGTCGATATTAGCGAATTTAATTAGGAGCTTTATTTTCGAATATTCAATTTTATGATTGATTTTTTAGCGTTAACATTATCGATGTTAAGGCTTTTAATTTGGAGTTTCAATTTAAAATTATTAATTATAATGATTGGTTTTCGACATAGCAACAATTCTTTGCTCTTTTCCCACACTCACCTCTCTTATTTGATCTTATGGTTAGATATGTTGATGTTATGATATTAAGAGTGCCCACTGGAATACTCGGTGTAGATGATTTTGAGCTATGAGTAACGTGATTTTAGGTCGAATTTTCGGGAACTGAATGTTTAAGAAGCAACCAAAAGACTACCCACCATCTTCCCCTATAAGCGGCATGTATTGACGTTTGGGTTTCTGCGTTACGCACGCCGGAACCTTCACGGGCACGAGATATTGGCGGATGGACCGCACTTACACATCTCGATAGGTATATAGATTTTACTGATTTGCATTGATGTTTTGGCTGTGGGCCGGAAAAATTTCGACATAGTAGAACGCTTTCTGTTAAATTATATATTTCATAAGACATATTTGGTATCATAGTAACCATCATCATTCATAAAATATTTCCCCATACATGCGTTCAAGTAGAGCTTACTTGAGATTGCTTGAAACTCAGTATGGAAAAATTGTCAATAATTGTCCGCTTGAATTTGCTCACAAAAGTTTGCACACTTTTCAAAAGTTAGCTTTTGTTTTTTTTCTGTGAAAATGAATTGGTATATATACCTGCTCTGTGACCTTAACCTTGCGTGTTAATTTTAGTGTGATAAAACAAAATTTGACCTTGAAATTATTTGTTATCTAACTTTAATTTTTATTATTTTTCGTAATTTAATTTTATAATTTCTATCTTAAATATTTAATTGAATTCTTTTCAATTAAAATTATTTTATTTTGATTCAATTTTACATTAATTGTTTGCTTTTATGTAAATTGTCATTTTTCGGTAAATCTTTATGTTATTTTGTTATTTTAATGTTATTTTCATGCTAATCTTGGTGCACTTTGTTATTATTTTAATCTATTTTTATGTTTTTGATTTTATATTTTAATTATATCTTTCTCACATTTTAAGGTTGTTTATTTGATGTTTTATGGGTCTGATTTTAAATCTGCATGTTGTCTTTGCGTGCTATTTCCAATTCATTCAAACAAAATCTAGTGCTGGCCCAACAGTATTATTTAATGCTAAATAACTATATTTGATGATTTTTCGTCTATTTGAATTTTCAGCGCCCGAATTATATCAGATGTCATGCCAGATAAACATAATTTTTAAATTTTAGTTTTTTCCCAACCATATAAATATACATTATAATAGCATACTAAGAAAACTACACAATAAAATACTTACTTTCAGAAACGAAATCAAATTTGAAAATTTTTAAGTCAAAGTTAAATTTAAAAATTTTGATTTTGACTACTCTTTTGTGTGTGTGTGACCAATAGGCGATTTTCGCCATTTTGATGGTCTTTAAACGATTTTATTAATTTTTAAATATTTTTATAATTTTTTGCTCATTTTTTATTACTTTTTGATATAACATTTATATTTTTTTGAAATTTTATATTTATTATTATTTTCTGGTCATTTTCTTTTTGACCTTTATCATTACTTATTTTTCGGTCGCCAATTCCACCTGTTTTTTCTTAACCTTCTATTGCAAGGGTTTGGCGGTTTTATGTTTCGAGTATGTTTCTGTCTGCTGCTGTGGGCTTTCTTTTGATTTTATTAATTTTGTTTTAATTATTTTTGTTAGGTATTATTTAGTTTTATTTGGTTGTTTATTTTTACTTTTTAATTTCTGCTTTCGGTGCATGTGTATGTGTGCAGTAGCCATTTTCATGATTTCTACATTTTCTTTTAATTTACAAACAATTATTATTTAGTTTTAAATTTGGCTTTAAGCCCAACTGCTGGGGGTACAATGAAAATAAAGGTTAAAAACCACGGCTGTATTTGATACTTGCTTTATCCTAGTGACTATAGTTTTAAGTAAATGTTATTTACAAACAATTTTCATGAAAAAAAAACTCAATAAAAACTCCAACAAAAACATGAAAATTTCGTTCCCTATAGTAAAAATACTAGGAACTTTTAGTTTTATAATTTTGCATAGGATGTCGGTCCCAGCAGTGATCTGTCCTAAAGGTATTCAATCCATTTACTATTATTTACAGGCTATTTTCCAGATTATGCAAAGATAATGACAAAACAGTTAGTTATTTATTAATACATACAAAAATAAAATGTTTATTTTAAAAAGAAATGGTATGCAAAGACTTGTTGGTCGCTTTGATTTAGTTATTCCATCGCTGACAGAAAAGGTTCCTGCTTTGTGTGGTTTACTAAAAGCAAGAGAAGGCATCTTCATTATTTTTCTGATATATGCAAAAATGCAAATAAAAGAAGCAACAATTTTACAATATATTGGGGTTTCAATAAAATAGGTTTTTTAGCAAAATGCAATGAAAAAATATTTCAAATTTGGAAAAACCAACTTATAAAAGAATTTTGGTTTGTGGATATCCAGATATATAAAGATCACTTAAATGCCTTATACACAAATTACGAGATTAGATTTAAATATATTAAATAGTTCAAAATACCTAATTTAGTTTTGGCATATTTTACAAGTTGATATATATTTTGATTTTAAAAAAACTTATTCAAGTTAATAAGTTTTTTAGATGTTACAAAAGTTTTAGAAGCCGTTAGTCAAACCAGCTCTTTATTGATAACTACCCAAAAGTTTACAAATATAAGGAACAGTTATATTTATTAGGTATTGAAATTTTTCTGGATTTCAGATGAAAGACAAACTCATATTTTATTGTCCAAACCCTAATAAGTGTCAGAATTGATTTGTAACTAACATAGAGTCCAAATGCGATTGTCTATTATAGATTTTTCAAAATATGTAAGCACAGAAATTATTGAATCGAATTGTAACGGATGATTTTATAGTAAGGTGCTTAGGAGCCATCAGACAGTACCGAAAACAACAAAGTATACACCAAAGGGAATAACATATATTTCAACTGTAATTCTATTGATTCAGTCTTGATTGTCACACAGATAAATATTGATTTTATCCAAACTTTCAATTATCAATAAAAATAACATTTTTCAAAGGAGAAATTAAAACAAAAAATTTATTAAAAAATATTGACAAATTTATTTTGCTTTTCTAATTTTGGAGCGTTTTCGATTTGATTTTCCGATTGCCTATTTAAAAATAAAATATTTTTTTGATAATATTGACAAAAATCACATTTTCAACGTTTTTTTTATTGATTCTCTTCAAAAATTCTGTAGCTTTCCGTTTCCTATTAGCCTGTAAATGTGAACTGCTGCTATCGACTGGGTAAATCACCGGCTGCTGCTGTTGTTGATGGGAGAAATCTAGAAACAATAAATTCCAGAATAGAAAAACGATTTACAGATTTGGCGCCCGATTTCTTCGGCATTTATCAAACTGGAAATGTAATCCGTAATCGTCACCAATTTCTGTTCAATCGGACCGGCAATAATTCGACTTTTGTGACTTTCAATGATGAGTTTAGGTGACGACTGAATATTGCCACCGGGAGGAATTTTTCTCATGTAATCTTCCCATTTCGGATAGTTATCAACGGTTGGTGGTGTTTTCACATTTTGTTGTGCATCTGCAAGCTTATCTATAATTATTTACTCTCGGGTTACTATGAGGGATAATGGTAAGATTTAATAATAACTGTTGGCTTTTTTCGCGCGAGATAAACAATGCTGATAGAAGCTGTGATGCTGATTGTCGGGATCAAGGAATTTCAATTTGTCGCTTTTGCTCATTACAGCACACTCAAATTCACTGCCATGCTTGATTGCGTAATCGATATATTTGAGCGTTATACAGAGCTGCTTTTTCTTTTCAATGTTCTCTTGTTTTAATCTGATTGCAAATCGATAAGCAATGTAATGCAGGAGGGTTAATCGAATTTTACTTTTCAGTGCGTTCATTTTCCTCTTGGTCTTTAAGGTGTTGTTCGACCCCAGCTTTTGCAGCATAAGCCGCAGCATTAATGGCAAGAGATTTAGAATCTTCTTGTATTTGTAACTGATTAGACTCTTGAAGCATGGGAGTATTATTGTGTAACTGATAGTAATAAGAGTAGTAATATGAATAGTATTGCTCATAGAGATTTTTATATAGTTTTTCTTTAGCATCCTCTACATCTTTCGGAGAGGAGGCATTGGAGTCTTTGGTATCTAAGATGAAGTTATATCGATGAAATCATTTTGCATTTGAAAACGTAAAGCTAATAGTAACATTCCGATATTATATAGATAAACAAGCCTATATTATACAGATACTATATAAAAGGAAAGAAATCTAAATGTAGGAAATATAAACATTTTACAGCATTTTTTAAAAACCAAATCTACTTTTGTTAAAACTAAATTTTTCGTTGAATCTTCGTTAGTGCTAGAATTCTAGAAAAGATTGAATAGTCTGGAATTTGTTATTTTGTGGAGTTTTTATAGTGTTTTTTGATATTTTAAATTTGGATTAAAATAAACTTTTTGGAATTATATTTTCCTTCTGTTGATTGTTGGTCGAACAAGACCAATCACGTTGATGTGATTGGAATGGGCCAAAAGAATAGCTATGTTTATAAAGAAAGGAAAGAGAGATATCTTGAATGAACCGGGTATTGGGTCAAATTTTAATGACATGAAAAAAATTTGGCGTCAATCAATTTATAATGAACTTAGAGCAGCCTCAGGAGAACAATTAATTTTGCTGAATGAAGTGTCACTTAATGTGAAGGTGAAAGTGAAGACATGATTCAAATGATGTTTGAGACAAGGGATTCACCAGTTATACTATGTCAATTTTTAATCGTTTGGGAGACTGGAGATTGAGTATCAAATACTGTGGCGATTTTAGGAGGTGATGTGTTATGTCATGTAATTTGTAGAATTTGGCTTCCAGAGATGAAAATCCTAACAGAACGAGGTTCTAGTATTACAACTACACCATAAATAGATGATGCAAGACCAACGCAAATAAATAATAAAATAAACATGAAAATGATTTATCTATAGGAAACTTTTAACGATATAACTATAGATTTAAATAAAATAATCAATTAATTTTTCAATTTATATTATTTTTAATAAATATATTTAAAAACCAATAAATTAAAATTAGAAATTAAAAATTGTTCATATTAATTTTTGGATCTAATGACCTTATCAACAACGCTTTACATAAAACACGTTTCCAATAACCATTACAAATTTCTGATTGAATTTTAAAATCAAACATGCTAATTTAATTCACTAATATTGGTCAATTTCTTCAATCAGAAATGCTCAAAGATAATGGGAAGTCTCTCCAATGTATGTGAAATGACAGTCATTGGATGTAAATTGATAAACAAGATCCGAACGCAATCCAATCGAAGTTTAAGATTTATTAATAAGCATGCCAGACTTCACAAGAATTACAAACGATCTTATAATCTAAATTTTCCAACTGCTTACTTATCTTCTGATTTATACCTACAATTCAAATGATTCCTAATCAATTTGTAAGCAGTTTTTATTATTATCAGTAAGGAAAAATGATTTTGAATAGCCATTCTTCATCAAAAACTCAACCAATTTAACAACAATTTTTAAAAGATTTGCAAAGTAAGTCGAAGATAGAGGGTTTATCATAAATATAAAGACATTTTTTCAAAATATGAACACAGTAGAATAATATCCGTAATGTTTGGCAACATGACGGTCTCATCAAGAAATAGTAGCTTATTGTTTGGCATATTTCTTAAATATACATGTCTTGTATCGAGATTTCTGATGTTGTTTCTTTCTTTCTGACCAATTCAAATTTCTTAATATATCTTTATATTGATACAGCACTATATTTTTATGATTAGTTCTTTACTTAACGATTTTAATATGTGAGTTAGATCTTTAGTCAATATAGACTTGGCCTACAACTCAACATTTACATTAATTTTTTGGGGATCTTCCATTTTTATACCAACAATAAAACCTGATAAACACTGTAATATCTGTAAACCTTAGTAATACAAGTTAGGGCTGCTCTAGAGATAGCAATGAATTTTTAATATTTAGTTATAGTTTTCATTGAACTATTGTAGTAATATAAATAGGTTATGAGAGTATTTATTTAAATAAATTCTTATATTGAAAATATCTTGTCTATTTCAGAATTATTCTAAAATGTGTATTTATATTTTCAAATTAATCCTATATATTTTTAAAAAAAAACTTCCATATATTTATGATAAGCCCTGTAAGTAGCATTGCTATTGTTGGGTTTTAATTAAATTAAATAATAAGAGTCGGTGTCACTGACTCCATGTGTTCTATCAAAATAAATTATATAAACAACACCCAACGTATACGTGTATTCAAATTTGATGTACAAAACTAATTATAATATTACAATATCGCAATGAGATCTCTGATTTAACTATCTGATAGGTTTCGCTGTGATCGCTTTGATTCTGCGTGGTTTACAACAATAATCACCTTTTAACTCTGGTTTCGACTCTATTTGGTCCTTCTTTCTTCAATCCCCTAATTTTCCTAGTTTGAATAATTTTCCCTCAATCCTAATGTCAACTCGTTCGTCACTACCTGAGGCAATAATGCCAACTGTTTCTAATTTTGACTCTTCTTATATAGTCGTAACAATCACTTTGATTAATGATTATCAATCCAATCCACAACTGTTGACAACCTTGGACTTGCGGTTCCTTTCATGTGTTTAGTCTTCTAGGAATGATTTATCGATATACCGATAGCTTTTCTCGTAATAATCTCTTTTTCGCATTTGCTATTAATCTTACTGTCATGATAATGGGTTTTCCATTTCCTCTTGTTTATTATTCTCGCTGTTTACCAACTCTGGTTTTCTTTAATTAATAATTATGTTTTTGAGCTTTTCCTTTTCTTTTCTACGCTTTCTAAACTTTTCCTGAAGAAATCATTACCACTATGATCTTTACCATTGCTCAATCTATATCTCTCTCTTGTTTTTCTCGTTCAAATTTAATAATTTTTTAATTTTCTATACTTTTGCGTTGACTGACTTGATGGTATTCCAACTTGCTAATCTTTAAAATATCATTAATTTTACAACCCCAACATTATTATTGTCTTTAAATGTATTAAATTATTAAGTTTAATTATTTTTAATTACTATTTACATTTTTTTTCAAATTTAAAAATTATTAAATATTTTTAAAATTAATAAAATTTCTGCAATGTTTATTTAAATCTATTATACCTATAGCTTTTCTAATTTAGATGCTGAAGTCAGGAAAACTTAAAAAATATATAGTAAAACTTGTGTTTGAGTGACCTTTTTAATGATTTATCTTGACCAATTGTTATACGAATAAATATAAATAAAATTAACTCCTTAACTCGAGTATTATGTTAGTAGTAATCCTTCGTTTGAGCTGGAATATTTGCAGTAATTGGTAAGGCATAAGGTGGGCTTAGAGAAGTGAGACCGGTGGAAGTTACAAAAAAATGACATCACTAAGAGAAAGTATAATATGTTACCAGGATACCAAATTGGTACCTATACGCGTTAATATTGAAAGACGTTAAATGAAATCTCCTAACATCATGGCGAAAATTGGAAATATTTATCGAATGCCATATAATTTTAAATTTTAAAAATATCGAAATTCAAAGTAACTTAAAGTTTTTTAATAAAGCCTGTGACGATATTTAAGCATAATTATCAACAGACATAAAATTAAGTTTTAAAATGATTAAAATTAAAAATAAGATTTAAATTAAACTTTGATAAATTAGATAAAAATATTTTAAATATCTGATTATAAATTATTAAATATTAAATAAAATAAATTTCAATAAATAAATTATTAAATAAAAAAATTTAAATAATATTAATTATTAAATTAAATTAAATTTAAATGCCGTTTATAATTTTGTTTAAATACTCGGAAATATAATTTTGATTTGAATAAATTTTGAACTTTAAATGAATGCAAATTTTGATATTAAACGAAGATGTTTTACAACAGTCGAATTTTAGATAGAATTGAAATAAAATAGCCGCAATGTAGAGAAAAGTTAAAGTCGAGATAAATTTATTAAAATAGTTTTAATATATTATTATAATTCTATTAATTTTTCATTAATCATTATATTTTCATAGCAGAACGTTTTCTGGATTCTATATTTACTCTTGATGACTAAATTAGATAAGCCGAACATGAGGAATTGTGTGGAAATAAAAGTCCTTACATTATTACCTGTTTTAATCTATCTTTAACGCTATTAAATTATATGCCAAAACTTATTGGTTAAATGAACTTTATTAAATGAAACAAAAGGGAATGGACACGTTTAAGTAAATTTTACTGTATCTTTCTACTGAATTAAATTTTACAATTCGGAGATGTGGAGAAAATAAATAAATAAATATATATATATATATATCAACGATTCTCAACCTTTTTTTTGGCATGCTTACCTCTTGACAGTTCATAATCCTAAATTGTACTGCTTACATTAGAAAACGGTTTATAATTTAAATATTCGAAGTTGTTATTATTTTAAACTTATTCTAGCACTAAATAGAAAGCAATAACTAGACGAGAGGAGAACAGTATATTTTAAACATCCGCCATTACTAATTTTTTTTTCGCGTAACCCTAAGCCATTAAACACGTACCACCTATTGAGAATCACTGATATAGAGAATAATCACAAAATTAATCAAATTAATAATTATAATGTTATTCAGTCATGCCTTTTTTTCATTCAATATATTTATAAATTAATAATTAATATAAATTTATAATTCAATATAATAATTTTATTATTCAATATAGTGATAATAATAATGAAAATATCAAATGGTAGTAAATATGATTTCGGAAAAGAACCGAGAAATGATAATTTATTGATATGAAGACTGTAAAAACGATAATAGATCCAAAGTCCTACGCTAAATATTCCCATAACATTTATTAACAGCGTGATTAAAAAATATAAATGGTTCGGTTTATTATCACAAAGCTCAAGAGGAGGTGTAAGAATTACTAAAATGAGCGAATCGATAAAAACTATCATTTGATCACTTTTGAATGAAATTAAAAATGTGATCATTGAACAATCTCGCTGTGTTTTGAAAAGAATTTTAATTTCGGCAAATTAATTTCCAGAAGAAATTTTATTTTTCGTCGATATGGTAGACTTTTCTTTCTAATAGGAGTGCGAGAAAGAGATTTGATTGATGAAGAAACAATTTAGAAGGTCTTCCATAGTTATGTCTTAATAATGTCCTCGATTGATAACCTATCTTCAGATAAAACTAACACAGTAGAGGCACGTGATTACCGAATAATAAATTTGTATTAATTATTAATTTATGACTATATTGAATTATAAATTTGAATTAATTATTTATTTATGGCTATATTGAATTATAAATTTGTATTAATTATTAATTTATGACTATATTGAACAAAATATTTGTATTGATTATTAATTCGAGTATATTGAATTATAAATTTGTATTAATTACTAATTTATGAGTATATTGAATAATAAAAAAAATAAAGGCTAAAATAGATAAATAGTTTGGAGTTTCTCAGTCTTTGCAAACGATATTTTATATATGTTTCGCCATTAATGTTTATAATTTATTAATAATAAAGAATAAAATGTAGATATTATTATTAAAAACTAATATTATATACAGGTAGACAGATTGATAGAAAAAGAGAATTATAGAATGCCCTATTAATACTTACCACCGCCAAATACATTAAATAAATAATAATTTGGTCTTGGTATTTTGAAATTTATTTGAATAAATCTTTATGAAATGAAATTTACTCAACTCTAACCCAACAATTAGAAAATGTGTTTATTCGGCAGGAATACTGTCCACTCCATGCTAACGAATTGTAGAGCTAGATACTGATTTGTTATTAGCAAAGTTTCGCTTAAGTTTTTGATAAACATTCTATTTGAAACAATAAGAATCAAAAATAACCAGTTATGTTTTGGCTGTAATTGCTATCTACTGGTTTTTCATTTGGTTGAGAATCTGTTCCGTTATTTTTATCAGCAGATCTAGACATTTATTGGAAGGATAATTCAGAATGGAATAATCTTACAAAATCCAATTACAATGCTCTATCAACTTTGATTAGTAATCAATAGCATTTTTTATTAATTTCACTATTGATATATTTTTATTTTCAATTTTCTTTATCTTAATTTGTTTTCAAATAATAAATATTTTTGGAAATTAATTGCGTAAAAAGAAAACCTTTAATAATATCCCAGCTTTTATTTATTCCCCACTACCGTTTGTTTTAAAATATTGAAAAAATAGATCAAATTAATTAATATGGATCTTATATTCAATAATAAATTAATCCATCCAGAAATTATTATAACTTATTTTACATCTCAGCTTTTCCGATAAAATAAATCAATTTCCCGGACAAACATTATTCTGACTATTTTATTTATTAGAAACCTTTTTTCAAAAAAATACAAATTATTTAAAAAATTTCAAACAAAAATTTTAAAAAAATTATAAAAACACCGAATAACTTGAAAATCAATATTTAAAAATAAAAACAATAAATTAAAATAAAAAAATTTAAGGCAAAATAAATCAAAAATTAAATTAAAATATTAAAAACTTTAAAATACGAATTAAAATAATAAAAAATATTGAAAAAAAATTATTAATATATATATATATATATATATATATATATATATATATTCAATGCAATAAAAACAATAAATTTAAAAATAATTATCAATAAAATTAATTATTAAAAATTGAACAAAATTCTAATAATTTAAAATATTTTTTTAAATACTACAATTAGTATCGATAGATTAAACATTGTTTTAAATAATTTAAAATTAATAGAAAACCTATAAGTCAAGTAAAATTTTGTATTTATAATACTAAAAATAACATTGAAAAAATCATCAAAACAAAAATTATTCTTAAAAAAAATTTTAAAAATTAATTATTTTAAAATTTTATATTTCTAATTTTTAAAATATTAAAATTGTTTTCAAATCAAATTTTGAATCAAAACAAAATAAATTTTTTTTTAATAAAATAAATTACCGTAACTACTCTCTTATCCGCCAAAAACGGGACTGCGGAAAAAGATGGTGGTTTCTAGAAAATGGCGGCTTTTATAGTAAAAAATAATGAAATTTATTAAAAAATCTCTATATTAATGGAGGTTATATATTATAAAAATGGCGGTTAAGAGAGTAGTTACTGTGGCGGACATGGGTTACACAGACCCCCTTTTTTTCTCAAAAGATGATGTCAATTCAGTGGAAATGCTACTTTTATTACATGGGATAGCAATCAGATATATGCGTAATGAACTGTTCCCAATTTGCCCACACAGATGATGCCTTCATGTCTAACCATTCTCGGTACACAATGGAAGAGAAGTTGCAAAATGGACCGAGTTAGCAACTTCACTTTTTCAAAGAAACTTTCCATGTGAATGTTTTTACGTTTCTTGCATCTTGCAAATCGAAATACGTGACGATTTGGGCTGTCAGTGAATAGCTGGATGCTCATTTGATGACCACAGATGGAAACCACATTGACTGGTAGCAAATGGCTCATTGGATTGTCCTGTTGAAATCGACGGAGTAGTTGAACGTTAGGCGAATCCATCACGCAATAAAACAATAAAAATAAAAAAGGGTCCGTATAACCCATGCTAAATTTGAATTTCCCTCAAAATTAACTATATTTATTACAAAATTGAATTAATTAATGTTTCCAAATTATTAATTGTACAATAAAAATTTTAAATCAAAAACCAAACTTTAAAATTATTAATAAACTTTAATTTTAAATTTTAATAAGTAAAATTTTTATTATATTTATAAAAAGCATTATTAGAGACAAAAAACCATACCTGTATTTTTTAATTAACTTATAATAGGCAGTATTCGAAATATCCACTTTCGGCAATGACAGTGAAATATTCTGTGTTGTAGATGTAGAATCATCGGTTTTGGTCAAATGAAACAATTGTCGTTTGGCAGGAATATATTCGGCGTTTTTAATTCGATCGAGTAGAAATTTATAGAAAGAATTCAATTTATCGTCAAAATTCAAAAAATGAAATTTTTTGTTATTGCCTTGTTTTGTTTTTAATAAAATTTCCATTTGGATTCCATGAGAAGCTATAAAAGTAGCTGTTTTTTCTATTTTAGCTGCTTGCTTTTCGGTTTTAGGCTTTAAAATAATGTTAACGGAACCATTACATGTTAAATATTCTCACAAGCTCCATATTGTCTGGCACTTTCAATTCTGGTGGAAGTTGATAAGATATGTCATCATCTTTTTCTGCAATACATCAATTATAATTTATCGATTTAATTGATAAGTTTACACCAAAATTACCTTCGTCTGATACTTCTTCAGTTAAATCATCTGGTTTTACTTCATTTGAATCATCATAAGAATATTCAACAGAAGAATATATTCCAGATCTATTTTGATTATCTAGCTCTTTTACATCTATAAATTCATTTTAAAATATTTTAAAGTATTAATATATTATAGAAACCATTATTATCATCTAGATCCGGCGAGCTTTCTTTAAGATCACAATACCTCTCATATTCACAGAGATTTTCAATTTTCGAGTCCTCAGCTAAATATTCTGACTTAAAATCATCAAAATTCGATAAATCAGACAACCAGCATCTGGCATCATATCTAAATTACCACAATTTCAAATTTATTACGAGTATCAATTAAATAACTATTATTTTATACTTATCAATTAATAACGTGTTATCATCCATCCATGGAGTTAATATCTCGGCTTTAAGTGTATCATTATCTATTGGATATATTTGACATCTCGAACCCATTACAACTAGATTATTATTGATTCTTTCATTATACAAATGTTGATTATTAGAATTTAGCATTTAAAAAAAATAAACAATTATAATTTGATTAGTTAAACACATTGAATATTAAAATTAATTTTTTATAATAAATAAATATTTGTATATTTGGAGGTTTCTAGTGCTTATTTAAAATTAATAAATTTGTGAATAAATATTTCGAATGTGTATGTTATAGTAACATCATTGATTTCAGTAAAACGAATCAAAATAAACACAGCCTGTCATTATAAATGAATACTTCTTGATAAGTTCGAATGTCTAAAAGTCATAGCAAATCCTGATTATATTGTTAGGAAATTACTAAAGTTTGATTTCTGTTATTTCAATTGGAGGGGGCAGGGTTATTTTATGAATCCTTAATCACTGTTTCCAGCGCGGCCAATCCACAATTAATCAATCTCTCTATTAGTTATCCGTTGCTAAACAACTTCAGTAATGAACCAAATGGGTGGAATTCTAGTAAAAAGTAATTCCACTTAATGCGAACTGTTAATGCCTTGGCATACATACAGGTTTATGGAATGATGACATAAAATCTGTGCTGGGTAAAAATTTCTAATTACACCCCCAAGAGTAATCCCATCAGAAACGCGTGTGGGGTTCGTAGTGGTTCTTATGACCTTGACCCCAATCATATAATTCTATACGACTGCCACTGGTTACCCGTCGCTAAGCAACTTTGGTACTGTAACTAATGGTTCTGTGGCCGTCAAAGGTGAGCTTTGTATCCAAAACTGCTTAGACCCGGTCTACAGCTGGTTCAGCAAGCTACCGATGGAAAGTCTGTGCTCGTCTTATTTGGGTCCCTTAATTTCTTTACTTGATTCTGTTAGTTGTCATTTATTCTCATATAGATTATTCGCATCATCAGCATACCCATCTTTGAAAAATAAGCAAACAAAAGAAATGTTTTATTTACTATTCACATTACATTACAAGGATAATTTCAGTCGTTATGTTGTTTCCGTAGATTCTGTCGAGCACGTTCGGCTTTTCCTGGCCTTGCTCGGGGCCTTGGCGGATTTAGTAGTGCTACGGGATTCCATTGATCTCGGTAAGCTACCTGCGCCGGGGCGAATACCAGGGGGTACTTGACCGCCCTTCCCTCCTGGTTCGTCGCTATGGCCACCTCTAATCCACGGATTTGAATCTTCTGAGCTTGGTTTAGGGTTCTTTCTTCCTACCAGCCCTTTTGCGCAACATCAATCTTTTGATAGAGCCGTTTTACTCTAGACGGCTCGGATCAGCTAGCCTTGACCCGCTGGAGTTCGCGGTTTAGCTGGAGACATTGCTGGTGGAGGTTGTTATTCCCTCGACGGAGCTTCTTTATTCTCTTGTAATCCCTTGGATTGCATCTATCGCTGAATTTCCATAATAATAGTAATATCCAATAAATCATAGTTCTACACATTTAGTAAATCGTAAATGAATCAGAGTTTCAAAGTTTACCTAACTTTACCATTCGTTGCCATTTCAAGGTGAATTTAATATTAGTGTTTCTATCTTGGGTGAAAATAATATAACAAAAATATCAAAACAAAACAAAATACATAGTTAAAAGAAACACATTTATTTAAGTAATCACACAATTAATTTCTCTGTGGTCTTTTGCCTGCCAAACGCCTTCGAGAATAGGCGTGCTCTTCGGTTCCTCAATCTTCTAATATATCCCGGATGTCTGGCTGTAATAGACTCTTTGGGACGACCAGGTGTACGGGTGCGACGCACTCCAAAAGAGCTGTATCCTCGGGATTATAGGTCACTCCGTAACTGGGTAAATGACCATCTGAACTCGGGAAGTACGTCCACTGACGATATCCCTATTAATCTGGGACAGATGCTATTTTTGTTGATTGGCCAAGTGTCGGTACCGCCGTTCCAGCTGCTCGAAACGGTGCAATCCTCTTTCTGCCTTTTGTCGTATCTCCCTGGCTGGATTTCTGCCGCGTTCCCTTTTGATTAGAATACTTGGGAGGTCCATATCCTTGTCTCGACTCTCTGGATTCCGACACGGCCATTCGGGAGTATCATAAGTCGAAATTGAGTACCCCCAATCCCATAAGGCCTGGCGATATCTCCCAGCAAACCTATTTGGGACAGTTAGTGTGGTTCGTTCGACGTCAACCCATTTGCTGCTGGATGTGCCTGTTAATGATAATAATGATTTAAGTAAGTTGCGGTCATTATTCGCCAATAATTGTTATCCATATGCTTTGACATTAATAAGGGGCGTGTAATGGATTAGTCATCCCCCAACATGGGCGTAATCACAACTAGAAGCATCTATGCATACAATTCGCGGCTTGTTGGTCCTTCTACATTGACGCTAGGTTAATTGTAGAACTTCTTGACGGGTGGACTGCCTATTTACATTTTACAATCGTGGATTGGCTAAGTTAGTTATTGTACATGAATTATTTGCTTACGTGATCTATTTGTTGTCGCTAGCTGAAATTCGTAATCGGAAACTAATTGCGTCGTTGCATGGTTATCCTCGGATGGCCATTTCTAGTCAAAAAGAATCTGCTCGCGGTGAAAATAAATGGTATACCAAATCTCCGCTATGTTTACTTTCATGAAATTGGACCAAAGCAAAGTAATTACGTACAAGGTTTCACACAAAGATTTCACTTTAAATTGAAATGCTTAAATCTCCAAGAAAGTTATATTAAATCCGTTTGCATGGAAGATTTCATTTTAACTTTAAATAATTTGATCTCCAAAGAAGGTTACATAAACGATTTCACTTCGGCTTTGAATAATTAAATCTCTACAAAATTATATCAAATCCGTTCACATAAAAGATGTCGTTTAACATTATTTAATTAAATCTCCAATAAAATTGTGTTAGATTCGTTTACATAAAAGATTTCATTTTAACTTTAAATAATTAAATCTCCAATAAAGTTGTGCTAGATTCATTTACTTAAAAGATTTCGTTTAACTTGAACTAATTAAATCATTGAAATAATTAAATTTCCAAAAGGAAGTTATATTAAATTAATACACATTCCGAGATTGAGCCGCGATCGGCCTTACCTGTCGAACATTCCTCGGCATGAATCTTCTCGTGGGCATGCATTGGATTGCTACTGGAGGCGTCTCGATAGACCCGCGCCTGGTTCCTTATTCTTTCATTTTCTCTAGTGGAAGCTTCGATCTATTCTGTAATTTCCATTCCGCATTTCTCCGCATTACGTACTATTAATTTTGCCATGAATTTAATTTAGATGCGAGATGAGTTAGACTATCATTATGAAGCCGGCCGGTTTGTTTTCTGCCACGTGGCTGGGGAGAGATTAATTTGGCTGTGGCAGTCGATGATTGGTTCTTCGCGAAATTTCTCTCTCATCGATCGCGAGGTGGTAGATATTACAACCGGTTTTGTGTTCGCGATGTATGTTCCGCGATTTTTCTCTGTGTAAGTTGGTATGTCAGTTTAGATTCAAATTTTCGTGAGACAAAATAGAATTTTTCTGGAATTTATTTTCACAAATTCCTGATTACGATTTTTGAACTCTTAGCGAGGTATTTCTTGCTAATTTTTTGATATATTGTATTAATTCAATTTTTTCCCATTTAGCCTTTTGTTCCTCGTCTATATGGAATCTTGATCTATCTGATTCTTTGGTACCCACGGAGGGTATACTCATTTTTACTCCCTGTATTCGGCTGGATTGCTTCGAGGCCATGCATTCACGGATCCAATGTTTGGGGACGGCATGGTAGTCATTCCGAGTTGCCGACTCCAAAAATACTCCGGTATGATACAGTGCGTTTTTTGATTGAGATCTCGGTGAATAAATTAATTTTTCTTTTTCTTTCCTACGTTTGATTATGATGATGCCTTAGTAATGTATTCCTGCGTTCCGAAATCGCTTATTAACTGACCTTTGCGGTTTAAATCGACTTTATTTAATTTATACTGAAACTTATATTGATGTAATAATAATTGGGGTAACTGGTAACTCCGATAATAAGCAAACCAAGTTGGCTCTCAGGGAAGAAGGAAAAGATTTTAATTTAATTTGGCTCTAAAGTAAAGTCAATGATGGTTCCTTATTGTTATTATCATTGTCGTGATGATAAAAGTTATTATTAGTGGGATTATTATTATTTATATTATCATACTTATTATCGCTATTAGAGTCAGTAACATCAGTATCGTTAATTACTTAGGAGTAAGCGTTCTTATGGTAGCTATTTATAATACGTTTTCCTCCAGTAGAGTTCAGTTCATTTTTTATGAGTTAGCTATCGTTAGGTTAAAATTAATGAATTTACAGTAATTTACGTATATCTTTGAATCATCTCACTTCTATGGTTTATCAAATTTAAATAAATAAATTATTAAATTTTCTTTGATAGTTTCGTTACATCGATTTCCGCAAGCCCCATTTCCCTTTAACCACAAGTTGATCTTAAGAGCTTTATATGTTTATATTAGATTTTAGGAGTGCCCACTGGACTACTCCGTATGATTATTTTAGCAGATGAGTATTAAGATCTTATGTCGATTTTTCGGGAGTAGGTGGAAAGGTAGTCAACCAAAAGATTGACTCCCGATCTCCCTTCTGCCCCTATAATGGTGAATGAATTTACGTTCGAGTCCGTCGTTACCCACGGCGAGATCTCTCATGGGCACGAGCTATTGGCGAACTTACACCGCACTTACACTGCTCGGTATTTATGTATGATTTTAATGACTTGTTTGTGTGTGGCTGTGGGCCGGAAAAATTTCGACGGAATTAAAATTCGATAAGTTTTCATAATATATTTTTATGATACTAATTTCACATTCATTTACAATACAGGTAAGTCATTCCGGCTCACCTTAGATAAATTCGTATCAGAGTTTTGTTAGTGGTCTCAGTAAGCGTTTACAGTTCGATTAGTGAGTAAGTGTTCAAGTGTTCCGCTTTGAAAAGTGTATTTTCGTTAAAAACGAGTGTTTAAATTCTGTGAAAATGAATCGGTATATATACCTGTTCTGTGCCCCTAACCTTGCGTGTTAAATTTGATGTGGTAAAACAAAATTTGACCTTGGGATTTTTTGTATATTCTAACTCTAATTTTATTATTTTCATGATTTAATTTGACAATTTTAGTTTTTAACTTTTAATTGAATTGTTTCCAATTCAAATTATTTAATTTTAGTTCTAATTTTCATGAACTCTTGTTTCTTAAAGTAAATTGTCAATTTCCGGTCAAATTTTCGTGTTTTCATGTTATTTCTGTGTTTATATCGTGCGGATCTTGTTGCATCTTGTTATTATTTTAATTTATTTTTCTGTTTTCGATTTTATATTTTAATTATTTCTTTCTCATATTTAGTGTGGTTAATTGATGTTTTGTAGGTCTGATTTTGAATCTGCGTGTTGTGTTTGCGTGCTATTACTTATTCATTTAAACAAAACTCTGTTCTGGCCCAACACGCGCATAAAATATTGTGCAAAAACTAAAAATTAATTTAACTTATCTGGCACGATAACTGATAAAAACTTGCAATGGAAAACTTAAATAGACGGAAAATTGTGAAATATTAACTACTATATAACTGTTGAGTAAAACAAAATAATTTAAATTGTTGTTAATCTGGAACGACATCCGATAAAATCAGGGCGCGCATAATGCAAATGGACGAAAAATCAGCAAAAATAGCCTACTTAAAATTAAATAATACAAAATGTAGAAAAAAAGAGTAGAAAAATTCAAACAATATGTAAAAAATAAATAAAAGCATTTAAAAAGAATCAAAAAACATTAAATTTTAGCAAAGTTAACCTATTTCATCAAATTGGCTCCAAATTCATAGAAAACGCTTATATTCTAGAAAATAAATACGAGAATTAAGCTTAAAATGTAATTAGAAAGAATCATGAAAATCTGACAACTAGGGGAAAGTGATGAAATATGGTAAAAACGTGTAGGCGTTTTGTTTTATCGCATCAAAAAACATGCGTGTAAAACCCCCTTATATAAATCAATGCCATATCGACATAATTTAATGCTTATTTTCAAAAAAATTCATATTGAACTTTAGAAGAACCTTTGAAAGAATTTCAAAGTGGTGGGTTTCTGGATGTTGATATTTGAGACTATATGGTTGTTACCCAGACAACCCCATTCAAATATTCTTTCGCTTACTACTCGGCACCCGTTGCTAAGCAACGTTGGAACTGTGTTCGAGTGGGTAGATCGTTCACAAAAAGTGAGCGCTATTGCTAATGATATAATTGACCGAACTATCCATGGGTCCAACAAGCTGCCGATAGAAGGCCTGTACTCGATTTCGATTTTTAGGTCCCATTATTTTCCTATCTCCTTCAAATGTTAACCTATACTCTCGTATCATTTATCTTTATGTCTATTCCCATAGTTCTTCTTATCATTGTTTGTATTATCGATTTTTACCATGACCTGTAAACCCTTCGTTATGTTAAATATCCTCACATTATCTCTCTTACTCATATCCCTATTATAACTACAATGTTCCTTATTAGTATTACTAACATTATCATTGTTGCTATTATATGTATTACCTTTATTAATTGTTACTACTATTACCTTTATTATTATTCCTATTACTATAATTACCATTATATTTATTATTATTACTACTATTATTATTACTATTATTATTATCATAATTATTATCATTAGTATTATAGGTACCATGATTATTATTATTATTATTATTATCAATATTATTAACAAATTTTTGTGTAGGGATTCGTCCTTATTCCTCAGCTTTAAGAAATATTTTTCTTATATAAAAATTAGCCGTAATCCATCTGTATTTTTCCGGTTTTCGATAAAGTATTTTTGTTGATTCGAAAAATTTTAGTAGCGTCCCACCCTTATTTTTCGGTTTTATCCTTACTCTGCAGTTTTCGATAAAGTAATTTCATCGATTCGGAAAATTTGAGCAGCGTTCCGCCTTTATTTTACGCGTTCCATTTTTACTTTACTATTTTTGTTAAGTATTTGAATTAATTCGGGAAATTTGAGCAGCATTCTACCCTTATTTTACAGTTTCATAATAATCTTATACCAAACCGTTGAGCCGTATTTCACTTTTATTTTACTATTTTCGATAAGTATTTTAATTGATTCGGAAAATTTGAGCAGCGTTCCGCCCTTATCCTACAGTTTATAAGAATATTATACTAACAATCGAACAACATTTCACTTTTATTTTAATATTTTCTATAAGTATTTTAATCAATTTGGAAAATTTTTAGCAGCGTTCCGCCCTTATTTTACAGTTTTTATGATGAATGTTTTAACTATTTCCGAAAACTTGCGCAGCGTTCTGCCCATATTTTCCGTTTCAATTCAACATAATTTATTTAATTTTTATTTAAAAACATTATTTTCCATGATTTTAGTCGTTCGGATTAATCTTTTTCCGATGGCTATTCATTTTAACTGTTGCAACGATTTTGCAATTTTCCCCGCTACCCTTTCCCTTTCTTTGTCCTTAAGATCTATGTATGTTCATGTTATATTTAATGAGTGTTCACTGGACTACTCAGTGTTAGTGATTTTTAGCTGATTGTTATTAGTGATTTTTAGGTCTATTTTTCAGGAAACGGATGATGAAGGAGCAGCCAAATAACTACTCCTTTACCTTCCAATTTCCCCTATATACGGATAATATTGACGTTTCAGCTCCTGCGTTCTCACGGGCACGAACTATTGGCGATTATACACGCACTTACACAGTTCGATAGTGTGTTTTATTTTACTGTCTTGCGATATTTTTTGGCTGTGAGCCGAAAAAGAAATAGAATAAATTTTACCATATCAATTGAGTAAAAGTTTCGAGCACCAAATTGTTGGCTTTAAAACATTTATTTGGCATACATAAATTCATCCTGCAAATTGGCATAAAATCAACTTGATCACAATTCATGTCATTAATTCATAACCCTTCGTAAATTCGCATATAAATAAATTGGCATAAAATCAACTTGTCAATAATTCATGTCATTAATTCATAACACTTCGTTAATTCGCAAATAAATTGGCATAAAATCATCTTGTCAGTAATTCATAACATCATATAAATCAATACCCGTGCACTATCTGGGAGTTAACGTGTTCAGTCAAAACACTTATCAGTGTTAATTGGCTGAATGCACGGCTCTCAGATAGTTATGCACACTAACTCGATGTATACTAGAAAATTTTTCTCTGAAAAATAAGACTGAAAATTTGTGAAAACACATCAGTATTTATACCTATAATTTGGCCTTAACCTTGCGTGTTAGTTTTATTGCGATTAAACAAAATTCGACCTTGAAATTATTTGTGTTATCTAAATTAAATTTTTATTTATTTCTTAATTTAAATTGGTAATTTATTTTTAACATTTTTAAATAAATTTATTCAGCTAAAAATATTTTATTTTTATTCATTTAATTTCTTAATTTTTACTTTTATATAAATGGCCATTTTACGGTCAAATTTTCTTGTTACTATGTTATTTTTTATGTAGATTTCGTGCGGTTCTTGATGCATTTTGTATTTATTTTATTTTACTTTTATGTTTTTGATTTTATATTTATTTATATTCTCTCATATTTTAAAGTGTTTAGTTGGTGTTGTATATTGTATTTTAAGTTATCTTGGTGCTGGGTTTTTGTGCAGTAATACTGATGCATTTAAACAATTCTCAAGGCTATTTGTGTGCTGGCCCAACAAAAGTAAGGGAGAATTCTAATTGAATTTTATCTGTTTATATCATTATTATTAAATCATTGTAAACTTTTAATGAAATTTTAGGAACACCATTATTTTAAATGAGTTATAATTTAGTCTATATGAGAATTTTTAATAGGTTATATATGCCAAATTGTTTTATTTTAAAATGTCTTTGAATTATATGATTTAATTAGTTTGAATTTGCTGAATTTTATCAGTCTATTGACCAAAATGACGATGTTAATGAAAGATAATTCAGAACAATTTTCCTCGTATCGACCAAGTCCCAAGCAAACTTCGCTTCCATAGTATTTGACCTATATGAGATGCCTCGTGACCAAATTTTTCATCACTTGAGAAAAGTTAAATATAACATGCTAATCATAATCATTTATTGCATTTAATATTATTATTATGACGCTTAACTATTATCATTAATTTTATAAAATTAACTCTTATCTAAAAACGTTTTTGAAAATCCAAATGTTGCAAATCTGAACGTTATTTTATCCTCTGTGATTATCAATTTTATTAGCCATTATTATTTAATCATATGCACATGCATACAAGTTATAAAAAGTTAAATTTTTACCAACTAGTTTAAAACTAGTTCTTCGGTGTGGGAGGTACCCGTAGTGAATGGTAGATAGCCGGGTCAGATCTCCTCTCCAAGAACCTCAACATCAAACCCTCAGTCGAGAGAGAATGATCATGAGGAAGGAGTAAATATTAACATAAAAGAAAGAAGAATAAAAAGACTAGTGAAGTAAGAATGAAGTGAAAAATTGTACAGAATAATGTTGTAAATAAAAATTTGAGAGTGGATAAAAATTTTGAAGGTTTGGAAGGTACAGAAAGTCAATCAAAGAATCTATTGTAATGGTGAGTTTCTGGGTGTTGATATTTTGAAACTATATGGTTGTTATCCAGACAACCCAATACAAATATTTTCGCTTACCACTAGACACTCGTTGCTAAGCAACGTTGGTACTGTGTTCGAGTGGGTGGATCGTCCGCAAAAACTGAGCGTTATTACTAATGCTATAATTGACCGAACGATTCATGGGTCCAATGAGTTGCCGATAAAAGACCTGTGCTCGATTTTGATTTTTAGGTTCCATTCTTCCCTTATTTCCTTCAAATGTAAATCTATACAGCTATATCATTCATTGTTATGTCCATTCCCATAGTCCTTCTTATCTTTGTTCGTATTATCGACTTTTACAGTTTTATGATAAATGTTTTAATTATTTTCAAAATTTTGCGCAGCGTTACGCCCATATTTTCCGTCTCAACTCAAAATAATTTGTTTAGTTCTTATATATTATTTAAAATATTCCTTTTCATGATTTTAGTCATTCGGATTAATCTTTTTCCGACGGATATTCATTTTAACTGTTGTAACAATTTCGCAATCTTCCTCGCTACCTTTTCCGTTTCTTTGTCATTATGATCTAGTTGTGTTCATATTATATTTAATGAGTGCCCACTGGATTACTCGGTGTTAGTGATTTTGAGCCGATTGTCGTTTAAAATTTTATGTCGATTTTATCGAAATTGAGTGCAAGAAAGTTGAGCCAAAAGACACACCCTCGAGCTATCTTCTTTCGCTATTTTATGATTTGACGTTTGGGTTCTTGCGTTACGCACGCCAGAACATTCACAGACACGAGATATTGGCGGATGAACCGTACTTACACATCTCGATAGGTATATATAGTTTGCTGTCTTGCTGTATGTTTTGGCTGTGGGCCAAAAAAGAAAATAAATAAATGTTACCATATAAGTTGGATAAAATTATTTATTCGGCTATCGGAAGTTCAATAGCATAAACATTATTCACTCGCTTCATCACAAGTGTTGGGCCAAAACACAATTTTGTTTAAATGAATCGGTAACAGCACGCAAACACAGCACTTAGATTTAAAATCAGACCCATAAAACACCAACTAACCATGCTAAAATATGAGAAAGAAATAATAAAAACATAAAATTAAAAGACATAAAAATAAATAAAATAATAACAGAACGCAACAAGATCCGCACGAAAAAAACAGAAATAACACGAAAACACGGAAAATTTGACCAAAAAGTGACAATTTATTTAAAGAAACAGGAGTTCATGAAAATTAGAACTAAAATTAAATAGTTTGAATTGGAAACAATTCAATTATTTGTTAAAAGAATAAGTTGTCAAAATAAATCAAAAAGTAAGAAAATTAAAGTTAGAAAATACAAAGAAATTCCCAAGGTCAAATTTTGTTTTACCACATCAAATTTAACACGCAAGGTTAGGGTCACAAAATAGGTATATATACCGATTCATTTTCACAGAATTTTAACAATTTTGAAACCAGTTTTCTAATCGGATGAACCAGTTTTAACTGACAAACAGCTTAACTAGTTTTTGACCAGTGAAATTCGACAACGACACTCGCGTTATTTTACTACTGAATCGAACAAATTTATTGATTAAAAGTAAGCAAGAATGACTTGCTCATTTGTATGAACTGGATGTAAACGATGGTTGAAAATGAAACTAATACTGATTAAATATATGTATTAAATGAACTTATTTATTAAGTCGAAATTTTTCCGGCCCACAGCCACACACTAACAAGTTAGCAAAATCTTACATAAAGATCGAGCAGTGTAAGTGCGGTGTAAGTCTGCCAACAGCTCGTGCCCATGAGAGATCTCGCCGTGGTAACGACGGACTCGAACGTCAATTCATGCATTATCATAGGGCAGAAGGGAGATCTGGAGTCAATCTTTTGGTTGACTACCTTTCCACCTACTCCTGAAAAATCGACCTAAAATCGTAATACTCATCGGCTAAAATAATAACACGGAATAGTCCAGTGAGCACTCCTAAAATCTAATATCAACATAGTGTGGGGTTTATGGTTTCGATAACCTTGACCTCAGATGTAAATATTTTCTTGCCCCCAATGGTTACCCGTTGCTAAGCCCAATTGTTACCCGTTGCTAGCAACGTTGGAAATGCAACCATTGGTTTTGAGGTCGCTAAAGGAGAGCACCACATAGGAACTACTCTGGCCCGACCTCAAACTGGGTCCAACGCACTGCCGTTAGAAGGTACGTGTGCGATTTCCTTTCTCTCGTACCTCACTTGTATGGTTAATTAATTTTACGTTCCTTGGAATCCGCATAACTATTCCTGATTTTCTTGTAGTTCTACTCAATTATTACTGAGATAAAACTCGGAGAATCAATTTAAGCAAAAACATTTATTGATAATCAATAGAACAGTTCCGGACTATTATCCTTGTCTCTTTGCGGCGCGGCGCTTAGCACGTTCCGACTCTCCCGGTCTGTGCTTGGGTATTTTATTTGCTGGCACCGTAACGGAAGTCGCCTCTCTTTAGGCTAATTGGGCGGGTGCGAAAATGAGAGGGTAGGTTACCGCGTTGCCCTCCTGGCACGCCGATAACGCTACCTCAAGGCCGCGTATTTGAATCTTCTGCGACTGGGTGAGCTGCTTCTCCTCAGCCCACCCTCGTTGTGCCGCTGTCATCTTTTGATAAATCATTTTGGCCTTTCCTGGTTCAATTCAAGTGGCCTTGGTCTGCTGAATCTTCTTATTTAAATGTGCTAGTTGCGGTTGCAGGTCTTTGTTGGCCATGCGGGCTTTGTGGAGTTTCTGTTGCAAAATCTGAACCGAGCTCATGTCTAAATGAAAAGTATGCTTATTACACCCATTATCTATTATCAAATGTCATTCATTCGTCGAGCCTCAATTCGTATACTAATTAGCATTGGCGGGGGAATCTATTTTACTAATTTATTTTCGCTAAAAGGTATTGACGAAATCGGTCTAGAAATATCATTTAGAACTATTATCGAACATTTATTACGACCAAAACAAAAATTCCCCGATTCCTATTCACCATCAGTTGCTCGTCCGCATCTATCGAAGTTTAAAGTAACCTTAATGCGATATTGTTTAGAACGCCCTTAATTTGAACTTCAAAAATCCCTTCGTAATTCATGGAGATGTTAAGAGCTTTGCAGACAAACTTTAACTTATTGTAAGTACAAATTTAGGTCTCAAATCTATTGGTTACCAGTTATTAGTATTTGGAAGACTTAGTTGATTATTCGTCTTCCGTCTGTCATTAACTCGCGGTTCAAGTGAAACGCCAATTTCGAACTCATTTTACCATGATTATTATGATTACATAAGAGATAATTTATAAAATTCCAAATATTATTATTATTATTATTACATAAGAAATAATTTATAAAGTTCTAAGTATTATTAATATTATTATCCCATAAGAGATAATTTATAAAGTTCTAAGTATTATTAATATTATTTAGTAATGAATTCATACTTCCTTGGTTTCAGTAACTGGGATGATTTTCGTTTTTATTATGGTTGTACAAAAAACACATCATTTCCCTATAGTTGGTTGAATTACTTTAATCTATTAGATTACTGTGGCTTCGAAGGTTGGTTGCGAAGGAAAATTAGTGCATGTGACTTAGTTTATTTGAGCAACTGATGGCGCATTGAATTCGTATCTCCTCCCTATATGTGATTCAGGTGATCTCGGACATTTGACATAACATTCAACTGTTCCTGTTAAAAAATACGGTAAGCATAAACACGATATATTTCCCAGAAAAAAGATATCTCATTAACTCCGTCGTGACCCAGTCAGTGCCGTCAGCAGTTATTGAGCGGAATCGTCGATTTGATTTTGCGTAACTAGGGCTTGGATCCAATAATTAACAATTAGATTAATTTTTTAGATTACCTTCCTGATGCTCTTCTTTCTTTCTCCTTGGTTCCTCGGTGGGTACGTCGATATGTTGTAAATGTCTAGCCATTGAATTCTGGAAAATTGTTACCTCCAAAATGTGCGTCGGTATATATATGTCTGTGAATGCATGCTGTGACGGTAAGCAACATCGTCGATTTTCACCTACCTATTGACTGCTAGTGTGCCTCACGTGACGGTGTGTATTCGTCCCTTGGTGAATGGCATGCAGATTAATATTCTATTTTAACGATTGACCTTTTGTAAATGTCAGATCGTATTCCATGTATGCCGATTGCCTTCGCCGACACACATTTGATTTCGGGAATTTATCAGACTTCACCAAAATTTACGCATGTATTCGTTCATCCGTTAATCAATATTAGTTACAAGGTCAATCGGCTGGGATTTATTATGGGATTCATCTCCGAAAGTCATTATTATCTCAGCATCGGCCAATCTTCCACTTGTCAATAATTTACTATTTTAAAAGGTAGTTTTTCTATTTATTTGTGATAAAATTATTAATCAACTTTTAGTCTAATTGATTTATCTTGAAAACATTTACTCAGAATCCAATGGCTTGAAAGATATGGGTGATCTTGTGAGGAGTTCTACTATAAATGGATTTCCCGTTACCGCATCCTACGACTCGAAATGTTTAATTGGGTTCATGACGAGAAGAGATTTAGAGTGGGTGATACGTAATTGAACAAATAAATAAAGCTAAATTTAGTTTTTAAAGTCAGGAAGAACCTCAGAAACCGGTCGTTATAGTTCACATCCGCCGATGGATTTTGTTAAATCAGCTGCAATGCCATCAAATTCCCCATCTCTCCGGAACAGCTCACATGCAAACATTTTGATTTTGGAATTTGATGTTCCTTTATTTTTTTTTAAAATAGTGATTTGGTAATTTGATTTTTCTTTGTTTTTTATTTAAATAAGAAAAATTGTTTGGTTCTTTTCCTGTAATTGTTGGGTTTATAAAAATGGTCGGCCAATATGTTGCTTCTGGTGTACTGTTTTAAAAAACTCATAAATTATGCATGGATAACGTGGACTCGTATTTATTTACTTTTCAACTGTCATTATCATCACCTTCATCTCCGTCCTTTGAGCATCTATGTTATCAGAGTCGTATATATTATTCAAATTTAGCGTCAAAAAATAATAGCCAAATGATTTGCAAAGATTGAATATTACTAATTTACTTGGCAAAAGCCTTTATTTAAAACCTAATCACAATACTTTTACGAGGGAACATTTAATTACTGCTAGTTTAATATTTAATCTCTTAATGTAATCAACATATTTTATATTTGCTCCTGGCCATTAAGTCGCTCTCTAGCTTGAATCAGGGTGACTATCGATAAGACGCTGACTAAAATTTATATGACAATTCTGTTTTTTGGTCGGGGTTTAAATTTTTTCCCTCCTTAACTACCGGAATTTATGACACTGTGAAGTGCGTCGTATTAATTTAGTAACTATCTGAGTTTGTAGATTTAAATTATTTGATTTTAATCTCTTATTTTGACGAGTTATCGACATATCAACGATTTCTCCGCACAAATTTTCCCGTTACCTTCCCTTAGTTAATCCTTGGATAAATTGTGTCAATATTAAGAGTTTATGAGTACCCACTGAACCACTCGGTGTCATGATTTTGAGCCGTTTGTTACAAATATTTAGGTCGAATTTATGGGAAATGAGTGATGATGAAATAGCCAAAAGACTATTCCCTCTTCAGCCCATTTCACCTATACGGAATGATGATTTTACGTTTCAGCTACTGCGTTCTTACGCCGTAGCCTTCACGGGAACGAATCATTGGCTGACTTACACCGCACTTACACGATTCGATGGGGGTATGTCGAGTTTATTTTCTTGCGGTGATGTGTCGGCTGTGGGCCGGAAAAATTTCGACAAGTGTTTATTTATGAAAACGTTTATTGAATATAATATATATCGTTGAAAATCATAATTGGCATACATTGTTTGATATCTCACATTCAAAACTTTCCCCACGCCAACACCTCAAACAGAGCTCATATGAGGTTGTTTGGGTACGACGTGGAGAAAGTTTTCAAAAACATCTCTTCACTCACATTGAAAAGTGTTGTTTCTTTCACTGATTAAGACTGAGTTATCAAAAACTGCTTCGAGTTTTAAAACTGATTCAAGTTTGCAAAAACTGATTAAAATTATGGGAAAATAAATCGGTATATATACCTATCATACGACCCTAACCTTGCGTGTTGAATTTGATTTAGTAAAACAAAATTTGACCTTGTGATTTTCTAGTATATTATAATCTTAATTTTATTATTTTGTAATTTAATTTGACAATTTTTCTTTTGAATTTTAATTGAATTGTTTCCAATTCAAATTATTTAATTTTTGTTCCATTTTTATGGATTTTTCCATTTTTTGATAAATTGTCAAATTTCGATCAAATTGTTGGGTTTTCATGTTATGTTTATGTTTATTTCGTGCGGATCTTGTTGCACTTTGTTATTATTTTAATTTACTTTTGGGTTTCTTGATTTTATATTTAATTGTTTTCTTTCTCATATTTTAGCATGGTTAGTTGGTGTTTTATGGGTCTGATTTTAAATCTGCATGTTGTATTTGCGTGTGTATTACCGATTCATTTAAACAAAATCGTGTCTTGGCCCAACAATATGAAACTCCTAGGATCAACTTGTGGTTAAAGGGATAAGGGCTTGCGGAAATCGATGTAACGAAAAATGAAAACTTAAAAATTCATCATTGAGAATTCAATCGAAATTGCTCACTATCTGGGTCGCCATTCACTCCAACTAAGCGATAAAATGAAAAATAAAAATAGTTGTTGAATAGATAGGGAAGAACCCGAGGAGATAGAGGGCTTAAAATGTAGCCCCCACTCAAATACCCATCATGACAAATCATTAAACTACACTTCTGAGGTCGATTTAAACCGTAATAAATGGTTAATAAGCGATTCCCCGAATACTGAAATAAATCACTTAGCCATCATTATGACCAAAATACAGAAGAGAAGGCATATTTTATTTTACAAATATTGTCATCACATCGGATTACTGGAGTCGAACTTCCATAACGATCACTGTATCCTTCTCAAACATCGGGGCAATGAATACTTGTCCTCGAGCAGGCCAGCCAGAAAATGGGAATAGCGATGAGCGTATCGCCCGCTAGCACCAAAAATGAGACACGTCAAGCAAGTGCTTCCTACCCTCACATAGTTGAGAAATAAAGGCTAGAATTGGAAAAAATTGAATTAATATAATGTAGTAGAATTGATAAGGAATACCTTGCTAGAGATCCAAGATTATGATTATAAATCTGAGGAAATAAATTCCAAAAAATTCCATTTTCTCGAAACGTCCAGATAAAATAGGGAAAATTGGCATGCACACTTGGGCAGAGAAACTCGTGGAGTTTACAGTACGCACACGAAACTTATCGTAAGATTTTTCCACCTTCTCGATCAATGAAAGAGAATATTTATGAGCAGCAAATCGCCAACTGCCACTGCCAATCCAATGCCTCACCAGCCACGTAGTAGCAAACACACCAACCAGATATAAATACACGACTGAATCCATGCTGGTCAAACTTGTCTCACTCTGAATTAAATTCATGCCAAAATCTACCTCGTACCGATCGGAATCCTGCATCTTAGAAATGACAGAAAAAGCCGAAGTTTCAGTCAGGGAAGATACCAAAACCCGAGACCAACCACTGATCCATCGAGCCGAATCCAAGAACAATCGAATACATACTTATGTTGGACGTGGAAGAGTGTGGAAAAACAAGACCCTTGAGTCATCCCAAATCTTATACCTTCAGTTTCCGCCACTAGGGGTAACTACTCCGTACGTCACATGATTTTAATTACTATTGTACACCCGTGACCGGAGCCACGTTGGAATTGTGTACAGTAGCCGAACGCCATTCGAGCAGGTGAGCGCCATTACTAGCACTACTCCTCGAAGGACCTTCGTCTTTCCCGGATTATAGCTGCCGTTAGAAGGACTTACGCTCCTGTTCATAAACCCATTTTAAATTTCCGCCTTTTCCCTTAATTTCGTTGAGGAAACCATGGAAAACATTATTCCCGTATCTACAAGCGCCTCCAGTACTCCATTTTTCGAGCGATGAAACAAAGAAATCATTTAACAATAGTGACTATAAACAGAATCAAAAACAATTTGGATGAAACGAAATATCAAGAGCCATAATAAGAATAAAACTATATTAATTATAACAAATGTGGAATCGCACAGTACGATGAAATAATGTGAAAACATAGGGTTAACAGAATGGATGCCCTAATTTTCCTCGGCATCCATATCGGTTGGGAGGCATCTCCTCTTTGGTGGACGATATGGCGGGGGATCTCCTCGAGAATTCTCGTCTCTTTGCGAAGATGGCCCTGCAATTTTGCCTCGAGGGCCGATATTGGGAACTTCCCCCGTGAGGATGGCGATTTCCTCAAGGTCCAATTCTAAATTATTCAGAGCCCGAATCACTTGAGGCGGTTCGTTCTCCTCGTCCACTAAGTTAATGTGGATCGATTCTGGGGAGGAGGAGAACATAATCCGCGGGGCATAACAGATGTCCGGGTCGAGTCCCGGGATCTCAAATTCTTGATACGGGGGTGGTAGATCATCTATTTGATACACCCCTTCCGCTGGCCGGGCTTCTCGGAGCCGTGCTTCTTCTTGTCGGCGTCGATCCCGACGCCGCTTGTTTCGATTCGGCCGATGGCGGGCCGTAGGGGCGGCAGAGTTCGCCTGGACTTACACTGGCACTGAAGATAGAGAGTGCGTCGGATTTGTACTCGATGTAGGAATACTGGTTGTTGAATTGGAGAGATCCTCAACGTTGGAGAGGTGATGGGCCGGAATGATGTCGAGTTGCCCCGCTCGGATATTTCCGGGGACACGAACTCGGAGCTCGGTGTCCGAAAAGGCTTGTCGAAGCACCACCGATTGCTCGCGAATCAGCAGACGCTGTACGCGTGACTCGACGATTAGTTCGTCACGCGCCTGGGTGAGTCGGGAGATTTTCTGCCCGAGCTCCCTGACGATTTCTGGTGGAGCCCAGGTTCCTTTTACCCTTTCATGTTTCGTCTGAAGGTCTCGGTGTTTTGATTTTTAGATCCTCGTACTTGTGGCGTATTGCCACGATTGAAGGAGGCAGGCGAGGAATTCTCGTTGAGCTGGTAGAGTCATCATTATTCTTCATACTAGTAGGAAAAGAGAGAAAATTGAACAGAAATAATAAATAAAAAAGAAAACATTTTATAAACAGAATTTGAGTTATGTTGAGAAGTGGAGTATCGGCGGCAGTTTGGGTTTGTTTTCCCCTTTACTATGATCGGGAATCGTCCATGAATTGGTTTAATCAAAAACCCCAAAAATTTTATTCCATCTTTGACGGGATGTTCTAACTTAATCGGCCGGTGTCCTAGAAGTCGAGCCGTTCACGTTTAGGGTACGGGTCTCGGTCTCCCTGATGCGGCCATATTCCCCACCTTCCTCCGTAGTAACCAATCTGGGGTCGGTTTCTCGCGTTGTCGCAGTCGGTCGTCCCTCTATAAGTGGTTAGAGTTAAAAAGGGTCCTTCGACTAGTTTTCCCCCCCGCTATGTTTGCCCTGATTCTCGACTTGCATTTATGACCTGGACGGTAAATTCCGTCCTACGGTAGCGGATTAGGTTAAGTCGTATAATAGAGTTTAACCTATGATGAGACTATTAAATTATTTGCATATTATTTGCAAATTATTTGCATCTTGAATGTGTGCTAAATTAATATAATTTTTCTGGAAATTCCATTTTCTCGTTTGAAGCGTAATCGTTGGTGTAATTAGTTTGAATCTTCTGGAGAGACGACTATTCCCGTCTAAAGCGAAATAGTGTATAGTATTGTTATCATCTTGATTCAATCACTCTAGATAAAGTAAAATAGTTTATCTAATTGCTAATCCCTCACGTCATCATCCTGATTAAATTCTTCTATTTAACGTGGAATATTTTACATAATCGGTATTTCCTTTATTATTATTTTTTTTAACTATCCTATTTAAAGTGAAGTAGTTTATGTAATCGATATATTTGCATTATCTTTGATTTAATTATTCCATTTAAAAATGAAATATTTTATATAATTATTCTATTTAAAATGAAATATTTCATATAATGGATATATTTTTAATTATCTTTGATTTAATTGTTCTATTCAAAGTGAAATCCTCTATGTAGTAGATACAATTTTGTTATTATATTTTACTAACCTAGTTCCATAAAAGCAAAATAGCAACTTAGTATACCATCTAGTTTCGTCGGGAATAGAATTTTGATCTGAAATGACTACCCAGGGTTAGCCCTACAAGAGTGAAACTAACTCATGCTGACGAATTTCTCTATCATACGCCCAGTTAACGACAACCAACAGATTGCATAGGCAAATGACTCGAAAGTAACAACTAACTCTGCCGATCCGCGAAGATAAAACATGAATGGATGGTCCACCGCCAAGAGGTTATGTAAATATTTCGGTATCACCAAAAGAGAGTCGAGATCGGAAACTAGTTTAGTTATCTGTGAGTAGACGGGGAGAGAACTAACCAACCGTGAATTGAACGAATAGACGTTTTTCGGGATAAGTCTCTATGATTACAATAGTAACTTTAGAGACGACTGAACAAACATACGCACCCTTTATTAAAATTGAGATAGATAACTAACGGTTATGGATGCGTAAGGAATCGCGATTTAAATGAATTATCATAATCTTAACAAGTACTTCCAGTAACAGTTGGATCGATGTCACTTGTACAACCTTAACAGTGCCAAATAGATTCGCCGGGAGATACCGTCAACCATTATGGGATCGGGTCTATTCCATATCGACTTACGGTACCCCCGAATGGCCGTGCCGGAATATAGCTGGTCAAGAGGCGGATATCGAGTTACCAAGCATCCTGATAAAAAAAGAACCGAGCAGAAATCTGGCCCGAGAGATAAGACAAAAGGCGGAAAAAGAACTCCATCGCTTCGAACAGTTGGAACGACGATATAGGCACCTGGCCAACCAGCAGAGAGAGTGCCTGGCCAGAATTAATAGGGATATTGCCAGTGGGCGTATCCCGAGCTCAGATGGGCATCTGCCCGACTACGGAGTGGCCTACAATCCCCAGGATCCAGCTCTCCTAGAATGCGACGCTCCCGTTCATCTAGTGGTTCCGAAAGGTTTGTTACAGCCAGATATTCGGGATATATTAGAGTATCGCGGGGCTGAAGAGCACGCCTATTCTCGAAGGCGCTTGGCGGTAGGAGAAAATAAGAGAATGAGTAGTGTGGATAATTTAAATTGTCTCTGTGATATCTTCGTAATGTACTATACTTGACCTTAAATCGAAAAATTTCGATCAAACGTATAAGCGAAATAATAATAAAATTTACGGTTTAGAGCACATTTGATTTATTAGATATGTGACGTTATGATTCATCAAACATTACTATTATTAAGGAAAGTCTGATATGGATGCAATACAAGAGATCAGGAAAGAACTAAGGAAGCTCCGCCAAGAAAATGACACCCTTCATCAGCAAAGCCTACAATTAAGCAGCAAACTTCAGCGGGTTGAGGCGACCTGGTCCGAGCCGTCTAAGGTAAAAATGCTCTATCAAAAGATCGACGCCGCTCAAAGGGGTTGGCAGGAAGAAAGGACCCTGAACCAATCCCAGAAGATCCAGATTCGCGGATTAGAAGACACCGTGGCTGCAAGCCAGGAGGGGAGGGCAGTCACCTACCCCTGGTATTCGCTACAGCCCAGGTGGTCTATAAAAACTAGACGAACCCAGTAGAACGACCAAGTAAACCGAAGTCCCGCGCAAGGCCAGGAAGAGCCCGAACGTATACGACAGAAACTACAGAAACTACATAAAGACTGAAACTATCCTTTTAATGTAGTGTGTATAGTAAATAAAATATTTCTTTGTCGTTTGTGTATTTCTCAAAGATGGGTCGGTGGACGATGTAAATAATCTACACGAGGATAGCCAACAGTACAGAATAAAGTAAAACAAGTGAAGGACCTAAATGAATTAAGACGAGCACAGACCTTCCATCGGTAGCTTGCTGAACCAGCTGTAGACCGAGTCTTAGCAGTTTTGGAAACAAAACTCACCTTTGACGGTCACAGAACCATTGGTTACAGTACCAACGTTGCTTAGCGACGGGTAACCAGTGGAAGTCGCATAGCGTTATATGATTGGGGTCAAGGTCATAATAAATACCACTAACCCCACAAAAGGCAGAACAGATAATGATAACAAATACAATTAGAAAACATTTTTGTTTCGCAAAAGATATTGTCTTCAAAAAAAAGTAAATGTACGTGCAAACACATTTAAAAAGGCATTTCACCGCGGCACACCTAGCATCGCTTCACGGCACACCGGTTGCGGAGCACTGATGTAGACCTCTTAATTATATATTAAATTGAAAAAAATTAAATTTTATTCGCTGTTTGATACAGGTGAAAAAATAAGTGTTATTAGAAATAAGACTTATTTTAAATGTAAAATTCATTAATGAAAACAAGGAATCTCATGTGCCAACGATAATATATTATGGATTTTAAAGCGAGTTTCTTAACAAATATAATTTAACTATAATAAAATAATCAGCGAATTTTTTGTGCCAAAGAAATATATCTAAAACAAATTATACGAATAGATTTATTAAATAAATTGAGCATTAAGTTAGTTGAGTTTAGTTATGATTATATCAACAGTTTGCAAGCAAAATTCGGTTGCAATAATAAGAAAGATATAACTAAGTGAAGATAATAAAAATTGAAAGTTGTAATCCAGTATATGAATATGTCATTCAGTTTTCAGATATTTTTATATAATTTATATGCAAACAAATATTTTAAAACACAGAATTGTGGCCCGATACCGCTTAAACTACGACGACAACCAATGCACTATGAAGAAAAGCTAGAAAGAATTGTTTAAAATTTGGAGGAAAATAAAATAATGGAGAATGTGAATAACCTTTGAATTCTCCAATTTTATGTGTCTAAAAATAAAACTTCTGACATACTGGTGGGTTACTGGGTTTCGCTATTTGTTTGAATCTTCTTATTGTTACCCCGGTAACGCCATATAAATATTTTCTAGCTACCACTCGGCACCCGTTGCTAGGCAACGTTGGAAATGTGTTCAAGTGGGTGGATTGTCCACAAAAAGTGAGCGCTAGTACTAATGCTGTAATTGCTCGGACAACCCTCGGGTTCAACGAGCCGTCGATGGAAGACATATGCTCGCTTTGTAATGTCCCCTGTGGGTGAGGAGTTCGAGATCAAAATCATGTTGATGAGTGTTAACTGTGGTGGTGGTATGCCTAGAGATGGGACGACGTTTATCTGACGACGCATGAATACTCATGAAATTTCTGTAGGTTTTTAATATTCTTCGCATTTTAAAATATCACCTTTAAATAATTTGAACAATATTTATAATTTAATTAAATTCACGAACAAAACAAGGTAAATTAATTTAGTTTATTTGCCAGGCGGGCGGCTCTGCGTCTGGCGCGTTCCTTGCGCCCCGGCCTGTAACTGTTTGATGGGGTCGTAGAAGATGGAGTCACAACGGGCGTTGGATTGTTGGTTGAGTCTCGATACGCCAATTGGGATGGGGCGAAGACAAGAGGGTAGGTTACTGCCTCTCCCTCCCGACTGGCGGACAAGGCAACTTCCAACCCCCTTATCTGCGTCCGGAGGTTCTGATTTAATTGTCGTTCATCGGCCCAACCCTTCTGAGCGGCCGTGAGCCGGTGATGGAGGGGTTTGAGCTTCGCTGGACCCATCCAGGAGGACTTTACTTGTTGGATCTCTTTCGTGAGCTGTATTATCTGCTCGTATAGGGCTTTGTTAGATTGTTGGGCACGAGACAATTCCTTCTGTAAGAGTTGGATAGACTCCATTTTCTAATAATATAAATAATTAAAGCTTGATATTGCAGAAGGTCCATATTTGTACGAGTTATATTTAAACAATTCAAAAGATTATTACATTAAAAAAAAATAAAATCAAACGGTTATTAAGAGGACAGTCAATTTATTTATCACAAAAAAAAACATTTATTAAAATTTAAGTCTTAAGCTAGTTATGATGAGGAGGTGGATTAGGGAAAACCCTTTTCCACCCATTCTTCTGGCGAATAACCAGAGATGGTCATTATTGGCCGTCTTACATCTCGAATTCGAGCCGTTGCTGGTCGGGAAGCTCGTGCGGCGGTACCTTGCTGAGGGTGCCGGTAGTTGCTGGCGATCCGACCCGGCAGTAGGTCCTCCTCGACATTCGCCAGGTACTGGCGTGCCCGGACCACTTGTACGTCCACCTGTCGTTGGTGGGCCTCCAGTTGCTCGAGGAGATGCAGGGCTTGCATGTGGATTTCTTCAGTCGGGCTCCACTCTTCGGCCAGCCATTGGTTGCGATCGTCTTCGGTTGTGATAGTTAATTGAAGTCTCGGCGGGGGAAACTCCGGACATTTCTTCTGCCGGAAGCGTTCCCACGCCCATCTCCACCTATCTGCCATGTGAATTGGAACGTAACTCCTTGAATCAGGTTTTTCTGAATGCAAAAGTTATTAGAAATGCTGTCTATATCATATGGAAATATAAATAGATAAATAAATTCGAAAATCGCATTTAATCCTCTGTGAAACCGTACTGGGGACCTCAAATTATCCACGTCTTTTATCAAATCAAGGGGAAAATCTTACGGTTCCGTGAAATAACGTTGCTCTAATAGTTAATCAAAGTTATTTAATTCGTCTGCATAAAATGAGTGGGTCGACTAGAAAACAAAATTCATCGCCTTCCCGAGATCTCCAATTTGTGAATTAGATTTTCGTAAAAATTAACATAATATTCCCGCAATTCGAACTCAAAAAAAATATTACAATGCATGTTAACAGCATATGATTGAATTGTCGTTACATAGGCTTCTCTCAAATCCAAAATCGAAAGGTACAATTGATTCACTAAAAATTCATAAAGTATCTATAATCCAAAAGAAAATATTAAGTTATAACGTTACGCAATTATCAAAGTTTATTTACGTTAAAAAAAAAAAAAAACTAGTATCCTATTAATTATTCAAGAATTAAAAATCATTACCAAAAAAATATCTACCTATTCGATTTGAATTAATTTCCAACAACTCGGCGGGGTTGAACGGTTGACTCGCCGGCGCTTCTTTGGTAGTGTTGATCTGGTTTGCCATTAACTTTTAGAAAGAAACGAAAATGACACTTTCAATGCATATGTTTGTTTATAATACCAATAAGTCCGTGTGCTTGATTATGTTTCCTGTCCCTTATGCATATGGCGATGGCTGATCAGTCTATAATATCCGTTGTTTATCTAATATTTTGGACTGTTAATATGACATGCGAGGTAAGAGTGAAAATCTCCTTCAAATTTTATCGATTTTTAGATGGTTTGATGGCATTTTGGAGTTTCGGGTTCGATATATTATCTGGAAGTTTGTTTATCATATGGATTATAAATTTATTGAATTAGTCTCAGATTAACCGTAATTTGGAATTTCGTTATCTGGTAAGTTTTTTGTTTCATTAATCTCTACCATAATGAGTTTTCTCTAGCTGATGTTGAATGAAATTCAAAGTACAATACGAATGAGTTCGGGGAACCAATTCGCCCTGACGTTTTTCAGGAGATCCTTAATTACTCCGCGCTTTGGATTGTCCTTATCTCCTACTGTTGGTCATACAATTGATTTATCGGACGATTTATTGGTTTCTACATTTTTACTGATCGTCTAGTAAGTTAGGTCACCATTTTTAATTAATTAATTTCGGTATAATTTTAGGGATGGTTGAGATTTCCTCGTGACGTTTTTATGGCAGGTAAACATAAGTCGAGTTTGATGGTGGGTTTTTCGTGATTTACTCGGTGAGGACTTTATTCCGATTTTATTTTCTGACTTTTGGGAGTGTTATCAATTATCTGTCATTAACATTGGATTTGGGTATGGACGGAGCTCTTCAACAATATCGGGTCGCTACACTCATCATCTGGGGCCTTGACCTGTGGTCATAAGTCTATTATATCGGTGTGATTTTAATGGAGTCTGGTTGATTTCGGATATTTTATGCCTAATATAGTGAAGCTGATTTGGTAAGTGGGTGTTCTTCATTTTTAATAAAATAAAGTTTTAAAAAGCCTTTAATTTTATCTTTAAATTTTTAAAGGGTAATATTAATTTACTTTATCTTTAAACTTTTCTTAAGTTCTGTAAACGCTTCATGATATTTATAACAGCTGTAGTATCTTGTTACTTACTTCAATAATTTTGATCGACTCTTAACGGAATAATAAAGGTTTACGATGATTATTTTATGGTTTTAAACACAAGACAATTGCTAGGCTATAGGTTCGTAACAAATCGCTCATTATTTAAAATTACTCCTATAAATCATTTCAGCGACTTACAGTAATAGTTTGAAACTATGGTTGATTTTAATTAGCAACGATTTCGTTCTTTATTCCCGTCACCTTTCCCATGGTTGACCTTAGGCGCATTGTGTTTATATTATAGTTAATGAGTGCCCACTGGACTACTCGGTGTGGTGATTTTGAGCCGTGTGTAGAGTAGTTTAGGTCGAATTTACAGAAATTGAGAAACGAGGAAGTAGCCACAAGACCCCTTCCTTATTTCTCCTTCCTTCTATACGGAATAATATTGACGTTCCAATCCCTGCGTTCCGCACGCCGGGTCTCACGGGCACAGATCATCGGCGATATTCCACGCACTTACACGAATCTGAATAGTATGTTGATTTCAATATCTTGCGGCGTGTCTTTGGCTGTGGGCCAGAAAAATTTCGACAAATTTTAAGTAAAAAATAGAAATTAAATATTATGAATAGTTTATTAAAATCAAAAAAGAAATTACCAACATGATCCAATCCATAAATTCAAAAACATTATAATAAATCGCTCTCCCCACGCCAACACTAAAGCAGAGCTCCATCGAGGTTGCGAGAGTTCCAAATAAAACTCTCACTTACGTAGAAAATAGATTTTCAAAACTGTTTAAAGATTTCAAAAACGATTCTAACGATTTAAAAATGGTTAAATTTTATGTGACAATGCATCGGTATATATACCTATTTTTTGTCCCTAACCTTGCGTGTTCTTTTTGATTTAGTAAAACAAAATTCGACCTTGATTTTTTCTAGTGTATTGTTGGGCCAGAACGTAAACGGCCTTGAAGAATGTTTAAATGGATCAGAAACACACACGCAAATATAACATGCAGATTTAAATAAACCTGGAAACACCAAGTAAAACCCATAAAATATGAAAAAAATAAAAGAATTAAATATAAATTAATAAACATAAAAATAAATTAAAATAATAACAAAATGCACCAAGATTCGCACGATACCTACACAAACATAACAAGAAAACACAACAAATTCGACAAAATTGGAAAAATTAATAAAAGTTCATTAAAGTGAAATTTAAATGGAAAATTTGAATTAGTAATAATTCAATAAAAATTCTAAATAAAAAATTATAAAAATAAATCAAAAAATGATAAAATTAAAGAAAAGAATTTACTAGAAAATAACAAGGTCGAATTTTGTTTTACTGCATCAAATTTCACATGCGAGAAAAATAGGTATAAATACTGATCCATTTTCACATTTAACTTAACCATTATTTGAAAACAATTTGAAATTGTTTGTGAATCATTTGTGAAAACTTTAAAACCATTTTTCAAAATTATTCGGAGATTGTTCAATTTTATTTTGAATTTTTCAGAAACTCATTTTTAGGTGAGGAATATTTATGTTGGACCCTCTTTCCAAGTCACGTCATTGCATCTCGGTAGAGCTCTGCTTGGCGTCGGCGTGGGAAGAGAGGTTCTTTTGGTTTATTTTGATGCAATATTATGCTATTTTGTATTTTTGTCAATGGATGGTAATTTATGTTTAATTGTTATATAATTAATAAATATTATTGATAATGTTAACATGTTTTATATGCTTAAATAATTAAATAAAATTTGTCGAAATTTTTCCGGCCCACAGCCAACATATAACGCAAGAAAGCAAAATCTACATAGTGCAGATTCGTGTAAGAGCGTGGAAAATCGCCAATGATATGTACCCGTGAAGACTCAGCGTGCGCAACGCAGCGGTCGTAACGTCAATATTTATCCCTATAGCAGAAGCGAGAAATAAGGAAGGAGTCTCTGGCTGCTTCCTCGTTTCTCAATTCTGAAAAATCGACCTAAATTCATATTACACACGGCTTAAAATCATCACACCGAGTAGTCCAGTGGGCACTCAGTAAATATAATATAAACACAAGATGCGCCTAAGGTCTATTAAAGGGAAAGGGTACGGGAATAAATTAATTTGAAATCGTTGATAACTAAAATAAATTATCATTTGAAATTAAATTAATTATTGGATTTACATTTCGAAGTAAAATAATAAAAATCATCAGTAAATCTCGAGTCAACTGAATTAAATTAACCCATCAATTAAAATGATTATCGAGATATCTCCTTGATTAATTAAGTAGAATAATTATGAAGAAAAATTTAAGTAATTTATGGCTTCAACTAAATTAACCCTTTGATTAAAAAACTTAAAGTAATTTGTTAAAGTAGAGCAATGCCTTAGCTAGAGCAATTCATCGACCCAATAGATTTTAATGTAAAACTGGGGAATTCATTGAAAAAATTAACATCATCCATGGAATGAGAAAGGAAAATAACTATTAGTAAAAATGATAATTTATTGACTAAATGATCCAAGGAAGCAGGAATAAGATAATCCATCGATTGAAAAGAAAGTATTCAAAATAAATTAGTTTATGAATTAAATAAATCGACGGGTTAAAGGCGAAAATAATTAGTTCCATTACAAAAATTTTAAGTACAAATCAATCATTCAAATTTAGAACAGTAATTCTCCAAGATGAGATCATTACGGTAAAAATTTAATCAATATTGCCGAGGAGAAAAGGATTAACATGAAATTATTGTATAATAAAAGTGAATTAATTATCGATGACATTTACTTTCACTGAAACGTCGAATTTAAGAGCCCAAACCCAGTCTCGATTGACCCAGAGTTAATATAAATTACAAACTTAACAGAAATATAAAAATTTAAGAATGATCAAAACAACAGTTAAAAATATTTATACTGACATCACATCAAACGTTAAATCACATGAATGCCTACCGTTGACTCCGAATAAAATAATTCCAAAATTCTCTGAGAAACACATGAAGGCATAACTGAGTCCCACATCGAAAATTTCCAAATACATGAGGTAAAGAATCCACTCGAAAAATCCTAGTAGCTTTAAAGTATCGTGAACTTATTGATTGCGAATCCTGAATATGAAAAGTAGGTAAAATAAACACCGGTCATCAGTTTACCAAACGGAAATGTCTTCATTTAATTACAAATCGATCGATCTATTGATGATAAGATTCGACCGGAAACCGCATCACTAAACTAACCGAATTCATGTGCACTTAGAATTTCCGGCGACATAATAGGTAGAACCAATGCCCTTAATGTAAACACCGACAAATTCTTAACGGATATGACTACCACCATCCTAATTAAATATAGTCGCATAAATAAAGATTGAATGTTCCATCCGGTAAATTGCGAAATTAATCAAATCAAGGTTGATATTACGTAACCAATAACTTTGAAGTTAAATTAGCAAATATTCAGGTTAGGTCTTAGTAAAACTTTAAAGTTATTTTAGCAAATGTTCATGTTAGGTATTAGAAAAACTTTGAGTTAAATTGGCAAATATTCATGTTATGTATTAGTAAGAATTTTGAAGTTAAAGTAGCAGATATGCATGCTAAGTATTAATAAAACTTTAAAAACTCGTGTCAATCTATGTCAACCCCATCTAGATGCAACCTTAAATTGAGATTACCCAAAATTAGATGTCCCACAAATTTGAAATGCTCACGAATAAATAGTAGCCCTGTATACCCATTAAATTTTCTTTTATTAAACCTCAAGGAATATAGGCACTAGGCATCACAGACGATGACCTAACGATAGGTATTGAGTAACATCTGTATAGGTTCTGTTCAACCCCGATACTATACACTTCACTATCGCTAACTTGACCAACGATAATAATTAATGGATCATAGATTTCGACGCGTCTCATTGTCATAGCCTTAGAGTAATACTTAAAACCCAACAGCGACAACCTAATCACTAGTGAGCCTAGTTTTGTATCCGAGCGACCAATTTAATTAAATCATATGTTCATTCCCTACATGCAACTAGCCGATCATGATGCCTTTTCTTTTAGCCAAGAACCTGCCACGCGAATGGACAAATACCCAATTAATCGATGAGCCATACCGGAAGGAGTCAACCCCAAGGGCAGAAATATTCGAGAAAATCCAGCGACAGTGGCCGTAGTAGTAGGATGTGAGCCCGTCAGATACAACCCCCCCACTAGCTTACGTAATTATTACGTAACATTTGACCTCTGCACGCGCTGTTGCTACCTGGAGATTGACCTTTGTCCACTAGTTGCTACCTAGTAATTGACCTTTGGTCAGTGACCTCATGATTACATCACTTGACCACTGGTCAGTGCACACTTATTATGTCACTGGTCAGTGCACACTTATTATGTCACTGGTCACACTTATTAAGTCACTACTCGGAGACTAGTTACCTAACTGTTATTATGTCACGTAGTTGTGGACCAACACACCTACCTTCTAGAACCTTCCACACACCTACCAACTTCCACACACCTACCTTCTAGAACCTTCCACACACCTACATTCTAGAACCTTCCACACACCTACCAACTTCCACACACCTACAATCTTAAACATTACACACACACATACCAACCAACGATCCACACACACACCCATCCGCACCCATCCGCACCCATCCGCACCCATCAGTACCCATCAGTACCCATCAGTACCCATCAGTACCCATCAGTACCCATCCGCACCTATCCGCACCTATCCGCACCTATCCGCACCGATCCGCACCGATCCGCACCGATCCGCACCGATCCGCACCGATCCGCACCGATCCGCACCGATCCGCACCGATCCGCACCGATCCGTACCTATCCGCACCGATCCGCGCCCAACACGCCTACAACTACGTCTACGACTAAGTCTACGACTAAGTCTACGACTAAGTCTACGACTAAGTCGTAGACTTAACAAAATCACTCATATAAAAATTTATTAATATAACAATTTTGAATTTTTCATATTGGACACAGCTCTACATGGAGCTTGCCGTTCTGAGACTCTCCAAAAGCAAAAGATCAAATTGAGTTTCGATATTTCATCTTATTGTTGAGGAACTCTTGACGCAGTTGCAATCGAATTTTCTCTAAATTGTCCTCGGCTCTGATTCCCTTTCATCGGCATTTTCATCCGGCATTGAATCTCCATTGGCTTTTGATGCAGCACCTTTGTAGTGGAAGCTGATCACAAATCTAAGACATCAAAGTAGATTCGGTCATTGGAATTCAGCATTTGATTATCGCCTTTTGACATCTGCCCAGATTTATTATTGATAATTGACATTGATTGTTGAGGTCCATTTTTTTTTCGAATATTGAATCTTTATCTGCTTTTATTTCCATCCTTCAGAACTAAGTTTTCAGCAGATTTGGGAAAAATACCATCAGGCTTCTTCATTCTAGATTAATTTGCTACTAAGTGTAGACAGAGAGTTTAATTTTATGCAAAGTTAAACCTTTCCCTGGAAGAGGGTGGAATTCATTAATTAACACAATAAATCACATACACAAGTCAAATGGCAATTTCAACTCAAACATTAATTAAATCGAAATTTTTCAAGATTTACCAAAATACCCGTCTTGTGGTAGTGCCACCGTCTAGCAGAATGTGAAATATTGCTTAGCGCACAATCTTTTAATAAACCTTTCAGGTGAGTTCGATCAACTCCAATCTTTAAAAGTAATTCAGGAGTCTTTGGAGGAAAGGAACCTAAAGAGCCGATGATACAAGTATCAAGCTCCACTTTGAAGTCAGGTTTGGCATCTTGTATTTGCATTTTCAACGAATCGTATTTTTGTAAATTAAGAAGATCTACTAGTGCAAAATTATTAATTGTATCACATGGACATTTCATGTCAACTAAAAATATTTTTTTCCGCACCATGTCAGTGATCATTAAATCTACTCGCTCTTTCGATTCCGGAACAAGTGAACATACATGGTCAACAACAACAATCAAATTTGAATTTTTCGACAAGTGAGACGAAATCAGATCAAGACAATCATTGTGCCTCTCAGAACCAAGAGTCAAATGGATTTTACAAGATTGAATAATATGCGACATTGTTTCGTCTTCAGTGTGACATAATCGACACAGTCTTTTATTACCTTTATTATGTGGTTTTGCATTGATGGACAAAGTATTTGTACGAGCACGATGGATAAAATGCCAAGCAAACTCAGAAATGTCACCTCGATAAATAGCTTTATTAATTTTTGGTGAAAGTTTAATGGCTGAGGCAATGAAATTTGAAGTGCAGCCTTTTTCCCATTTCGAAAGATACGAGTCACAGAGAGCCATGTGCAAGACTTTTGAAGTAGTTTTACGCAAATCAGGAGTAAGAATAAATGTTCCACGTTTTTCTGATGTAATGAAGAGTGAAGGTTGACCTTTAGTGACAATAAACATAATATTAATATCATGTTCTTTCTTAAAAAACGCAATCGCAATTCTAGCTCGCTGAAAACGAGTTTTCTTACCAGAATGCCAAGGTTTTGGCTCTTTCCCATTGATCCAATCAAACGTTTCTTGCAAAGTTGGATTGATAATACCAAGTCGCGGACCAGCTACAAAGTTCAAAGAATCAAGGTTAATTTTTCTCGCAAATTCACAATTAGAAGTAAAAAGTCGGAAAAAGTGTGTTATTGTCTGTGTGTGGTATTCGTCAAGTAGATCAACACAGTTTGCCCCTCCGTTTTCAGTTGAATTATAAAAATAACATACTTCAGAGTGGTTAGGCAAAGACATCATTTTCCTAAAACAATTTCTTAATTGGCTAGTGATGTTTACAGTCAGATTATTGTTGGCATTGGATTTTGCTAGTGCACTTGTTTTAATCTCTCGTGTTCTAAAAGGAAATACTAAACGAGAATGTAAAAAGATTTTGTACGCTTTCAGTTTTTGCCATCCAAGTAAGTCAGAGTCAGCAACTTTCCTAGTATCAGAAACAACTTTCTTAAGAATGTCATATGGACTCTGATCGGTTTCTTCACCCACAGGCACTCCAAGATATTGGTAGAATTCACTTGAAGCTAATCTTTTAATTTTAATGTCATTTATAAGAATTTGACTTTCTGTTTCGATAAGAGGAAGTTCGATATAACCGCATTTTTCAGGACGGTATTCAAAGCCAATTTCAGATGCAATTACAACAGCAATGTTTGTTACTCTCTGTAAGTCGTAAGCAGACTTTGATACAAGAGCAATGTCATCAGCGTACGCAAGGATTTTAACTGCAGATTCACCAATCATAAATGGTTCACATTTAGATCTGGATACTGCTTCAAGAACTGGATTAATTGCTAAAGCAAACAATATCATAGAGATAGGACATCCTTGCTTAACACCTTGTCTGATTGCAATATTTGGAGTCAAGATAGGACCACAACTATAGAAAGTACTTGTATCGGAATACATCCTCTCAAGAATAGTCACAAATTCCTCATCAACCCCAACAAATCGAAGTAAAGACCACATGTAGGCATGAGGAACACTCCCAAAAGCATCCTTAATGTCAAGCCAAGCAATAGCAAGTTGAGAGTTCTTGCTGTATTTAGAGTGCTCTAAAGCTGACGAAAGAATTGAATTGTGTTCCACACATCCATCGTGTCTAGAGCCACCTTTCTGACCGATATGCAACAGATTGTTCTTATTTATCCAAAATGTTAAACGATTAGCTAAACAAGAGGCAAACAGTTTGTAGATAACTGAAAGTAGTGCAATTGGACGCCAAGATGACACACTATCATATTTATCACCTTTACCGGGTTTTGGAATTAGCAACGTTTTAAAGGATTTCCAGCTATCTGGTATAACCTTTTTAGAAATAATTCTATTAAATAAAAAAGTTAGTAGTTTACCCTCGGGATCCAGCATCACCAGGTCTCGATATTTTATACCATCAACACCAGGACTTGTGTTGTCAGCTTTCTTGAGCTCAAATAATACCTCAGAATTCGATAAATATTTAAGTTTAAGTTTTTTATCAGAACGATTACAAAATTTAAACACCTTATCCCAAGTTCGGTCTAAAGGAATTTTGTGCTCAAAATTCGTTATAATGTTTTCATATTTAGGTCTAACATCCACATCTACATCATTGATGATCGTGTTTACAGTGGTTTTCATGTCACTGTTGAAATTTTTAATTAAATTACTTTTATTAATTTGAGATTCTACTCTTTCTATATTGCCCAAGTAAGGTTTGTGTGTTGGCACAGTTTTAATAGAAATTTGATCCAAAATTACATCGACGATTTCATCAACATTCATTTTAAATACTTTTATTAAAAGTTGATCAATTTTATTTTTACGTTCTTTTAAATTTTCACTTTCTTTATGATTTTCATTAATTATATTATTTTCTAAGGATTTAACTTTTTTTATTTCACTAACTATTGGAAGGAAGGAGCTTACCACATTACCAATTTGTCTTAAATTCAAACCAACTAAAGGCAAATCATTGGCATAATTTGACATGTAAGAACAAAACAGAATTTTGCTTACTAAACCTGAACCACGAATATCATGTGGGCATTCACCAAGATTTAATACTCGATTAGGTGATTCTCTAATTTCATTAATTTTATTTCTTAGAATCTTACAACTAGACAAATAATTATCATTTCCTAAAAGAGTTGTTGGGTTTAAAAGGTAATATTCATCCGTGTTGTAGTCTATGATAAAAAGAATTTCACGAAATTTTGGAGGTGCTACAATGGCGAATATAACTTGTGCTTTGATAATATTATCATAGTTTAAAAAATCATTTAAATAGCGAGTGCAATCATCCATAATAGCAGTGCACATTGCTGAATTTAGGAATATAAAATTGCTGGGTAAATTTAAATTTTTAAAATATTTTGTGATAATTTCATCATTAATTGAAAAATTAATTAAATTTAAATTTTTACAGATGTCATTTGTTATTTGTAGTTTAAATGATTTTAAAGTTTCATTGATTTTAGTAAATGAAAGGATATTACCAAAGAAGAATCTCTCGAGAAATTCAATAAACGCAGAAGCAAAAAATGTGGATCTTCCGATCTAAACGAGAAGTGAGTCTGGTTATGATTAACAATAAAATTGACTTTCGCAGTAGAAATGAAGAATTTATTCAGATAATCAGTCATGCTTTCACCAATACTGACAAGTCTCTCATTTAAGACTCTGCCTTGAAAGTTTAAGATGTAGCTGCGCTCGAATACAGGGGAAAATATATACAGACACCAGTGTGGGTTGTTTGGAATGACAGCAATTACATACTTTACTCTCGTAAATTGCCTAAATGTGACGTTTTCTCTTATAAATTGATTATTATGTGCAATAAGATTCAACGTCAATTCAGGAGACAATACGGTTATATAATTTTTATTACTAAACCATTCTTTTATTAAAGAAGGTACACATGAATTCTCATTTTGGAGAGAATCTTTATAAGGAAGTACTACTTTTGGTGGTCTTGTTACATTCTGGAAGCGTTTAAAAATAGGCAGTGTCGTTATACCACCCCAGAGACTTTTGGTGGATTCTGAAATTTAGTAGTTTGGAATCGATGGACATTTTTACGTATTGTTTCAATAAAGTTGTTGGGAAATGTTTGCCATTCTTGGCTTATCAGCATAGCATACGCGCAGATGTAAGGTCCACAATCGTAATTATTATCCTGGTAAACAAGATTATCATGGGGGTGAAAGGTTACAGCAGCTTTGAGATCAAAAAGATTATTTAAAGCCATCGTGATTTTAAGTGCACTTGACTTATTAATAAGGTTATGCCGTTTACGGAGAATTGGGTCAACAAAATAGGAAATTTTAGTCAATTTACAGTAAACAAAAAGGATCCAATGAGATTCATTGATGTTAAGAGGGCATAATATTATTTGCGCTTTAAAAAGATTATCTGGCATTGGAAATATTTCGTCTTTGCAATTCGAACTTAAAATTTCAACGATAAAACATTTGACCGGTGCAAAGTTTGGATTACCAATGTGACTCTCAAGATAATAGTCAATATCATCATCGGTAAACCAGATTTTGGGGTCGCGTTCAGGAAAAAAGTAATTAATTATAGTGCTATCTGCATCAGTCTCTTCAGAGATTGGAACAGATATTGAAACTGATGCAGGCACTTCCCTTCATTTAGATTTTTGTGCCTTGGGTTTTACAGCTTGTTTTGATGTTATTTTTTTCAGAGGTTTATCTATAGTAACTGGCTCAGTTTCGTCAATGTCTGTTGGGAAAGTATCCAACTGACCAACTATAACTGTGTCAGGAGTGGGATTGACCGGTTCCACTATTAAGATATTTAAGTTTTCATTAGGAGATACGTCTATATTATTGTCTACAACTGCTTCTCGCTCTTCAAAAAGTTCATTTGACTGAATGAGCTTAGTTATGAAATCACTCATTTTTAGTGTACAAATTTTTCTACAATTGAAGGGTATGCGATAGTTAAAATTATCTTTATTTAGAAATCGTTTTTTGTCCCTAATAATAAAATAAAGCATTCTCTTTGCTTTAACCAAATCATATACATCATTGTCGATTTCTATGTTATTAATTTTTTCACCTAAACTAGTTAGAAATTTCAGTTGGTCGGATTTGGTAGTATAAGATTGGTCAATCACCCCAAGAAAGTTATTGATTTCAATTATAGTTTCAGGACAAATAATATTGTGGATTCTGTCAATTTCACCAGACAATTTCCATTGTTTGAGCTTCAAAAGTTTTTCTTTACAACTTGAACTATAATCGGAAGAAGAAGGAATCAATTCAATCAATTTTGGAGCCCACAATTCAATATTATCAAGATTTAAGAAAGCACAAGTCTCAAGATCTAGAATTGAGTGCATTAACAAACAATTAACAATATAGTTTTGAACATAATTTTCATAAGTTCCGTTTGTTGAAGTATCAAAATTGCCTTTTAAATTTAGGTAATTTAAATGAAAAATTATATCAACCAGTTTCTCTGGAGACTTTGGTTGACATAAAAGAGAATTTAAAAGATTATCATATTCAGATAAACCAAAGAGACTAAACAAACCAAGGTTAAACATGATATCGGATTCAGATTCTACTTGTGGAAACTGAGAATCATTTAATTTATCAATCTTAACAAATTTACCCCCACAAATGAGATCTGTTGAGGAAATGTTTCTTCAATTTTAAATTTATTAATTAAATTAATTAATTTTTCAGGGTTTTCATCTATGCTTTTTTTTTCGATGAAAAAAAGTTCCTGAATTTCTGGGAATGAGTTAAATAGTTCTTTAATTTGTGAACGGGACAGTTCAGTAATTTTTTGACCCAACTCACCCTCGATCTCAAAACTATTTAACAAATCCAACATTAAAAAATCACCATCCTTATATTTAATTTGGGATTTAACCAAATAGTCGGGTAGGCTATTTTTAATTTTTAATGAAGTAATTATTTTATTTATTTGTTCCTCTCTGACTGTAACATTACTAATATTAGTTGTCTCAGCCAGTTTATCAGAAAGAACAAATAAAAACTTCTTTATCGATAAAGAAGCAGGGATAAATTTATTTGTATTGTAATTTTTAACAATCTTTGAGTTTATTAAAGATGTTTTGATTTTTAAGTTTTTAGTAATTTTAGATTTACTTTACTACTATTATAAAAATCAATTGTAACACATATATTATTATTTCTAAAAAAGAAATTTTTAAATCCAGCTATATTTAGGGGATTATCTATTTTAGAAATTTTGGTCAACTCGATATTTAATACCTCAGATTTCTTTTCTGATTCTTTACTTTTCAATAAAGCAAATAAATTGGGAAATAGCTTAAAAAACTGTTGCCTCTCTTTGGAATCTAAAACTCTAACAAATAGCGAAAATTTTACTCTAGAAGTATGCTCTATTGTCTTTTTAGAAACTTTCTTAGAAGGAACAATTTTAGTTGGTATTTTCCTAATCAAATCTTCTTCTGATAACTTAAGACAAGGAACCTTATCTTGGACTAAAAGAGCTGAAGGAAGTTCACTAACAAGATTAGTCTTAACAATTGAAAGAGGTTCCTTAACATGACTAGTTTTAAAAATACAATTTAATTTATTATTATTGTCAAAACCACCATTCAAACCAGATATATTACTTTCAACTATATTATTTCGAATAAATAAAATGTAAATGTAAATGAGATTTAATTATTTGCAAATATTTAAATATTGCGGTTAAATAAATTTAAAAGTCTGCCTCAAAAGTAAACTAAAACAAAATAAATTATCAAAATAATCCATCAAAATGATTACTTTCAACTATATTATTTGAAATAAATAAATGCTGATCTTAGGTTGATAACAATAATTGTACAGATTTTAAATAATTTTATGGGTACATATACGCAAATGATACTTATTTAGAAATTTGAGTAATCATTTAGAGGGAAAATTTGATTAAGAAAATTAAATGAACCAAAATTTTGGACATTAAAACTATTAAGAAATTATATTTCAGGATTAATACTAGTATTCAATTTGAAAATACTACTTCTTTGGTTATTTAAGAGTTAGTTATCAACTTTTGATATTCGATTAAATATTTTTTATCGTTAAATTGGCTTCAATATGGAAATTGTGTTTAATTAGACTAAAACTTGTAATAATGTATTGAATAATAGCTAGTATATTAATTTATCATATATGTCCACTTAGTATAATATAGAGCCTGTTAAATACTTTAGTTTAAATTTAGGATTTTCGATATAGTTTTCATGAATTTTATATCTAATCGAAGTTCAATTGAAGAATTTATTGAGAATTTGACATAAACTTTTAAGAGAACTGTATCGATTTTAGAGAGAGTATTCCAACATATGAATATTTCAGAGTTTTAGATATAATTGAAAGGTTAGATTTATCACTATGGATTGGGAGTTTGATCAATTCTAGTATGCTTTACAAGTTTAAATATCGAGTTTAGATGTAGTAAGTTACTAAGGGAAATATTGAGTGAGAAATTTAATCGATTTATTATGACGTAATAATAATTTGTATATCATTTTATACAGTGTTAAAAGAAATTAATCAACGGTAAATATTGAGTAGAAATAATCATTCAATGTTAGATTTTACATGAAAATTATCAGTAATATATCAATTTTAAGGGATAAATTATGGGTAAATATTGAGTATGTGTAGATAAATATATGGTTTTAATGATCAGTAATATATCGATTTAAAGTAGATATTTTCGCTAAATATTGAGTATGTGTAGAGAAATGTAGAGTTTTACATGAAATGCTCAGTAATATATCAATTTTAAGGGATAAATTATGGCTAAATATTGAGTTTGTACAGATAAGTATATAGGGGTTTTAATGAAAATGATCAGTAATATATCAATTTTAAGGGATAAATTATGGCTAAATATTGAGTATGTGTAGATAAATATATGGTTTTAATGATCAGTAATATATCGATTTAAAGTAGATATTTTCGCTAAATATTGAGTTTGTACAGATAAATATAGGGTTTTTAATGAAAATGATCAGTAATATATCAATTTTAAGAAGAATATTATGGTTAAATATTAAGTATGTACAGATAAAAGTAGAGTTTTACGTGAAATGATCGGTAATTTACCAAATAAATGTGATAAGTTTAATAATTGGTTACGATTGAGGAGTCTTAATCAAATATTTGTTGGGATATTAGGGTCTTACTATTGCATGTAAGAGAAATTCATTAAAGATTCTTACTGCATTTTAATAAATCTAGCTATTGCAGGATTTATGTAAACAAATTTCAATGTGGTAATTCATTAAATTACAGTTACTTTAGGGGTTAAATCCAATGTAAAGTAGAGAAATCAATAATTAGCTTTATATGTAGAATTATTGTCAGTAAATTGTAGCTTATTAATGCAATCTTTACTGGTAACATGATAGATTTTAGGTGAATCGAAGATAAATTCAAGGATTGAGTAGATTTATCCTTTTTGTCGATGATTTGTGGTATTTATTGATACTATAATAGAAATTCATTAAAATTTTATCGAAGATTTTAAGGTGGTTGGATATCCATTTGGACATTAAAGTATATCAATTTTTATTAATATGCTAACAAATATTGTTTTTCTTATACTGTTAAATTCATTTCGTATTGAAGAAAAGTATGTGTAGTTCAATAAATTGTTAAACTTTTAATAGGGATAATTAGTATATATTTTTATAGGAAATAGTTCTTCTCTTTTGGAAAAATTAAAAATTACATTCAATGAAATGAAACATTCAAAAGTTCAATTTGAAGTCCAAGTAGAATTTGAAAAAGATGGGGAACTCAAAGTAGATAGTATATCAAATCACGCTGCTTCAGTGACTACAACTTTTCTTGACATTGGTACAAAGAAAATAAATGAAAAGATTGTTGAATGAACAGAAGTAGTTTGAAAATAAACCGAATATTAGAAGTAAATTTCAAGGTAACCAAAGTTTCTAATATATCTAGGTTATCTGGACATAGTTATATTCCAACACCTAAAGCTCTAATATGTAAAAAGGTAATAGTTAACGTACAAAATACCAATAATTTATGTTTCATGTATAGTGTTTTGGCTGTATTGAAATCTGATAAAATCAAGAAAGATAGACCAAGAAAATATTTACCGTATACGATCCTAACGATATGACAATGAAACTGTGTGATATCCCAACTTTTGTGAAGAAATATCCTGGTTTAGCAATTAATGTAATGATTTAACGAAAATTTTGAGGATAGAGAAGAACTTATAACGAAGCATCCATATTTAAATATAATTTACCGAACAAAAGTAACTGGATTGGATCAAATTTATTTATTATTGATAAAGGAGGGTGAAAAATATCATTATACAACAGTAACTAATTTACAATCCTTGATGAATTGTCATAAAAATAATGATTGTAATGTTCGAATTTGTTGTAAATGGTGTGAAAATTGTTTAAATGGATTTCGTAAGCCAAAATCCTTTGAAAAACACCAATTATGTAAGAAAAATCAGTTGGGTACTACGCTATATACATTACCAAAAGATAAATATTTGGAGTTTAAAAACGATAACACCTAGTTTCGTTATCTATTTTACCAAAAGATAACATTTTCAAAAACATTTGCCAATTTCTGATGGATTCTTATTAATCAACAACTTCACTGATATGACAAGTTACCATCATTTCATTGGTTAAAACTATGAATTTTGAAGAATATTCATTTGATAATTGTGAATATTGTTATTTGTGTAATAAGAACATAGTAAATAAGGTTAGACCATTTTACAGGAAAATGTATTGGTCCAGCATGTAAAAGTTGTAATGTTAATAGGAGCATCAAAGAATTATTACTTGTAGTGTTTTACAATGCATATAATTAGATTCGGATAAATTTTAAATAAGTCGGTGATTAGCAACAAGTTCAACATTATAATAATTTTAAATGACTTTTGTTGATTTATTTAAAAAGATTAATGAAATTATGTTCGATTGAATAGCAAGATTTCCTATCAATGCGGTACCAATAATATTTAGAAAATAATTTGAACATTAAAATTTGAATTAATTTGAGTCATTGGTAATAAATAGAATTAACCAATCAAAATCAAGTATTCTATAATTTCATTTTCAAATTATTATTTTAATTATTTTAATTGATAAATTTATTAGTATTTTCAACAACCGGTTTTAGTTAAATAATAATAAGTTTATTGAAAAATAGTTTGTATGTTTTCAAATTATTTTCAAGAAAACTGTAATAATTTTAATATATTTATTAGTATTTTGAGTTTAGCGATTAAATTTATCGCAAAATAATGTCGTTGTCAATAGTAACAGCCAATCAAAATAAAGTATGTGGTTTCTACTTTTTCAAATTCTTTTCAAGAAAAATTATTGAAATATGATTTTTATGTTGTTTCAAGAATAACTTTCTATTAAAAAATAAGTTCAGTCAATAATATTTCTAATTAACAATTGCATTTAATCAATCAATAATTTTACGAGTTTATTGACGATTAACAAATTTATATACTTTTTAATTTCAATTTAGATTTTCAATTTAATATTCAAATATTTATTCATATTTTCAAAACATTTTTAATAGGTACTTAAAAATTGTCAACGATTTTTAAATATATGTATGCTTTTTACCAACTACTCTTTATTAAAGACATGTGTTTACTTGGTATTTAGTAATTATTGGTTTACATAATGTTATAACTTTTAATCACATAGGGTTAAAAATTATATTTCATCTTTTAGGGTTAAAAGTTATCTTTCGTTATTTAGGGTTAAAATTCTTAACCTTTTAAATAACTTTATAACAAACCATGTAATAGTTTATCCATAAATTTATCGAAAAGTATTATAATATACCTAGTTTGAATCATAAATTATTGAAATATTTAATAGGTATCACCTGATGAATTTTTAATGGTTATTTAATCAGTTTTGGCTACATAAAGCTTTTATGTCCGAAATTATCGGTTACTTTCATTTGTAAACCCAGTGACTTATTTTCATAAAAACACAACGAATTTAGTTGATGGTATCGCTAATAATTTATAGAGTCGAATGAACTTGTAAATTAGTATCCGACTAACAACGTGAATTATTATCAAAATATTGAATTTTCATTAGAAACAGTATATTTGCTATAAATTTATAGAATTTGGTTAAGTATTTACATGCAAATAATCCTATTAATTATTTTCATAAACTAATCCAATGTTTAAATCCTATCTTGAATGAGTTATTTTCAAAATTATTACATCAGTGGTGTCGGTAATAATTCGTTTGAGGGTTCAACTCCTATCGTGGGCGAATTATTTTCTATTTTAAAAATTAAATTTTTAATAGAATATAAATCTGAATATTTTATTTGATGTAAATTTAAAATTTTATAGAAATTTGTAAATTCAAAGATGAGAGTAAGGGACTTGGATATAAGGAATGGGTTTTCTTACGACCGAAATGCTATAGTCTTTTAGGTGAAACTGAAAGTAATAAAGCAAAGGGAATTACTTTGGAAGGAACTGAAATAAAGCATCTTTCTTATCTTGATTGTTATAGAAACGATACAATTTTTTCTGTTCCTCAAACGAGAATAGGGACGAGAAATCATCAGTTGTTTACTTTTAAAAATAGTAAAATTGCTTTAAGTAACAACGATGATAAACGTCAATGGGTAGGTAAAAACAAAAGTTTTGCATTCGGACATTATTTAGGTATCAATGCCACTGAAGATATTGAAGCTTTTACTTAAATAAATGTTGTCTTGTAATGTGTTTGTCTTTTTATTCTATTGTTTTGTAATTATTATTAAATGAGACTTGTAACAGTCTGATGTCGGTAATAATTCGTTGAGTCGTGGGTTCAACTCCTATAGTGGGCGAATTATTTTTTATTTTAAAAATTAAATTTTTTTAATAGAATATAAATCTGTATATTTTATTTGGTGTAAATTTAAAATTTTATAGAAATTGGTAAAGTAAATCTTGTATAATTTAATTTTTTACATTTAGTTAAGTTGAAATTTTAAACTTGTTGAATTATTTTCTTAAAATTTTGTAAATCCAGTGATAAAATTTAAGTTTTGAGTGACTTTTAATTAAATAAACTATGAATATACTATAGTGCTTTTAAACTTAAATTTTCATGAAAATTATTAAAGTTTTATGATTATTTTGATAAAATTGTTATGTAATATACTACTAACAAAATAGTCAGTAAGCTAAATAATTTAGAATTGAACATTTATTTTTAAGACGAGTTTGATCTTAATTTATTATGTTTAATGATTATTTTATAATTTTTTATGTAATAATATAATTAACAATTGAAAATTTCATGTAAATATAATTTTTTAATATATCACATGTAAGTAACATGAATCAATGAGGTAAACGAAACTCATACGTTTATATGAAGTAAAAAGTATAATAATAATACCAATAGTACTAGTGAGTGATTTTGTTAAGTCTACGACTTAGTCGTAGACGTAGTTGTAGGCGTGTTGGGCGCGGATCGGTGCGGATAGGTACGGATCGGTACGGATCGGTGCGGATAGGTACGGATCGGTGCGGATCGGTGCGGATCGGTGCGGATAGGTGCGGATGGGTACTGATGGGTACTGATGGGTACTGATGGGTACTGATGGGTACTGATGGGTACTGATGGGTACTGATGGGTACTGATGGGTGCGGATGGGTACTGATGGGTGCGGATGGGTACTGATGGGTGCGGATGGGTGTGTGTGTGGATCGTTGGTTGGTATGTGTGTGTGTAATGTTTAAGATTGTAGGTGTGTGGAAGTTGGTAGGTGTGTGGAAGGTTCTAGAATGTAGGTGTGTGGAAGGTTCTAGAAGGTAGGTGTGTGGAAGTTGGTAGGTGTGTGGAAGGTTCTAGAAGGTAGGTGTGTTGGTCCACAACTACGTGACATAATAACAGTTAGGTAACTAGTCTCCGAGTAGTGACTTAATAAGTGTGACCAGTGACATAATAAGTGTGCACTGATGTAATCATGAGGTCACTGACCAAAGGTCAATTACTAGGTAGCAACTAGTGGACAAAAAATATTTTTAGTTGACATGAAATGTCCATGTGATACAATTAATAATTTTGCACTAGTAGATCTTCTTAATTTACAAAAATACGATTCGTTGAAAATGCAAATACAAGATGCCAAACCTGACTTCAAAGTGGAGCTTGATACTTGTATCATCGGCTCTTTAGGTTCCTTTCCTCCAAAGACTCCTGAATTACTTTTAAAGATTGGAGTTGATCGAACTCACCTGAAAGGTTTATTAAAAGATTGTGCGCTAAGCAATATTTCACATTCTGCTAGACGGTGGCACTACCACAAGACGGGTATTTTGGTAAATCTTGAAAAATTTCGATTTAATTAATGTTTGAGTTGAAATTGCCATTTGACTTGTGTATGTGATTTATTGTGTTAATTAATGAATTCCACCCTCTTCCAGGGAAAGGTTTAACTTTGCATAAAATTAAACTCTCTGTCTACACTTAGTAGCAAATTAATCTAGAATGAAGAAGCCTGATGGTATTTTTCCCAAATCTGCTGAAAACTTAGTTCTGAAGGATGGAAATAAAAGCAGATAAAGATTCAATATTCGATAAAGAAATGGACCTCAACAATCAATGTCAATTATCAATAATAAATCTGGGCAGATGTCAAAAGGCGATAATCAAATGCTGAATTCCAATGACCGAATCTACTTTGATGTCTTAGATTTGTGATCAGCTTCCACTACAAAGGTGCTGCATCAAAAGCCAATGGAGATTCAATGCCGGATGAAAATGCCGATGAAAGGGAATCAGAGCCGAGGACAATTTAGAGAAAATTCGATTGCAACTGCGTCAAGAGTTCCTCAACAATAAGATGAAATATCGAAACTCAATTGGATCTTTTGCTTTTGGAGAGTCTCAGAACGGCAAGCTCCATGTAGAGCTGTGTCCAATATGAAAAATTCAAAATTGTTATATTAATAAATTTTTATATGAGTGATTTTGTTAAGTCTACGACTTAGTCGTAGACTTAGTCGTAGACGTAGTTGTAGGCGTGTTGGGCGCGGATCGGTGCGGATAGGTACGGATCGGTACGGATCGGTACGGATCGGTGCGGATCGGTGCGGATGGGTACTGATGGGTACTGATGGGTACTGATGGGTACTGATGGGTACTGATGGGTACTGATGGGTACTGATGGGTGCGGATGGGTGTGTGTGTGGATCGTTGGTTGGTATGTGTGTGTGTAATGTTTAAGATTGTAGGTGTGTGGAAGTTGGTAGGTGTGTGGAAGGTTCTAGAATGTAGGTGTGTGGAAGGTTCTAGAAGGTAGGTGTGTGGAAGTTGGTAGGTGTGTGGAAGGTTCTAGAAGGTAGGTGTGTGGAAGTTGGTAGGTGTGTGGAAGGTTCTAGAAGGTAGGTGTGTTGGTCCACAACTACGTGACATAATAACAGTTAGGTAACTAGTCTCCGAGTAGTGACTTAATAAGTGTGACCAGTGACATAATAAGTGTGCACTGACCAGTGGTCAAGTGATGTAATCATGAGGTCACTGACCAAAGGTCAATTACTAGGTAGCAACTAGTGGACAAAGGTCAATCTCCAGGTAGCAACAGCGCGTGCAGAGGTCAAATGTTACGTAATAATTACGTAAGCTAGTGGGGGGGGGTTGTATCTGACGGGCTCACATCCTACTACTGGCCGTACCCCACCACTTGGAGGTTGCTGGGTCTAACTAGTGACCCTTGTGGACTCGATGGACAGCAATACCCAGCGGCGGAAATATACATCAACGCTCGGAATCTCCTCACCCAATGGGAAAGGGTGCAGGAGCAGGTGGACCTACAAGTAGTCAAGGCGAGGATGTATGTTGCCAATGTAGAAGAAGACATCCTCGCCGGGCGAATTGCTGAAGCTTACCCGCCTCGCCCAGTCCGGGATACCCGACGCCCATATCCCGTGGTTTCCCCGAAAAAGAGCCGAAAGGAGCCGGTTCGCGGAAAGCAGAAGTCGCAAAAACACTAACAATAATTGTGATTTGTTTTTGATTCTTTTTGTGTTGTTAAAAAGAAAATGTTTGATACTATGTCTCCTGCGTTTGATAATTTGCCTAAGAGTACCCCTTTCTAATCGTTATGTTTATAATAATCCTAGATATTAATTATACAAGTCATTAGAACCCTATTTAACAAATGTATCCCTTATAGTTATGGACGCGACTCAAATCCTACAAACAGAACTAAACCGTGTAAGAAACGTAAATGCAGACCTCCTTCGCCAAATACTCCAGATGACCAGAGAGGTTCAACAGGTTAAAGCGACTTGGTCGGAGTCGAAAAAGGTGAAAGCGCTGTATCACAGATTAACCGCAGCACAAAAGGGCTGGATGGAAGAGCGTCAGCTCAATCAGAACTCAAATACGAGGGTTAGAAGTCGCCCTAGCCGTCTGTCGGGAGGGGGAAGCGGTAACATACCCGCTCGTTTTCGCCCCATCCCAGATGGCGCCGAAGAACACTCAACCAGCGGATCAGCCTACTACTCAACCCAATAGTCGTCGACCAGGACGCAAAGAGCGTGCTCGACGCCGGGCAGCAAATCCACCCCATTAACTCGCATTAAACCTTCACGGTGTTGATTCCAATAAATTAAGTGTAGTTAAATTATTTCTTAAATACGCGTGCGCACAGGTGTTAATAGGAATACTTACAATCATCTCTCCACACTCGATCTTGAACATACTTACGCATGGGACAGAGCTAAGCGAGCATAAGTCTTCTATCGACCGCTCGTGAACCCGAGGATTGTCCGAGCAATTATAGTATTAGCAATAACACTCACTTTTTGCGGGCAATCCACCACTTGAACACATTACCAACGTTGCCTAGCAACGGGTGCCAAGTGGCGGTTAGCATCATTTTGTATGGCGTTACTGGGACAACCATGAAGATAAGCAAATAATGAAACCATGTAACCCACCAGTATTCTAATCTTAATTTTTATTATTTTCTAATTATTTTGATAATTTTTTATTTGAAATTTTTACTGAATTATTTCTAATTCAAATTCTTTGATTTAAATTTCATTTTCATGAAATTTTCATTTTTGTTAAATTATTAAATTTCGGTCGAATTTGTTGGGTTTTCATGTTATGTTTGTATTTGTATCGTGCGGATCTTGTTGCATTTTGTTACTATTTTAATTTATTTTTATGTTTATTATTTTATATGTAATTGCTTTTCTCTCATATTTTGCTAGGTTTAATTGATGTTTACATAGGTTTGAATTTAAACTGCATGTTATATTTGCATGTGTGTTACCGATTCATTTAAACATTTTCCAAGGCCGTTTGTGTTCTGGCCCAACAATACGAATGTGTTTAGATTTTAGAATTTTACATTTTAATGCAGTTCGACCAGCCTTTTCAATTCCTGATGTTGACAAAATCCTAGATTCAATGAATGGGGAAATATATTTTTGAAATGGAATTTTGTTGTATCTGAATTGAAGTTTTTGAGTCACATAATTAATGACAAAGATATTGAGGCAGATAATTCCAAAATTGAAATAATTGAAACATGAAACAGCCTAACTGTGTAAAACATCTAATAAGGATTTTAGAATTATGTAATCACAATATAGAAAATTTATTTAAAATTATTCAAAGATAGCAAAACCATTGGAATCTTTGATAGTTTGCAAAAACAAAAATATTGCTTGGACAAAAGAATGTAATGAAACTTTTGGTAAATTAAAACATAGTTTGACTAGTGCACTATTACTATTACATCCAGACTTTAATAAAACGTTTATCCAGGATATATATACTAGTGTTGGGCCAGAACACAGACAGCCTTGTAAATGTTTAAATGAATCGGTAATACACACGCAAACATAGCATGCACATTTAAAATCAAACCTATTCAAACATCAATTAACCCTACTAAAATGCGAGAAAGAGAACAATTAAATATAAAATTATAAAACACAAAAATAAATTAAATAATAACAAAGTGCAACAAGATCCGCACGAAATAAACATAAACATAACATGAAAACCTAACAATTTGACCGGAATTTGACAATTTATAAAAAAATGTGAAATTTCATAAAAATGGAATAAAAATCAAAGAATTTGAATTAGAAATAATTCAATTAAAAAATGTAAAAGAAAAATTGTCAAAAAAAAAAAAAAATTTAAAATAATAAAATTAAGAATAGAATATACTAGAAAATCACAAGGTCAAATTTTGTTTTACTAAATCAAAAACAACACGCAAGGTTAGGGGCAAAAAATAGGTATATATACCGATGCATTGTCACATAAAATTTAACCATTTTTAAATCGTTAGAATCGTTTTTGAAATCTTTAAACAGTTTTGAAAATCTATTTTCTAATAGGTATATATACCGATTCATTTTCACATAATTTCTAATCTTCATCAATTCAGTTTTAATCTGAAAAGCAGTTCTAATCTAACCAGTGGAGATCTTGAAAACTTTGATGTGAGTGAGAGATTATTCGATACTCTCTCCACGTCATGTCCTTGCAACCTCGAATAAGCTCTGCTTGGATTTCGGCGTGGGGAGAGAAAGTTATGATATACGATGTCTGAATATTGTGGACAACCATGATGTAAATGATATGCCAAAATATATATATTAAAACAAAATAGATTTTTTCTGTCGAAATTTTTCCGGCCCACAGCCGATACATCTCACAAGTTATTAAAATCAAACACACAATCGAGTCGTGTAAGTGCGTGTACAATCGCCAATGACTCGTACCCGTAAAGACTCCGGCGTGATGAACGCATGAGCTGAAACGTCAATATCATTCCGTAAAGTGGGAAAGGGTGAAGGGGAAACAGTCTTTTGGCTGTTTCGTCGGCACTCCTTTCCTATAAACTAGACCTAAATATTATTTACAACTCACGGCTCAAAATCACCACACCGAGTAGTCAAGTGGACACTCTTAAACTATAAACATCAACACAAGTCTATCCTACGATCAATTTAGGGAAGGTACGGGAAAGAGATGTCAATAAAATCGTTGCTATAATCTTAAAGAAACATTGAAAATAAAACTCTATCGATTATTAATGTATTCAAGTCATAAATAATAATTAGAAAGTTGTTCATAATTCAAGTTAATGTTTAAAATTCCCATAATCACCCACTTGAAATTATACACTGATTTCAGCAGAAAAACCCAAACTTCTGAAGTATAGTAGAAATCAAATGAATTAAAACTACGCTCTTTAAATTGACGATAATCCAACTTTTTGATAATCTCTAAATGAGGAAACGCTATTCGGAAATTATTGCTTTAAATCATTCAAAAATACAAAAGTTTGACATAAAAATCCACTCTAATACGAATACGCCATACGTATATTAATATCATCGCCTAAAAGAATTAAACTCAACCAGTAAATTTCCGAAATAGGACTAATCCGTGTAACTAATTTGAATCCGATAATAATTATCCGACAACCTACGGCGACCCCAGAATTGGCCACCCGACTACCAACTCTGGTAATAGCAAGCATAAAAATAAACAATTACATAAGACCTATAACTAGAATGATTACATAATAAAATTGAATAATACCTCCGGAACAACAAACTCACAACTCCTTGTAGATCAATAGGGTATTCACAAATAGGCCAACAATATAACTAATGATCAAATGCACATCAACTGCCATCAACTGATATTTTTTATGGAGAAGCTGCTCCGTTAACTGGATTGCAGTGTATATAATGGCGACGAAGTGGTACGAACCGGCTAGAAGAATTGGCCACCCGACTACCAACTCTGGTAATAGCAAGCATAAAAATAAACAATTACATAAGACCTATAACTAGAATGATTACATAATAAAATTGAATAATACCTCCGGAACAACAAACTCACAACTCCTTGTAGATCAATAGGGTATTCACAAATAGGCCAACAATATAACTAATGATCAAATGCACATCCACTGCCATCAACTGATATTTTTTATGGAGAAGCTGCTCCGTTAACTGGATTGCAGTGTATATAATGGCGACGAAGTGGTACGAACCGGCTAGAAGAATTGGCCACCCGACTACCAACTCTGGTAATAGCAAGCATAAAAATAAACAAATACATAAGACCTCACTAAATGGAATAAAGAGAAATGATTTAAGAATAGTAGGCTGTAGGTAAATATAGCCACTTCATAATCCCTGAAAAGATGAAATAGTGATTCGATAGCACCATGATCGAGGAAATCATGAGGACAAATCGCCCATGCAGTCCGACATTTCCAAAATGTCAATCGATAAAAATCTCAGGATAAGAATCTTCGTAGATGCCTACCAAAAAATCAAGACATACTGACACACCGCTACGAAACCAGTAGGCGTGTCATGTAGAGAATTTGATTCGCGGGCAACACGTGTGCGCACCCATTCATATATAAGAACTAAATTGGATTGCACTAACCACAAAAATAAAAAAATCAGAATGTCGAAAGCGCCAAGTTGTAAAAATTCCACAACAGGAACGGTAAATTCATGATACCTCAGTACGTCCGACGAAGCATCACGGAGATCCCGACCAAACTCGGAGAAATGGAGAACATCTGAAGAGGACTCGTGGATTGACGCGTCCCGGGTTACACTTCGCTTCCCGGCACATTCAGCTGCACGGTGCCGGCAGGCGATGTGGGACGCGGGATTCTCAATCTCACCGGTCAGAGAATCCCGAGGAGAAGATCAGAAAATCAGTGATGACATAAACCTTCCTTTCGTTGCGATCAAACGAGAGCCCGGTCGAAATCCGGCGCGGGAGATAAGAGGTCAAGCGGAACACCTCCTCACACGCCTGGAGGAACACCAGCGACAAACAAGCCAGCAAATCAGCAGGGCACAACGACACCTAGATGAGATTAACCGGGACATTGCGGCCGGATTAATCCCAAGTACGGACGGGTACGCCCCTCCGTACAGCACGTCGTTCAATTTGGACGATCTCAGACTGAACAGGCCAACGGAGGCGATCAACGTGGTAGTCCCACGTCAACTATGGACAGGAAGAGGAGAACGAACAAACGAAGTGCCAAACGTCCATCGCGAGCACCCATACGCTCGGGGGCCACCATGAACAAGCTCCGACCGACACTATTAAAGATTTGACTCACCGCGATGATTCTTTTGATTATACATTAAATACATGTGTGTAGTTAGGTTATTTCTTTTTGCATTGCTAAATAAAAATTCAATCTAAAAAAGTGAAATACCAGTCGCAATCCGAAGCCATAAGATATAGGACCCATTATAAATTTAATTAACCATTATTAATGATGAATTGGTTTTGCCCTTCTTTTGTAGACATGAATTCCCACAAGATTCTGCAACAAGAACTGGCAAAGGCACAAATGATAATTAAAGACCTCCACCAACAAATCATACAGCTGACAACAGAAGTTCAATTGACAAGAGCACTTGGGTGGAACCGAGCAAGGCTAAACGTCTATATCAAAGATTAACGGCGATGCAGAAGGGTTGGGCTGAGGAAAAACAGCTCAACCAGAGTTTAAAGACACAACTTAGGAGCTTGGAGGTGGCGCTGTCCGTATGTCAAGAAGGAGCGGCAGTGACCTACCCCCTAGTCTTCGCCCCGGCGCAGCTAGCATACCGATAAGCCTCGTCAACTTCGAAACCTGCTACCAAACAAGTTAAGCACCGCCCCGGTAGAACCGAACGCGCCAAACGACGGGCCGTTCAAGTAAAAGACCCGAAGGCGCGAAATTAGTACAGAATGTTTTATTAAATAAAATTTGTTGAGTGTCGTGTTCGAGTAATGATTTGAATTCCGATTGATACAGCTTGAATTGAATTAAACCCACGCAGATAGAGTCAATCAGTCAGCGAGCCAAGGATGTGAATAGAACCATCTATCATCAGTAAGGGACGGGAATAATAAATCGCACCTAGACCTTCTAACGGTAGTGCGTTGGACCCAGTTTGAGGTCGGACCAGAGCAGTTGCCGCGTGGCGCTCACCTTTGGCGACCTCAAAACTCATGGTTACATTTCCAACGTTGCCTAGCAACGGGTAACCACTGGGAGTAGGAAAGAAACTTTCATCTGGGGTCAAGGTTATTGAAACCATAAACCCCACACTAGTTTAGACTGTAGAGGTACTGTTTTATCTCAGAAAGGTAACAATAATGAAGTAAAAATAATGTCATATGGATCGAAATGTATGAATAAACATGAAATTGAATATTGTATAACGAAAAAAGAATTATTATCCGTTTTCTATTTTTCCTAATATTTTAAACATTGTCTTTATGGGAAGAAGTTTATTTGAGGACTAATCATAAACCAATCAAATTTATGTTAACGACAAAAATAGCTACTTACAACTCTATGATATTAGGATATGGCAAAGATGAGAAAAATAATAATGTAGATACAAGTAGTATGATGTGAGACCGTCAGATACAACACCCCATTGGCTTACATAGTATTGCGTATCATCTGACCTCTGTCCACACTGTTACTATCTGGAGATTGACCTCTGTCCACTATGTTGCTACCTAGTAATTGACCTTTGTCCGCTGTTACCGGGAGGCTGCGCGATTATGTCACGTGCCCACTGGTCAGTCACTACCCGGACACACTTAAGTCAACGACTAAGTCTACAAATAAGACTTAACAAAATCACTCACTAGTACTATTTAAAAATTTATAAAATACAACAAGTTTCATAGTGAAACAATACAATTGTTTCACAGTGAAAAGAATATGCTCCACATGAAGCATGCAATTCATAATGCAATCGTAGTAGAGAAGGATGAATTCAAATGTAAGTTATCAAGTATTTGATCAATCAGTCTCTTCTGCAATTGACGTCTTTTCGAAGACAATATCTTTTGCGAAACAAAATCTTTTTCTAATTGTATTTGTTATCATTACCTGTTCTGCTTTTTTAAAATATTTATCTGGGGTTGTATTTTTTGAACATTACTAACTTGCTGTTATATTATTTTTGCAAAAATAAAATATGTTTTAAATCTATTTCTAATTGTATTTGTTATCCTTAGCTGTTCTGCTTTTTTAAAATATTTATCTGGGGTTGTATTTTTTGAACATTACTAACTTGCTGTTATATTATTTTTGCAAAAAAAAAATATGTTTTAAATCTTTTTCTAATTGTATTTGTTATCAATAACTGTTCCGCCTCTTTTTTTTATTTAATTTTTATCGGTAAATTTATTTTAGGTTTTTTAAATATGTTAAATATTACTAATTTGCTGTAATATTATTTTTTTACCTGTAATGCAAGTTATGTGTTATGTAAGTTTAATATTGTATTTAAATTGTACTGTGGAGGTTATAAATAATTTCTTTGCCCATTATTTAAATATTAAAAAATTTAAACCATTTTAAATATGGACAAGTTTTTACAAAGAGATGATGATTTATGTTCTGATGATGAACCAAAGCATATTATAAAAAAGCAGAAGTTATTGAACAGGCAGTTCAAGGCAGAATACACACAATACGGATTTACGTGGTGTGATGAAGAAACAGCTCAGAAACCAGAATGCGTCATTTGCAAAGAACGGCATTCAAACGAGGCAATGGTACCATGTAAGTATATTTGCCATCTAAATTTTTAAACAAACAATATTTTCAGTGGTTAATAAGCCAAAATGTAAAACAAAAGAAATTCATGAAATCATCTGTCACAGTTTCTGACAAACCATTAGAAGCAAGTTATCATGTGGCAAAATTAATTGCAAGTCAGAAAAAAACATACTATCGGTGAAATACTTATTAAGCCAGCATGCATGGAAATTCTTCGAATCATGCTTGGGCCTAATCAAGTTAAGGAAGTGAGCAAAGTTTCGCTATCAGTTGATACTGGTAAAAGACGTCAACGTCGAAATGATTCTTATGGAGTTCAAAGAAAATAAAGGAACTATGATTAAAACAGAATCTCTTTGCGGATCACCATGCAATTTTTGCACAAATTGAAAGATGGAAAAAGCGAAAGCCGATCTTCTTTATAAGCTAGCAAGATGGAGCGAGGATTTTATTTAAAAATAAATTATTTTTATTAAATTTTGTAGTCTTTTTATATATTTTTTATGTTAGTAAATAGATGGTTATGTCACCACTAGAACATATCACCGCTCGACCACATACCCCCACCAGGGTAAAAGATTTTTCTAAGTCAAATAGTACAATTTTTAAAAGTTAACAACTGATGATTTCACGTCTCTATTTCGTTTGAGGAACAGAAAAAATTGTATCGTTTCTATAACAATCAAGATAAGAAAGATGCCTTATTTCAGTTTCTTCCAATGAAGTTCCCTTTGCTTTATTACTTTCAGTTTCACTTAAAAGACTATAGCATTTTGGTCATAAGAAAACCCATTCCTTATATCCAAGTCCTTTACTCTCATCTTTGAATTAACCTATTACTGAGTCAAGTTTTCTTGAATACAAAGGATGACTAAGATCATAATTCAAAGTGTCCAAAAGATTATCCGAAACCATTGTAGGTAAAAGAGTACTTAATTTACAGTTTTTAATTTCAAGGAAGAAAGATGCTTAAATTCCAAAGTACAAAAAATATAATAATCAAAAAAATAAGTTATAACACAAAGTAAAAAGATAAACAATTTTTAAATATCTATTTTTAAAATCTATTTAATTAACAATGGCAATTCTAGCATTATCAATTCTCCATATTGGTGACAACTTCATTTTGATCAACTTTATAACCTTGAATAGTAATATTAATGTACCAACTTTTCATTTCTTTGAATTCAATTTCTTCAAAAGACTCATGATATCGAATGTTTCTAGAATTAATATAATTGTTTTCACTGCAACATAATTTCTTATTGCTTTGATTTAAAATTTTAATGATTGAATCTCCATCTTCCTTCGTAATATTCACCTGAAGTTTTGAATATTGAGTTTGACTCAATTTAGCAGCTTTGGGAAATTTGTATTCTATTTCATTCACTAATAAGTACATTCTATGACCGCGATACATGTGAACAAGCTTCAAATTTACATCTTTTCTTTTTCGAGTATTTCTAGCTGTTTCGTTCTGATTGTTTACCATCACGGATTTATCGCTAAAATGTCCTTGCATCTGAAAAATGAAATTAATTTACAAATTTCATTATTTATACTTAAAATAACATGTGTGCGTCTAATCAGAATCATTTTAATAAAAAATAATTAAATAAATTTGGCAACGATTTAATTAAAAGATAACGTCAATAAAAAACTTTTTGTACGATATATCTCGATAGCAAACTATCATCTTCAGGTACTCAAAACCAACTAAATATATTATGAATTAACATTTAATTTAAACAAATTATTTTTTATTAATTTAATTTTGTAATAAATAAATATTTATAAAATATATTCAAATAACTTTTAATTAATTTAAAATTTCATTTATATTATAACTTTTTAAAAAAATTAATCTTATTTAAAATTTCAATTATTTTAATAATATTAAAAATAACTTTTTTTTAAAAAAAACAATACATAAACATGATTTAACATACGTAAACTATTTAAAAACATTCAAAACATTCGTAGTCACAGAACTTTGCACATTAATCTTTGGATCCAATGACCTTATCAACAATGCTTCACATATCACGCGTTCCCAGTAATTATTAAAACTTTTCAACAAAATTCTAAAATCAGACATTCCTATTTCACTTTTACAGCCTCTATTGTGTTCACTAATATTGGTCAAACCCTTCAATCGACAATGCTCTAGAACTCGAGTACAGAGATGACAGGAAGTCTCTCCAATGTATGTGGCATTACACCCATTACATGTAAATTGATAAACGAGATCAGAACACAATCCAACCGGAGTTTTTGATTTATAAATAAACATATTGCGTACCTTACACGAATTAGAGACGATCTTATATTCTAAATTTCCCATCTGTTTACTTAACTTCCGTTTATAATTTGTAAAACCTTCAGAGTATGGCAATACTAACACATATTTAGGCTCAATTTTTTTGGTATTCATTTTTACTATTATTTAGATCAACACTCAATTCACACCCATTTGACAAATTACACTCAGACTTTCCAAAACATGGATCCTTAGGATTTTTAATCAATTTATCAACAGTCTCTTTTATCATCAACAATAAAAATGATTTTGCTTCTTTTCAATTTGAAAAACCTTTTGTTTATAAAAGGTATGTGGATGATATTTTTCTTATATTTGAAAACCAGAAACATGTAGAACCGTTTTTGCATTTTATGAACAGTTACATAAAATATTGTATTCACATGTGAAACGGAGAGAAAGTCATCAATTGCGTTTTTGGATTTGTTAATTCAACGCAAAGATAAACATTATGAGACAGAGATTTATAGAAAACCAACTCATACTGGTCTTTATACTTCTCCAGAAAGTTTTTGTGAATTTAAGTATAAGAGAAATATTGTGAAAGGATTGATTTATCGTTCATGGTCTTTATCTTCTACTTTTGCTAATTCGGTAAAAAGTGTTGATAAATTGGTTGAGTTGTTGATAAAGAATGGATATTCTAAATCATTTTTATTGTTGATGATAAAAGAGACTGTTGATAAATTGATTAAAAATCCTAAGGATCCATGTTTTGGAAAGTCTGAGTGTAATTTGTCAAATGGGTGTGAATTGAGTGTTGATCTAAATAATAGTAAAATGGATATAAAAAAATTGAGCCTAAATATGTGTTAGTATTGCCGTACTCTGAAGGTTTTACAAATTATAAAAGGAAGTTAAGTAAACAGATGGGAAATTTAGAATATAAGATCGTTTTTAATTCATGTAAGGTTTATGTATTGTTTTTTTAAAAAAAAACTTTTTTTTAATATTATTAAAATAATTGAAATTTTAAATTAGATTAATTTTTTTAAAAAGTTATAATATAAATGAAATTTTAAATTAATTAAAAGTTATTTGAATATATTTTATAAATATTTATTTATTACAAAATTAAATTAATAAAAAATAATTTGTTTAAATTAAATGTTAATTCATAATATATTTAGTTGGTTTTGAGTACCTGAAGATGATAGTTATGCTATCGAAATATATCGTACAAAAAGTTTTTTATTATCTTTGTCTTTTAATTTTAATAAAAGGTTTACTATATAAACAAAATTATGAAAACCAATAAAAACATACTAAAGTAGATGGTTATGTCAAAGCTAGACCATGTCACCGCTAGACCATGTCACTGCTGGACCACATACCGCCCCCCGGAGTAAAAATTTTTTTTATGTCTAAAAGTACAATTTTTTCTAAAAATACAAAAAGTTTTCTGAGACAAAGACAATGACTCATTCAAGGGCATTGAAATAAAGACCATGACTCATCCAAAAAAAATTTCACGGTCATTTAAACGAAGACCATGACTCATCCAGGGTCATTAAAAAATCTCAAGGTCATTGGATGAGTCATAATCCTTTTCAAGGTTATTGGATGACTCATAATATTTTTTCAAGGTCATTTAAACAAAGACCATGACTCATCAAAAGTCTCTCAAGGTTATTCGATGAGTCATAATAATTTTTCAATATCATTAAAATTTTTTCAAGGTCATTCGATGACTCATCATATTTTTCAAGGTCATTCAACATTTCTCAGAGTCATAGTATTTTTAAAAAATATTTAATTTCAATTTACTACTTATTTTTATAAGTAGTATTTTATTTATTAATATTTTTTATTCTATTACTTAATATTATTATTATTATTATTACAAGTTAATATTATTACAAGTTATTATTATTATTATTATTATTATTACAAGTTAATATTATTATTATTACTATTGTTATTATTACAAATTAGTATTACTATTATTATTTGAAATAACTAATTCAAATAAAACCTCAACATAAATTTCTGGCTTGTCCAGTTATTAAAGCCACATTCATCAATATATATTAATTCAGAATCCATCCATGCTTCTTCTAAATATCGCGTCGTGTATTCCATTCTGAGTTCTAATACGGATCTGAATTTCTTTCAGCGACCGATGGTCTTATTTGCTTTGTGGTTATTAAATGTTTTCCAAGAAAACGGAAAATATTATTTGTGTAAATATTTAAATTTTCTGATATTAGGAAGTTCTTCATTTCCTCTAATGAAGAATAAACATTTTCCTCGACCAAATCAAGTAATTTATTGCCATGTTCTTCTGAAATTTTTGATTTGCTGCTGTGATTGCCTTGTGACAATTTCCCAAATGTCCTGTATTTATATATTATAGTTTTGATGGAATTTCTGGATATTCCTAATAATTTTCCAAAATGGAAATAGTCTTCCCCATTTTCCATAGCATTTATAATTCTTACTTTATTGATTTCCAAAATTCTATAAGAAGATTAATTTTTTATAACTTATAAATAAAATTTACAATGTATGCTTTTTTGTTAGAGTCTCAGGTGTTGTTGAGGGCCCAGTCACATCTGAAATTCTATAGAAATAATGAATTAATTTTAATTTTTCAATAAATCGCACAATGTGATTTCTTCATCATCACGAAATGGTATTGTTTCTACAGAAATGTCTGAAATTCTATGGAAATAACAAATTAATTTTAATTTTCAAATAAATCTTAAGAAGAAATATCATCATTTTCAAAACATGTCGGATCAGATTTCTCAAAGTTAAATTTTAAAAAATTTTTCCACCATTTTTAAAAAAAAATATCTCAAAAATGTCTATAAATTAATTTATTATAGGGGTTTTTTCAACTTCGAATGGCCACATGTTAAAAGTTTACATGCATGTTTTATTATGGGTTGTGTTAATGTGTATTATTTTATTTCTCTATCACTTTTTGATTTTCTATAGTGTAGGGTTTGTCTCAGTGACTATTTTACAAACAACCTCAAGGTGAGTTGGTGTGTTTATATGCTATAAATTTATTGATTTTTATTTTATATTATAAGTGATTTGTCTCAACGTGGCTTGGTGTAATAAGTGTGAATAATATTAGGTAATCTGTGTGTAATAAGTCTGTCTCCAGGTAGAGACTGACCAGTGGGCATGTAACATAATCGTCCAGTCACCTGGTAACAATGGACAAAGATCACGTGATATTACATAAGTCAAGGGGGGCTTAAATCTGATGGGCTCACATCATACTACTGATGCACTATCATGATTGAATGTTGTAAAAAGTACACAATGCCAAAGCTGAGAAAATTAGAACTAAAATCCAAACTTTCAATGTATGAGTTTCAATATGTAGAATTAGCTAAATTCAATTGGAGTATCAACATTGTTGTAGTAGATACAGATTCCTTCTTAAAAATTCCAGAACATAAATCAAGAAGTAGGAAGAAGATAAAAACATTTCCCAATCATATTTGAGAATAAGATTTTTTAGAATAGATTTAAAAATGACCTTTAATTCATAATAAGTAAGAAACTTTCATTTAAATAAAAATTAAAGTGAACACCAATCCAAAAAATAAATTCAGCTACAATATATTTCAACTGAATAACAGTTTTCGTTTTTAACTTCGTCTTTAGTCTTGAACTTTAGACTATTTAGAATAAACCAATTTTTTGATGCAAGATGAAACTAAATTTGAAATAGTTTTAGTAAAAATTTTAAATATTTTGTTGAAAATTTTATTTAAATTTTGTTAGTTTCGGTTTTGTAAAATTTAAAAAAATAATTTTTTTAACAGTTTGTAGAATTTGTGATTAAAAAATGTTTTGAGTATTTAAAAGCAGAAATTTGTTTAAATAACAGTAGTCTATTTTAAATAGTTTAAAGTTCAAGACTACCTGACGAAGACTGTTATTCAGTCGAAACATATTATAGCTGAATATATATTTAGAATTGGTGTTCTCTTTAATTTAGTTAATTGCCAATTTTGTTTTAAATAAAGCTATAATAAACATTAAAAAATATCTTTTAACTTACCACCTGCCCATCATACTTGTCATTTCAGTTGATAATTTATGATAGATGGTCTATTATTCATAATTGTGCTGAAAGAAGTTACCCTAAAAAGGTGGGTATTCTAGAAACCATGAGTAGATTGCCAACTAAACTTCCATAATTGCCATGAATTTTTATCATAGATAAATATAATTAAATTTAAATATTTTATCAACACCCAAACAAATATTTTTCCAAATTTAAAAAGTAAATAAATATTTAAATTTCAACATAATCCCATAGACAACAATAGAAAATTTTATTGTACAGAAAATAAAATTGTAAAAGAAATTTTACGACTCAATTGAAAAAGCCAACCCCTCTGGTGAGTTGATCCAAAATTAATATCGAAAACTGGCACCGCCTATAAATGATGTTGACCTTTCACTCAATTACATCTAGCAAAAACAATTATTAGCGATAACATAGATATAAAAAACACCACAATAAAAAATAACTGGAAGCGATTTATTATTGCATAACAATTACTATAAAATGTATTTGAAAAAGTCAGTAAAAATGAAACCTAGTAATTGTTATGAAATCAGAGTTAAATATTGAATATCACTGAATTTTCTAAATAAAAGGCAATGCATAGAATATCAGAATATTATATCACATCATTCGAAAGTCCGTTGAGGAGATTTCGCAGGTAACAGCTGACTTCTATTGTTGAAAATTCATACTTTTTATGACTTTGTTCGAGATATTTGTTGGGGTTCAACAACAATTGGTATGTCAGCAAGGACTCGAGTCTAGGCCGATCGGAAGCATTTTCTTGTAAACAAGAGTGTACAAAATTGATGAAGTCTTCTGAAAAACAGAATTCTGGCACGCGCGGAGGAGGATAGTCAACGATATATGCTAGCAATTCAAATATAGCCATATTATTTGAATCGGATACTTGCATTGCTGAAATGTGTAGCAATATAAAATTGATATTACTACAAAATTTAAGGGGGAAATACAAAAGAAATATGGATAGGATCAGCACCAAAGTAAGTTCTTTTGGAAGTATTATTAAATAAAATACAAAGAAATGACATGCTCCACAATAACAGTATCATAATAAAAGAGATTAATTAAACCTGTGTGTCGCAAACATTTTACACTATCACTTTAAATGTTTTTATTTGAGGAACACCTTTTTTAAGCAAAAAAGAGTAAAATTGAACTTTCGTAAATAAAATATTTATTTTAAAATTAAAAATTATAATATTTATTGGGATATATGAGCTTGTTTCTGTGAAGTTGGATAAAAAAGCTATCGACTCACCATTAACCACCTGCAGCCGCTAAAGCTTCTTATTTCGAACAATTTGTTATTGTAAAATTAAATATAAAGATATACCTAGTACCATTTTGAAAATAATTTGTGGCAGAGTTTGTGAGACACTGATTTGATCAAATTTATTTTTGAAATATTAAATAAATTACAATTTTAAAAGATGAAATTGAATAAATAATGTATAATTTGAAAAATAATTGTTAATAACAATAACAATTTGTTATTGATTAAAAAGAAAAGATTTTAATTTTCCATTAACCACTAAATGCATTTTGTTGTATATCTGAAACCATTTATTTAAGCACTTACAACTCAGTATACATGCAATAAAGGAAGTCTAATGCATAGAGTTACATAAATGTAACATTTTTATTTTGTTTGTGTTGTGATAGTCGTGTTTCCCTATTCACTATGTTTGTACATTAAGTGCTTATTTGTGATTATTATTATTATTATTATTGTTAAATAATAGCAAGCACCAATCCAACATATATATTATACTACAATATATTACGACAGACTCACTGTCATCGTCCGATAGATATGAACTTGAAGCTAAATAGAATAAATTACTTTTATTTAAACTAGTTTCTTATATATTTTAAAAGTATTTTACTAAAAATTATAAATTCAATGAATGAAAACCTATCGATGATTGAACTAACTTTGTTTGATAAAAATATTGATGTTTGTTTTTCGGTTTGTATTTTGCATTATAAGGTTGTAATCATGTTTGATTTCAAGCCTTACTTAGATCTTGGTTATGAATCTTTATGTCAAGTTCTCGATCACAGTCGACTTAGCGAATTGATTGATATTAGTAAACGCAATTTTGTAATGTAAAATAGTTTTGTTTAAAAATTTAAAATATTGTATTGATAAGTTATTAAAATTTTGTTAAAGTCTCGGTTTTATAAAATTTTAAAAAATAAATTTTTTAAAACTTAGATTTTTAAAATCAGAATTTATAATTTTTAGTAAAATATTTTTAAAATATAAAAGAAATTTGTTTAAATAAAAGTTATTCATTCTATATCGTTTCAAGTTCATATTTACCTGACAAGACAGTGAGTCTGTCGAAATATATTGTAGTATAATATTTTAAAATTGTTTTTATTTATATTTGAATTATAAAGAAATTACAATTAAATTAAAAATTATCATTAACAACATATATACAATAAAATTAAAATAATTATTTATGAAAAATATTAATATATATAAAAAATATTAATTATTTAGTTTTAATAATTTTTTAAAATTACATTTAATTCTTTAGAATAATTAAGAAATAAAAATTAAATTAAATATTGCCAATGAAAATATATATTAAAATTTTAAAATTGAATATTTTTAATATTTAAAATAAATAAAAAAATCATTAAAATATATACAAAATAAAATTATTTTTAAAATTTTGGACAATATAAAATATTTTAACCCTTTGAGTGCCAACATGATTTTAAGAGGATTAGCTAAAAATGCCACTCTGCTAGAGGAAAATAGAAATTTAAAAATATATTTCTCTGTAACTTTCTAAGCATTTTATTTACGAAAAGTATTTAAAAAACAAAAAATGATTTGAAAAAATAGTATAATTTCTACAAAAAAAGGAAAAATAAAACGTTATTCGTTTACCACACAAACTATCCCTTATGTACATTTATGTTGCCCAATATATAATCCATGAAGCGCTTTTTTGCACTTACAACAAATTAGGTTTGATCTCTTTACAGGTCCCTCATGTTTCTCGTACTCACAAGACTATTTTTTAAAAATGCAATTCTTTTCACTTTTATTTCTATTTTCAAAGACTAATAAAACTGTTTACAACTTTCTATTTCAAAATTTAAATACTAACTGTACCTTTCTCGACATGATTCCGCAATTCATATCTTTCTAGCAACGAAAAAAACTGCTAGTCAAGACACGTTTAACTGTACCTGCCTCGACATAATTCAGCAATTTATATCTTTCTAGCAACGAAGAGAAACTGCTTGTCGAGACACGTTTTTAATATAATAAATAGAATAGGGTTGCACATTTAACTAATTTGATTATTGTGCGTCTTTCACTTCGAAAACTGGACTATTCTCAACATAAAGATATAATATATAACATAAATAATATTTCTATTTTTTATAAATACACATTCGGAATAAAAAAAACCATAAATAAAAATCGACAAGTATGAAATAGATATCAAATTTGTCCATGCTGGAGCAGGAGCGCGATCGCGCTCCTTGGCACTCAAAGGGTTAAAATTGTTTTTATTTATATTTGAATTATAAAGAAATTACAATTAAATTAAAAATTATCATTAAAAACACATACAATAAAATTAAAATAATTATTTATTAAATTTACTTTTAAATTTTTTTTAAATAATATTTAATAATATCTGAACTATTAATAAATAACAATTAAATAAAATATTGTCAATGAAAATATATACAAATTCAAATTTTTAAGTTGAATTTTTTTTTATTTAAAATAAATAAATTAATTTGTTTCATGTAAAAGCAAATTAAAATTAATAAAATTATTTTTAAAATTTTTATTATTTTTAAAAAAAAATTTTATTTTCAATTTATTTTGAATCAATATTTTATTTATTTAACACGAGTTTTGGGCACAGCTTTTTACTCAATAATTAATAATATACTAAATACGGAACACGAGAAACCTTTCAATTTTTTTCCATATAAAGCAGCTTCCAAGTGCTCAGCTAAATTCGCCTGCCGATCCTGGGAAAATGTTGACAGAAAATCTTCTTCTTTGGCCGGAGGAATCGGATAGCGACCGGTGGACAGTTCTATTAACGACAAACCTAGACTCCACACGTCACTGCGGACATTGTATTCCTCACCAATCAGCCGCTCTGGAGCCATATAACTTCGCGTGCCAACGAACGAGTTGGCCATCGAATCAATCAGCTGACCACTGACACCGAAATCACAGAGCTTCACTTCGCCTTCGGAATTGACGAGAATATTTGACGGTTTCACATCGCTGAACGACAATGAAATCGAAATGCTTCACAATTTTCGAAGCCTACCGATGAATAATATCCAACTCTTCTCGCAAATACAGCAGTCCATTGACAACCGACACGGTAATCTTCGCGACAATCGGTTCCGGAAGTCTGCCAGCATTCTTCATTACTAGATCAAGACTGCCAGAGTTCATGTATTCCATGCAGAAGCTGATATCGCCATCGGAAAAGAAAGCACCGAAATATCCGACAATATAAGGAGAATTGCAATCATGCAACACCTAAATCGGAAATTATAAATCCTTGTCGAGAACCCGAATTAATGACTTGTAGCTCTCTGATTATTTGAGCTTTAACTGCCGGCTTGATTTCTAGATGAATATTTTTTCTGGCCATTATCAAATTTGTAGGCTTATATCGAACTTTACTAACAACTCCACCATTACCTTTGCCTAATTCAGCAATGAATTCAAAATCATCAGCAGATAATTCCGAAATGTTTTTCTTTTTGGCAACAAATTCAAATAACTTTTGTCTTTGAGTGTCATCTAATTTTTGATTTTCTAATTTTTTGTGACTTGAATAATAGGTAAATTTTAAATACTTGTCTTCAAAACTATTTACATTTCTTCAACGTCCATTGGCCCGGTACTCACTCGATTACTACTAATTAGTGATAATCTTAAAGGTGGATGCTTTCGGGAAACTGGCTTTGTCGCGGTATGATTATCAGCATTATCAACATTTTCGTCTTCTTCACGATTGGTAGCTGCCACAATTTTTAAACCGAGTTTATTTTTAGACATCTATATTATATCACACTATCAAATTATCAAAATAAAGTAATCAAAAATACTCGTATTAATAGCCTTAATTAATTATATTAAATTACTTTAATAAATGTAATTTTAAATTAAAGTTTGAAGATCTGCATATTTAATAAATAAACATTAAGTTAAATAAACAATCATTTAATGTCATTATGATAAAATTGAAGTTACTTGTAAAAAATATTCTTTTATTAACAATAAAATAAATACTTTAAAAATTTTAAAGTACTTATCAAAGTTATTTCACTAGAAGATCAAAAAATTCATGGCTTTTGCTATCTAATTAACAATTAATGATAAAATTAAACATTATCATCAAAATACAAAATAATAACCAATTTTAACATTGTAAATAATTTGTAATTTTTTGGAAACATAATTTACATAAGAATTAGTCTTAAAATTGTTCTCTTATAATAAATTAATTAATTATTGAAGTTACTACTAATTACAATTTATTAGTTATTTGTTTTAAAATATTAATTATGTTTACTATACACGATGAAATTTTGAAAGTTATTTATCGTTATTTGTACAATTTACTATTTATTTTAAAATAATGCAGCGAAGTGAAAGCGTTCCACATAAACCCATAAAAAATCTCCAAGAATTTCCTCCAGATCCTAATATTGTGACAGGTTTATATTTCGTTAACTTTTTTTTCAAAATTTATCCATTTATTTTGAATAGAAAATAACGATTCTGAAACTCCAAATATAACCTCTGGCCATTCTTTAAACGACCTTTTAAATGATAATAAAGCTAAAAACAAACAAAATGTTAAAATTCCAAAAAAACCCAGTAAATTCAAATCATTTAGTTCTCACTTATCAAAATTTTTTACCACTAAATCGAAATCTAAAACCACTAATAAAGTCAAAGAATCAAAAACAACGATAAATAAACATGCTAATGGAATTGCACAGAGTGAATCAAGTGATAATTCTATTGAAAACAGTGAAACAGGCAAGAATCAAATTTGATTTTCTTTTAATTTATATTTTTGAAAATTTAGATATAATTAATAAAGATAATTTATCTAACCTACAGTCAAATATCGGCGGTATAAATTTCACCAGTTTACAAAATGAAAAACAAATTCATGCACATGAAGTGAGAATTGTATCAGGTTGGTATTTTCCTTCTCCTTTGGATAAAATTCTATTTTGTAATTTTTATTATACATTTCAAAAAGAATAAATTTGTAAATGAATTTTTATTCATACGAATGCAGGTAAACAATTCTATAACATTTCAGAGCCCCCCCCCGACCACCCACTATCCATTACCTCGGTACCTTTATTGTTAGTCCGACTGTATTTTATTCTTAATAAATTTTAATTCAATTATTTTGTAATTATCAAAATTTTCGAGAAATTGCATTTATAAAATATGATTTTAGATTTCAATTAAATTACTCATAATCATTTAATCGTAAATTTCTGGATATTTTATAGCTGTATATTAAAAATTTCTTATTAACACATTTATGTTTCACGAATAATTGACTGGATATTCATGAATCATATGTGATTCATCAGTAACTATTAGCGGGATATTCACGAGTCATATGTGATTCATCAATAATAATGGACTGGATATTCATGAATCATATGTGATTCATCAATAAGATTGGACTTGATATTCGTGAATCATATGTGATTCATCAATAATTATTAGCTGGATATTCACGAGTCATATGTGATTCATCGATAATAATGGACTTGACATTCGTGAATCATATGTGATTCATCAGTAATTATTAGCGGGATATTCACGAGTCATATGTGATTCATCAGTAATTATTAGCGGGATATTCACGAGTCATATGTGATTCATCAATAATAATGGACTTGACATTCGTGAATCATATGTGATTCATCAGTAATTATTAGCTGGATATTCACGAGTCATGTGTGATTCATAAAAACCAATTGACTGAATATTCTTGAGTAACATGTGATTCACCAACATCGAATGACTAGATATTCGTGAATCTTGTGTGATTCATCAAAAATAATTGACTGGATATTTGTGAATCGTCAAAAATAATCGACTATATTCGGAATTATATATGATTCATCAAAAACAATTGAGTAACGTGTGATTCACCAACATCGAATGACTGGATATTCGGAATCATATGTGATTCGTCAAAAATAATCGACTATATATTCGTGAATCATATGTGATTCATCAATAATAATGGACTGGATATTCGTGAATCATATGTGATTCCTCAGTAATTATTAGCTGGATATTCACGAATCATATGTGATTCGTCAATAATAATTAACTGGGTGTCCATGAGTAACGCGTGATTCATCGACAATTATTTGACTCGATATTCATAATTCATGTGAGATCAACAATAATTAACTTGATATTTGTAAATAGCCAATTATTTGAGCCGTTAAATTTGAAAGTGGCACAAGTCATTTTTATCGAGAAATAGCTCTAAATTACAAAAAAAGTTTTCATATTTTTCATATAATATACAGAATTATGAAAGAAATAACAATCAATCAGTAAAATATGAAAAAATCTTATGTATTTGTAATCACAAATAGCTCTAACTCATTTTTCACTAGAAATGACTTATGACACTTTCAAAATTAAAGGCTCATTTAATTCATTCATCAAAAACTAAACAAAACACGAAAATTATTACTTACACACAACGCAAATGTCATTTCTTGACATTTCAATCAACAAATACATTTTATATATTAATTTTAAATTTTTGTTTATAATATATTTATTAATGATCGCAACACTTGGGTATCCATTTATGTATTAATTTTACATTGTAGGTTTCCTTGAATACTTCAATTTAATTGGCGAAATAAAACATTTAAATTATCCAATTAATAACAGGGTTTAATTTTAATAAGTACACGTACTCTTTAAATTTCATTTACCACGCTTTAATTACTACATCACATGTATTATTATGATAAATATAGAACAGTCACATAATGTGAGGACACTTGCATTCATAGAGTAAGAAGTAAAGATTAATACAAATTAATTATAAGGAGTTACATAGTGTAGCATAAGGCAATCAAATATAAACAATACAATTACATCACGTGTACCATAAAAATTTAAAGCCAAAATTTGTGATGAGGTGGATATGATTGTTTTTGAGAACAAATTAATTCTAAACATGGCTCAATTGGCAATGAATAAGCACGAATTCATTGTCAACCAGCTGTGATCACGTTTTTAAAAATTTCATTTCCATTGGCGTTGAAAACCTATATTCACAGAGAGAAAACGTTTCTTGTGGTACACAAAATTTGCAAAAAGTTTGCAAAAGTTATTTAACAAATAATTTTCAAGGCAGTCGCATTTCCCTGTTCAACCATGCTGAACGTGTTTTGTTCAAACAAAAGAAGGGAAATATTCAGAGAAAAGGTGAGGTGTGGTCTCGGATTGGGTAGTGATTAAGTTTACATTCGCGCATTCCATTTACTTCAGAAAAACAATCAAATTGTGATTTATTTGCTTTTTTCATTCAAAGTTAAAACATTCCATTGAAATTTAATGGAATAAAATGTTTCGAATCGAAAATGAATTAATTATAAATTTATGTCATGAAAGTTAAGAATATTTTAATTTCTCAACTTTGACCGATTTTTATGACATCAAATATCTCATAAATTATGTCATTTTTCACTTATCAATTAACATTTCTGATTAAACAGTTGCAATTATACGATATTTCTGGATTTATAAAGTTATATATTTTTATTACAATTTCATGCTGGCTTTTAGTGTTTATGGCATCCATTAGCGCAAACTAACAGTTTTGAGAATTTATCTATGAGAAAATAAAGCAGAAAATACATGTGTCTGTCTGTCAGTCACAAGAACTCCTCCAAATTGGTAAACAATAGCGACGTGGTTCTTTGCACATGTTATTCTAGCTGCCATTTATAGGTCAACTTTACCATTTTCTGCTTCAACTTTTTTCCGTTCAAAGTCATAAGCTCGGATTTGACAGTTATAGGTGGGAACTTCACGGATGAAGAATTCCTCAACATTGTTTAAATTATTGTATATAGTCAAATATTGAAATAAATTTTTTATAACTGGAAAAATAAAATTAATTATATGAATAAAAAATGAGTTGTAATCTTACTCTGGAGAAACCGGATAATAAAGCCGGTATACATAAAAATATCTATTAAAACAAAATAATAAATAAATTCAACAATAAAATATATAATTTAGTTATAAGAAATTATATATATATATATATATATATATATATAGCAAATATAGACCTATAATAAAAATTAGGGAATTTTTATTTCTAACTTTATATTTAAGTTTCGACAACTTTTTTGCTTTGAAGTCTCCAGGAAAATATTCACACCCAAGCCAACAGTAATCAAACATTATTACGTCGAGATCTGTAGATTTCAGGCAAATCCTCTAATACTTTCTCTTTATGAAATATAACTTATTCTTGACATTTTTGAATGTTATTTACTTAATGAAATCTCTATTAAAAATGTCTATTTACAAATTTTGTACACTATTTCTAGTATAACTTAGTGGGAATTCGGAAGTTTTATTCCATGTGAAATTTTTGGATTTATGTTTACATAAATTATCAAAATTATATTTATAGTCTCATAATCATAAACAAGAAATGAATTTTCTTTTTCTGTTTAGAGAAATAAAAAATTCGTTTTTGATATTTTTTAGTTAATTATACAGATTTAATTAACTCATTTGTGGTCAAACGGATTTCCTTTACTTGCGTTAATAACTCGTTTTATGTTGATTCGATTAGCGTTGCATTGCAAACTTTACAATGCGCAAGTTTTGTTACACACAATATGATCGAATCCTCTTTGACGTTTGCATACGCAATTGTCATTGCAGAAAGGAGGTTACTTTTGTACATTTGAATATCTTTAAAACTTGTCGAAGAATCAGTACACAGGCACCAAAGATTACTAGTGCAAAGGGCATCTAGGTACTCCATCAAACCTTTGATATTGTTACAAAAACGAAGCTATCAAAAGAAGAATTCAAAATCATCGGCAAACAATGAGTTAAGATCCTTTATTCAGTATTCATATTCCTAAGACTTCAGCTTGCATTGCAATTTTTAGAGTACAAGAAAATGTTTTTTATAATTTGTTGTCAAATTGAAAGCTTAGAATTAATTTTATCTTAATGTGACAAAACCTTTTTTTGTTTCAATATTATTTTCGGGATAGTTTTTATCAAAAAGAAAAGTGGTTTTATTTATATTTTGCAATTCTACCATTTTATTATATTTAAAACTCCCAGTTAACAATCTATTGAAAGTGAATTTTTTTGTACTTTTACAATTGATAAAATATTTGCACAGTGAAATATATCATTACTATTTCCTCATTCAATGAATATTGGCCTAGCTTCCCATTTCCATATTTCGTTGAATGTGCCTTTGCCGTTGTTGCTGATATCATAAAATAACAATAGCTTTAATATAACAAAGATGGATGATTTATACCTAAATTGTTTACTATTTATACTAATATTAGAAGAATTCATGATGTTTATGAATTTATTGTTTTCTCACTATGCTGCAATTGGTTTTTTATTAATAATTTGGTTAATCTTATTATTTCGGAGCTTGATAAATAAATTTGTTAATTTATATTTAATTCGCCAATTAAAATTATACTAACCCAATAGCATTTGAACAATCATCGAATCATCTCTCGTCACGTAAATACGCAAATGTCTAAGTGTTTTTGGCTGTATTTCAGAAACCATTTAAGTTACTGTTAGTAATTGATCACTCATTTATTCAAAGAACTTATTTAGGGTTAAGCTATTTTTTTACGTGGAAGGGGTGGAATCTTTTAAAATCTACCATTAACATGTAGTAATATTAGTTACAAAGAAAATATTTTGACCTCAAATTAAATTAAACTTAACAGAAAAATACTTTATGAGAATAATTAAAACAACATCACTATCTATTGTTGTACTTTCGTTCCCGAATTAGTATAATTTTCTTGTATAAAATTTGTGTTGAAACATGAATTTCTGCCAGGAATAATGATCTAGTAGAAATATGGTAATGAGAAAAATGTCTTATGATATAACAATATTTGGAATTAGAAAACATTTGTATATTCAGATTTATTAGCTTATTAACCTGCAATTTTGATTTCAATCTTCCCCATTTTGGGTGCTCCATAAGCATTTTAGGTTTCAAAACATATTCATGTAGTCTTCAAACGTTAAAAAAAAGCTAAAATCTATCCGTTTGATATGTTTTCAGTGTTCTATATCTTTTGGGTTTAGGGATATTTTTTGTTGAACATCGTGTATGACAATTACTATGTAAGATTATTTATAGATGTGATTTATTAATAAAATAAAAATGGTGACTCGGGCATGAAAAAGTAAAGAATTGCTGGAATAGAACTTTTACTCATTTATTTATTCAATTTCTTAAAGTGCGCTTTGAAATTTTCAGCATTTTTAGGATTAGAATTATCAAATTCTGTTAGTTGTATTATTTATCTCTTTATTTTTTTGTAAGTTGTCAAGAATTATTAAATCTTTTTCCATTTGGTAGGTTTCCATACATTTTTCACCAAGAACAGTTTTGGCATGTAAATTAGGGAATTTAACGGTAATGTTAATAATATTATCATTGAAAATAACGAAAACGCATCTACAATACAATCGATATGCTTATCTGGAGTTAAGACAACTTTAATGCCTTCTTTAATAATATTATGATCAGCAGTTTGGCCCAAGATATATGGTACAGAGTTCTACTCCGTATCATCTTTTCCAACGTGCAAAATATATTGATTTTCGTTATCACTTTCTTCACTACCTTTGCTCACAAAAATTTTATCAATAGCTTCCGAAGCAGTTTCTAATTCATCACTTTCACTATCTGACAAATTAATTTCCTCCGCCTTACCTTCAATTTCTATTTCGTTTTCACTACTTTTAAAGCAGTCAGTATTTTTGCTGCAGCTTTTTTAATTCTTTTAACCATTCTTAAACAAAACATACTATTTGTTATCTGGACAAAATGATATTATAATTTCTTACCCGTTTTTAGTAAAAAAATGTTGCTTACATTTGAATCAAATATTTTCAAATATAAGAGTATGGGCACTAATATATAAACAACCAGAAACAAGAATAAATAATAAAATGCACTCTTGTAATTTGTAAGATATTACCGGCAAAAAATCTTTTTTTTTATTTAAGACACATTTTAGAACTTTGTTTTGACCAAAAATAAAAAAAAGACAAAATTACTCACAATCTCTTCTATAAAACTCGTCTTAAAATAGCATGGCAAGGATTATTTTAAAATCGAAAATGTTTTCATTTATTATATATATACTTTGCAGCAAGTGCTTATCTTATTATTTACTGGTTTGCTATCGGTATTTTGATCAAACGATGTTTTAGTTTTGTCTTGATGCCTTTTTCTATTTCATTGATGATTTTTTATTAATATTACTATCATTATTCAGATATAACCTATGACACGTCTACAAAATCAGGGCATCAAGCTTATCTCAGATCAGGAATTACTTCATTTTCGAACATATCAAACGCATCCTCAATTGCAGAACAAGCCAAACTCGCTTCTTTAGCTAGATCTGCGAGACTGAATAACCAGGACAGTGAAAACCAGGAGTCTACGAATTCTGATTTATCAATATCTGTTGCCTCGTCAGTGAAAAAGAAAGAATCAATCTCAGAAAATTCTGATAAAATCGGTACGTATTTATTAATAAATAATCTATGCAAATAAATCACATTTTACTTTTTCAATAAACATTTTTACAAATTTCTTTTTAAATAACAAAAGAAAATTTATTTGTTAATCATTTTTTTACAATTTAATTGGATGTTTTAATGTGTTTTATCGATTTAAAATAAAGTTAGGAATATATAAAAAAAATCAATATAATCTATTATATCAATTCATTTAATATCGTTTTTTCAATTTAAATTATTTTATTATTGATATTTTTTAAAGAAAAAAATCAATACAATTACACTGTGCTTTCCTGTTTCGGTCGATTTTGATTTATTTGATTCATAGTATTTATTATTGTTATTATTATTATTATTATTATTATTATTATTATTATTATTATTATTATTATTATTACTTATTATTATTATTATTATTATTATTATTATTATTATTATTATTATTATTACTTATATTATTATTATTATTATAATTATTATTATTTATATTACTATTATTATTATAGTAAATAATTGTTCTAACTGCGACTGTCATGTGTATTTAAAAATTCAATTGTTATAAAAAAATAAGAAATTGAAAAATTAATTTTCAGTTTGAATCCAAAATTTTATGGAATATGTTTTAATAAAAGGGAGATGTTTAATGACTCTTTAAAGACAATATAAACCAATTATACTAATACGTTATTAATAATAAATTCTTGTGACCATAAGACTGGAAGAAATTTCCTCTAGTGTCATTATTATTCACGTTTAAAATAGAGCAGTGTTTCCCAAACCGGGGTACGCAATGGATTTTTTGGGGGTACGCAAGTCTTTTCAATCTTCTATTATCTAAATATTAAAAGATAAATAAAAAAATTTAATTAGATTAAAATGTCTTAAAATTTTAATAATACAGAAAAATATAAATATAATCTTGTTTTGTATTTATTGTTTATATTTTTGAATCAATAACCTATTTTTAGAAATAAGCTAAGTTTAAAAATCAAAGTATAAAGTAAATCTTTTATATAAATCGTTTTAAATTTATTTTTAGAATGATTTTATAAATTTATTCCACTGTTTCATAATAATAATTCTATTTCAACTTTAATTTTAGATATTATAAAAGTATTTAATTTTTCATTAATGCTATTAATTTAAAGGTCATATTTTTTAAAAAAGATATTATAAAAAATTTTAATCATTATATATAACATTTTAAAGCAAAGCCGTACATTATATAATGAAATTGATCAAGGGGGTATGCAGTACCAAAAGTTTGGGAAACACTGAAATATAGGCTGAATTGACCAAACATGAATCAAAATTTTGAATACAAAAAATATGTACAAAACGTCCAGGTGCATTATTTTTTTCTAGATCAGTTCAGAGCGCATTGAACAAAATCTATCAAGAAGCTTCTTAGCCCAAATAAACCTACTGTCGTTTTAAAATGACAGTAGATAATCTGTTACAAATTAAAATATTTCATTATATGAGGACATTATTTTTGATACAATTTTTAATTATGTCAACACTAAATGATATGGCAATGACAATTCATATTTTTTGTTAGTTGCAATTGGGGTTTTGTACCGATAGCACTGATAAAAATATTATCAAATATAAGGAAAAAAAGTTTCAGGAATAACTGGGTTAAAGAAGTTAATACAGAATTAGCTTTCATTCCTGGAAGCCTAACAAGTCAATTACAATCATTAGATGTATCTATCAATCAACAATTCAAAGGTTTTTGGCTCGAAGAGTTGAAATTTTAAATGTCAAAAGCAAATCATGATGTTACAGCAACAGTACGTATGGAACGGTCAATAATTTCAGAAGTTTTTATCTGAGTAAAAAATTCATTGAAAGCTGTGGAGGAGAAGATAATTATAATCTCATTTAAGAAATGTCGGATAAGTAATACAATGGATGGTATCAAAGAGACACCGTTTTTGAAGGAAGTGACAATAGTTAAGAAGAAAGTAATACGAACATTGACATTAACGAAATGAGTGATTGTACCGAGGGAAAGTGAACTGAGTATTCCTAGTACAAATTATTTTAATAATAAATAAAAGTTATGTTCCTTTCTAAAAATCGTCTGATAAGCTTGAGGTGCATCTTATCATCCGAAAAGTACAGTAATTATTAATAATACATATTTATTTGCTTTACCAATATAAAGGATTATGAAAACATTCAAATTTCAATAAGGAATGCCTGTAAGGAATGCGGACATAAGGTGTATCTGAGATGCAATATCTCAATGGGCAGACAGCTAGCATGTTCTATCACATTGATTGACATTCTGATTTCATTCCATTTTAGCAATTCCATGATGTAAGAAATAGAAATAAGTCCTTTACTGATTTCCCCACCATCTTCTGAAGAAATTCCATTTCGGGGTTTCTTATCCTTTTATTGGTGAGAAATTTCTAATTATAAATTATCAGCTCTTCCACACCATCTTCATCAGCCTTCACATGCAAATTCTTTACTGTAGCAACAATATCCTTGATACATTTTCCATCGTAATTAGTTGGCTATCCTTGAGGAATTTAGAAATCAGAGGTCTCCAATCAGCATTTAAAGTCTTAAATAAACCCTTTAGTCCAATGTTAAACTTTGTTATAAAAAATTTCCCAATGGTTATTTGATATTTCTTGAAAGATTTCTGAAAAAAGGACTTTGGTGTTAAGCTTCTTAAAATTTTGCGCCTACATGTTATGTGAAAATTCTTGTTAGATTTTCAAGTTTTGCTTGAAACATCTATTTTATATGTTTATAAAGTTGGCATTTTTTGACACTTTTTTGTTCCACAGCCAAACCGTTATCCGAGGTACGACTTTCTGAACTTAAATGTAAATTCCATATATTATGTGAAGTTATGAGGAAAGTCAAACAACATTATTCTAATTTTTTTAGGATTATGCAGCATTTATGAGACTTCAAATGGTTTTAATTATTACAGCAAATTAAATACTATTTACAACTTGGTTGAACAGTGGAAAAATGAAAGAGGTTCAGTCTCTCTTTGGTAATACAACATCTAACTGTTATGAAAGTGTAAATTTAATTATATCAAACTACTGAAACAAGTGCATACAGAATATGCAGGGCCTTTCCTCGAGATATTTCTGCCTTTAATCACTGTATTTAAATATTTTTGTTTTTTACCATGTTTACTTAATTAAGGTTTTCTCGCTTTTACTGGTGTTATATCTTTATTTCATCCCTGTTGGTCAATTTATTTGTTATTGAGTTATTGAGCAGTCTCATTACATAATTTTCTTTTTTGTAAAATATAACTATTAAATATTTTTATTAAAAAGGATAAAACAAAACTATGTTATGCTCAAATCTTAAGAGAATTTTATTATAAAGTTTTATATTTACCTGTTTGCCTGTGAATATTCGTTTTTTATACGGGAAAATATACTTTTTTGTGGATATGTGATTCTATAGTGTGACGAATGATTTTGTCTAACTCATAATGGACGTAAAGAGAATGAAAAATGTCATCAGAATGCAATTATAGAAACGTTTTAATAAAATTTCGCGATAGATTTTAGGAAAATTTCTTTGTATCTTTTATAAGAAAATAATCGGGAATAAAATAGCATGTAGAATTTTTATAAGCTATTTATATGTGCAAAAATACTATATATGCAGTTGCCATTCGCGAATGTGTTGAAGTAAGTCTATTTCATGTCGAGATTCGATGAGAAATCTATATAAATTATTTATTGTGTGGGGCTTTAAATGTGTGTTGATTTTCGCACATCATTCACAGTTTAACTCGAGCTATCATGAATTTATCACTAATATATTATTACAGTATCTCATTATACTGGGTCTGGGATAATAGCAATAAAAAGAAAAATTACGGTTCCCTAATTGAGCGCCTATGTAAACAATAAGATCTTTAACTGCTTTCAATTTTGTTTATTCAATTTGATTTTTGTTAATAATTTATGCTGTTTGTCAATGTAATATTCTTGACTTTGTTTGCTAAAGCAAACATCATTCAAGTTTTGAAATTTCCGTTAAAATCATCTGTTTCCAATAGTATGATAAATTTGTCAAATTTATTACTAAATAATAAAACGGTGTTTCTTGGTAACAGCATAAATTAAAATATCAGATAAGTAAATTATAAAAAAAAGCCGTTTCTGAAAAGTAATTATTATGTTTGTGAGAATATAATTAAATTATTTCATAAAATAAATAACTAAATAAATATTAATTAAATTAAGAATTAAATGAATGTATGTTGTGGATTGATGTGGTATGTAAATTCCTTATGCTTACATTACTTTGCGTTTAATATAATTCCTTAAGAATTGTGTTTAAATATTACGAAAAAATTTTTGGATTTTGAATTTTATAAATATTTATTATGAACGTTATTAATACTAAAAGTAACGCATCTAACAATGTTGATGAAAAAATGGCTTTGCAGCAAGGGCTTGTTTTATAATATACTTATCTGAAATTTTTAAATAAGTTCCAATAAAAAAGGAAAGAAAAAATATATAAATTAAAGCAGCGTTTCCCAAAGTGGGTTCCGCGGAACCCTAGGGTTCCGCGAACTTTTTGTAAATATATTTCCAAAAAATCTTTATAAATAATTTTCGATTCCATACGAATCCAATTTAAAATTCTTTTTCGATTCCATTTGATATTGCCTCAAAAAACATATATCCATTCTATTTTATATGTCCCAATTCCATTTCATTCAGCATCATCAGTACAAAGTATTGTTATAAAACCTAGATCTGGCAACATTTACATTGTGCAAACAACATTTTTATTCCCGTTTTAGATTTTTAAGTCAATAAAAAAAAGGGAAACCACAGTTTTTAATTATATTGTTTTAAAATACGCATTAAAATTACGAATTTAAAATTTCATTTAATAATATTTGATAAAGAGGTAAGTAATTTTTTCAAATTTTGAAAATAATCGTATGAGTATTTTTTGATTATCGATAAATTTTGTGAATATAGTTATCCCAAATTTTTGTGATTATGGATCGTTGGTTAAAAGAATGGACTTTGAAAAAGAAAAACAGTTCAATAAGTGCACATACTGCTGAAAAGACTGCCGAAGATATTTCTGAAGAACAGCAGCCTACCACTTCTACAAAAAGTGATCATTCTCAATTAAAAAGACCAAGAAATAATTCAATCTTGTGTATAAAAAAACGAAAATATGACATCAGTTATTTGTCGTATGGATTTACAAGTATAGGAAATGAAGACACACCCAAAGCGCAGTGTGTACTAATAATTAGTATATAAGGGTTCCGTCAAAAATTTGAAATCAAAAAGGGTGCCGCGGTGAAAAAACTTTGGGAAACGCTGAATTAAAGTATTTTTTTGCTATTTGAGATTAAGTTAATATGGCGATTGAAATGCACACTTGATAAAGTCTGTGCCGAAATATTGTGTACAAAGGGAAATTTCGCTATAGTCTTACAATTATTAATATGGAAATTATTTAAATTGAATATATTTTATATTGGAATCAATTTGTGGCCGCTGTTTTTATAAATATTCACATTGCAAAGGTCTTAATGTGAATATTATAAATAAATTGAGCGAATTTATATTTCGTAATTAAATAAATTATTATGGAAGGAAATCTGAATTTTATTGCTTCAAAAAAACTATTTTGATTTTTACATGTTTATAATTTGTACAAGGAATCTGTATGTGAAATATTTAATTTGAATGTGAAAACCTAGTGAAATAATCATATCAGTTAACAGATATATAATTCTGAAGAAGAAAGAAAATTTTATTATAATTTTTTTTATATTAATAACTAAAGTGGGATATCCCTGTGGAACTGAACCTTTTCGACGTGAGGATTCTTAATGTAAATAAGATCAAAGTAAAGCATATAGATATATAGAGTACATAAGCATATAGATTAGGTTACTTTTAAAATCTTCATTACTGTTTTTTTTGTTAGACTAGAATTTAGCAGTCTTTTGTTGTGTCTCAAATAACCTTGAAAATCAAAACATATTCTGAATCAAATACCTATATTTAATAACACAAACCGTGTATTTTAAAATAAATGTTAATGAGCACGTTTTGAAGATTTTAAATCAAATATATGTGAAAATAGATTTCAACTTAATTTCGTTGAATTATTGTATGTATGAGGATGTTGGATATTTTTCATATTAAAAGCTATAAAAATATTTGAATTTCATTTTTATTTTATCAGTTTCAGAAACGACTGCTATCAAAGTTGATAGCTCAAATGAGCTTATAAATAGTAACCCTGAACAAATTCTGGTTTCAGATGACAGACCACAGCACGACAGTGTAGAAATTGCAAATGATATGCAAATAATTGTTCTTGAAGTGAATACGGGTAAGGTTTCTCTCATTTCCTACTATTTTAATTATAAAAATGGAGAAAGAATTTTTGAAATGATATCTATGAAAAGTTTTTATTTCTTGAAATTCTTTTAGAAAGTATCTTCATCAATATTCATTTATTGTTATTATTATCGAGTTCTTGAACATAGCCGATTGAAGGCATTGACCAATATCGGTGAGCACAATACGAGTAAAATATATGTCTGACGGTCAAATTTTAATAATTATTGGGAAAGTGTTATAAGTGAAGCGTTGCTGATAAGGTCATTGGATCTAAAGATGAATGTGCAGAATATAATGATTGGTAAAATTGTGATAAGTCAAAATGTAAAAATTTAAAAACTTATCTTATAAAATTTGTTTTAACAAATAAAATATCATTTTAAAAGTTAATTTAAATGATTAAGATTTTAAAAAAAGATATTAAAAATTGATAATTAGTTTGAATATATAAATTAAATCCATATTATTTTGGTAGGTTTTTAACTGATGGTGAGAGTGAATCTCTCGAAATATATTGTAAAACATATGTTTGAATATTGATCTTTCTTGTTGTTGCTATTATTATTATTATTAATGTAATTTAGATAAATAACTATGTAAGTCAATTTCCTTAATATATATTCATAAAATGAAATATAAAATATTTCAACCTTAACTAAGTCCTGATCATTCATAAACAAAATTTACAATTCTTTCGCTTATTTGCTTCTTCCTCTCTTATTGATCTTTTCTCACTGACAGGGCCGGCTTTATGTACAGGTAGAGCAGGTGGCCGAATGTGTCCCTCGTAATTTTAATACTTGCATGTAAAAATTGTGAAACAATATTCGAATTTTAAAAAAAATATCGTGTGAAAAAATAATAAAAGAATAATCTCAGAACATCAAAGAGGACTAGAGGAGGCTTGTTCGCGCTTATTTGGTGTGAACGGGAAAAGGGGATTTGTTTAAACGCTCACAGTACGATATAGCTAATTGATAAACTATACTGGATAACTGTAGTATTTATGAATGTTCCGGTTACATGAATGTAAATGTACATTGATTTTGAATATTTACAAATGAATAATTAGGACATTTGTGTTTATTGTTATTTTATTTAATTCTACTCGTGTTAGGGGCGGCCAAAAAAAATCTTGCTTGTAGCAGCAAAAAGTTTAGGGCCGGCCCTGCTCACTGAACTATTTTCAAATATATATTTAAACAAAATTTTCAAATTTAGTTCACTAACATTAAAAATTTAATAGATCCGAATAAAATTTAAAAATTATTTATACAGATCTAGATAAATATTTTATAATCCAATTTGTATTTTATAAAAAATTAAATAAATATTTAACAGCTTTGAAATTGTTTTACTAAATATTGGATTTTCGACATATTGGCTGGATGGGCCTTGTTTAGAAAATCCTAAAATTTTCTTTGTCGATAGCGGAATAATCGTTTATATAAATATAATTTAGATTTTTTATTATTATTATTATAGTTATTAATAGTGATGGTCTAAAATTTCCGTAGTAGGATAAATTTTTTGTTTTGGATCTTTTCAATTAAAATCCCTGCACTATTTTGAGTGCAGTTTTTTTAGTTATATTCATATTATAAATCTGTGACTATTATGATTTTGGAACGCTAAATAATAAGTATGTAAGATGAAAAAGCAGCTTTATAATTCTTTCAAGAAAAAAACGCATTTTACTTTAATCAAAGTTCTATTCTGAGGCGAAATATTTTTGGGCTCATCTCTAGAAATTTGGTGTCATTTATTTTCTCAAACGCCTTGTAATATTGTAGCATTTTGACCTTTGCAGTTGGGTAAATCGTCAGTATATTGAGCTTAGGATTTTCCGGGTTGCACTTTGCACAATTCAAATTTATTGAAATTTCACAACTAACTTTTTGATATTATTATTTGTGTGGGCATTTAAAATTTTTTTTATAATAACAGACTTTTTAAAATCTTCAATCAATAACACTAAGTCTATCACATAAATAGCCAATTGAAAATTGATTTAATTAAAAAAATCAGTTTTTGATTGGATAATCGATTCATTCGGAAATTTCTACCGAATGGCATAAATTTCATATAATATATTTATTATTCCGAATTCAATAGAACAAACTATAGGTTACAGCGATGTATTAACATACTTTACGCAATTTTTTTTAATTTTCGACAATTTTCGACACATTCGGAAAAGCATTAAAAACTTTAAAAATTAATAAAAGTTTATTTGTTGCTTCGTTCAAAAAATCACGAGACTTTTAATATTTAAATTTAACAATTGACAAATGTAATTGAATTTATTTTTCTTCAATTTATTTAAGGTTTTATATTAAATAATAATGAGAAATTGTTTCACATGACATCTGGCATTGGTATTTTTGGAATTGTTTTGATAGAAATAATTCTTCCGCGAAGAAGTTCATTAATAAATTCTAGAATATAAAAAATTAATAACATTATTAGCTGATCATTTTATCTTTTATTAACATCGTAAATTATTCATAAATTTTAATTCAAAATTTTTGTTATTAAATTGACAGTAGATCAAATAGATTTTTTTAAGGCTACCACAAAGTTTTTGTATAGAGTTTTTATTTTAATCTTTTGTGAAAATTTGAATTTTTATTAATAACATAATTGAAAATTAATTTTAATGAGAATTTTTAATTTCATTAAAAATAAAGTATGAAAAAAAAATTTTGGCCCGATAAAATTGCACATATTACGTAAAAAATAATCAATGCAAATATTTCGATAGAAATATAAAATCATTAATAATAACAAAATATAAATGCGCATAATTATTACGAAACATTTATATTAACAATTATTGTTACTTTTAATGGGAAATTATCCGTTGAAGCCACAGGGGAAATTATTGAGACTGGTTCATGTTTCTAGGGCCGGTAATTACATATAATAATTCATCAAATATTTTATCGTGCTTATGTAATATCGGTTGAATATACATTGTAGAATAAATAACAATAATAGTATTAATAAAAAAATTTTTCTCATAATCGATAATTTTCTCTAAGTTTATTCTAATGTTTTGTTTCTTTTGACAGAGAAAGTTTTTTTTTTCAGAATTGAATTTCCTTTGTTTTTTGCTTTATTGGTTACCAGAATAAATTCATTTTTATTCCATTCATATTAACAACGCCAGTAGGAAAATTATAATAAATTAATTGCAATAAATATTCACAGTTTCTTGATATGAAATGTTTAATAATAATAGAAATTTAATTTCTGAAATTATCATTTTCAATTAAATACAAAACCTAGCTGATGTTGTAATCTTTCCAGTTGAGTACCATGTGATCTTGATGAATGTTCTTTCAAATGGCTAATATTCAAATAATGTAAATTGCAGTTTCTGAAGAAAAGAATGAACTGTGATAGCAACAATTAGGAGTCATATTACAATTTTATGGAAGTTATTCTAAATGATTATAAAAAATTCCTACACTGAGTCCAATCAGTAATTATTCCGTTTATAGTCATCTTATCTGCCTGATTTTTAGAAATTACTTTATGAATTTATTTGGAAGAAATCTCAATTGTTCTTATAAATCATTGAAATCTGTGGACAACTAAATACAATTTCGACCTTTTAGTAGAGGAATTACAAACCACAGTCAAATATTTATTTTATTTAATTTTAAATACAAATTCAACATAAAATAACAACTATATAATATACTTTAATTAAAGCTGTTCAAGAATTCCAAATCATATGGAATTTAAAGATGAAAACTGCTCACGAACGTTTATACTTGTTGATTGATTCAATAAAAAACATTTAATTCATTTATTTTTTCTATTCTTATTATTTTTATTATTAATTATTTATTATAAATACTTTTATTTTTACTAATTTTATTTTAAATTTTTTTGATTAATTTAATCTATCAATTTTAATTCCCCCCCAATGTCCCCTTATTACCGAATCTTTTTTTTACAATCATTATTTTGCAATTTTTAAAAAAGAAAATAATTAAAATTTAATTTTTATTTTCTTTACTTCGCGGAACATAGTTTAGAGAATTACTTTGGTTTTTAATTTTTTTAATTCTCTAACTTGCTTGTGTGGGTCTAGGAAAATAGTTTTATTTAATTTGATAGTTATATTCAAAAATAAATTTCCCTTTTAAATGTCTGTGTAGGTAATGATAGAAATTCATCTCCAGTTTATGATCAAGTTCCAATGGAGATCAATTTTAACGGTGACGATGATTCAGATCAGCAGAGTAATAATGAGAATGGAGAATTTGATCAAGTCAATTTTAGTCCCGAATCGAATGATGAAGATTATGATTGGAATGAGGAATTCAGCACATCTGTCTATGAACAGGTATTGTTGTTCAACTTTTCTTTGGATTCTTTAAATACTTTATTTGATTTTAATTGGATAAATAACATACAAATTCTTTTAATTTTAATAATCATATTATTTTCGAACGATTCTCAATTCTATTTATTAGTAGAAAGAACCAGAATATTTGATGATCGAAAATTAAATGTGAGCCATATATGCTTTTCTTTTGACCTTGGCTGTCATTTTTTGCAATATATATATATATATATATTCCAAAATCTAAAAAGTATAATTCCAAGATTCTTTAATAATTCTAGACCATTTTGCAGAAGTAATTTCAGAAGAAACATTTCTGGTTTAGTATGGTTTTTTTATTGTTGGTTTTGTTTTACTGGTATTGAAATTGATAAAAATCATAGTTATAAAAATATGGCTCCCTGTGAAAAGACCAAGACTCCAGAGATGAATTTTGCTCATAGTCACTAAATATTCGATTAACTTTTAATATATTTTGTAATTTATTTTTCCAAAATTTTATATCGATTGATCTCTCAATTTGGAAAAGAATATTTTCTGAAAATAATTGGCCATTTGAAAATAATCATTTCAACTTTTGATTATGTGCAACGAAACAGTTGAGTTTTTTCAATACGTGCAATTGGTGGTGTACGCAATGGTGCATTTTCGGTAGAGTAATCATCAGTTAACTGTAAAGAACTCATAACAATACTTCAAGAAAACCCACCAAAGTTTGTCTTTGAACGTCATTAGTTGGTTGAGATATTATATGAGATGAAATTGGAGCGGAAATGTTACAGGACATTATAAATAGGGACTGCAAAGCCCACATATTAACTAGTCCGTTGTGTCCTGACATTAGTTAAGAATTAGATCGGGAGCAAACTATTTTTCTCAGATGAATTCTGTTTTCATTTAGAAATTATGTGGACCGTATTAAATTAGTCGTTCTTGGTCGACAGACAATTCCAAACAGTTTCACAGCCAGACAAATTTGGTAGTTTGTTTGCTACATCATGATTGAGTGAGTGATCTTCTGAATTGATAATCACATTTTTCTCTCTCGATTTCTGTTGTATGCTTCCAGCTAGGCGGTTCTACAGCATACACATTCAAAGGTAACTCCATTATTTATGAGTTATTTTCAGTTTCATACAAATTCAACTGAATTTTTAACATAACCTTTCATATCAGAGTCGATGTCAATGTTTAATGAGTTGTTTTCCTTCAATGTAATTTAATAGTTAGGTAACCTTTATTGGTGGCTTTGTTATCATTGCGTTGCTGCTCGGTCTTAACGTTGATGGGTAACAATGAAAAATGTATTTTTAGTCAAAAGAAAACCATTCAATTAGTGACAAATAAGTGCCAGAGACATCAGGGTTGATGTTTGAGGATTAATTTTCACGGAGCGGTTTTTTTCAATTATGAAATTAACTGTTTATAATTTTTATATTGAGTATGAAATGTCATCTATAAACTATTATATTGAAAAGTATTGCTTGAAAATCAACATTTTTAATAAGATAACATTTTATCAAGATACCGGCAAAAGAACCAAACTTGAATTTGCAACCTAAGAAAAGTGCCTTGAAGAAATCGAAAAACCATTCAACTGGAATACTGAAATTTGCTGATACTGCTTCAGCGGATGACACAATTTTATCCCGAATCTCAGAAATCAGTTCATCGACAGAGTGAGTTTGGTGATTTTGATAAAAATTTGTAAGTATTTTCACGGTTCCCGTTGAACCCTACCTCACGATCATGGGACACATGTGTCTCCAGGTGAAATCTTGATCGTTTACTTAGACCAAAATTATTACAATTGTTTTATCATCAAACGCGCGTTTTGGAACTTAGTTTTAATAATTTTGGTACTGGACGCCTCACATTAATTTCACGCTTACGTTGGATTCTTTGGAATCCCATGCTCAAATAACCATTGTAATAACATATGTAGAATCCATTATTGGTCGCATCTTGTTATCTGAGAAAGGTGGTCAGGAAGAGTTTTACATCGTCGTCATTCTGGAATGTCTGCATTCGTCGTGCGAATTCCATATTGCGGGAAATAAATCTGTCCATCAGATTCATATCAGGAGAATACGACGGTTGTAAGATGCGGCCGTATTCTCTTCTGTTGTAGAAATGCTTCTGTCATCTGCGCCGTGTGAGGACGAGCATTGTCATGCATGAATGTTAACGTACTTTGGCGGCGTATTTCCATTATCCGTTGAAGAAATTCTGTGTATTGATGAGCATTTATAGTTGTACCAGGCGGCATTATTTCGAAGTAATGCTCTCCTTGAAAATTCATCGCCACGATGATGTGGAATTTTTTGTCGAGGATAATTCGGCTAGGTTGTTGTGAACGTTCGCCACCCAACATGGGTTCATTTCTTTCGGCGGCATCGCTTTTGTATAAAGCTACTTTTTATCAATGACTACCACAGCGCCATGTAGATCTTGCAGAAGTAGTGATGCACCATCTACTCGCTGTTGCAGTTAATTGTCGTTGAGGGTGTGAGGGACCCACCGAGCACAAACACTTTGTTTCTTGAGGTCTTCTATAAGAATTCTCCGCACTGATGACCAAGACAGTTCAGTAGCACCTGCGAGTACTGTGATGCTCACAGAGGAGTCATTGACAACAAAATTCGCGATGGCGTTGGTGTTATCTTCAGTTCGAGCCTCTCTTGGTCATCCAGATCCATCTTTTCGTCGAAAATCTTCTCTTTCACCTGAGGAGATTATATAATATTTTCTACAGAATTTGACTATGAATCAGATTTATTTAAGGTATTCACGAATTTTCGGCACAGCCTTTTTCAAGTCGTAACAGTTTCACAACCAGGCAAATTTAGTGTTTTGTTAACTACATCGTGATTGAGTGAGTGATTCATAATCAAATTTTGTAGAAAATAAATATAATATCTAAAAATTTTGTAATACTTTATAAGCCCTTCTGGCTCTTAAATGTTCACCATTTTTATTAGAACTTGCAGGTTTATGAGTTTACCGTAAATGTATATTATCCTCCCATTATTTTATATTATTTATTCCTGATTTCAACAATAAAGTAAACGAATTTTGTATTATTTACATTTATAATGAAATCTTAATGTCGACATCTAAATACTATCAATATATCAAGTTGGACGTTTGAAATTTTCAATAAAATTTCACTTCATAACTTAATGTATCCAGATTAATATTATTAGTTATATCTCATTTGCATCATTTATTATTATTTTTATTTTTATTTATTATTATTATTTATTATTATTTATTATTATTAGTAGTAGTATTAAATACTTTATCATAAATTCTAATTAACCTTTTCCGGAAAAATTAGATCGAAATTTTTAATATAATTATAAATTTTTAATAATATTAATAAATTTTTAAGTTATTTTTTTTACAAAAAGTTTGTTTTCACTACACACTAAACAATTACTAAATTCATTTTGTCCAGGTGCTCAAACATTTTAATAACTTTCGGTAGTCGATTGAATAGAAATATTTTGATATTTTTTCCTTACTTTTTTTTAAAAAAAGCTTTCTCATTGTTAGATTAAATATATGAGTTCTATCCTTACAAGCCGTCACTTGATTTTTTAAGAAATACATTTCTTGGCTCAATACTCAAAAAAAATCCTAAGTGGTTAAGCATTTCCCATTGACCACTAAATGTTTATTTATTCTTTCACCTTGGATTACAAAGATCTTTTAAGGAAGATTAATTTCTATTTTTTTTAATTTAAAATAATTGCGGAAATTTAATTTTTTGCATTTATTATCAATTTATGTGTGAAAAAATATATATTATATTGAATTAGATTATATTCGATCAATTTATCAAGCTATTATTTGATATTTCTACACCGGTACAATAAAGAATCTGACAAACCGGATGAAGTCTAACTAAGCATCAATAAAAAGATTATAAAATTAAAGCAACAAACTATCAAAAATGGTGAAGTCAAAATTTACTGTCAAAATCGAGGACTTTTGTGAAAATGGGGCATTTATGTTTTATCCTGAAGGTGTTACAGGCAAATCTCTATTTACCGGGCATATCGAGGCTCTATAGTTAAAACTTTGTCCAAGGAAATCAAAAACCGTTCAACTGTATAAATAAAAAGTTTTTTCATATATAGACAATTTTTCTTCTCAGTAATAATCGAGGATTCCTATTGTAATCACATACAATTTTCTTTCTAAAACTATTCAAATATACAAATTTTTTATTCATTCTTTTCCATCTATTCCTTTTGATGCTTCTAGATTTCCCTCGATGCTTACTAATTTTTGGTTAAACATTATGGAATGAAAAAATATATTTTACAATTAAAGATAAATCTTTTATTATTTTAGTCACCTTTGATCTTTTTCTGATGTTTCATTTTGTCATTTTGAAAATAAAATTAATATCAAAATTAAGACTTTATTTAATAATATCTTGGTTGATTCTTTTACGCGTTTATATTAATATATTTTCCCCCAGAATTCTGGTTAGAGCAGCTTCTGGAAATTATAGGGTTTTTTGTCCCTAATAATCCGCCTTTTACAAATGAAGGAATTTCCTTTAACAAACAGCACAATAGAAAACTGACAAATTCATGCCATTCTTTCAAGCTTTTGGCGATTAATTTATGTCTTTTTAATGAGAATTTTATTTTCGATAATTTCTTTTTATTGAAACTTATTCTCATTCATAAAAAAATAATTTTTATTTAATTTTATCAAATTTTAACCTAAATATGCATTTTGAAATATTAAATTGTTTTTATAATTAGTTATAATAATTAATAGATTTGTGTAAAATATTTTTTAATAGAACTATGGGAAATTATTTCATAAAAATATCCTAACTCAAAAAGAAAACTGAGCAATTGCTAAATATAATCTGGGCGTTGTCAATGCAATTTTTTCATTATAGTTTCAAAGCTTCATTTTATATTTGCGAAATATGAGTGAAGAATTGATATTATTTCAAAAATCGTGATATCATTATCTAGATTCTAGAATAATATTGACAGTCGAGCAATATAAAAAGAAAAATTATAAATGTACATTTCTCTGTAGAAAAGTCACTTGGTAATAATATCACTGAAAAATGTCCAATTCAAATAAAAAATATATCAAAGGTAAACAAAACAAGTATTTTAGTGAAAAATACTTATCATTGATTTGATCATTAAAACAAATAAAATACTGATCCTTCCTCATCAGTGAAAGGTTCCAACTGAAATCGCTCCTTGATTATCCCTTTTTATTGTTGTAAGTTGATTTTTCCCTGTTGAAATTTCGCAAAAAATTATTTTTAAATTTTGTTTGACGTCACCATTAATGATTGTTTTTTTTGAATTATTAGTCTCTCGAAAAATCAGATCAATTCAAATAAAGATTATTCAAATCTATCAATCGCACTGAGGCCGACTTTCCTTGTTAATGATTATCATTTAGATAAATACAGTGATGGATCACGCGATGACATTCATTCCCAATTGTCGTGGTCAGAAAAACGAGATAGGATAGGTGCTTTCTTGGAAAGACGATTAAGTGAAAGACCTTCTCCTGATGAATTGCAAGAGAAAAATATATTATACAGTAAGAGTTGTTCTTTTAAATTTCGTTATTTTCGTTCTTTGTCTTATTATTATTGTTAATATTTGATTGCATATTAATTACATCTATTTCATTTGTTTAGGAGAAAGTGAAGAAAGAAGACTCAAAATCAAAGAAGAACGACGTAAATTTCTTATACGAAAGGTTTATTGAATTACTTCGAAAAAAAACGATTATCTCTATATATAGTTATCTTTCCGACCAACTGTTGAAGAATTAAAACAAAGAAAGATTATCAGATTCAACGATTATGTTGAAGTCACAGAAGCAGAAAATTATGACCGTAAAGCGGAAAAACCATGGACAAAATTGACGCCAAAGGACAAGGTAAATATTTCAACACATAAATATCTAATAATATAAATAAATAACAATGTAATCCATTTTCCGCAATGTTTATTCAAAAAAATGAAATATTTCTCCTCTGATTGCTTTCAATAAATGACAAGATTTAAACAAATTTTAAAAAATTTAATTTGTCAGATAAAAAACATATTTTAAAATCAAACCTCATAATATTTAAATATGAATAAAGTGTTTGTGAGTGATCAGGATCGATTTTAGGTTGAAATATTTCATAATTTATGAATAAATATTGCGGAAATTGGCTTACATAGTTATTTAAATTTGATTTATAAAAATGATTCCGTTATCGACAAAATATATGTTTAAAGTTTAAATAATAATAATAATAAATTAATAATGATAATAATAATTTTATTAGTATTAAATATTACATAGGGCACTCAATAAGTTTTACAACTCCTTAAATATAGTTTATGTATTACTTATAAGTTATGAGACAAAAATAAGTACTGATTTAAAAACTACATTCATTCTGCTTTAAAATTATGCATAACAACAGTATAAAAATATATAATTTGATTTCATATACTCATTGGGTGAAATATAAAGCTCTTTTAAGAATTGGAAAAAATGGATAAAGAAAATATATGGTTTTACATGCTCATGCGATACAGATTAGGCTTCAACCCAACATCTAGCTATGTCGATTTTCTCAGTATTTGCGGGGACCAAGTACATCTTTATTCTATAGTTACTAGGTTTGTCAATTGTTTTAACGAGCGAATGAAGAAGCTTTAAAATGAGGATCGCGTCGGTTGACCAGAAGCAGTGACTATAACATCAAACATCGAGTTGGTTCGTACTGTTGTAGAGGAGAAATTGCTTTCAACTCATGACGATATCCAAGTTTGAGATTTACCTTTGTCACAACACAATAAATCATATAATCCACGATCTATTGCGAAAGATGGGAAAAATCACCTCGCGCTGGGTACCCATGATGGAAAAACAAAACATCGAAAATCTAAACAAATTTAAAAACAAAACTTGACAGCTTGGCTATGTTGTGACATGAGATGATTTATTGCTTTATTTGAAACAAATCGGTTGTAAACGGTCAAAAAAATTGTGTTCAAGAATGGGTACCCACAGTAACCACATAGATTCGAAAAAAAAGCGATGCCAAGGATTGTGTTTAAGATTAAAGTCATTCCTTCTGAATAAGGAGCCACTATCGCCGCCGAATAGAAGACTTCTTGAAGCTTTTAGTTCTAACCATACAAAATAAACACCGAGCATAGATGACAAAGCACTAAAAATTTAATTCACATTTATTAATATTTTTAGTATTATTATTATTATTATTATTAATATTTTTATTATTATTATTATTGTTATTTATTTTTGTTATTATTTTTATTATTATTATTATTATTATTATTATTATTATTATTGTTAGTATTATTATTATTATTGTTATTTATTTTTGTTATTATTATTATTATTATTATTATTATTATTAATATTTTTATTATTATTATTGTTATTTATTTTTGTTATTATTATTATTATTAATATTTTATTATTATTATTATTATTATTATTATTATTATTATTATTATTATTATTGTTATTTATTTTTATTATTATTATTATTAATAATATTTTTATTATTATTATTATGATTATTGTTATTATTTATTATTATTATTATTATTTATTTTTGTTATTATTATGCACGTTTTGCAAAATTTGTAAAAATCTGTGCACTAATTTGTTTTCAAGTGCCATTTATGTGTTTATTAATGATTTGATCTTTGATCATTGATCGGGTCCATATTGTGTCTTTTAATAATGGACGCTGGTTTTGACTTTTTTATTCAATCGGTTAATTTTATATTATTTGAATTAAAACAAGCTATTTAATTACATATTTTTTGTTATTATTTAAATGCTGAATTTCAGGCCTCGATACGTAAGGAACTGAACGATTTCAAATCTCAAGAAATGGATGTCCATGTAGAAAGCAAGCAGTTCACTCGGTATGGAATTTTTTTCTATTTTCATTATCTCTTATCTATTTTTTACCATAATCTCGTGGCTGCTTCTATTTTGTTTATTAATTGTCTAAAATTTTCAAAATATTTATACAATACTTAAAATAGACATTTAGACTTTGCAGTAAATCTCTCTGGTTACTGCATTGAATAAATTCTTTATTATCTCAGTAACTGCTAAGTCAACAGATAAATCATAAATCTTTGTCCACGGGTGAGATCTATGATAAGTTTATTAGAAAATACATGTTCAGAGGTCGGCGTAAGAAATACCCAAAATAATTATCGAAATTAGTACAAACTCTATTTCAAAGACTTATTGGTAAGAAAGCAAGAGTTTCTTCATTCCGCTACATATTCAATTCTTGTTCATATTTATATTTGCTATTAAATTATATGAATGTCTTCAACAATGCACACTATAAAAAACTAACAAGCATCATAATTAACATAAATAATTATTATTTCTTGTTTAATTGCTCAATTATAAAGACGCGTAAACTTGGAACAATCAATATTAATTTATAAATGATCTTTTATAATAATATATTTTCTCTATAAACGGTTGCATTTTATGATCATTATAAATCTATTACCAATAAAGTTATTCATTTTTAGAATTTCATTTAGTTTCTGGCTATCAATCATTAATCTATAATCGAAAATTAAATGAAGATAAATGAAATTCTAAAAAATTATGTTTGTTTTGTTTTATTATTAGATGCAAATATACAAATTCTTGCATTGCTCTCAAATTTTAAGAATCAATTTTTGATTATAAAAATAATTAATAATTTACGGATTTTAAAATATTTTTAATTTCACAATGTTAGGTTTAAAATTTAAATGAGCACATTCATTGCGCAATTAGTCATTCGTTCTATTTCACGCTTGACTGGACATCAAATAGAACATTGAAATGATTATATTATGATTATGTTGATAAGTGAAATGATATAATCTTTTATGACAATTGTATCTGTGCTGTAATTTGAGAATCAGAATGGGTGTAATAATTATTATATTTATCGATAATAAATGTGCAATTTTTAATTCTGCTTTCTCGTGGAAAGGTCACTGGCTATTGATACATTTACTTGATACATTATTGACTATTACAATGAAAAAGGATGGTTCATATAACATAATATAATAAAATATAAATGTTTTATAATATATATATATATATATATATATGAACTTATAAATTAAATTTGTAGTTTGCCGCTAAATACGCACTATTGTTAGGGTTGCCAGAGAAAGTTAATATCGTCAATTATCGATCTGGCTCCAAGCGTATCTTGTTAAACTAAAGTACCGATATCCAAACAATATAAACTTTTATTGATTAACGAAAACGATCACCAAATTACTATGGTGCAAATAATTCAACTTTACAAGAACATGTATTACGTGCTTATTACGACCCTTTTTGAAGAATAGTACTCTTACAATACGCTTTGTAACTCGCAACCTCTTAACTGTTGCTTCTGGTTTCTACACTCAGTAAACGATTTGAAAACGACTTGAAACTTTCGATAAAAATTAATTCAACTGCTTCTTAATTCTGACAATCGCTTTTTAACAAAAACCTCTGGTTTCTCTAACTTGCCTCGTTTTAATTTCTTATTAATTCGTGTTGATCCATTTTTACTGCTTAACTACTTTTTACTTCTTTAACTGCTTATTTTACTACGTCAAATTAATCTACGTTTCACTTTTACAATCCTCTGTTTAATGGTACCACAAGATAGTTGTCTTTCTGGTTGCAGCCAATTCCCTTTGACAATTCACAATTCTGTCGTTATTTCCGACAGTTGTCAAGATAAGCACGTCTGTCCAATTTTTTCCCTTTCGTTTTACTTATTTTACAATTTAATCGTTGAATATAGGAAATTACATTTTCAATTTGCACTTGTTAATTAAGAACAACCTCGATGTATTTCATTGTTTTATTTTATCGATTTTCGTTATTCTCTTTTCATTTTCATTCATGTTTTTCAGAGTTTAGAACATGATTCTCCTAAATCTACTCACTTTAATAATTATTTAATTTTATTATTCAACTATCCTCAACACTATGCTTCCTTAATAAGTTATATTAATATTGTAATAATATAATGCCAAAAATACTTTTCTAACCCTCTAATGCTTCTGTCCGCTGTAATTGATATTTCAGTTAGTATTGAAAAAATGTATGAGTGAAGAGAAAAAAATTATAAGTGTATATATGGCAACCCGCAAATGATACTATACCGAATGCTAAATTTTTCTGCTTTATATATATTTCATATATTATTTTTCCGTTGTCAGATTTTACAAATTCCATTCGCATAATTTGAAAATTTTTACTATATAGAGTATATTGAATGCATAAATTTTGTAATCTCTTACACCTGTTTTAACTGAATAACAACTCTTATAATGCAATTTGATAACAAAAAGAATAAATAGAAAATAATGAAAATTTAGTGAAATTCATGCATAAGCCATTTCAATGACTAATTAATTTTTTAATAATACAAATATGAGGATTTTCGGATTTATTACTAAAAATGTAAGATCAATTTTAAACTATAACTTATAAAATATAATTATAATACGGTAATTCATCTAGACATTACCGCATTTTGAAAGTTAATATGGTAAAAGTGCAAAAAAATTACATCAATAATATAAGTTTATCGATTTTTTTATTATAGGATTTGTTATTCAGTTGAAAGAGGTGTGTATTAACCAATTGTGATTTGTTGAGCTCACGCACATCGCACCAATTAGAATCACAGAAGGAAATGCTTGAGGACGAAAATGAGAAATTGGGAAATTAAATAATTTAAATCGAATTTTTGAAATAAATTATTAAAAATTTACTTGTAGAGATCTGGAATAAAAGTTATTAGAAATCTAAAAAATATTAACGGAAATATAACGTAATAAATTGGACATTAAGAAGTTCGTTGTAAATCATTTTTTTAAATTAAAAACTTTAAAATAAATGATCATTATTTTAAAGGAAAAATGAAGATTATCTTTCCAAAATGCAAATATTAATACTACTTACATAATAAAGTAAAACAAAGTAAATAAAGTATTATATATTTTGCAGTTGTGTCTTATGTACAAATAGTTTATTTTGAAATATCTTAATATTGTTATTAGTTTGCATAACTATTTTTAATTCGTGTTTTAATTTTATTTTGTATTCACGCAATAACCCGACAACCTGGGCATCCCAGGCCGCCCGGATACAAGTTTTATAACATTGTTTACCTAACAGTTGATAAAATAATAATCAAACGAGTATGACGCTTGCCTAAGTAAAATGCAGTGAAACATTTTATGGAAGCATATATGGTCTTATGTTACTTCCTGCATTATCATATCCTGCAGTGCCACTAGCAAACAAATTTTAATTTTCTTGTACAATTTATAGTTTCATTGGGCTCATTTTCATCAACACCAGATTTTTGATTTTTCTCACAGCTACATCATTTTCAAATGTAGATTGTTTGATCTCGGATGGCACCATATTTTTGTTTCTGATATGGATCAAGTCATTTTGTGCTAGTTTTGCGCTCACTTAAAAACCCTTAATAGTAGTTCTGAATAAATGGCTATCCTAATTCACCGGATTTCAAAGTTGTCAATTATTTGATATGAATCCCAACTAGTACCTTCGCAATAGTTTAATAGTTTCGCAACAGTAAATTAGGATAACATTTCTTTAAAATTTCTCAATCTGTCTGTATTGTGAATAAGAATTGTAAATATTGATATAAAAATCGAATGGATTACCAGGAAATTTATGTTTAGATTTCATCGTCCATGATGAACAAATTGCCACCCTCCCGACAATTCTCGTGTGAACCTAGATCGTATCTTTTGATGGAAACAAGCGACAACTCGAGTAACACCTCAGATAGTGATTTTGTAAATGTTTATAAATAATTTTTCTTAATCGCTCCCGTTTGCAAGTTTGACAATATTTGTTTTGACATTTAAAGTTTTTATTTTCACAGTGCTGCTAGAAACAATTTTGGATCACGTTCATTTACTGATTTGTTGTATTTTTCAATCCGATCACAATGATGATCATGTTGATGCTTTTTTAGTGTGATTTCACCATTGGATTTCTTATTTATTATCGATTTGTGATGAATACTTTTATTTTTTATTTCGTTACCCATTTTGACATTTCTTTTGGGAGTTTGTAAAAAAATAATTTGCTTTCTCAAATATTTATAGATTTGAATTGTGACGTTGGCGTTGTTGACATTGCAGAAATTGATGGAAATTTTTTTTCGGTTTGGCATGTTTTGTCAAAACTTTTGATGAATTCTCATTTGAAAGTTTCAGAAAAAGAAAAATTCATAACTTGATTGATGCATTTTTATCAGTAATTTTGGTTGAAATTAAAATATGGATGGTCTTTTCTTGTATATTTATGTATTGAATAAATTCTTGTTCTTGAGTTGTTTGAGGTTGAGTAGTCATCTAAACCAGTGAGTTCCAAGGTTTTTGGAGCCATCGCTGCATGGGTTTCAAAAATATTTTCTCGATGGCCTTCAAATGTAAACAGAATGACAGACTTCTTTACACAGTTACTAATATTAAAAAGTAATATTTTCAAAAAATCTGAATCATATTTTTTTAATTTCAGAAAAGGTTTATTTGTTAATTTGTGCTAATTGGGACATCTGGGCTAGTATTTCTAGTATTCATACCGTGAATGGAAAAATTGCATTAAATCTAGCATAACTGGCTCACGCCATTGGCCATATTGTACACTCCATTTATCAATTAGAGTTGGAATTGGAGCTCTAATAGACATAATTTGATCTATTTGAACATTTATATCCAAAAGAATCTTTTTCCAAATTTGAAACATAAAGTTCAGTACTAGCCAGATATTTATAAATAAGCAAATTCATTCTAACAATTATTAAATTCAAATCATAGAAAATTCAAATCATGTTATTCAAATAATCCAGAAGATCTCACTAAACCTCGTAGTTAAACAACGAAAATCGGATCAATAAAAATTAATTCGACAATCGATACACAGACGCGTCAACCGAAATTGAACATTTATTTTAATCAATCATAATAAATAAAATGAATTGAAAAAGTGATTACAGTTATTACAAGGTGTTTAATTTTTCTATGGTCGCTGGCAAATTTCTCATTGACAGTCAATAAACTCATTCATGATTATTTTTCTATCTACAACCCACCTATTAATAATGTACTTAGTGCTTGAAAATCAATGAGCAGGTAAGCTTTATTACTAGAGCAGGGGTCGGCAATCTATTGCACGCGGTGGAGTTGTCAATGGCACTCAATAAACCACTATAAAGTGGTCTGGGTAAAAACGACTCTTATACTGCTAAAGGCGGTTTCACATATATTCTCTAATATTATTAGATAAAAATATATATTTGTATTGGTATTGAAATGGTATTTTTTTGCTTTATTAAACACCAATTTTCCAAAATTTTTAAATTGTGTTGGAATTTTATGTTTGTTTTTCAATAAAATATATTAAAAAGATAATTTTGCGATAAAATTATTTTCATTAAGAACTGTATTATTTAATGTAACAGACATATACCATTACTTATTTGTAAAAAAGAAAAATAAGGTGGAACCTTGAATAAAGTGGCAGTGTGGCTTGGTACACCACGGCTAAAAGGTTGCCGACCCCTGTACTAGAGCTACTCTGCATTGTGATTGCACTTTCAACTTACTGGCTACCGACGGAAGATCTTACGTCACTTTATCATTTTACTTTCCTAACTGATATTATTTGTTGTGAATGATACTTATTCCCATGTTACACTTTATTAGTAAATACTAATGTATATTTTTAAAAATTTTAGCAGTCTTTATTTCGATTTATAAATTGTTTCTAAAACTTTATATGAAAACTTTGCGCAAAGTTTCGGCAATATTTTTGGTAAATTATTAATTCAATTATCTTTATTCAAATTTACTACTGTTTTAATTATCTTGAAAAACCTATTTTTCTTTGGTTCATTTTAACTTGTATGGAGTTAATCAGTATAATTTAATTGATGTTAATTTAAATTTTCATTGAAATAGGTCAAGGAGGTTTGAAATAATTAATGTCAAATATGTAATGACTTAGTGCATTAAAATAAAGTACAGTGGAACCTCGCATAACGAGCATAATTCGTTCCAGAACGTTCCTCGTAAAGCGAAACACTCGTTAAGCGAAACAACGCTTCCCATATAAATTAAGGTAAAATACGATAATTCGTTCTGTACCGAAAAAGATACACAAAAAATTTTATGACATACTTTTATTAAATGAAAATTATATACATGATCATGTTAAAGATTGTAGACCATCTTGGTCTTTCTTTTTGTAACGGAATAAACCAACCTGTAATGCGAATTCATTTTACAAAAATTAAAAAGTATTCGAATAATAAATTTGTTGTAATGATACATAGCTATTTTTTTATTAAAAAGCTGTCTAGTGACGGTTGTTTTTGGCGACGCTTCAAAATTTGGTAAAAAGGCAATACGGCATTATCATTAAATAAATTTGTAGCGCGCATAGCTACTGCTTTATCCGGGTGATATTTCTCAATGTACGACGCAGCAGTTTCCCATGATTTCAACATTTCTCTTATTGCGCCAGAAGATTGCTGCTTTATTGTTCCTCCTCCTTCTCTGACATAATCTTCTCCACAACTTCTTCTTGAGAAACGTAATGTAACTCCATTATCTCTTCAGTGGTCAGCTTTTGGCTAGGCTCTTTCACAAGCTCGCGGATATCATTTACATTTACCTCTAGTCCCATGGTCGTAGCCAAAGACACGATCTCGTTAACTACAGACTCTATGGGTGATGTTTCAACCCCCTCAAAGTTACATTCGCCATCACCATCTGGCCAAAGTTTCTTTCACGCAGAAATGAGAGTTCTCTTGGTAACTGCCTCCCATGCCGTTTCAATAATCTTGAGGCAGGGAACGATGTGGAAGTGATCTTTCCAAAATTCTCTGAGAGTAAGATTGGTCTTTTTAGTCATTTCAAAACAGTGCTAGAAGAGTGCCTTGGTGAAGAGCTTCTTAAAGTTCTAAATAACTTGTTGGTCCATAGGCTGGAGTAAGGCAGTGGTATTTGGAGGCATGAATTGGATCTTGATGAATTTAAATTCTTCAATGAGATCATCTTGTATGCCTGGAGAATGAGCAGGTGCGTTATCCATAACAAGCAAGACATGTAACGGCAGATTCTCATGAAGTAAATAATTTTTCACAGACGGACCAAACACATTATTGAGCCAATCAGTAAAAAGGTCACGTGTCACCCACGCCTTTTTGTTTGACCTCCACATCACATTTAGCCTGTTTTATTGGACTTTACACTTCTTGAATGCTCGTGGGGTTTCAGAATGATAAACAAGCAGCGGTTTAACTTTCAAATCTCCGCTTGCATTAGCACAAAAAAGTAGCGTGAGGCGGTCTTTCATTGACTTGTGCCCGGGCATTGCATCCTTCTCTGCAGTAATATAAGTTTGTCTAGGCATCTTTTTCCAGAAAAGACCCGTCTCGTCACAATTAAAAATTTGTTGCGGCAGATAGCCATTAGAATCTATGAGTTTCTTGAAGTCGCCGATGAAGTTCTCTGCTGCCCTCTTGTCGCAGCTGGCTGCTTCACCATGCCTCACGACGCTGTGGATGCCGGTGCTTTTCTTAAATTTTTCGAACCACCCATGACTTCCCTTAAACACTTCTTCTTCGGCCGTTGATGTTCTTGGCTTCTTCTTTACTAGGTCGTCGAAAATCATTTTTGCTTTCTCACAAATGATGTTCTCGTTAATAGTGTCGCCCTGTAATTGCTTCTCGTTTATCCATATAAGAAGCAGCCTTTCAACATCATCGAGAACACGTAACCGTTGCGTAGATATTCTTGTAACTCCTTTTGACGCATCTATCTCCATAATCTTGTCCTTGTTTTTAAGGATAGTACAGATCGTAGAAGTAGACCGGTCGTATGTGAGCGATAGATCCGCTACACACACGCCTCGTTCTCGATTTTCAATGATTTTACGCTTTGTTTCTATGGTTAATTTAATTCTCTTATGGCTGTCTTCTTGCGACTTTTTTTCGGCGACATTTTGCAAGGTTTATTGATTTTACAAATAAAATCAAAAATAATTATTAAACTTTGTACTAAAAAAATAACAAAAAACATTGTATAAACAAGAGTTTGTAAAAGTTTATATCCAAGTAAAATATGCTAGCTGAACAATTGTAAACACATACTGATGTATCCATAAATAATGTTTTCGTGAATACTGCAAATAATTTTGTTTTAAATTTTTTTTTAAAATCCAGGACTTTCATTCGTTATGCGAAAAATCGTTCGTTAAGCGAGCCGTTTTTTTCCAATTTTTTTTACTCGTTATGCGAATTTCTCGTTATGCGAGGTGCTCGTTAAGCGAGGTTTCACTGTAATTAAAATAATAAATTTTTCAATATTTATTTTCCAACTAGTTGAATGTTATTTTAGTTTATTGAATGGTTGTTTTGATAATTTGTAATAAATGTCTTGCGTATATAGGTCGTCAAAACTACAATTTCGAGTAGTAATAATGGTCGTAGTTATAGTCGTTCGAATGGTGTGAGATGGATCGGTAATAATCGGTGCCCGATAACACGGCAAGTCGGAAACAGTATATGATAGTCGTTAATAGTCTGTATGAAATCCGTGGGTAACATTTGGTAACAGTGTATGAGGCAGTAGCAGTGTGATCGTCAGTGACAACTAAACTAGTACGTGGGGTTTAATGCATTTTCCACAATCTTAATTGTTTGCTTTATCTTGGTTCATCTTCTCTTGATTTGTTCTGTTAATTCTAGCTATAACCAATCTTTAATCTTACTGTCTCAATCTTCTTCGCTACCTAAGGTGAAATGCCGATTGATTCTGATTTTGAGTTCTTTTATGTAGTGAAAATAATTGTATTGATTAATGGTGTTTCAACTAAATCATATCTATTTAACAATCTTTACTTCGTGTCATTTTTCTTTTTCTTGTAGTATAATGAAATAATTAATTGTCCCACCGAACTTCTCCCTTCTAATAATCTATTTTCTCTTTTTCTTCTTATTATTCATGCTTTCGTAATAATGGTTTTCCAAAATTTGGTTTGTGTACTTTTATTCCTGTTTACTTAACCCCCATTAAGGACCAGTGGCATATTTTGAGATCACAGCTACCAGGCAATTTTAATACCGTGAGGTGAGAAATTCCTTTATGCATTACTATATTGCCATGTTGTATGTAAATATGAAATTTGTTATTTTAGATATGATGGCGTTAGTCACTCCATGGCCAGAAGAGAAGAGCAAAGACGATGTCAAAACGAAAACTGCAGTAGTAGACCCTGATCCTGCTGTAAAAAATTCAATGTAACTTTATGTCAAACCTGTTTTGAAACTTATCTTGTTTATTGAATGAAAAATATATTTTTGACTTTCTATCCATTTCTTATATTTAAAGAACCACTGATCTCATTTGAGATCAAAATGTTTGACCGACATAGGGTGAAAAGAGTTCCATGAACATTTGGTTTTCCATAGTCGATGACAAACCTAATTAAAATACATAGAGACATACAACAAAATAAAACCCTAACTTAAAACGATCCATTATATGTTAACTCGGGTTTTCCTTAATTAATTAACGATATTTTGTTTTTGTAAGTTTTCTTTCATTTTGACCCTTTTTGAACATTTTCTGATGAATCCATGTGTTGAGTTCGTTAGTGGACATAACAATCAACACAGACTGAATCCGACTCCAAAAGATTCACATGTAAATAATTAATATAACTCGTTTCTGTTTATAAATATATATTTAAATGTAAATATAGAGATATGGTTTAACAATTGATGTAAGATTATTTTAAAAATAATCAAATACCGCAAAACTAACAGATGAAGAGATATTGGTTTTTTCCAAGCATCCTCAGGTATTTCTAAGCAGTCGAGAGTTGGATCTTAATAGTATCTATAGGTGAATTGTAAAAGATGAAGGATTCCCGAACTTTGCGCCATCAGTAGTAGGATGTGAGCCCGTCAGATATAACCCCCCCCCACTAGCTTACGTAATTATTACGTAACATTTGACCTCTGCACGCGCTGTTGCTACCTGGAGATTGACCTTTGTCCACTAGTTGCTACCTAGTAATTGACCTTTGGTCAGTGACCTCATGATTACATCACTTGACCACTGGTCAGTGCACACTTATTATGTCACTGGTCACACTTATTATGTCACTGGTCACTACTCGGAGACTAGTTACCTAACTGTTATTATGTCACGTAGTTGTGGACCAACACACCTACCTTCTAGAACCTTCCACACACCTACCTTCTAGAACCTTCCACACACCTACCAACTTCCACACACCTACCTTCTAGAACCTTCCACACACCTACATTCTAGAACCTTCCACACACCTACAATCTTAAACATTTCACACACACACACCGATCCACATCGATCCACATCGATCCACACCGATCCACACCGATCCACACCGATCCACACCGATCCACACCGATCCACACCGATCCACACCGATCCACACCGATCCACACCGATCCACACCGATCCACACCGATCCACACCGATCCACACCGATCCACACCGATCCACACCGATCCACACCGATCCACACCGATCCACACCGATCCACACCGATCCACACCGATCCACACCGATCCACACCGATCCACACCGATCCACACCGATCCACACCGATCCACACCGATCCACACCGATCCACACCGATCCACACCGATCCACACCGATCCACACCGATCCACACCGATCCACACCGATCCACACCGATCCACACCGATCCACACCGATCCACCACACCGATCCACACCGATCCACACCGATCCACACCGATCCACACCGATCCACACCGATCCACACCGATCCACACCGATCCACACCGATCCACACCGATCCACACCGATCCACACTGATCCACACTGATCCACACCGATCCACACTGATCCACACTGATCCACACCTATACACACCTATACACACCGATCCACACTGATCCACACCGATCCACACTGATCCACACCGATCCACACTGATCCACACCGATCCACACTGATCCACACCGATCCACACCTATACACACCTATACACACCTATACACACCGATCCACACCGATCCACACCGATCCACACGTCTACGACTAAGTCTACGACTAAGTCTACGACTAAGTCTACGACTAAGTCTACGACTAAGTCTACGACTAAGTCTACGACTAAGTCTACGACTAAGTCTACGACTAAGTCTACGACTAAGTCTACGACTAAGTCTACGACTAAGTCTACGACTAAGTCTACGACTAAGTCGTAGACTTAACAAAATCACTCATATAAAAATTTATTAATATAACAATTTTGAATTTTTCATATTGGACACAGCTCTACATGGAGCTTGCCGTTCTGAGACTCTCCAAAAGCAAAAGATCCAATTGAGTTTCGATATTTCATCTTATTTTTGAGGAACTCTTGACGCAGTTGCAATCGAATTTTCTCTAAATTGTCCTCGGCTCTGATTCTCTTTCATCGGCATTTTCATCCGGCATTGAATCTCCATTGGCTTTTGATGCAGCACCTTTGTAGTGGAAGCTGATCACAAATCTAAGACATCAAAGTAGATTCGGTCATTGGAATTCAGCATTTGATTATCGCCTTCTGACATCTGCCCAGATTTATTATTGATAATTGACATTGATTGTTGAGGTCCATTTCTTTATCGAATATTGAATCTTTATCTGCTTTTATTTCCATCCTTCAGAACTAAGTTTTCAGCAGATTTGGGAAAAATACCATCAGGCTTCTTCATTCTAGATTAATTTGCTACTAAGTGTAGACAGAGAGTTTAATTTTATGCAAAGTTAAACCTTTCCCTGGAAGAGGGTGGAATTCATTAATTAACACAATAAATCACATACACAAGTCAAATGGCAATTTTAACTCAAACATTAATTAAATCGAAATTTTTCAAGATTTACCAAAATACCCGTCTTGTGGTAGTGCCACCGTCTAGCAGAATGTGAAATATTGCTTAGCGCACAATCTTTTAATAAACCTTTAAGGTGAGTTCGATCAACTCCAATCTTTAAAAGTAATTCAGGAGTCTTTGGAGGAAAGGAACCTAAAGAGCCGATGATACAAGTATCAAGCTCCACTTTGAAGTCAGGTTTGGCATCTTGTATTTGCATTTTCAACGAATCGTATTTTTGTAAATTAAGAAGATCTACTAGTGCAAAATTATTAATTGTATCACATGGACATTTCATGTCAACTAAAAATATTTTTTTCCGCACCATGTCAGTGATCATTAAATCTACTCGCTCTTTCGATTCCGGAACAAGTGAACATACATGATCAACAACAACAATCAAATTTGAATTTTTCGACAAGTGAGACGAAATCAGATCAAGACAATCATTGTGCCTCTCAGAACCAAGAGTCAAATGGATTTTACAAGATTGAATAATATGCGACATTGTTTCGTCTTCAGTGTGACATAATCGACACAGTCTTTTATTACCTTTATTATGTGGTTTTGCATTGATGGACAAAGTATTTGTACGAGCACGATGGATAAAGTGCCAAGCAAACTCAGAAATGTCACCTCGATAAATAGCTTTATTAATTTTTGGTGAAAGTTTAATGGCTGAGGCAATGAAATTTGAAGTGCAGCCTTTTTCCCATTTCGAAAGATACGAGTCACAGAGAGCCATGTGCAAGACTTTTGAAGTAGTTTTACGCAAATCAGGAGTAAGAATAAATGTCCCACGTTTTTCTGATGTAATGAAGAGTGAAGGTTGACCTTTGGTGACAATAAACATAATATTAATATCATGTTCTTTCTTAAAAAAAGCAATCGCAATTCTAGCTCGCTGAAAACGAGTTTTCTTACCAGTATGCCGAGGTTTTGGCTCTTTCCCATTGATCCAATCAAACGTTTCTTGCAAAGTCGGATTGATAATACCAAGTCGCGGACCAGCTACAAAGTTCAAAGAATCAAGGTTAACTTTTCTCGCAAATTCACAATTAGAAGTAAAAAGTCGGAAAAAGTGTGTTATTGTCTGTGTGTGGTATTCGTCAAGTAGGTCAACACAGTTTGCCCCTCCGTTTTCAGTTGAATTATAAAAATAACATACTTCAGAGTGGTTAGGCAAAGACATCATTTTCCTAAAACAATTTCTTAATTGGCTAGTGATGTTTACAGTCAGATTATTGTTGGCATTGGATTTTGCTAGTGCACTTGTTTTAATCTCTCGTGTTCTAAAAGGAAATACTAAACGAGAATGTAAAAAGATTTTGTACGCTTTCAGTTTTTGCCATCCAAGTAAGTCAGAGTCAGCAATTTTCCTAGTATCAGAAACAACTTTCTTAAGAATGTCATATGGACTCTGATCGGTTTCTTCACCCACAGGCACTCCAAGATATTGGTAGAATTCACTTGAAGCTAATCTTTTAATTTTAATGTCATTTATAAGAATTTGACTTTCTGTTTCGATAAGAGGAAGTTCGATATAACCGCATTTTTCAGGACGGTATTCAAAGCCAATTTCAGATGCAATTACAACAGCAATGTTTGTTACTCTCTGTAAGTCGTAAGCAGACTTTGATACAAGAGCAATGTCATCAGCGTACGCAAGGATTTTAACTGCAGATTCACCAATCATAAATGGTTCACATTTAGATCGGGATACTGCTTCAAGAACTGGATTAATTGCTAAAGCAAACAATATCATAGAGATAGGACATCCTTGCTTAACACCTTGTCTGATTGCAATATTTGGAGTCAAGATAGGACCACAACTATAGAAAGTACTTGTATCGGAATACATCCTCTCAAGAATAGTCACAAATTCCTCATCAACCCCAACAAATCGAAGTAAAGACCACATGTAGGCATGAGGAACACTCCCAAAAGCATCCTTAATGTCAAGCCAAGCAATAGCAAGTTGAGAGTTCTTGCTGTATTTAGAGTGCTCTAAAGCTGACGAAAGAATTGAATTGTGTTCCACACATCCATCGTGTCTAGAGCCACCTTTCTGACCGATATGCAACAGATTGTTCTTATTTATCCAAAATGTTAAACGATTAGCTAAACAAGAGGCAAACAGTTTGTAGATAACGGAAAGTAGTGCAATTGGACGCCAAGATGACACACTATCATATTTATCACCTTTACCTGGTTTTGGAATTAGCAACGTTTTAAAGGATTTCCAGCTATCTGGTATAACCTTTTTAGAAATAATTTTATTAAATAAAAAAGTTAGTAGTTTACCCTCGGGATCCAGCATCACCAGGTCTCGATATTTTATACCATCAACACCAGGACTTGTGTTGTCAGCTTTCTTGAGCTCAAATAATACCTCAGAATTCGATAAATATTTAAGTTTAAGTTTTTTATCAGAACGATTACAAAATTTAAACACCTTATCCCAAGTTCGGTCTAAAGGAATTTTGTGCTCAAAATTCGTTATAATGTTTTCATATTTAGGTCTAACATCCACATCTACATCATTGATGATCGTGTTTACAGTGGTTTTCATGTCACTGTTGAAATTTTTAATTAAATTACTTTTATTAATTTGAGATTCTACTCTTTCTATATTGCCCAAGTAAGGTTTGTGTGTTGGCACAGTTTTAATAGAAATTTGATCCAAAATTACATCGACGATTTCATCAACATTCATTTTAAATACTTTTATTAAAAGTTGATCAATTTTATTTTTACGTTCTTTTAAATTTTCACTTTCTTTATGATTTTCAATAATTATATTATTTTCTAAGGATTTAACTTTTTTATTTCACTAACTATTGGAAGGAAGGAGCTTACCACATTACCAATTTGTCTTAAATTCAAACCAACTAAAGGCAAATCATTGGCATAATTTGACATGTAAGAACAAAACAGAATTTTGCTTACTAAACCTGAACCACGAATATCATGTGGGCATTCACCAAGATTTAATACACGATTAGGTGATTCTCTAATTTCATTAATTTTATTTCTTAGAATCTTACAAGTAGACAAATAATTATCATTTCCTAAAAGAGTTGTTGGGTTTAAAAGGTAATATTCATCAGTGTTGTAGTCTATGATAAAAAGAATTTCACGAAATTTTGGAGGTGCTACAATGGCGAATATAACTTGTGCTTTGATAATATTATCATAGTTTAAAAAATCATTTAAATAGCGAGTGCAATCATCCATAATAGCAGTGCACATTGCTGAATTTAGGAATATAAAATTGCTGGGTAAATTTAAATTTTTAAAATATTTTGTGATAATTTCATCATTAATTGAAAAATTAATTAAATTTAAATTTTACAGATCTCATTTGTTATTTGTAGTTTAAATGATTTTAAAGTTTCATTGATTTTAGTAAATGAAAGGATATTACCAAAGAAGAATCTCTCGAGAAATTCAATAAACGCAGAAGCAAAAAAATGTGGATCTTCCGATCTAAACGAGAAGTGAGTCTGGTTATGATTAACAATAAAATTGACTTTCGCAGTAGAAATGAAGAATTTATTCAGATAATCAGTCATGGTTTCACCAATACTGACAAGTCTCTCATTTAAGACTCTGCCTTGAAAGTTTAAGATGTAGCTGCGCTCGAATACAGGGGAAAATATATACAGACACCAGTGTGGGTTGTTTGGAATGACAGCAATTACATACTTTACTCTTGTAAATTGCCTAAATGTGACGTTTTCTCTTATAAATTGATTATTATGTGCAATAAGATTCAACGTCAATTCAGGAGACAATACGGTTATATAATTTTTATTACTAAACCATTCTTTTATTAAAGAAGGTACACAGGAATTCTCATTTTGGAGAGAAGCTTTATAAGGAAGTGCTACTTTTGGTGGTCTTGTTACATTCTGGAAGCGTTTAAAAATAGGCAATGTCGTTATACCACCCCCAGAGACTTTTGGTGGATTCTGAAATTTAGTAGTTTGGAATCGATGGACATTTTACGTATTGTTTCAATAAAGTTGTTGGGAAATGTTTGCCATTCTTGGCTTATCAGCATAGCATACGCGCAGATGTAAGGTCCACAATCGTAATTATTATCCTGGTAAACAAGGTTATCATGGGGGTGAAAGGTTACAGCAGCTTTGAGATCAAAAAGATTATTTAAAGCCATCGTGATTTTAAGTGCACTTGACTTATTAATAAGGTTATGCCGTTTACGGAGAATTGGGTCAACAAAATAGGAAATTTTAGTCAATTTACAGTAAACAAAAAGGATCCAATGAGATTCATTGATGTTAAGAGGGCATAATATTATTTGCGCTTTAAAAAGATTATCTGGCATTGGAAATATTTCGTCTTTGCAATTCGAACTTAAAATTTCGACGATAAAACATTTGACCGGTGCAAAGTTTGGATTACCAATGTGACTCTCAAGATAATAGTCAATATCATCATCGGTAAACCAGATTTTGGGGTCGCGTTCAGGAAAAAAGTAATTAATTATAGTGCTATCTGCATCAGTCTCTTCAGAGATTGGAACAGATATTGAAACTGATGCAGGCACTTCCCTTCATTTAGATTTTTGTGCCTTGGGTTTTACAGCTTGTTTTGATGTTATTTTTTTCAGAGGTTTATCTATAGTAACTGGCTCAGTTTCGTCAATGTCTGTTGGGAAAGTATCCAACTGACCAACTATAACTGTGTCAGGAGTGGGATTGACCGGTTCCACTATTAAGATATTTAAGTTTTCATTAGGAGATACGTCTATATTATTGTCTACAACTGCTTCTCGCTCTTCAAAAAGTTCATTCGACTGAATGAGCTTAGTTATGAAATCACTCATTTTTAGTGTACAAATTTTTCTACAATTGAAGGGTATGCGATAGTTAAAATTATCTTTATTTAGAAATCGTTTTTTGTCCCTAATAATAAAATAAAGCATTCTCTTTGCTTTAACCAAATCATCTACATCATTGTCGATTTCTATGTTATTAATTTTTTCACCTAAACTAGTTAGAAATTTCAGTTGGTCGGATTTGGTAGTATAAGATTGGTCAATCACCCCAAGAAAGTTATTGATTTCAATTATAGTTTCAGGACAAATAATATTGTGGATTCTGTCAATTTCACCAGACAATTTCCATTGTTTGAGCTTCAAAAGTTTTTCTTTACAACTTGAACTATAATGGGAAGAAGAAGGAATCAATTCAATCAATTTTGGAGCCCACAATTCAATATTATCAAGATTTAAGAAAGCACAAGTCTCAAGATCTAGAATTGAGTGCATTAACAAACAATTAACAATATAGTTTTGAACATAATTTTCATAAGTTCCGTTTGTTGAAGTATCAAAATTGCCTTTTAAATTTAGGTAATTTAAATGAAAAATTATATCAACCAGTTTCTCTGGAGACTTTGGTTGACATAAAAGAGAATTTAAAATATTATCATATTCAGATAAACCAAAGAGACTAAACAAACCAAGGTTAAACATGATATCGGATTCAGATTCCACTTGTGGAAACTGAGAATCATTTAATTTATCAATCTTAACAAATTTACCCCCCACAAATGAGATCTGTTGAGGAAATGTTTCTTCAATTTTAAATTTATTAATTAAATTAATTAATTTTTCAGGGTTTTCATCTATGCTTTTTTTTTCGATGAAAAAAAGTTCCTGAATTTCAGGGAATGAGTTAAATAGTTCTTTAATTTGTGAACGGGACAGTTCAGTAATTTTTTGGCCCAACTCACCCTCGATCTCAAAACTATTTAACAAATCCAACATTAAAAAATCACCATCCTTATATTTAATTTGGGATTTAACCAAATAGTCGGGTAGGCTATTTTTAATTTTTAATAAAGTAATTATTTTATTTATTTGTTCCTCTCTGACTGTAACATTACTAATATTAGTTGTCTCAGCCAGTTTATCTGAAAGAACAAATAAAAACTTCTTTATCGATAAAGAAGCAGGGATAAATTTATTCGTATTGTAATTTTTAACAATATTTGAGTTTATTAAAGATGTTTTGATTTTTAAGTTTTTAGTAATTTTAGATTTTACTTTACTACTATTATAAAAATCAATTGTAACACATATATTATTATTTCTAAAAAAGAAATTTTTAAATCCAGCTATATTTAGGGGATTATCTATTTTAGAAATTTTGGTCAACTCGATATTTAATACCTCAGATTTCTTTTCTGATTCTTTACTTTTCAATAAAGCAAATAAATTGGGAAATAGCTTAAAAAACTGTTGCCTCTCTTTGGAATCTAAAACTCTAACAAATAGCGAAAATTTTACTCTAGAAGTATGCTCTATTGTCTTTTTAGAAACTTTCTTAGAAGGAACAATTTTAGTTGGTATTTTCCTAATCAAATCTTCTTCTGATAACTTAAGACAAGGAACCTTATCTTGGACTAAAAGAGCTGAAGGAAGTTCACTAACAAGATTAGTCTTAACAATTGAAAGAGGTTCCTTAACATGACTAGTTTTAAAAATACAATTTAATTTATTATTATTGTCAAAACCACCATTCAAACCAGATATAAGATAATTTAAAGTATTAACAATAGAATCCATCTTACCGTTCAGAAGCTCATTACTTCTTTCCAATGAATGAAATCTTTCATTAATCTGGAAAACAGGCATATCTTCAGAAGGCACACGAAAGCCAGGCACTGATTCATTCCGAAATTCCTCTTCCTGCTTCGATTTTGCATTAAGTTGTTCGAAAAAACGCTGAAAAAGAGCAGCAAATTCTCCGATTTCGATTTTCATAACGTTAATTTTAAAAATAACGTGCAACTTCTTATGTAATATTCTAAAATCAAAAGGATTATTAGGTAATAAAAAATTTACGTAAGATTTTTTTTCAAAAGGTTAAAAAAAAATTTACACCGATCCACACCGATCCACACCGATCCACACCGATCCACACCGATCCACACCGATCCACACCGATCCACACCGATCCACACTGATCCACACCGATCCACACCGATCCACACCGATCCACACCGATCCACACCGATCCACACCGATCCACACCGATCCACACCGATCCACACCGATCCACACCGATCCACACCGATCCACACCGATCCACACCGATCCACACCGATCCACACCGATCCACACCGATCCACACCGATCCACACCGATCCACACCGATCCACACCGATCCACACCGATCCACACCGATCCACACCGATCCACACCGATCCACACCGATCCACACCGATCCACACCGATCCACACCGATCCACACTGATCCACACCGATCCACACTGATCCACACTGATCCACACCGATCCACACCGATCCACACCGATCCACACCGATCCACACCTATACACACCTATACACACCTATACACACTGATCCACACCTATACACACCTATACACACCTATACACACCTATACACACCTATACACACCTATACACACCTATACACACTGATCCACACCGATACACACCTATACACACCTATACACACCTATACACACCTATACACACCTATACACACCTATACACACCTATACTACGACTAAGTCTACGACTAAGTCTACGACTAAGTCTACGACTAAGTCTACGACTAAGTCTACGACTAAGTCTACGACTAAGTCTACGACTAAGTCTACGACTAAGTCTACGACTAAGTCTACGACTAAGTCTACGACTAAGTCTACGACTAAGTCTACGACTAAGTCTACGACTAAGTCTACGACTAAGTCTACGACTAAGTCTACGACTAAGTCTACGACTAAGTCTACGACTAAGTCTACGACTAAGTCTACGACTAAGTCTACGACTAAGTCTACGACTAAGTCTACGACTAAGTCTACGACTAAGTCTACGACTAAGTCTACGACTAAGTCTACGACTAAGTCTACGACTAAGTCTACGACTAAGTCTACGACTAAGTCTACGACTAAGTCTACGACTAAGTCTACGACTAAGTCTACGACTAAGTCTACGACTAAGTCTACGACTAAGTCTACGACTAAGTCTACGACTAAGTCTACGACTAAGTCTACGACTAAGTCTACGACTAAGTCTACGACTAAGTCTAAAAACGACTAAGTCTACGACTAAGTCTACGACTAAGTCTACGACTAAGTCTACGACTAAGTCTACGACTAAGTCTACTACGACTAAGTCTACGACTAAGTCTACGACTAAGTCTACGACTAAGTCTACGACTAAGTCTACGACTAAGTCTACGACTAAGTCTACGACTAAGTCTACGACTAAGTCTACGACTAAGTCTACGACTAAGTCTACGACTAAGTCTACGACTAAGTCTACGACTAAGTCTACGACTAAGTCTACGACTAAGTCTACGACTAAGTCTACGACTAAGTCTACGACTAAGTCTACGACTAAGTCTACGACTAAGTCTACGACTAAGTCTACGACTAAGTCTACGACTAAGTCTACGACTAAGTCTACGACTAAGTCTACGACTAAGTCTACGACTAAGTCTACGACTAAGTCTACGACTAAGTCTACGACTAAGTCTACGACTAAGTCTACGACTAAGTCTACGACTAAGTCTACGACTAAGTCTACGACTAAGTCTACGACTAAGTCTACGACTAAGTCTACGACTAAGTCTACGACTAAGTCTACGACTAAGTCTACGACTAAGTCTACGACTAAGTCTACGACTAAGTCTACGACTAAGTCTACGACTAAGTCTACGACTAAGTCGTAGACTTAACAAAATCACTCACTAGTACTATTGGTATTATTATTATACTTTTTACTTCATATAAACGTATGAGTTTCGTTTACCTCATTGATTCATGTTACTTACATGTGATATATTAAAAAATTATATTTACATGAAATTTTCAATTGTTAATTATATTATTACATAAAAAATTATAAAAAATTCATTAAACATAATAAATTAAGATCAAACTCGTCTTAAAAATAAATGTTCAATTCTAAATTATTTAGGTTACTGACTATTTTGTTAGTAGTATATTACATAACAATTTTATCAAAATAATCATAAAACTTTAATAATTTTCATGAAAATTTAAGTTTAAAAGCACTATATTCATAGTTTAGTTAATTAAAAGTCACTCAAAACTTAAATTTTATCACTGGATTTACAAAATTTTAAGAAAATAATTCAACAAGTTTAAAATTTCAACTAAATATAAAAAATTATGCCAGATTTACTTTACCAATTTCTATAAAATTTTAAATTTACAGCAAATAAAATATATATATATATATTTTCTATTAAAAAATTTAATTATTAAAATAAAAAATAATTCGCCCACGATAGGAGTTGAACCCCCAAACGAATTATTACCGACACCACTGATGTAAGAATTTTGAAAATAACTCATTCAAGATAGGATTTAAACATTGGATTAGTTTATGAAAATAATTAATAGGATTATTTACATGTAAATACTTAACCAAATTCTATAAATTTATAGCAAATATACTGTTTCTAATGAAAATTCAATATTTTGATAATAATTCACGTTGTTAGTCGGATACTAATTTACAAGTTCATTCGACTCTATAAATTATTAGCGATACCATCAACTAAATTCGTTGTGTTTTTATGAAAATAAGTCACTGGGTTTACAAATGAAAGTAACCGATAATTTCGGGCATTAAAGCTTTATGTAGCCAAAACTGATTAAATAACCATTAAAAAATTCATCAGGTGATACCTATTAAATATTTCAATAATTTATGATTCAAACTATGTATATTATAATACTTTTCGATAAATTTATGGATAAACTATTACATGGTTCGTTATAAAGTTATTAAACGAAACTCATACGTTTATATGAAGTAAAAAGTATAATAATAATACCAATAGTACTAGTGAGTGATTTTGTTAAGTCTACGACTTAGTCGTAGACTTAGTCGTAGACTTAGTCGTAAACGTGTGGATCGGTGTGGATCGGTGTGGATCGGTGTGGATCGGTGTGGATCGGTGTGGATCGGTGTGGATCGGTGTGGATCGGTGTGGATCGGTGTGGATCGGTGTGGATCGTTGGGTGGTATGTGTGTGTGAAATGTTTATGATTGTAGGTGTGTGGAAGGTTCTAGAAGGTATGTGTGTGTGGAAGGTTCTAGAAGGTATGTGTGTGGAAGTTGGTAGGTGTGTGGAAGGTTCTAGAATGTAGGTGTGTGGAAGTTGGTATGTGTGTGGAAGTTGGTAGGTGTGTGGAAGGTTCTATAAGGTAGGTGTGTGGAAGGTTCTAGAAGGTAGGTGTGTTGGTCCACAACTACGTGACATAATAACAGTTAGGTAACTAGTCTCCGAGTAGTGACCAGTGATGTAATAAGTGTGACCAGTGACATAATAAGTGTGCACTGACCAGTGGTCAAGTGATGTAATCATGAGGTCACTGACCAAAGGTCAATTACTAGGTAGCAACTAGTGGACAAAGGTCAATCTCCAGGTAGCAACAGCGCGTGCAGAGGTCAAATGTTACGTAATAATTACGTAAGCTAGTGGGGGGGTTGTATCTGACGGGCTCACATCCTACTACTGCCATCGATTATCACCCAGACTTGGTGATAACGTTTCTTACTGTTCTAACCTCTTAGAAGTTAAAAAATGATTCTTGACAGCACAGTTCCTTTTGAAAACTGTTGTCTTTATTCAACTTCAACAAACTTCAAGACTTCTAAAAGACTGGTACAAAAGATTTATTCAAAAATAAATGATATTTAAGAACCGTTACCTGTCAGTTAAACTCCCCAATTTTCGATCTGTTTTCCATCTCGTTAAAACTTCTTTGCTGGTTAAAATAATTCCGAAGATTCTTCTCAATTAATATTTTTGTCGTTTTTCACTAAGTCATTTTCCTTATTAATACAATTTTATTGAAATCGTTTCGCTAGCAATTTTTAATTAAACTCTTTTTCACTAATCGCTTCAAACTGGGTTTTAGCTAGGCGAGTCTCGATTACACTTAATTAATACGAAATTATTTCTCAACCGATACTAAAACGTTAGCTTAATTTATAATGAAGAACTTAATTATTAAACAAAATTCACTATTTTTATTTTTAATTACTATTTTCTATTACTAATTTCTTTTGTAAAAGCTTTTCTACACTTGTAATAATATAAATGTAAAATGAGCGCTAATAAGTAGTGAGCAACCGGAAGTCTTAGGGATTTGCTTTAACAGTTTACACTTAGTGACCACCATTACTCACATTGATATGTATTCTTTGAACATTTTCAGTAATGATCCTTGTTCAAATGAGTATTATTTTCATTATTACTGTGACATTTGATTTGATTCGGCTTTTTCACTTGATGGACATCTATGTAAATCTGATCATGCTTCCAGTCAACTGCTTCAATTCATTTTAAAATGGGTTTACTCTTTTTCCTACCAGATACATTAATAGGTCAGATAGGCTAATGAGGAGATGGGTTTGTAGTTTGACTATTACGTTCACAGAAAAAGTATGACATTTATTTCTATAATCGGTCAATTAACAGAAATTTTCAGTTATTTATTCATTTTATTTTTATAAAGTGATATTGACAAGGAAAATAATTTAGTCAGTCAAAGGTTTTAATCACTCTATTGGTGGACAACTCAGACAACTGATGGACACTTTTATGGGTGTTTCCAGAGGATTTTCTGCAAAGTTGGTCTTTTCATTTTATATACCAATTAATAATAAGCCAGTCTGATACAATGGCTTCCCAGTGAACTAGTAACAATTTTATTATCTTATTTTTTAGCTGTCATAGAACTTGCCGACTATTGGTCTTTCTTCAGCGAGAAAATACCTCAACATTATAATTTAGTTGACCTATTGTCTCTTTATCCTGAAAATGGTTATGAATGATGATTAGTTTTGGTAAACGAATTTTTAACTCTTATTGTACACATGATTGAGAATGATTACGCTTTTGTCTTTTCTAAAACTTACCAATGATGTTTTAATTGCGTTTTGCAACACGAAACTTTTTATATTAAACTTCTTTGTTTGGGGTTTAGTGAAATGGCTTATGGACTTCGATAATTGTTAAATTTTTCACAAAAATTCAATCACACTGAGATCTCGTATTTTTTTTGATTCGGTACAATGGATGGAGATCGACATTATATCGCTTTGATTGAGCAATATTTTTCATTTCAAAGTATTGACCACCGCTGACAACGAATTAGTGAGTAGCTGTAACGTTACTAAAATGAGAAAGTTCACCTCTGATTGTATTTTCATCAATTCCTCTTCATTTAAACAAAAAGAAACCGACCAGGTAGTGCTGTGCTGATTCCAATGTAGTTTTTGGCAGCTACTGTTGCTGTTTCCCTAACTGAAATATATTCTTAAAAGAACCGAAAAGCAAAACAAACGACTCATATCAAATTTATTTATTGAAAACTCTGACAGGTACTCCAGTTGAAATTAAGATATTATTTATAAAATCTAAGCAACAAGTTACATAAATCACTCTAGTATAACAACTATATAGTCGAAAACTTTACATTTTAACACAGCTAACTATTATGAAAATAAGTCTCCTTTTTTGTTTAAAATGAGAGGAGCGCGTTTTCAAAAAAACGAAGAAAATCGTTTGAAATTTAACTACTGATCTCACAATTCAAACTGTTATCGAGTTCGTAATACGGATCATTTCCGGCTTTTGGAAAGAAGAGAATTAACGAAAGAATAATAGCAATAACGTAGAGCATAAAAAAGAATCTGTCAAGCACCAATCCAACTGCACGCCACTCGGAAACGATTTTATTGACCCGTTCTTTGTTTTCATTTGTTTTCTGAATAAATGTGAGATCTTTGATAATATCACTGATATCTTTTGTGACAAGATTGATGCGTCTAGCAACAAATACGTTAATCGGAGCGACGGAATGCTGATTTAATATTGGCTTTTCAAAATTCGGATTGCATTTCAAGTCAAAAGCTGGCTGGCAGCGAGAATGTAAACCCATTTCGTGACCGGGTTGTTTAAAGCTGTTTGAAAAATCTCCTGCACTATTATAACTAGCCCAAGAGGCCGCCAATTGACTCGGAATTGGAGACTGAATACATTCTGTAAGAAATTCTTCTAAGTCTTCTTCATATTCTTTGAAATAATTCCCAGGTTGTTGTTGCCTAAAATCAAGGTCATCATCGAGCTCCTCTTCATTTCCACTAATGCTTTCAGCAGTAGGATATCGATCGAACACAGAAGGAACATCCGCAGCGCAGTCAGGAGTATTCGGTCGACTATTCCTCACGTCAGAAGATTCGAACATGTTTCTCATGTGATTACTGTGTAAATAGTGAATATTTGAATTTTGATTTCGCTGTGGAAAATTAGATTGATAAAATTGATCATAGAACTGAGCTCCCTGTATTGTTTTATCAATAAAATCTGAGGATGGAAGGTGTTTTGGCGGTGCTTTATTTAAGAAAGAAGGATTGATGCATTGTTTAGTCTTGATTGTCTCTACAGGTGGAGGGGTTTTCAATATAAATCCCAAATCTACAAACAGAATCCTAGCTCCATGCTTTATTGTCAGCTAAAATTATATTATTTTTATGAGAATGTCATTTGTGTCTAAAGAAAAAAAATTGTAACTCTCAAATCTTTTGAAAATCTGAAATTACTTCAAAAGCAAAAATTTATTTCTTAAATAAAATTAAATAGTAATTTTCAAAATAATTTATTTTCAAATAAATGTTTAAAAAATCAATTTACAACATTATGTTTAAACAAACTTTTGTGATATAAATGGTAATAAGAAATTTATATAATTAAGTTAAATTGTTCATAGAATAAAAATTGCAATAAAATATTGAATTTAAAAAAAAATTTAAGTTGAGATAGATAGAGTTAAATTAAATTAAGTTAGTTTAAAGTTATACTAAATTGAATTACCTTTTTATTTGAAGATGTAGTAAAGTTATAAAAATTAAGCTTATGTTAAATGTTATTCTATATTTTTCGATAATCGAAGTTAAAAATAATTAATTCGTAGTCTGATAAGGTTCCAAATTGAGTTGACTCGTGGTCAGTCCCAAGAATTCTAATTGTTGTTAAAATAAAAATCTCTCACTGCTGCTTTTCGCTGGTCTACTAAAAATCAAAAGCTATAATAAGTGACGCTAAAACTATGAATAGCATATTTTGTTATTATTGTTAAAAAAGGAGATTAGCAGAATGTAATGGAAAAATAGAAATAAGAACCATGGAAGTCTTAAATGAGCCAAGTTACTGGTGCTTTAAAGTCAGTCAACACTGAATACTGATACTTTGCTAGATTTAGGTCAACAATTGCCAAAAATTAAACCAGAAATTTGTCAACAAAGTTTATTGTATTGACTTTATATTAATTGTGTTGTGGTAACCGTAAAGTGAAATTGTAAATTAAATCTTTATGGCTCAAAAGGAATGGCTGCAACAAAGGCTCGGTTTATTGCTTTAGCTGCTAGATTTCCTAGTTATAAACTGTGGTCTCAAAACTAAATCGGGATTATTATAATATTTAAATACACGAATATTTAAAACTACTTACTTTATTATAATTTTGAACAATATTTTAATTATTATTGAAGATCTTAATTAAATATTATATATGATTCCGTTTATATCATATAATTTTACTTTTAAAAGACAAAAAATTCAAATAAGGGAAAATCAAATGAAAAAGAAAAAAAAGATTGAATACTTTTTTTTAATTGAAAAATAATAATAAGTAAATTTTGATTTTTTTTCTTGACATTTTTTTCAAAATAAACTCAATTCATATAAATCAAAGAAAATACTTAATTTAACATTTCGGTCATTTGTAATAAAAGTTTTTAATTCATGAAATTTGTCATTAATTTTTCATTTTCGGGTAACCATTTAATATCTTACGTCTAAAAATTTACTAAAGGTATTTTATTTTAATTGAATTGTTATTATCTATTAAGGGCTTCATGTTATTATGTAAGAACTTCATTTCCTGCAAAATTATTTAGAACTTCAGTTTCATCATAAACATCTCGCTTATCCATAGTCTCTTGAATTTTGCTTACTTCAGAAATGTAACTTGTCGGTTGGAATATTTATAAAATGTCAATAAATTTAATTCTCGAGAAGGCTCTTCGTGTTTAGTAAAACCAATAAAATCTAAACAAAATAACTTATTTATTTAATCACGATTTAATACCCTTCGTTCCATCAACCTAACAATAAAACTCCAAAGTAGAGACCCAACGAAAATTACCCGAAAAAATGTTACCAATTTTGGTTAATTATCTTTTATAATTTCATTTGAGAATTTCTCCGTCTATCTCGGTTAGTAAAGTAGCGAATGCTCATTATATGCCTTGGTAATAATTCGGATTTCCCCCCGTCTCCTTAATTTATTGGTTACTTAACCTGTCAATTCCAGAGAATCTCTAATGATTTGTGGATTTCACTTGAATAGTTTAATTTGAAAAGTTAATAAATTATTTAATTTGTTTTCAATTCTAACCCCTTTTGGGATCTTCAATCCTTTATAAATTGTTCTATACGTCTTCATATTTTCATTTCCTACCGGTTACATCTTATACTCTCTGAAAATTTAAAATTTTTACATTTTTGAATATTACAAAAGTTTTAAATTAATTTCTTACAGTTTCATTTTTTTCATTTTATTTTATATATATTTTTTGTATATCTCAATATTTCTTTTTCTAAATTTTTGCATTTGTTTTACTTTTAATTTTATTTCATCACAATAAATGTAAATAAATTGAAAATTGAAAATTTTGAAAGCTAATTTTGCAATAAGGTCATTTGTTAAATTTTATTTAATTAAAATAATGTCATAATTTAAACAAAAGAATTGGAAAATGAAACAGAGTAGATTTTATCTCAACAGAATTAGGCTCATTTTCAAAATATCAAAAACCTTTTCTTTGTAATAAATGAAAATTAAAAAAGTTAATTAAATAAATAGTGTGAAAATAAACAGCTTAACTAAATATGAAATATAATTTGTTTATTAAAAAATTTTAAACAATAGAAAAACAATTATTAATAAATTTCATTTTAATGTAAAAAATTATGTTAAATAAAACTTCAGATGTCGAATACAAAACTGTCATTACAAGCAATTAAAATTGACTTTTTTATTTGTTTAAAATCATCGTTGTCAATAAATTATGAAAAAAAACTTTTTAATTGCCTTTCTAATGTTTATTTTATTTTGTGAATTTTATTAATTTTCTATGTTTTTTGAAAAATACTGTTTCCTAATTTCAAGTCATTTTGATTCAAGTAAAAATTCTCAAATAAATCTTTTGAGTGAGGATTTTATACGTGACTTCCAAAATATATATAATTAAGTTTTTATTACCTAAAACAGTTTTTGTTGTAAAGTAGGGGTGTCAAAGTCCGGCCGCGACAATTATTATTCCCGCGAAACATTCGAAAAAATTATTTAAATTTATATTCATAAGTTCTGGAAAACTAAAATTTTCGAATAATTCAACCTCGGATTTTATATTATAAAATATAATATGAATTCCAAATCATGCCTTATAATTTTAAACTTTTAAATATGTCCGGCCCGCAAATTTGTACAAATTCCTTGGATTGGTCCGCAATTTATCAGAGAAATTCAATATTAAAATTTTAATAAAATTTAAAGAATTTTATGTTTAAATTTTAATTAAAGCTAATTATGTCAATATATCTTTAAAAATCCATAGAAAAAATATTAATTATAAGTTTAAAATTTTACTAATAAAAACTGATTTTATCTTTTTTTAATTATTTAAATTCATTTTAAATCTCTCTGACAAACAATCCAAAACATTCAGTTTTCTGCTGAAAACACCTCACAGCTTTATCCAGTAGTCGCCATGGAATATTTGGTCATTCAAGTGTACTTCATATAAATAAGCTTGTTATTCAAAAAGTAGTATTTAAGAGTTTCTTGTGGTATCGAAATCAATCTCACGAAACTTCATCACAAATACACTCTATGCGAGATATTATGAAACTTGTAGCAGTGCATGTAATTACCATCTGGGTGAAAGCTAGCATTCATACCATAGCTCAACATAGTGTTATTAACAAAATGGAGAAAAATTCATTTCAGACAATTTTTGACATTGCTGGTGAAATTATGTCAGTTGTATGAGAGAGACGTTTCAGTGGCTTGCAAGCGGTGGTATGTGATGGAACAAATGTCAATACGGGAGAGTTACATTGTTCCATTCAATTGATCGTTTGCATACTTCACCTCAACGAGCTTCATTTTCGAGCTGTCTTTCACCATATTGATGGTGGAATATGCGGGCTCAAAATTTTGAACCTTCATTTCTTCCCATAATACGCTTCAAACCTATAATTGGTGAAACAGATACGATCCCTGACAAATTGGAGAGCGGTTTAAGCCAAGATCAAATTTACCTCTGCCGTTTTGAAATCTCTGATCATGAGTTCAATTACCTTTCAACTGTTTCTCCCGGTAATCTTAGCCAAGCTCGATGCCTAACCTATGCGAACCGTATTCTTCGATTTTTCATTGGTACAAAAACTCCATCTACTAGTTTGATATCTATAATCTCTTAAATTCTGAACATATTTGGAAGACAGGATCAAGAATTTATTCTACATCGTTCTACGAAATTCAATTATTTTGTAACAAATCAATACGTCCGGTGGCCCAGTCGTCTCTACAGAAGAGTAGCTACTTCTGTCACCCGGAAAATATTTTTGTGTCGGCACTGTCAGATAGAAACATTAACGTGAGGCGAAATGCAGTGCAAAAAGTCGCTGTGGGTAGATTTTTAAAAAGGTGAAATTCTTCATTTTTCAAAGTCAAATTTCATCATCAACTTTCAAACTTATTTTGACCTTATTGATTGGAACCTGTCTTTCATCATACCTCCACCTATTTTAAATGACATATCTGACGATGATCTAATACAGCTAGTTGAATCAGCTCCATTGTCAATACTCAGATTTCCTTGTCATACTCAGGAAAAGTATGTTAGTAGTGAGTTACTCGTGTTTCCTCAAAGGTTTACGACCACGAAGAAAGACATAACATGATTATATCAGCAGAAAACTCAAGGAGAAAGTATGAAAATAAAGATATTGAAACTAATAAAGAATATTTAGTAAAGACAAGGTTGTCCTGTAAGTTTTGTATTCCATCGACCCGCCATATTCAACACTATCCTATGTTTTCCGGTTATAAACAAACTCTGAGAGATTTAGTTTTCATCATATAGATATCAACTTGTATACATATAATCGTCTGTAAGCCGCAAGGATTTTGTTTATTTGACTTTTAGCTTTGTTTTTGAAAACACCAAACTTCACACAACATTTTGATTTTTTTGTCGTTCCGCAGAACATGCCCTGTTTGAGATAATTGTTGTGCAAAAATTAAATTTGTTTTGTCAACAAGATAATTAAAACAAAAGCAATAAAATTAAACGATGCACAAATGATCACTCATCGGAAATAAAGAGAGAGTGCCCAAAATAAGGAATTAATGAAATTTATATAAAAAGTCAATTGAAATAAAATAAAATAACAAAAATAGACACCAGAAACATGGAAAAAGCTAATTTAATTAAAAATATAAGAAAATTAAAATGTCATTTCTAATTTTTAACCCAAAATATGTTTGAGACTCTGAATAATCTTACAAATAAAGCTTTAAATTTTTGTTTTAATTCCAGCGTCTAAACAAAAATGCTTTCTAGATATCGCTATAAATAAAATCCTTAAAGAAGGTAGAACAGAATATTCTATAGATATAATGATAATAAAATTACAGTGAAACTGTCGAAATATATAGTATAATGAATGTTTAAATAGCACTTTCTAATAATTAAATCATTGCAATGTAAATTCCATTATCTATGTAATATGATGTTTTGTTTTATTTTTTTATTTCATTGAATAAGGTCATTTTTCAGATTTGACTATCTTGATCTGAACCATTTTTTTCTCATAATTTGAAATATTTTGTTTTATTATCTTAGATAATTGAAATTTTAAACAATGATGAACCGTTAAAATTTTTATTAAAATAATGTTTATTTGTTATTAAATTAATATTTATTGACCCACTTTTTTCAACCAAAATGGAACTTCCTTCCGATTGTCACCTCTAAAGTGAAAGTTTACTGTGATCAAACAAAGAAAAGTTGACAAAGTGATCAGTGTCATGTTTATACAGTAGTAGGTACCTAAAAATAAATTCTAAGTTGAAATAAAATTTTAATTAAATTTTTTTATTCATAAAAACATAATAATCACAATAACACAATTATAACTATTTTAATTTTAATACTAATAACTTTAATAATATATAAGAATATAAAAGTAATAATTTTAATTTGCCATAATTGATAATACCGAAACCGAAAGCTGACGTTTTTATAATTTTGGAAAATTCATTAATTTAAAAATAATAATAATAATAATAATCTATAGTATAAAACGGTGATTCCTTGGTAGTAGCATAACTGAATATAACAAATAAGTGAATAACAAAACAGCCCTTACTGCGAAGTAATAATTATATTGATGTAAAAAGTTTCGATTATTAAATAATAATCGCAGACTGGTTTTTGTGAAGTTAGAAGTTAAACACATAACGCTGTCGATTTCGAACGCTTCGCACAATTACTACTGCTTAATTAATATTAATTAGAACCCTAATTTCCCTCATAAATTTTAATTGGAAATTTTCCCTAACATGGGGCAAGAGCGTAACCAGGAGTTAAAAATGCTTTGAAACGTTGATAATATCATAATCGAAATTTTTACATAATCAAACTTGCAGCAAATGCTTGTCTTGAAATTTATTAGTTGCTTAATAATAATAATGATAATAAATTTAAAATAATATTAATATATTAATATCATTTATTAATTAATATTAATTATTAATATAATACCAATAATTTTAAAAATGTTTATGAATATATTTGTAATAATTATAATTTGTAATAATTGATATTGGCAAAAACAAAAGTTGATGGGATAAAAATCCTGGGAAGTCATTAATTTAAAAATAATCTCTATACCAAAAATCAGAGACCACCGAAAATTTTGATGGAAATTAATCAGTATTGCTGTTGATAATACTGATAATAATACTTAAATAATATATTGGCAGTTAAACATCAATTTGCGAATGAAATAATTATTATAAAGAATTTTAAAAATACCAATTTAAATATTTTATTTCCTTAACAAAAATATTTCTGGAGTGATATAAATAAATTTATCTGCATATAATAATGACAATTTGTAAGTAGCTAGATTCTGGAAAATAATTAATATTTCTATATTTGGTTATATTTTAAATAATAAATATTTTGTTTTAATGTTTTCTGTTTTTGAAATTTTTATTATTTTCTCTAAAAATCTTTCGAGTTTATATATTTTTTATTTATGAAATTAGTTATATAAGAACATCAAATTCATCAGTGAACCGGGCGCAACCAAATAATAATGTAAGTAACAAATACACTCCCCAATAAGATGGGTAAAGTTTTCTTTTATTTGCATTTAAGAAAAGGTTAAAAGATCAAATTAAATCTAAACGCAAATTTCGTAGCAGTAAATATTAATTGTCATTTATTTTACATTTGTATGTATTCGATATAATGAAAAGGGAGTTCTTTGGCTCACAAAGTAATCACTGCCAATGGGACTAATTGCCATGAAAGATAAGGAAATTTGAACATAGAAGATAATTTCATCTTTGAGGATAAATGAATGCCAGAAGAACCTGTTGTGGAGGAAAACATACGCATAAAATCACCAAAATGGATATGAGGAAATGTAATGGACATTAGGTAACCAAACCAATTTTAGAGAAATTGAATTCAGTAATAATGGAATTGAAAGAATATCAAAATTCAATTTGATGTAATGTGGAATTCATTCAAAATGGGGATGTACAGGTTTCGATTTTAGAAAATTGTCTCTGAGAACGTTGCAAAAAACGACAAGGAAATTCAAATATCAGGAAAACGAGAAAGTAGCTGGACGGTTAACGAAATACTTGAGGAGTTTTCTTTTATTATCAAATATAAAAACCAGGATAAACTCTGCTTTTTATACAGTGTTTTGGCTTTTATAAAGCATGGTATGATTAAGGTTCTAGGATAAAATGGTATAGGGTAAAATGATACGGACAAAATTATACAGGATAAAATGGTACGGACAAAATGATCCAGGACAAAATGATACGGTTAAAATGATAAAGGACAAAATGGTATGAACAAAGTAGAATAATATAGTAAAGCTTTTAAATAAAAAAGGAATTTTTATTTCTCAGTTATAAAAACTGTAATGGGTAATTATTCTAATACTGACAGCATTAATATATTACTAATAAGAAAAAGTTAGTAAGTAAATAGATAAGGTTGCCTTTATTTACCATAAATGTCTGACGCATTCACTTAACAGTAATAAAAAATCAATATAAAAATCTAGACTACGAAAATAAAAATATGTGAATGACAATGAATAAATTAGTGTTATAAAAATTAATGACAAAAATCTAAGACTAATGGTTTATTCAGTTATAAGCTTTCGTATATTTTTATGAACTGTTGCAAAAAGTCACTGTCAGACAACATTTATATTGAGCAATCGTGCAATATCTCCCAGATATGTAACCGGATCTCGGTTGTTATAATCGGCGACCAAGGTGTGAAGTGCTTCATTGAAGCGAATTTATTCTTTCTTTTTTCCGGTTGTTGTTACTAGCTCCAGTTGATGACAATGAAGATGAGTACTGCTTCTAATGTAGATTTTGCGAAAATTTTGTAACGGATGAATAAGCAAAGCCAATGACGTTTTTGAAAGCATTATGCCAACCTTCTAATGCATTTTAGCTGCAAGGCAGGTTATCGATGACTCTAGAATATTGATTCCACAGGAAATTACCTCTTCTTCTTCTTCTTTGCTCACCGATGAAGTCCTCTTATAATCGCAGATTACCGCAAGTTTTTGATATGCAGGATTCGCAGTTAGAGTTTCAAAAATTTCTATGAAGTCATATGCAGGAATAAAGGCAAGAGCAAGAAGATACTTGGCAACAAGCGCATAATCCGGTTCATATGTGTAACGTTTCGAAACACCTTCATACTGTAGTTTCCTCCAAATGCACTGATCTAAGTGAAACATGCATCCAGTTATTGATGTCGTCTGAAATGTATTCTGAAGGGCTCCAATTGCTGCCAATTCAAAATCAAACACAACAGAAACTGGATCTAATCCTGCTCGCAAGATGAGAATTTCTCGAAAAAGTTCTTGAGATGCTTGTTCGGTTCTCTCTGATAGTAATGCGTAGACTGCAGGAAAAACATTTCCATTGCAAAAGCCGTGTGTTGTATAGAGTTGATCAAATCCATTCGGGACTACTCAAAATGTTCCATCAGCAAACCAATGTTGGAATTTTAAAAGTAAATCAAAATCATTGCCTTCTGTAAGGATGATGAGGTTATCTCAGTTGACAAGGATGAATGGAAAATTGCCATGTGTCAGAGAATAAACTATGATATCCTGTTTATCATTTGGTCCAGTAAGTTGCCGATCTCTTCGAATTTCTCGTAATAAAGTCTGACGTTTTCAAAGTAGATGAGCTTCTGCAAGTGGGACACTCATCAGCTCATTCTTAACAATCAAACTAGTTGCTTCTCCACTTGTATCGGCTCTCCTTTTCATGTTGCCAAAAATAAAATCTTCTGTAATTTTGTAATAACGTTTTATTTCACGTTTTTCTTCTTCATTGTCAAAAAAATGTTTTAGAAAGAAAGATGTAAGCCTTGACATTGTTAATTTATGCTTCAAGATCTTCTGGACAACTTTTTCGATCTTATTGATATAGGTTTCTGCATCATCTTCTTTTTTTCTATAATTGAGTAAATTTCATGACCCTTAGCTAAATATTGATTTTCCTCAAAACCTAATTTTAGCGTTTCAAATAATCATATTCGTGGAGAATTTTGTCATATTTTTTGCGACAATTTTCATCCAAATATGCTCGAACAATCACTTTTCTTTGGCCGTTGTTCAATTGAATTATTCCAAAACCGGATTCAATTTTTTCGATAAATTCATCCAGATCATCTCCAATTGAATATGTCTTCGGTTATGGAAGGATTTGCAGTAATTCTTGAGTTGAAAGCGTGGTCACCATGTAAGAAGATTAAAATAACAATATGTGTGAAGAATTTATTAATGACAGGCAGATAATATATATACTACATGTTTATCTACAGCGCATGAATCATTGGGATAAATAATAAACAATGACGCAATCCGACTTTTCAGACAATCAAAGTAATCAATCAAACATGCAGGCAATCATTAACATTAATTATAAGGGTTTACATATAAGGGACAACAAAATCAATTATACCAATACAATTACATCACAATCCCCATACACTAGGCAAAAGTAACATTTCCTAATGTTAGAAAAAGGGGATAAATATCATTATACCACAATAGTGCACCTGTTACGGTTTATGATTTACTATAAACTGCTCCAAAAAACATATGTATAAATGTTTTGAGAAATTAAACAAGACTTTGTAATACAGCAACAAAACATTTAGTAAAACGAAAGATTGTGATGATTTTTCAGTTATTTTACTGTTTTAAATTACGCGAAAATAAGATCCGATGTTGAAAAGTTCTCAGCTAGAGGTCTTTTTGATTGAATATAACTGGCTATCGGTATGGCTCTTTCTATTTTCTTGACTTTTGTCAATTTAAACTGTTGTGACATATTTATGATGCTTAAATCGCACTTTTAAATGTTTATCTTAAAAAATTATTAAAAGATTTTTGCTATAGACTTCTTGATATAAATCATAAATTATTATAAGGTAAGCATTAAAACAAAGACCTCAAAAATAATAATCGTCAACATTTTCAAATGCAATTGATATATATTTTCAAATCCGCATCACATACGTATCACATACGATCGCTTAAAAAACCGCAACTTAATATGTGAGTCACAAGCCTGTATATGATGCAATGAAAGATGTTACCATGTCATGATTTAACTTCCTACATGCATCATTTTATCTGAGCGGGATTTTTATGTTTATGTAGTGCCTGGAACATTTAATTTTTTATTAATTTTACTAAATTTTAATTATATTACAAATGTGTTTATTATAAATAACAAATATTTGATTTTGTTTAAATATTTCTTTTTAAAACATGATCGTCACCTTTTTCAATTTAAAAATGTACCAACAACTCTTGAAGATCATATAATATTTATCATTAATTTTTCACATCAAAAGTCAATAGTTGAAATTGCTGTTTTGTTTAATGCTCGTTTCCAAACAAAACCAACTCATTTCAAAAATATCTAAAATTTTGGATTGAAAAAAATTTGCTACACAAATTTAGTTATCAATTTTGGTTATTCAATTTTTTATTTTTCGTTATATTATGTATCAAAACTGTATGTCAATCACAGATCCAAGATCCGGCGGTACAATACATTAGCGGATAAAGTACATTAAATTATTCATTAATAAACCGGATTTCGGCAATGTAGTAATTTCCTGAATTTTAGCATTTCAGATCATTCAGCGAGATATCACGAAAGTAAGGAAACAAAATCAAGTATTTTAATATTTAAGCTTTTAAACATTATAATTTAAAAAATGTATCCTCATTTCTAAACAATACTTACTTCAATTACCTTATTTCCTACAAGACATGATAAATTTGTGGAAAATCCATTTTTCTGTTTGTTTAACTTTTAAAACTGATTATACATATTTTCATTTATTTTCATAATATCTGTTGATTTCAGTTTTCTTTCGTTTTTATTTATTGTGAGTTATAGTTGTGAAGCGGCACACTCGTTCGGTCAGTATTTTCATAAAATAATCTGATAAATCGTTAATTAGCACAGTATGTGCTACACCATTTACATTATCCGGAACGATTCCGGTTGTACGTCAAGACGCATAGAAAGAAAGAACCGTATAAATTGCATTGTATATGGTTAATGAATGTATTGTTTCAAGCATAATTTGAGTCATATTTTCACGGCTCATCTTGTGATTCAACTGCGCCTCAAACAACCAAACTGATGTTTTCTAGTACTCTTCTTAGTTCATTATAACATGTGATAGATATCATTTTTTTCATATTCTTCAGCACCATTTGGAGATCGAAAAACTCCAATTGACCATTTTATTTAAATTCTATATTCTTCCAAATAATCATTAATTGCATAAAACCAATTAACATTACGCCAATTTCGAAACGTTTCTTTAAATTCAAAAAAATACAAAAACCTTCACAAAATAAAATTCCACCAAAAACATTTTTTATCATTTTGAAAAAACCCCAATATTAAACAAAATTACCACGAATAAACAAATTAAAATCATAATCTCCAAAATTACATTTCAATTACAAAATTGCAAAAATTTAAAAAGTCCCTTTAATTTCACTAGGCACACAGAGGCTGGGATTAAAATTAAATTCATGACCACACAGACGCGACAGCAAACAAAATACAAAATGCGTACACAGGCACACAACGTGCAAACAGGATTGACCACTTTCAATCAATATTTTGTTTAAATTTAACGCAAAATCTCAGTGTTTCTTTTTCTTTTGGTTTTAATATTTTTAAGATATATATATATATATATATATATATATATATATATATATATATATATATATATATATATATATATATATATATATTTGAGTTATTTACCCATAAATATTTCATGAAATGTTTCTTTAATTTATTTTTTAGTATTAGTACTAGATTATCCTCCAAAATCAGAGTGAAATATTAAAATCGAGTTTATTTTACCCTATAATGTTATTTTACGAAAACAAGTTGTTGACTTATTAATACAAAAATGTATCATGAAGAATTGAACAACTAATAAAACTAGCAACCTATAATAATGTCTAAGATATAACCAGAACTCACCAAAATCATAACATAGATAATTTTTGAACAGTAAAAAATATGACGGTTATTGTCCATGCAATGAATCAATTTACACAAACGGATGGCACTTCTAAAAGAAGGGAAATAGTAGATATAAAGTAATCCTTAAAGTCGGGTTTAGTAAAAATATACAAACAAAAGATTTAAAAATCGTATTTATTTAAAAATTAAAAAGAAAATTATTTAAAAAGTTATTTCATGTTTATAAACATGGAGTTTTCAAAAAAAATTACAAGTTTAAATTTTAAAATATAAATTACTCGTCAATTTTTCTAATAATACGGGTTTTGATGCCAAACGACTGATCGGAAGATACAGGACATCCATTACTCTGATCAATGATAAAAATATGACAAAGCATATGACAGGAATTAACAAAATTACAGTTTTAAATTATTTAGGAAAATGTTAAAAGTGAAATTTTAAAATGCCTGTTAAAATTATCGATATTAGGATTATTATCGTTTTTAAAAAATCTTGTAATAATAATAGTGAAAGTCTTACAGTAAAAATTATGACTGAAGACATTGTAATATTCAAAATAGAAGTTCAAAATTAATTTAAAAATAAAAGTTCATTTAATTGAAAATAAATTTTTCTATTGTGTAATTACAAAAACTTAAAAATAAAAACTTTATTTCCGGCAATAAATAATAAATATTCACAATAGCATTTCCTCTTCCTTTAATTCTATACATATTGTAAATTTTACTATTCAATTCTTGGCTGTCTTTCCCATAAAAGGGCTCTGTTTACATATTGGGTCAGTTATTATTAATTATGAGTTTGAATTATAATTTTACACATTAATTAATCTAAAACTTATATTAATATGAACAATTAAAAACTAAGTGAAATGAAGATTTAATGTATTTCTCACCGAAGAAACAACAGAGATAAAGTATAAAAGAAGCAAAATAGGACACAAAATAAAACATCCATTAGAAACATAAGTAACATGACATATTTATTATACAAATAGCAGTCATAATGTAACAACTCCACGAATACTGAATTAAGAATTTATTTCTAAACATATTTTTATTGATAAATTTAAAATGACCTTCAAATAAATGCAAGCAACTTAGAAATATTGCAGGCATTTTTTTCTATTGTCAAACAATTCATTTTACACTAGAGTTATTATTAGAAACTAGTAAGCGATTCAAAAATAATTTCTGATTCACAGAACTAATGACTTGCCACGAAAGGGCAAGGCATATAGAATTAATATAATGGCTGCTATAATTAATTTCATAAACCTTTCTAATTTTTAATATTTCTAATTTCCATTAAATGAAATAAAATAGAGAATCACATATTAAAAAGTAGTAAATAAATATAAGTATATTCACTTTGTGCGGTTTTGAAGTTCTTATGATACACATGTCACCATGCCATAATATTCTTATGATAACGACAGAATTCTGTTATAATGTCTAATTTTCAAATTAAAACTGTCATAATTAGACAATCTTTGTGGTTATAAAGAAAATACACCAAAATACAAAGAGCCTCGTGAAAATCTTACAGACTTAACAAAACTTCATTCCAATTTCATAAACGTTGACTTCAACAAAAATTAATTAAACTAATATCAGGAGCGATAATATTTAAATACAACTTTTTTAGACAAAGAAAATCACATGCTTATCAAAATATAATCATATCTATAGACAATCTGTTAAAATGATGAGAATATCAAATTAAAAAACTCGATGGTTATTCTTTCTGATTTTTTCATATGCTCTTCCACTGACTATTACCTTTCCCAGCAGAATTTCGATCATTTTGATATTTAATTGTTTTTGCATACGATTTCTTGTCCATCACCACAACAAATTTGGTAGTTTCGCATAATTCTTATTTAATCTTCTCATGCGTTTTCACTCTAGTTTGTAATTTCTTCTAAAGACTTCAAAGCCGCATGCATGTCTTTATCCTTCAAAGTATGGAATAAAATGAATTTCATCAGGACTTCTTTATCGATTTTATGTTTCAATATATTTTCAGTTAACTTCTCTAACTTCTTTAATTAAATTTTCAACACTTTCAGCAGATCCTATATTATTGTTGATGGTTTGCAAAAGACTTTTAAATGCTTTTCCTCTTATTTATCTTCAAATTTGATTTTATAATGAAATACTATAGCTTTTCCAAAAAAAGACGAATCTGAAAAATTTGTTCTGCAACTGTTCTTCAAAATTGAGTATTTCTAAGAAACGTTCAATTTCCAAGATGAAATTTGGGATATTAAATACTTTATTTTAATTTTTAAATTTATTTAATTTTAAATTTCATATTACAACCATTAAAACAAGAATTAAAGTAATTAAATGCCGCGACTAAGTTATTGAATGTCTTGAGCAGAGTTTGTGAGATTTTTATTTTGTTAAAAACTTTCTTTATATTCCTATAAAATTATTATGTCGCCCTTGGCACACAAAAGTTGCCTATCCCAAATGTACAGTTACTAATTTCAGTGACCTAAAATTAGCCACAGTTCAGTTGTCAAATAATGTACAGAAATTGATTCAAGCTCCTGAAGAACCTTATCTGTTTGATTTAGCTGATGAATACATTTTTTCATTACATGCATTAATTTAAGATGTTTATAAATTTATAAAGAATATTTATTTTATGAAAATTAACTTATTACTTTTGGTATTTTCTTTAAAGTGTCCAAACCAGATCATCAAAATATCATAACAATTATTATTATTTTTTGTCTTAATATTTAATAGTATTTTAAAATATCATTTGTATATTTGTAAATTTATATATACCCATTGCCTAATATTATAAATCATAAAATAAATATTGTGTAAATAAACCTCAATTAAAATAACTGAAAATTAATCAAAAATCAGGGGAAAACGGGTATCCCTAAATCTTTGTACGTAAGTTATCCGCGTATCATAAAATGCACATGAAATCGATATTTTTACACAAAAAACATTATAACTAATTTTGTAATTTAATTATTAATAAATTAATAAATCATATTTTCACTCCAGCCAGCTCGCACACAACTATCAGAAAAAAAATAATTTAAAATAATTATTTTTCAGTTACAAAAAACCTTTTTAAATTTTGAGGAAAATTAACAAAAAATTTACAAAAATAGTAAAAATTGCATCATGTCAAATCAAAAAAAGCTTTGAAGATCAAATGAGAAAAATTGGATGAAATGAATTTAACAATACAAATAACGAATATAAAAAACTGACAAAACAGAAAAATCTATAAAGAGAATTAAAGATAAAAGAAATAATGCTGTTGAAATGGAAAATTCTCAGCATTTCAGAGGCGGAGCTGAAGCGTCTTAATTGACATTGACAGTCAACTCAATTACTTTGTCAAAACAGACTTGCTCGGTCTTACCTATTAACGGAAACGAACTTGATGCCGAGGGAATAGATTTCTCGAGCAGAACCACCAGAAGAAAAAATGCGATAAATATATTCATTCCTGTAAAAAATTATATATTTAAATATTTTTATGATTAATTTTTAATTAAGAAAAAGTGAATTTTTTAATTACGTGATTAAAACAATTAATGAATAAATGATTAATAATAATGAAATTGTCAAAAATTTTATTAATTTTACAAATAATATTGGTTTTTTTTAAAACTATTTTTAGTAAGACAAAGTTTAGAATTTGATTCCTGGATCTATGTCCATCACATTGACCCCTCACAGTAAGTCATATTCACTCCAACACCAAATGTAACTGATGTTTTTCTTTCATTTCTTCTTTTCAAAATAAATCTCTGCTTTTTTTCTCTTGTTGTTCTCGGGATGTTTTCAAAAATTACAAAAAATTTTAAACAGTTAAAAATATCTTTTAAAAATAAAATTTTTAATATTTCAAATTAATATAAATTTTCATATTTTTAAAATTTTCTTTCTTTAGAAAAACCATTAAAATTGTTGATCGGTTTTTGAATTATTTATTAAATTATAATTCCTTAATATACCAGGAAAAATTATTAAAATGTAACTCAAACTATATTTTATTCATCTTTGATCTGTCCCTTTCTTTTAAAATTTCATTTTTTTATAAATCGATGTTTTTATTTTGAGACTTTTAATACAAATTTTAGACACTGTCTTTTGTAAAAGCTGAAAAAGACAGTGCCGACATTAAGAAAAATGAACTACGTATATTAATATTTGAAAAATTCAAAAAAAATTTAAGTTAGATAAAACAAAATGTTCTTATGAAATTCGGAGTCCTTGTGCTAATAATTGTAAGGCACCTTTATAAATGATTTTACACTTTTTCTTTTTTTTTCTTCTAGGATGCTGAGGGCACTCGGCGAAGCAATTTTGTTTGATATAAAATAGATAAAATAGATTAAAATAGTAAAATGTCTTTGATTTTGTTAATTCGAACTAATATGATAGTTTTGTATTATCGCAAATCATATAATATTAGTATAATATTTGTATCATATAGTATAAATATGCCATCATTTTTCGTTAAAAATGAATTAAATGTAAAATAATGATTATTAAAACATTTTACTTAAATGATTGTCTTTAGGGGAGCTGAAAGAAACATACAAATAAAGTTTTGTTTTGATGAAGACCCAGTGCTCCAAAGAGTTATTTTCCCCTATCTAACAGGCCAGTGTCTAAATCCTTCAAGGATTTGCTTGAAGATATTTAAAATATTCTTATCAATAATCAAAATAATATTTTTTCCTAAAACATTTCATTTTATGAAATACAAATAAAATATTATTATATAATTTCCTACAATTTCTGTTATAATTATGCATAATCTCTTTGTATTTATTGAGTTTTTAATAAATCTAAATCTTTCAATTAATATTAATTACTATAGTCCTATATTCAAGTATATTAAATGAAGCGTAAATCTTGAAATTTAAAAAAAAGTTTTTTTGTTTTATCGTATCGCGGAAAAATGAACTTTACAAATGTGTTAATCAAATAACTATTTGACATATATTAGAGTCTGCAATTTACGATAGAAAGAACCGAATTATTTAATTAAATCTTCAATTATATTAAATTCAACTATTTTAAGTACTCGATTTAAACAAAATGAAAATTTAAAATTAAAACAACAAAACTTAATGATCCGCGATTTTATCGAAACACAAAATTGATCTTGTATGAAATTAATTAATCATCTCTCCCACAATGAAAACGACTGGGAATCCATCACATATTTCCGGATTTTCCTTATCAAAATTCTTCCGAAGTTTGGATAAATAGTTTTAATTATTGATTTAATTTATAAAAATTTCACGATTAAATTTATTAGATTTTTAAATTAAAATTTCTCAAGTATTCCGTTTAGGAAAAGTTTAATCAGATTTAGAGCAGAAAAAAGTTTCTGAAAATGTTTTGAAAATTATCTTTCTTGATTTGCAATTCAAAAACTTTGACAGTCTTGATCAAATGGATTTTTTAAGTAAGCTTTTAAGTAATTGAGCACTAATAATGCTTTCCATAAACTTCCATTAAGTGTGTACTAAAAAGGTTAAAATAAAAATTTTAAAAAGTGAAAAAACGTTTATTTTAGGCAACAAAAGAAATCAATTAATTAATTAATATGTTTTAGCGCTCCTGACACTTTTGTAGACATCTAATCAATTTAAGATTATTTTGTTCGTCTTTAAAATCTCATTTGTTACCAGTTTCCCCCCCCCCCAAAGTTATTGATTTTTACTTTTTTGAATTTTTAATTAATTTTAATTGATTTTGATAATCTACAATTTTTAAATTTTATTTCATATATTTAGTATAATTCCAACAATTTTTATTAATATTTAAATGACCAAGAAAAGATTTATAAATTAACAAATCAGTATATTAAATATGAAGTGAAATGAATATCATCTTACCTAGCACCATTTTTGCTGGACTTTCAGCAGGAAGCCAAAATAAAACAAGAGTTAATGAAGACAGAAGAAAACAAGGAAGAATAAGAATATAGTTGTAAAACGCTGAGTTTCTCTGTACTAAAATATGAAAACTAATATCAGGATAAGGTTCTAAACAGCAAGGATATCTGACAGTGGTAAACTTTGCCCTAGTTTTGATCAATTCCCATTCAACATTTGCTACGTAATTATTTTGATCGAGTTCAGTTTTATTGTCATAGAACGTGATATTGAGACGAAATCTAAAAATAAAAGCAACTAAATAAAAATACTTTAGAAAATGAGTAAATATTTTGCTTATTGTAAGTCTCAAAAATTATTCCGTAACAGCCGTTCTGGGCCATGTAAACCCTATTATTATAAGTTTTATATAAGTCTAGATCCTCCAGTAGAAGGGTGTGAATACGGCATATCTATATGTTGTAAATTGTCAGTTACGTATGTCATTTCAAACAAATTAACATTTTATTTAAAGAAATGTTTTAAAATTTTAAGTCACATTTATCCATGTTTTTCTCCAAGGAAATGCCAAATTGAAAAAGAGAATGTAACTAAATTTTGAAAATAATTGTTTTCATATTCTTCAAGTTGGAAAATAATGTTTAGGCGCTTGCCACAGGAAAAGTCAACAAAATTTTTAATTCTATGAAAAAATTTCTACAGAAAAATTTGCAGCGTTTTACTGAAAATGAAATTACACAGGCATATAAAATATATTTTTTTCATTGACAAAGAATTTTTCATGGAACAGGGGTATTTTGATGCCACTGATGCTGAATGTGATGTCAGTTTTCTGAAATGGCTCTGAATTTTGTGATAATCATTAGCTCTTGATTTCCATGTTTTCTTATAATTATGGATATTAATTCATTCATCTTATAAATAAAAATTACGTAAGCGTTCCTAGATTGGTATACAGTAGATGACGGTTTAATATATGTAAGCAAAAAGAAGAAAATATTAGCGCCCATATCATGTGCTTATTCATTGACAGTTCAACAAGGAGTTTGAAGTGTATTTTACATCACCACCTCCATCCACCACATACATCCCACAATGCTAAAAGACACCAATGAAAACATCAAAATGATGTCGCAGAAGATCTCTTATCATGAACATTCCTGGTCAATTTACGTAGATTTGAAAATAATGAACTTTCTGCTCGGTCAACATTGTGGGTTTACGAAGTACCCTTGCCTTTTATGAACGTTAGATAGCAGGGAAAATAAAGAACATTGAGTTGAGCAGGTGTGACTGACAAGACAAAATATGAATGTGGGCGCAGCGAACATTATCAATGAACCACTGGTTGAAAGAGAGAAAATCATATTACTACCCCATCACATTAAATTAGGTTTGATAAAACTGTTCGTGAAAGCGTTGAAAAAGGTCGGTGATTCATGCAGAAATTTCCATGGACCGAGTAATGAAAAATTGAAGTTAGGAATACTCAATGGCCTCAAATTCTCAAGCTTATGCATGATCCTCATTTATCTGCTTCCATGAATGTTGTCCAATTCTTCCGCTTGGCAAAGCTATATTGCAATCGTTAAGAATTTAAGCTGAAAATTACAAAAAAACTAGAACCATCTGAGCAGATTTCCTGAGAATCTCGGCCATTACAGTGAAGAATAAGAAGAAAGATTTCATAAGGACATCGGGACGATGTAGAATAGATATCAAGGGCGTTGGGTCAAGTCTTTTACTTGAATCAGCTAATACAGCTCATAAAAGAAAATCAAAAATCTGTTTTCCAAGATCTTGAACATTTGCTAAATTAGTTTTTCTGTATTAATAGCAAAATCTCCTTGTTTTCACTTACAACTTGGAAATATTCTGGACGTGTGAGTAATATTCCGATAATAAAAAAAATATTGTGCCCATTAAGAACGAATTTAGCCTTTAGAAAAGTTTTGCGGCATTTTTCACGTGATCACCAATAGCTCCACTTTAAGAAATGCGATTTTGACCAAATTTTGACCAATCGGTAAGGCTTAGTAAAACGCCCCTTCTGACGTAAACCTTTTCACCATAACACGCATCTAGGCAAAATTAATCCAACATCACAATAATTAAGTCGTTACGGTATTTTAGTACTCTACGGTTTATGATAAAAAAATGTTTGTCCCAAAAATTAAAGCCAATAAAACAAAACCAGCGACAGATTCGAATTAAGTGTATCAAAATTACCCAAAATCCACTCAAAATTCTTCGGCAATAAAAAATTTGTCGACCAGATTTATTTTTCATCTGGCATTCTAATGTAAGTTGTAATTTATGAAAATAACTTTCGTGGCGTTTTTTGTATTTAATTGTGTTTGAATATATAAGTACTATTTATACATCTGAATTTGTACATTTTATGTTTTGTTTCACCAGCATTATGCCTAGACAAAAACCCAAGTGGTCTATGTTTAAACGGTCTTTATTTGTTACTCTTTTCCGGATACTTCAGCATATAAGACGCTAAAATTTCTAAAGTAACCAATCAGTGTGAATTAATTTTCGGAAAAATGAAAGCTGTACACGTATTAATTAAAAATTAATTTATTACAATTAAATTATAAAACTAAACTTCATTATAAACTTGAGCGCACGTCATCAAATTCCTAAATCCACAAAAATTAAAGCCTAAATATATTTCAATAAGTACTAATAATAATAATAATAATAATAATAATAATAATAATAATAATAATAATAATAATAATAATAATAATAATAATAATAATAATAATAATAATAATAATAATAATAATAATAATAATAATAATAATAATAATAATAATAATAATAATAATAATAATAATAATAATAATAATAATAATAATAATAATAATAATAATAATAATAATAATAATAATAATAATAATATATCACAAAAAATAAATGTAATAATTATATTTATACTAATTTCTTAAGAAACCATATATATATATACATAAATTTTTATTTTATATGAGATTCTTTGCAAAATTTATAAAAGAGAAGTCTCTTTATGAAAAAGGAATATCTCCAGACTATTCTCACATCATCAATACCAGCCATTGTCACAGTAATCATTCATTTTCCCATATAGAAATTCGATTAATAATTTTATCAAAACTGGTCTCATCAAGCATGAAACGACGATATGATTACGATAGGAAAATATCCTCCGTAAAGAGAGCGCACCGAAGCTAATTCGTTTGATGAGGATTCTAGACATTTTCATCAGTGTCAGTGCATTAAATCTGCTTGTTCGATTTTCATTAGATAATTAAAAATCAATATTAGCTTCTGAAGGGGGGGGTTGGTGATGCATTAATTACCCAACTAATTATATACTCTATTACCCATCGTATGTCCACGGGCCAAACTTCAGTTTGCAGCATTGTCGATCAAATGGGAAATATTTTATCCGCACTGGACATGTAGATTTGAAAATAGCCATCGGGTGCCATTCAACTGTGCCGTCGTATTTGATAATAGCGTCACATTCTCGTCTTTCTTCCATTCTTTCGTCCGCACTACAGGGAATCAAGAGTTTTAAATTACTTTCATTTTTAGTTATAAATAGAATACAAATATCTCTTAAAAAAACAATTGTAATGGCATTTCTTGTCAAATTATTATTATTATTATTATTATTATTATTATTATTATTATTATTATTATTATTGTTATTATTATTATTATTATTATTATTATTATTATTATTATTATTATTATTATTATTATTATTATTATTATTATTATTATTATTATTATTATTATTATTATTATTATTATTATTATTATTATATTATTATTATTATTATTATTATTATTATTATTATTATTATTATTATTATTATTATTATTATTATTATTATATTATTATTATTATTATTATTATTATTATTATTATTATTATTATTATTATTATTATTATTATTATTATTATTATTATTATTATTATTATTATTATTATTATTATTATTATTATTATTATTATTATTATTATTATTATTATTATTATTATTATTATTATTATTATTATATTATTATTATTATTATTATTATTATTATTATTATTATTATTATTATTATTATTATTATTATTATTATTATTATTATTATATTATTATTATTATTATTATTATTATTATTATTATTATTATTATTATTATTATTATTATTATTATTATTATTATTATTATTATTATTATTATTATTATTATTATTATTTAAAGAAAGCACCATTGAAACATGCGTTTTACGATGCATTTTTACATGTTCACCGTCATCATTCTGTAAAAACCAACCAATAATATGGATAACTTTTATATATTTTGAACAAATTATTAATTTTTAAATAATTTTATATGTATAAAACTTAAAGTTCCTATGGGTTATCTTTGTCTTATTCGTGGGTTTTATGGTAATAAAAGTACTAAAAGAAATCTAGTTAAAACTATTATTATTTTAAATTCATCCAAATATTACCAGCTACATTTACACTATCGAGTTTCCAAATGTTATTTTACAATATTTTGCTGTACAATACAAACAACATAATACACATAAATTAGGAATTAGTTCCTAATATTCCAGTAATTTTCTCAAAAGAGGAACTCTGACAACGGAACAATAGTTCGTGCTTTTAATATGCTAGAAAATATAATATGAAAAAATTCGTCTAACATATCTCAATTTAATTGATACTAACAAAAGAAAACTATTACTAATAAAATGAAAATAAATTTAATAATAGCTTTTGTTTTAACTTATCCAGTATATGAAGTATATTATAGTTAAGTTTAATTATTGAAAATTTCCAAACAAAAATCTTTTTGAATGTAAACTTGATCAAATAAAATAAAATAGAATTTATTTATTTTTCATTACTACTAGAAATCAAAAATTAATTTTTTTATATAACAAAAATTCTCGACATTGCATTTGTAAATTTTTATTGAATTCATTAAACCTGTCGTTTGGTAATAATGACTGCTTGAATTACAATATTTTTTTACAACTGTCATTAGTGTTCATAAACTTACTTTAATATGTTTTTATAAAAATATTTTTTCTGCAACCTCTTCCTTTTATAAATGTTTTTAGGAGGTTAAATTTTTTTAATTAATTTTATTTAAATTAACTGATTTTATAAAGATATTTTTCTAAAATTAATTTTAAAATTTTGTTTAAAGGAAGTGCTTTTTGATTTAATTTCTATTTATTTTTTAAAAACACATAGTCAGGAGGTATTTTGGTTATTAATAAAAACACATGAATAAAAATTGTATTAGTTATAAATTTATAAATTTAAATGTTAAATTTTAATTAAATAGTAATTAAATATTAATTTCAAATGCAAAATATTTAATGTTTTTCATTTGAAAGTATGCTCACTATAGACAAATCTAATTATTAATAATTAAAATTTAACTGCTTCTTAAATTTCATTTACGTTGCATATAAATTGTCCATTAAAATTTAATTAGATTATATTTTTACATTATAAAAAATATATGATGTTTATAATTATATTTTAACAACTATAGTGTCGATAATTACTGTTATCGTTGCTGGCAAATTAATGAGTAGTGTTTTTAAAATAATTAAATTCACTTGTACAATAAAAATATGAATTTTTTAAAATATTTGATATAAATAAATATCATAAGTAATAAAATTTCAATCAATTTTTAATTGTATTCAATTACGATCCGAATATATAAACAAATTATTATTTCTTTAATAATTATATCCATCACTCTTCCCTCTCTTCGGTGATCTTCCAACGCTTTAGTCATTCGATTCTTCTAAGGTTTACTGCATTCGGAAATTTCAGTTCAAATTCGCGAGATTTTACAAAATTTAATTTTAATTTAAATAATAAAAATTCAAACATTCATTTAATCGAAATTTTTAATAAAATTAATTTAAAATCGCAAAATAAAATTTTAATTTTAATATTATATTAACAAGACATCACAAACAAAATGACATCAAAAAAATCATATACACGATCATATACATCATATAACTTGAATACATTCAAAATACATTCAAAATATATGGACATTTTGAACATTAATTATAGGATTTAAAGATTTTATCAACAACGCCTGGCAAGTTATTATTTCCCAATAATTCCTCAGATATTTTGCAATTATCTTGAAGTAAGACATACCTATTTTCTTGCTAGTACATTTCCTAAAATAATCACTAATGTAAGTCAATCCATTCAGTCGACAATGCTCAAGAACTCGTGTACAGAGATGACAGGCAGTCTCTCCAATGTAGTGGCATTATACCCATTACATGAAAATTGATAAACGAGCTCAGAACAAAGACAAACTGGAGTTGGTGACTTATTAGTGAACTTACTACTAACTTTGTAAGATGTTGAAACAATCCTAAATTGAGTTTTATCTACATGTTTGAGGATCTTATTCTTAAATTCTCTGAAACCCTCGGCATAAGGCAATACCAACATTCATTTTGGTTCAATCTGTTTTGATCGATATGGTTCACCTTTCAAACTTTACGGCTTACCAATTTCAGAATTAATAAAAATATTACCTCCAAGACAAATCAGTATAATAATCATGTGAATTAATTATTAATGATCTCTGTATTTAAATTATAGAAAAATGATACTCATGGCAAATTGACAGAATAACTTCCAGAATTCAGTTATGGAAAAAATAGTTTCCCAGAGATAAAAATATCAACTGTTACATGGTAGATACAGACTACGAAGGGACAGAATTCTTGCAGATGAAAGCATTTCATAAAGGTGTTTCATAAAAGATTGTTCTGGTCGTACTAAGGTTAGTAAATTTTATGATGTTGTTGTTGTTGTTGTGACAGAGCACAATCATGCACCAGATTCGGATAAAAATGAAGCAACCAAGGTTGTGGCGGCAATTCGTCGACGAGCCGTGACAACCGTAAAGAGGCCTTGTCAAATCAGCCAACAGAGCACAGCGGGAATTTCATTGGAAGTAGACAGACATCTTCCAAAATATACAGCTTTTCAACGGACCATTCAAAGACAACAAACGGTTTATTTTGGTGCGTTGAATTCACTAGCTGACAATACAATTCCAGATCAACGTAAACAAACAACGAGGAATAAAGATTTTGTGCTGTGAGATTCTGGTGAAGACTTTTTGTGCGGATATCTTGGTGCTTTTAGAACTATCACGTTGTTTTTATTGCGCGCAGAACAAATGTGCGTAATTGTCGCTTCACCTTTTTTTATAACTCACATTGGATTTTGTTTCTTTGGCATCTTTATACTTCGTTTCACATTGTGAAAAAAGTTAATTTTTGATATAATCCATCGGCATTTCTACGTATTCTTATAAATTTGCGAGCCAAATCTGAATTTGTAACCTAATTTTATTTTCGTCTCAGTATTCTTGAAAATCAAAGCTTTATGGTTTGTTCTATTAATTAACTTCTTGATTTAGATACATACACAATAAATTCATGAAGAGCTAATAATTCTTTTCTTGAAACGCAGTATCCAATTCCATGTGCTGCCAAATGCTTTGATCCATATTCAGTCGCAATCTCTATATTATTATCTTTAACTGGTCTTAACACTTCTTATTATTAAATGAGACTACGGCAAATTTTGTATTTCAATAAATTAATATTATATTCGTTTATTCTTATACAAAATACATTTTCTTATTTCCGGTTTCGGCTATCTATACCAGTCATTTCGGATAATAAATATTGTGAAATATGTTCCCCATATATATAATAATTTAAGTTTATGATCTCTCCTTTTTTCTCACCAAAAATAAATAAAATAAAATTTAGAAGATTTTTCTTCATAAAGACAATATTAATGCATTACCATATCCTCCCAATACAAAATGTTCTCAATTATCAAATATTAATATTTATTTTTTTTATATTATATTATTATAAGAAGTTTTAATTTTCACCACTGATTTGCATTTTCCAATGAAATTATATTTATTAGAAAATATAATGCCATTGAAAAATGAAAAGAAATCAAATAATAAAACCAAAAGAAGTTCTTATAATTTACAGAATATTTTGAAATATTTCGTCGTCTTTGTCAAAATTATAACAATAAGGAAATTATTTCCAAAGTAAATAATAATAAATTTAATAATAATAATAATAATAATAATAATAATAATAATAATAATAATAATAATAATAATAATAATAATAATAATAATAATAATAATAATAATAATAATAATAATAATAATAATAATAATAATAATAATAATAATAATAATAATAATAATAATAATAATAATAATAATAATAATAATAATAATAATAATAATAATAATAATAATAATAATAATAATAACGATAATAGTAATACTAATAAGTAAAAGAATAACACGAACAAAATTTTTAGAACTTTTCTTAACTCATATTCCTTAGCAATAAAATAACATAATTAAATATTGATAATATAGATTAAAACAAAATGTTTGAAAAATTGTATTATCTTCTTATTTATTCTATCACTAAATTGAACTTCTAAGAGTAGAATTATGAAAATAAATTATAGGCAAATGAAGAAACTATTTTTCATAGACTCCGAAAGATTCCCTTAAGGTTTTTATTTGATAAATTTCAATTTTGACTACATTGGTGTCCTGAGACAATTGCCGAAAGTGAATTTGGATAGAATGTAGCTAAGGGACGACTTTGGGTGATTTTACATTAGTTTTCTGACTCCAAAGATATTTATTTAAATAAATAATTAAAAATATTTCAATATATTATAATTTTACATTCTATTTACACTTTTCTTTACTTTACATATTATTAACAAGCTAGCATGACAATTAATTATTTTTTTTTACATTATTGCGTATATATTATTCTTTCTGATTCATTTCAACAATGAAAGGAATGACTACTTTTAGAATATATTACATGTCACAATCAAAGCTATTACGCAAGAGAGCAAGCGTACAGCTTTGGAAGAATATTGGTAGCATCATAAAAATAGTGACCCCCATCGGGTTCGTCTGGTAATTTTTAGGTTTCGCATTTAATTTTTGTTCATAAATTAATATTTATAAAAATCAAAATTTAATTAAAACTCAGCATATGAAAATCAAAGAAAATGTAAAATATCTAACAAGGGTTCTTAATAGGGGCTACCTTAAACTTTTGAAAAATTTCAAAGGATTAATTCGAGAGTATATTGTATTTTTTTAATAATTTTTTTTCTGTTACAAATGTATTTTATATATATTTTAAACTTGTTTTTGTAAATCAGTTGATCAACATATTAATTTATATTGATAATATGAAAAAAGAAAATGTAAATAAGTCAAAGGTGAATAGGTTAAACACACTCAATTGACACAGTTGAGTTATTCAGTTCAGGACAACTTTAATTTATCAAAGTTAGCATAAATAGAACAGAATAAATATAATTTTTTACAATAATTATATAACACTGATTGTCACATGCAAAAAATTTTTAATAGTTTTCAAACATCAACCGAGAGATATTTATTGCTTCATTTAAGATTTCAGTTTCAAGCTCATCGACTGGTTTTATGTTGGGGTTGTCATAAAATTATTGAAATGAAATAAATGCACGGAAAATTGATAATGGCAAAAAACACAAAAATTAATTATAGATTTTTAACATTTAAAAATTATAATAAATCGAGGAAAACGAATTAGACTAATCCAAATATTATAATAAAAGTTTAGTGATGGGTACTTATATGCAAAACACAAACAAAGTAATTAATTGTTAATTGAAAATTTCGAGAGATGAAGGAAACCCGGCGAATGATAATCTAGATGAAAGGCATCCACCAGAACGATTAAACAAGTCTTTGTGGTTATTAGATGAGTTCAAGTACTGTGTACCTAATTTATGAAAAACAACCATTAGTGTTTAAAATCTTCATAATAATGTTTACCAAATATTAGATAATTGTCGGCCCAACAATCTATAAAAAGGGAGACCAGAGTCGAACGAGTTGTCAGTTAATCGAAGAAAAATATTGTATGAAGGACAAGTAAGCGCCATCAACAATACGAGTATCTAATTCAGTATAATTAAAGAAACCAATAAAAATTATCGTTCCAGAAAGGGTATTTTTCCTTAGGAAACCTAGCTCACGATAATCAATAGCTATCTCAGAAAGAAAGATGCAAATTAGTGAACAAGTTGTAATTGTGATAAATTGTGAATAAAGGTTTCATGTGTTGGGTTTGTTTATCTATTTCTAAAGAATAGCCAAGGAATAGCAGAATTTAATAATAATAACTCAACATTTACTTGAAAGCTTTAAACTTTATCACGCAAATATCACCATAGAAATAAATGCGGTAAATATTCAAAAGGTGAGTCGCATCATCCAGTCCATTGATTGGATAATCAGCATTTTAAGATATTAACTAATAAGCATTCCAAAATGCGGTAGCTTATCAAAATCTTCTATTACGTCATTTATTCTGTGTCTAAAATGAGCTCAAATGCTTTCAATATGCACGACAACTTTAAAATGCAAAATAAATGCCTTTTTTGATAAAATAATAGAATATTTATAGTATCAGTAATTTACTATACATTAATAGATTAAGAAAAATAACGTTCAGAAATAAATTAATTTTAATTGACTGTAACTATTTCATAATATTCTGAAAAAGTATTGTCAAAAAATTCAGAGTACATTAATAAAAAGAAAATTGTTTTCAAAATATTTCAAATAAATTTAGTCAGTAAAATCCTTTATTTTTTTGGTCGCCTTTGATCGCCTTTTCATTTGATAGCTCATTTATTTAAATTAAAAAATTAATCTTCCTATATATTGTGAATTTTCTGATCGGTCTTTATTTGGTGCTTTCAACAAATAGCACTAAATAGAGACAGTGCTATAATGAAAATAAATAAATTTTAATTTTAAAGAAAAATATAAATTAATTGTGACATTTGTGGATATTTTAGAAATAAATGAATGTATTTTAATGGTTTGATGTGAGAAAATATTATAATTTTAATTAAAAGAATATTGATAATTTATTTTAATTCGGTTAATTCGCTACATCATTCACGCGCACATTAAAACAAAATAACTTATTATAAAAATTTGTTATTATAACACTGTAATTTTAAAACAACAATAATAAAATTAATATTATATCACTGCAAGATAGTTACAATTATGGGGTAAGGTGTCCCTAATTAACAGATTATACTATAATTTTTAAAAATAATTTTGTGAACCAGTATACCAACAGGTACTTTTGAATAAACACACTCGATTTTCATTTTTATTTTAATCCAAGAGCTCATCAAACTCCTAAATCCCTGTCACAATGGCGACGGTAAATTATTCACGAGACCTCAATTTAATTTCTCTGGATAAAGATGTTTAATTAATTATGAAAATATTCATCAATTATTGGGTAGGGAAATTAAAATCATTTGAGAGCACTCGACTAAATTAAGGGAAATCAAATTTGAAAATGGGAAAATTAAGTGGACTGTTGAGAACAATCAAGACTTCATTCGTAACCTTATAAAGAAGTAGAAATGTGAAAAAAATTATCAAAAGATTGAAAACTATTGAAAAAGGTTTGTAAAATTTTCCCTTAATGCAAAACTATATTTCAGTGATTTTATTCCGTTTTTAGAAAATATTGAAGAATAAAAAATTGCATTTTTCCTATTTATATCTTAGGGGCAAAAAAATAAACAAAATGTACTTTCTTATTGAAAATTTTCCTTTACATATAATACATTTTCTTTAACAATAAGTTCCAGAAGTTTGTAAATCTTATAATTAACATAACCATTTTTCAAGTACCTGTTCCCAACAAATCAAGTTTAGAGAAGTTTTTACTTGTTTACTCTTTATAGCTCTTCCAAAATATATTTATGCCCAAAATGCGTACAGCAATTATTACAAAGAAAGAAAAGATTCGTCCTGACTACCTGATGGGTTTTGCTGTGATTGCCTTGACTCTTCGTAATTTATAATAATAATTACCTTTTTGATAATCCAATTAATTAATGGTGGAACTTGGTCCTTTTGTTATTTTGTTTAAAATATATTTAGTATTTCATCTGAATCTACTTTCTTTTTTTCTTCCCCACTTGAAGCAAAATTTTTACTTCCCATATATAGTAAAAATAATCTCTTCAATTAATGATCTTCAAACCAAATCGCATCGGTTTGAAAATCTTCTCTTTGCTATTCTTTTCTCTTTCCTTCGTAGAAAAATAATTAATTGTCCTACCATGCGTTATGATTATGCAAAAACATTTTGCCATTACCTCATGCTATCACATTAAAAAAATTCCGAAACTAAATGTTATGTTTATAAAAATTATAAAAACTCAGGTTTTCCTTAATAAATTAATGATTTGCTGCTTATACACATTCTATTGATTTTTCAGCTTTCCTAAACATATTCTGATAAATCCATTATCACCATGATATGATCTTCATCAGCGCCTATTCAACATTTGATAATTGATATCTGTATTTAAGCATTCTACGCCATTTAATTTTATTTCTACACTTTCTGTTGACTGTAAATATAGTATTTAACTTTGTTTGAAATAATAACCTTTAACACACACAGACACAGACACAGACACACACACACATATATATATATATATATATATATAAGTGATTAGCAGTAAAAAATTTAATATTATAGTCAGAAATGCTGGAAATAAGTAACTAATAAAAATCATTTAATTAATCATTATTTTGATAATATGATAAAAATTTGCAACGTTTTATTTTTATTTCTCTTTATATTAACATTACTGTCCGAATTATTCAACATGAACAGCTGAAATTTTAGTCAATCTTGGCTCAGATGTTGGAGTATCAATGTTATTCGAAAGAAAACACAAAATATTTATTGTCTGCTTTATATTTATTGCTACATAATATTATTTTTTATTATATAAACAGATATATGTCCTGGATCACATACATTTTTTTACCATAAATCCGTTCATAATTTAATGTGTTTTTGTCTTTATCAGGTGAGTTGACAAAAATTTGTGTAGAATAAAAACTTTTTGATTTTTTTTATCAAAAAGAAAATAAATGAAAAATCATCAAAAAAAGAAATCAGATCAAAGATGTTTCAAAAAATAAAAGCATTATTTATTGATATTAAAGTAGTGAAACATTTTGGATTAAATCTATTATTATGTCTACAAATTAAACAAACTAATAGCAAAATTTACAAGAAAATAAATTTCAATGAAAAAGCAAAATTTAAACAATTTGTTTAATTGTAAAAATTAATTAATAAATAAATCTTTTTTTAGACCACTTCAAATTATAATTTGAACAATATATTGTCATTGAAGTATCAATGAATTATTATTTCTATATTCTGTGACAATAATTTCAGAGAGCCGAAACAGTTGAAAAAGGTTTTAAGGGGCATCTTGAAGATTTTATGAGATCAATTAAAAAAATGGAATAAAACAAATGATTGAAATTTTAACTTGTAAATACTGTTTTAATGAGTTCATTTTAAATTCCAAAATTTTAAACATATATAAAGAATAAGGCATAAGAGTTGAAAGTTTATAAAAACTTAAAAAAATAAAATAAAACAATTAAAACAATTGACAATTTAAGGAGACCATATAAAGACATAAGATAGAAAAAATTGAGTCATCGATATATAAATTCATTTTTAAATTATATAATATAAAACCTAAATATTTTCTTTTAAAATTGTACATAATTATAAATATATTTTGTTTTAATGGATTTTAATAAATTTATTTCTATTTGCAATTAAAACCATCAACATATTTTAAAATGGAAATTGTGAAAAAATGAAATTTTAAGAATTACTGCTAAACGCTTTTATTTTAATAGCATTTTATTATTACTATTATATTTTTATATACCACCAAGTCGTATATTGAAATAAATGGTTTTTAACTACAGAGCACCATGTTTAATTATCTTCACAAATCAGCAAAACTTCTAAATTAGAAACACTATCTTGACGAAAATGTCTTTTTGTACCAACTTGTTAATATTATTCTTAATTCGTCGAATAGCTGACAAACTGTCACTTCTTGTGATTACTTCTATCTTAACCTTCCAAATAATGATAACCCTTGGTTTTCTCTGAGACTTCATACCCACGTAGTGAAGGTTGATAATTCTGGACCCACAAGCAAAATAAGGCATTTATCAGAAAATATGTCAGTTGAAAAATTAATATTTTCCTTTAGTGATTGTCGGATTATTTTCTTATCCTTTGAATCAGGCTTTTTGAATATTTTAGTTTTAATATGTCTGTTCTATAATTTGACTTTGTGTAAAAAATCTCACTTGAGTCCAAAATATTAAGTTTTTATGCAGTAAATCCGATACATATTTTGCCTTTTAGTTTATTATTTGTAAATATTCGCCAGTAATATAAACATTTTCGAATAAATATCATATTTTTTAAAGATTTAAAAAATAATTAGTATTGTGATTTTTAGAAATACATATATTTTTGATAATTTTGGTTAAGTAATTTATAATCCGTTTAGTTTTTTATGCATGATTATGATAGTGAATCTATCGAAATATATAATATAAGTTTAGTTCGATTGGCGTTTTCTAATATCAATAAAGCAATGTTAGTAAAGATATTTTATAATAGTGTTGAACCGTAAGACTATTATGCAACAGCTTTTACTAAGTTTTCAGCGCAAAATATTACGTTGCGGTCATATAGGTATCTATAAAATAGCATAAATTACAAATATATTAAACTAAATCTAAAAAAAAATTTTTGTAAGGATGTTAAAGATGATTCAGAATTTTTACAGAACTTTTTCAGTCTTTATTTTATATTTCCTGATTATTTTTTACTTCTTTATTTTAATTTTAGTTACTTGAAAAAATAAAATTTTTTTTTATAATATTCACGATTCCTAATTATTAAATATAAGGTTAGCGAGAAAATGTAAAATTTAGTAACATAAGACCCTCATTACAAAGGGCATTCAACAAAATGTGAGACAAAAAAAGAAATAAATTTGAAACTCCATAAGAATTTCTCTGGCAGGATTCAATATCAGTTAGAAAAGATTATATACATATTAAGTCAAATGCGAATAAATATGAATTTTGGAAATTAAACAGAGAATGGCGAAGTACATAATATAGATATAAAGCAACCCTCGAAAGTCAATAAAAGAAGAGTAAAATTAAATATTTCAGAAAAATAATTACTCAATTTTAATAGTGTTCATCCAAAATATCTTATAAATCCTAAATATTTATTGAGAGAAATAATATAAATATCAGGAGAATTAATGAATTTAGAAACCTGTTTGGGGATTTTATTTTTTTAAATTTATTTCGTCAGATAATTGACATTTAAGATATCTACTCTTTGAGTCTAAAGTATATAAACGTACCCTTATTATTGCTTTGCCCAAAGCACACTCACCAATACTCACAAAATCCTTACAATTCTACTTACAAATTTCAAAATACTTTAATAAAAGTCTTAAAACCAAGATAATAGACAGTTTACTTAAACTTTAAACAGTTGTTTTAAGCTTCTATTTGTATTCTTAAGTCACCCAAAGTCCACCTTTCATATATTTTAAACCTTTAACAACATTTCAAGATAATGCACTCACAATTAGAACGATTCAGCATGGCTTATAATATTGATAAATTGTGTTATTGTTTTCACATCATTTCCAAATTGAATCTGCTATAAATAGAAAATCCTGCACTCAGAGTCAGTAATATATAAGCAATATCGGCATGAAATCAAAAGCTCGTTAATATTCAACAAAAATCTATATTAAATCCACTTGGATATTTCCATATCCAGATCTTTAGTTATTTAACTACTGACAATTAACAAACTAATCAAGAAAATGAGTTACATAAATTGTTTTCTTTTCACAGATTCTATTTGGAAATGCTGTTTTTGTTTAAGTTTATTGAATTCCAAAACATGTAAATACGTGAATCATTGATGTCTCATATTAATTTCCAATAAAAGTCATTAAAACTATGCTTTCTTTTAATTTATATTTTACAAAATTATATTTTGTGTCACTTATTTTATTAATTTTAAATTCTATTTATTATTTATTTTTTATATCTATTTTAATTTAATTGTAAATAACGAAGTTGAAATGTAAAATATTGTAAAACAAATACCCTTCCGAATGCTAATAATATTTATTAAATCTGACATTAATTTAAATAAATTCAATAGAGTTTTTAGTATTTTAATAGTTAATTTACAAGACTTTCATTTTCATAATATTAATAGAAAAAAATACCTGTTATTTATTTAAACAAAATTAATACATTTTTAAAATATTTTTTTATAGATTAAACTTAAAAGTTTTTTTAAAGATTTTTGTTTTTACTATTTATTGTAAAATTAGTTAAATTAATGAGGGGGATATTAATATTTTCTTCAAAAATATCTGATAAAAAAGAAAACAAGAGAAAAGTCTATAACTTTATGCAATTTCCTCAGATAAAATAATGTTATCTTCAAACTGATATTCTGAAGATTGAGTAAAGTGATATTGAGCATTCAGAAAGAGTTTCAAGAGTATTTTGATTAAAAATACATTATTTATAATGGAAATTTAATTTTAAATTTGGCCAGTCACTTATTTTTTTTCTTAAATTAAAATTATAATTCCAATTTCTTTTATATTTTAAATCTAATTAGTTAATTTTGATGAAAATAAAATTTTCTTTTTTTGTCGGCTTTTTTTTCTCAGACTAATTGTAAAATTAAAGGAGTAATTTTTATTATTATTAGATTTCCAAACGTTTTTATTTTCGATTACTTAATCAGACAGGAAAACATAATTTGAACTTCTTTTCTAAATAAAAGATTATTTACCGAAAAAAAATTTCAATTTTTATCGAAAATTCCAAAAATGTAAAATTTCTATCACTTCATTGAACTGCAGAGAAAACTTTGCCATTTCAAATTTTATGTTGAAAAAATTATATTATCAGTAAATTCTTTAGCACATTACTGTACATTCCCTCATTATAAACGAGATCAGGTATTCATTTGATTATGCCGAGGCGAGGTCAAGGTCAAGGGTTTTAGGCTTTACTTTTGCAATGTCCAGAGGCAGTGCATTCCATTTTGTCGAAGTGCAACGTGAGACATCATAAAATATGTATCATTAAATGTGAAAAAAACTAAATTGTAAATAATTTACTAACTGTCAAATTTGGAGTCTTTCATGAAGATTTGTGAAAAAGATTTGAAATTATAGCAATTGAAACCTCAATTATTCTAATAAAAACTGGAGGGCCAAAAACATATTAAAAGTCAATTGAAACCAAGTACAAATAAAAGTATTGCATTATCCACGTAGTGAAGATTCAAGAACTTGGATACGTGTGGAAAATCAAGAAAAATACGGCATTTATCAGAAAATATGTCAGATAAAAATTAATGTTTTTCCTAAACCAAAAAATTTCTTTTAGTGATTTTCGGATTATTTTTTTATTTACTTATCCTTTGAATCACACTTTTTGAACATTTTAGTTTTAATGTATCTATTCTATAATTTGACTTTGTGAAACAAATCTCATTGGAGTTCAAAAAAAAAGTTTTTATGTAGTAAATACGATACATATATTGCCTTTTAGTTTATTATTTGTAAATATTCGCCAGTAATATAAACATTTTCGAATATATATCACATTTTTATTAAGATTTTTACAAAATGTATTTTATATTTAAATTAAAATTTTTTTTTGTTTTAAAATTAAAATTTATTTTTTAATATTTTTCAAAGAATTAAAAAATAATTAATTTTGTGATTTTTAGAAATATATGTTTTTGATAATTTTTTTAGGTAATTTAAGTTCTATTTAGATTTTTTTTCCTTTTGATTATAGTGAATCTATAGAAATATATAATATAAGTTACGTTTGATCGGCATTTTTCTAATATCAATATAACAATGTCAGAAAAGATATATTAAACTAAATCTAAAAAAATATTTTTGTAAGAATGTTAAAGATGATTCAGAATTTTATACAGAACTTTTCCTGTCTTTATTTTTTATATTTGTTGATTATTTTATAATTCTAAATATTGTTTTAATTAAACTAAAAATAAACTGCTATGTTTGTGATTTAGCTAAATTCTAATATTATGCTTAGCTTTCAAAAATAAATTATAACAAAATAAAAACTTGAAAATTTTTTTTTCTCATAATTTCTCATACAAATTTCGATTAGGCTTTGAGGGAAACCAGTGCTAATATTAAAACAAAAAAATGATATTACTGACATTAGTATAAAATTGATATTTATTAGTATTTATTCTAATTTGGTGATGCTAATTTATATATTTTAATTTTCAATAAATATTTGTTGTCAATTAGACGTTTAACTTTTTTAAAACTAATTAACACGTTCATAACACGTAAAGTTATATATAAACCAGTAAGTGAAAATTATCGTTAAGTTATTTTTGACCGTAAATTATTATTTATCAATTGCGCAATACTATTTGAGTTAAATAAGTCAATTAAAAAAGTGCAATTTAAATGAGTTTATATTAAACTGTGTGAGCACCACCAATGATATACAATGTAGAAAACGTGTTTATAATAATTTAAAGATAAAATTAATATAATCAAATTAAAATATAACACTATTAAATTAAAAATTAATTATTTTAAATGAAAAAAACTAACATTATTATGTGTAAAAATTATACTAATAGATAACACTCCTTAGAAAGTAAAAATCATATGTTTTTTTTCAATTTACTTTTTATACTTATTCTACAAAAGCGGAATCATTTATAAAAACATAAATAAAATTGTTAACTAGGTAAGCCGTTTGATCAGTGTTTATCAAATAATATATTTAATCCCGTTCACTCTATACAAAATTTTAAAAATATTTCTCTTCTTGTCTAATTGAATCTTTGAAACCAGAAAAAAAGATTTAATAAGAAAAGAAAAAAGAGAGAAAGATTTGGTAAACTTCGTATTGAGGTGAACAGGAATAAATATTTCATTCAATTACGTATTTATTTATTTGAATAGTATCTAGTATTATTATTAATTTGTCGTGTTAAACTAAAAAATAATAATAATAACCACAGTAAATTAACTTAAATATTTATTTAATCAAAATTTTGCCAATTCTCAATATTTAAACACTATATAATTCATATTGTATTTATTAATTTACATAAATTCAATATGTTACATAATTCCATTAATAACTAAAAATGCTATACTATACATTAAGTGATATCCAGTACATTTCCCAACAGTATACTAGTTTCGAGCTAATCGCTCTCATCAGTACTATGCGGGAGGCGCTCAGATTTCTCTTCACGCCAGGTAAGTGTAAAAACAGTGCCAAGTTAACACTATTATACACTTATCCTGATCACTGAACATTAGCTCGAAACTAGTATACTATTGCGAAATGTAATGGATATCACTAATTGTATAGTATATTTTTTGATTAGAATCAGACATAGTGATTAATAAAAATGTTATATTTAATGCAATAAATGCTATAATCAAGTCTTTATTATGTTTAAAGATTTAGGACATTCAACGCTCGACAATATGGATTCCACGATTCATTTTTTAGGGACGTCTATGCATTCCATCCGACCCTCGATATAATAAAATCTTTAAATATAGTTTAATAGCTTAAGTAAAAATTAATCAAAATAATATAAATTAATGAAAAATATTGTTTCGAAAAATGAAAATACCCAAACTGAAGGGAGAAAAACATTCAAACAAACATCCTCAAACCGTGAAAATCTAATTAAAACAGCAATAATTATAAAAAAATGATAACCTGATTCAAAATTTGGTTAGATAAAACAAAACACAAAGAACACACTTTTCTCGGTGAAGAATTCCTTCCAAAATTTATAAAATAAACCTTTTATTGTTACAGATATTGGAATAGTAAAAAATTGGTTTATCTTTTGATGTTGAAACACGGTTTAGCGAACTCTCTTATATTTAATTTATTATGTCACGATATTGCAATTAACAGAGGGAAAAGTGTTTTAACAACTTTGAATTTATCCCCATTGGCAGATAATTACGGAGTTCAACTTTAGACAATCATTTAGATTTGATAGACCATGGATTCTTGCATGTCATGCTGAACCATTATCGGTAATAAATATAAATTTCTTTTTTTTGTTTTTAGAAAATTTCAATTTTCAACTAATGTAAAAAATAAAATTTATTTTATTTTTAGAGTGAGTAGGTTTTGAAATTAAAAATTAGTTAATTATTTATTTAAATAATTAATCAATTAAATACTTATTTGTTATATGTTATTCAAATCAGAAAGTGAGAGTATTTTTTTCTTTTACTTTTCTAGTTGATTTTTAGTCAAGTTTAAAATAATTTTCAATTTCGAGTTTTCCAGAATCTTTGAAGGTGTTATTCTTTACGGCAGGGAAATTTTCATAAATTGACAACTCACTAGATAAATTCAATATAGTTTCATTCGCAAATGTTCTCAATTAGACATCATATTTGAAAATGATGAAACTATGAAAAATACTATTTAAATAACTTTACAGAATATTTAGGCCTCGTGGAAGAATTTACCATAGTGCTGCTCTTTCTTCTGAGAAAACTATAGGTTTACACTGTGATTTTAATTTAAATAATTTAATTCTGTATATAAAAAGAATTAATTGAAAAACAAAAGAGAATGTTTAAAATGACATTCATTAAACAAAAACTGCACACAAAATATAAAAAAATTGATACACATATATTTATATCATTAGTATCGTATTATTAGTCCATTATTCTTTGTCCGTGACCGTTATTGTTTCCATAAGTTCTCAAATTAAAAAATTAAGAAAACTACTTTTCGACCTATTGACTTTAACTACAATATTTTACAGTTTGCTGATTTCATAATAATTTATAAGTAATAATAAACTATAATAAATTTTCTATTTTTCCAAACAAGAATCATTTTTCAAAGTTTTTCTGCTTGTCTTGTTTCAATTTATTGTCTTTTGTTTGTCTGAATTACTAAATTTCTTGTGTTTTCACAGAAATGTTTGTTGCTTTGAAATTTTTTTTCTTCGACTAAAGAAATCCATAATGTTATTCATTGTTTAAAAAATTATTATGTCAACAATTATTATTATTAATAAAATTATTTAGATAATGTAAATTAAAAAAGAAAGAATTTCAAAGATGGTGAATTAAAACAGAAAAAAAGACAACTAGAATTATAAACAACTAATAAAAAAAAAATAATAATAATAATAATAATAATAACAACAATAATAATAATAATAATAACAATAATAATAATAATAATAATAATAATAATAATAATAATAATAATAATAATAATAATAAAAAATAATAATAATAATAATAATAATAATAATAATAATAATAATAATAATAATAATAATAATAATAATAATAATAATAATAATAATAATAATAATAATAATAATAATAATAATAATAATAATAATAATAAATCGGATTTAAATATTGATTAATCCATCAGGCATGGGAAATGTGTGTATGATCGCCGCCAAATCATTTGGTAATGAATATAAACTCCCAAGTAATCTCAATGACTAACTAATTTAGAGGATGCACACAAATTTCACAGTTTCGTCATCAATCGTGGAATGGCATTTACAGAAGCTGTCTGCTATTCCACAGTTGAGTGATTCTTGGCTGTGTGTATATAGGGATTCCCAAGCTAGTGTTTCGGACTATTTATTCGGGGATTTCTAAAAATTGCTTGTTTGTATGCGTTTTACAGTAGATCATTTGATCGATTGGGTCCCCAGCAAAATATCCGTTGCGATCACTGCCACTAATATCGTGTTTAATACACCATTAACTAATAAAGTCGAAATCAGTGATTTATTATCGCTTATAACACTTACTTAAAAGACAACTTCTCTACCCATTTTTAATTTATGATGAACTTATCGTTTTTACTTGGAAACCTTTTGTAAATTTTTCACTATTTTCTGAAATTATTTCTCACATTTTAACTTTTGCAGTTTGAACCAATTATTCTTATTCTTATTCTTATTTTAAATCTTAATATTATTATTATTATTATTATTATTATTATTATTATTATTATTATTATTATTATTATTATTATTATTATTATTATTATTATTATTATTATTGTTATTTTTATTATTATTATTGTTATTATTATTATTATTATTATTATTATTATTATTATTATTAAAATTTTATTATTATTATTATTTTATTTCATATATTTTGATCATTTTAATTTTTATTTATGAACTTCGCTTTTTTTGAAAAATCATCTATTGGACTATATATAAAGTGTACTCAAGAAAACAGAAACAGTATTTTTTGTTGTTGATACCTGCTCATGGAAAGAAAATTTAAAATTCATTAGATTAGATTTTATTCCACCGGATCCTATATATATTTTACTGCTTATGGATATGGGTATCATAAAGCCTATAAGGCTTTCTGTTCACATTTGATACAATACACGCATTAAATGCAATTCACTTTTTCTCAAAGGTTTGAGATACAAAAATTACTCTTCAAAATTGTTTTTCTAAAACCTATATTTAATTGTTGTGATTTTGAGGAAGAGGATAACCTACCACTACAATATTGTGTAAAATATAAACTTAGATTTGAAAGATTAAACGCAATAATACCAAAAATTTTAATTGAGACCGTCGAATATTATGTCGACTTAGATAAATATGTAATGGGGGAGACTACATGAGTGATGAGGACATTATTGAAAATTCTTTAGGAGACACCAATAAAGAAGAAAGAGACACTAATCAAGAAAAGGAAGTATTGCTAATTTAAGTGATATTATTGATACAGATTTCATACATACTTCACTTCATTACATGCAGATAGATTGCTCCATCTAGTTCATCGTGAATTAATTATAAAATTATTATTATATCACCTTAAAGTGTCGATAACTAAATATTATTAAATAGACATTTTTTTAATTAATTAATTAGTTACAATTTTCATTATTATTATTAAAGTAAAAGCAATTTGATCAAATTAGTTCACAGTTTAGGCATATTAAGTTAGAAATTGTAATTAATTTTAAATGGAGAATAGATTTGATTTATAACTTTGAAGTTTTGTTTAGTAGTCATGGTAACTGTTAGTTATAACTAAGCTTTCCAAATATCCTAATTTTTTGAAACGAAGGATATCGGATAGAAAGTTTAAAATTAAATGGAAAATACCGGGTAGTCACATAAAAATAAATAAAAAATATTGAACTTCATAATGAATGTTTTATTTATTAAAAAGGAAATTCAACACGTTCATTGTTACTATAGTAAGAAGAGATTATTACCCATATCCTAGTGTAAAAATGATACATTAATGTGCCCAAATAAATTTAAGTCATTTATCCAATGCTTACATACTAAATTGTGCAGCTAAGTACAGTTGGAATTGACATAACTGGCGATATTATTGACATTGAATGTGCTAAATTACGTAGGTATATATTTTGTTATGTTTTTCAATTAAATAATTATATTTCAGGAACATTAATGCATTAGATGATGCGCAAGAAAGACGAAATGTAATTTCAGTGTTTTAAATGCCAATAATAACAATTCAAGACTTTGTGTTCTCTTGGAAGTTTTCTTGAAAATATTAAATTCCTGCTTGACACTGGACACATGTACAATTTATGAATTATGTTCTTTAATTAATTCTATTTCTAGTTCAACTGGGGTTACTGATTCTTCATAAATAATTTCTTCATCATCTTTTTCTTGCTGCATAGTAGAGCATCGGTGATTTTAAAAGTTTTAATTCTTTTTTAATCATTTTCAAAAAATAACTCCAAACTGAAAATATAAGTTTATTCAATAAAACTTACAAAATCTTACGAAAAATCTTAAAATATTTTAATTTAAAAACTTAGAGATAAGTCTATTGACACATTATCTAACTATTAAAAGCAAAAAACAGATTTTTTTAAAAATAAATTTCATAAAATTTCTTGAATAAATGACTAAAAATGCAAAGTAATCGAGGATACTGTGTGGCAAACTCTAGATATAGTGCTTTGCGTATTGATATTGTCAAACATCAAAAGTCAAATTTTAACCAAATTTTAATTATTCAAATAATAATCTTCTCGATAATATTATTTAAACAATATCTCATTTGTAGATTCTTTCAATGCAGGAATATAAAAATAAGGAATTCAACAAACGCAATCAAACAACAACAAAAATTCACACAATCATTTTTTAAATGGTAAAATAATATTATTTAATTTCAATAATTACTTTAATTAATTAACGTCATTTTATTTTCACAATAATTATAACTAAATTTGTGAAGTGATTTTGATAATATCACAAAATAGCAAATATTACGTTGCGGTATTTTAAACGTGAATATTAATCTGTGATATTAATATAATTTCCTCATTCAAATTACTTTGACTTCTTCAATTTCTCATGGAACAACAATTTGGTTAGTAAAATTTTGTTTTTTTCTTGCAAAATTATAAATACATTTTAATGGTGCAAGTATTAATGTTGAGATAATGAAATTAATAATAAAATTACATAATCTACTCACTAGTTATAAATTGATATATCCGGAAGCCACAAATATTTCGTAGGAATATGAACATGCGTGATATTATCATATAAATGAGGCTTCCATCGCATATGATAATCTTTCCATCTCTAAATAGAAAAACAAAAAAATTAATTAAATTCCTAATGACAATATATCATAATTAATTAAATTGAAAATGAAATTTTGATTTGAAAAATAGAATCTCCCTATAAGAAATTACGGAAAACGGTATTGAATACTAAACATATGGCGAATTTGATGTTATCTAGTGACCACACAGCAGCCTCTCTGATATTGAAGATAAACGTAGGAAATCATTCGAAAATCCTATTTTGATTAAATATTGAAATAATAAAATGAAACCAATAAAATCAAAAGAAAAATATATTAATAGGTATTTGTAATTCTTTTCATTTTATATTATAATAAAGTGAATTTGTTTAAATTTTAATATCAAAATATAATGATAAAACATTAGTTAAATGTTATTGATATTTGCAGCTGTATTCATTGGGTACATCATAGCCGAACGTATCGGCATAAATCAACAACACACATAATCCTTTAATAAATTTATTAATAATAAATTAAATATAATTAATGGATATTCTCAAATAGTATTGTCTATATTACTAAATAGTATTAAAGATTTAAAGATTTTTTTTAATATTAACAGTATAAAGTTTATAAATTCCATTACAGATCTAAATATCAAATAAGTAGAATTTGGTTTATTTATTCATCAATTAAATCAAAAACATCATTTGAACATTCAGAAATACACACTTGGTCGTTTTTAATTAGCAATTCATATGGAATTCGTTAAAACTACAATTAATAATAATAACAGTTAAATAAATAATGTTTAACCGTGATTTGAAGTTAATAGTCATTTTCAAACAAAAACAACGGATTATTTTCATTTAAATGACTTATTTTTCTCAAGTTTGTCATGTTCCATTAGTTCTTGGATTAATTGCATTTATTGCATTATATTATTTTCTTTTTAGCAAAAATCTCAAAGAACCTGATCAATGAAATAAACTTTGTAACATCTTTGAAATCTGAGAACTATTTGACATCGGCTAAAAGAGCAATGTCGTCGTGTTCTACGAAATCTTCGGACCATAATTTTCTGCGCATTGTTTTCAAGTCAAATTAGAGCCTAGCTTTATCACATTACAAGTATCAATGACAATATTGCATAAATACAAAGAAATATTGTTTTCTTTTTATTATTTTTGTAAAATATTAAAAAATTGAAAAACCCTCCAACATAAAGTGATATTGGTTAATGTGATTCTAGAATTGAGAAACTCTATAAAAATGTTTCAAGTCATTAATTAAGAAATTTAATAAATAAATAATTAAAATAATAATTAAAACTAATTATTATAATATGTATAATGCTGGGTTTTGTATATGAGTGAAAATAAAATTGAAATGAACAAAAGTTCAAGTATAAATCAATTAAATTTCTGCAAATTTAATTACAATTAAATAAAAAAGTTTAATTAAAATTGGAAAAAATCAAAATATTAATATTTTTATGTGAAGGTATTTGGTGCATTGAATAAATAATTAATCTGATGCGGTAAACAATATTCTATTAACATAAATCTTTTAAAAAATAATTGCCAACATTTGCAGGTACTATTTTGTATAGTATAATCTAGGTGTAAACATTTGACTCAACCTGAGACTAGTTTAAAAAAGAAGATTTCAAAAAGTTCTGAGGAGTACTCGGTAAAGATATTTCCACGGCAGCTCTCAGATCCTCCTTTTGTGCAAACAATTCCCCTTGAAAATGCTTTTTGAGATGTCGGAAAATCTAGAAATCAATTAGTGCTTAATCAAGACTGTAATGAGTTTGGTGCACAAGCACCAGACCGGCAGTTTCAATTCTGGGGCATTATTTTACAGGAATCAGAAATAGTTTTAAATTCTCTGAACTCACCTTCATTTAAAGTTCTTTATCAAGGAATTTCTACTCTACCAATCCACGTTTGGATTTAGGAAAATATGTATTGAGTGCAATTTTATCTTCGTTATTTAACTAATATGGTTTTAGATTAATAAAAAAGAACCAAATTATAAACAGCAAAGCTGAAATCATAATCAGCCCAACCAATTGCGGAATTCTACCATATCATCGTAAATCTTGTGCATCTCAGTCAACAATAAATTATAATCCTGTGGCGTCTACTATATCTTCTTAATCAAATTATTAGGGATCTAACATACCAAAGAATTTAATATTGTAGATATTATTATTTTTATTTTTAAAAGTAAAAAATTTGATCCTTAAATATTAAGGTTTTAATAAAATTTAAAAATTAATTTTATAAAGAAGGAAAAAATGTAATTAAATTAAAAATTTTGTGAGTAGTTTTAAAATTGGAAAAAATTGAGTTGTAAATGGAAAAATTTTGAAATTAAGAAATTGTGTTAAGAAATAAATTTTTATCTTTGAAATTTATTGTATAAGTTAAAAATTTAGAGAACATGAATATTTTTGAAGATACATTGGAGTTTGATAGAATTGTGAAACTTCAACTTTAACAATATTATTTAGCTAATCGATCTTAATAAAATCAAAATTGAATGCTATACTGAAGTATACTACACAATATATAAATTTGATAACCCTCTGTTGTTTTTTGAAGTTAACAATGTACTTGTTCCAACCATTTGAAGCTTATGCGATTTTTCGATTTCATTTATAATAAACAAAGAATCTGTGAACCGATTTATCAATTTCTTACATGGGCAAGGTGATTTCTTATGGGAATTTGGTGATAAATCTGTACCTCCTCAAATTAATTCGGAATTCGAAAATAGTGATATTGACAATGTTCCCAAAATAAAAGAAAAAGATTTCCTAGCGCAGTATCCTAGAGAAAAAATAAGGTCAAAGGAGAATTTATTATGAGAAGCTTTCTAAACCAGTCGAATAATTGGAAAATATGAGTCAGGTCTAATGCCATTAATTCTATGATAAATTGAGTGAAATGCTGCTCTACTCTGTCAATCTCAACCGTTCCGCTTCAATCAAAGATCTCACCAATGCAATTTCAAAACAAATCGCAGCCCGCCTAAACACCAATAATAATAATAATAATAATAATAATTAATAATAATAATAATAATAATAATAATAATAATAATAATAATAATAATAATAATAATAATAATAATAATAGAAAATCACAGAAAACAACCAAAAAACTACAAATAAGTTGTGGCAGAAAATCAAATATAATTATAAATATTATTTCCTATTAATAAAATTTCTAAATTTCTAATATTAAAATTTAACAGTCAAATGTTTTGTCAGACTGAGGAAAACATTCCAATCTCAACCTGCACTCACCAAAAAAATCAAAAATTGAAAAAGAATCCTTACATATAAAAAATGACTATGTCAGTGACAACCTCAATCTGATGGAATATCAAATTTCCATCGCCATCCAGACTCAGTCGAGGCAAATAAGTCATAGAACTAAAAATATATAAAAAAAACAAATCTTGTTCTTATTTGCTCCATTTAATAAGTTATTTATTTATATATCCAACAAATGTATTTAATTCCTTTTTCATTCTAACAGTTTCAGTTAAAATACTTTTAATTAACACGACAACCTGTTTCAAGAATAAAAGTAATTAAAAAAAATTATTTAATTTATATTGTTTTATTTAATGAAATAAAAATAATTATCTTAAAAATTTTAATTTAAATATTTTTTTTAAATTTTCAACCAATTAAATTTTTTTATTTTTCCATTCTATTTTTTGAAAAAAAACTGAATGCATTTCAATAATTTTTACAAGTTCATGTGGACCAACAACTGTTCAGAATCAATGCTTTGTAAACAATTCAACAGAATGCAATCTCGGTGCCGACGCACAATCCAAACTCAGTTCCATCATTTGCGCCAAGGCAATACCAACGAGCATTTATGTTTCAATCAAAAACGAATTAAAATAAAAATAATTTTTTTAATCTATTCTTTTTCTGAGCAAATTAATTAAAAAATCTAAATTACATAATATTTTCAACAAAATTTGACTTTGAATCAGATTTATTTAAGATATTCACGAATTTTTGGCACAGCCATTTTCAAGGAAATCACTTGAAAAAGGCTGTGCCGAAAATTCGTGAATACCTCAAATAAATCTGATTCATAATCAGATTTTGTTGAAAATATTATGTTACTTATAAAGAAATCAAAGGCGAAAAACAAAAAATGTTCTTATAATAAAAAATCTAAATGGAGTAAAGACTTTAAGCAAATCAACAGAAACAATTTTATTGGTTTTCAAATAAAAAATTACTTTTATAATATAAAAATTCAAAAAATTAAACTTTATTCAAACAAACATCATAATTATTGATTTTTTTCAAAGCCCTTTTCCCAAATTCATTTAGTCACTATATAGTGGAAGTTCATTTTTCACAGTGAAAAAAATACAGTTTTCAAATTAAAACAAAAACATAAAATTTTCCAGAAAAGTTTAATGTTATAATCAATAAAAGAATAATAATAAATTTCCAAATCCATCAAAATAAATTTGTGTACATTGAATTTATTAGTTAGTTTCCTAAACGTAAATTTAATAGGCCTTTTATATAAATAATTTATCAGCCCATTCGGTCGGGAGAGACATGCCCAGTCTGCTGGAGATCTTTGATCTGTTTTAATGAATAAGCAGGTAAATTTCTTCAAGTCATTAACATATCTAAAATATTCTAAACTTTTTTTTTACAAATATTTGTTGGTTGGCATGAAGTCTAATTAGCAATTGTTTTAAATTCTTTTCTAAAAAAATTATAATATTTTGAAAAATAATTTGTTTTAATGAAATGGTCACAAGACAAACAAAAACGTGATATCTTTGTTGAGTTATTGAAAAATAATTTTTCGTTGAAAGTAAAATCATTAATCATTTTTAGTTAAATCTACGAGTAATTTTTAATATATAAATTTCTAATATATTCTCAGTTTTTTCTATTTAAAGCATTTATTTTCCATTTATTTTCATTGTGACAAAAGATGAAACATTAGTTTTGATATTTTATCAATAATAAAATTAATTAAATATCAAAAAATAAAGGAGTTTACTAATTTAGAACTTTGTTTACAGGATTAATTTTCAAGTTTCACCTACTCCTCAATATTATCATTATTTTAATATTTAAATTTCATTATATATTTTAGTTCTAATATAACTGAATTCCGTTTTATTATTCTTTTTAAATTGGAAACTAAATAAAAACAAATATTAAAAATATATATTTCATTGTATTATGTTTTCAAACAAATTTTTATGACATTTTGCATTTTGATTCTGTGCTTAAATTTTCAAATTACAACTAAAATATTCAAATTCATAAATCAATAATAAAACTAGCAAATCATTAAAATTAAAATGTCATGTCAATAACTATTTTTTTAAATTTTAATAACATTTATTTAGATTTAAAAATTTTAAATCGTAATTCTTCAGACTTTATTTATGTTACTCAAAGCTAGAAGGTATTATTTGGTGACTCAAATAAGTTATACAAATAATTCTAAGAAGTGATCTCAAGGTGTTATTAAATTGCCATTTGAATATATTGCACAAAACTATAAATATTATTATTAAAATCTTTATTTTAACAAGTGTCACAAAAGCAACTTGTTTCTTTTCTTGCGCCGCGAATGTAATTTCGAAAACACACTAAACAGTTTTCAGTGAGGAAGTAAATAAAAAGACAAATAAACGCGGTGTCCTATCTAATCTCCCCACTATATATCTACTAAATGACCAACTGACCGACCAAGATTAAGGACTAGTGCCCGTAAGTCAAATATCAACGCGAATTTTTATTTATAAAAATTATACTATACTCATATCTAGTACAATTCGTCATCTTAGTTGCATGAAAAATGTTTTATGTCTACCAAAGGAAAAGATGAAATAATTTTGATAGTTTAAGCCGGTGAAGTTGTCTAAAAAAGAATAACAGAAATGGAAATTTTTATTGTAAGTAGTGAAATTAATTAAAATTATTAAATCCCGATAATTGCATTAATATCAAAATTACAAACCCTCAGTTATTTTAATATGGAGTAAAATAATCAGAATTTCATTTTTGTAATAAATAAAACCTAAAACTAATAATATTATTATTTAAAATAATAATAAAAATTAAAAAAATATTAATTATGAATAATATTGTTTTGTAGTTTGGCTTTTTGAACATTGTGATTTGAAGCTCCATTAAACCGAAGGCACCATGAGCCATTATAAATATATTATAAATAAATTTTTTGATATTCTTAATGCAATGTGACAGAAATTACTGTTTTTGGGCAGTTCGTTTTTATAAATATGAACAAATTTTAAAATGAAAATTATTAAATATTTTTATAATTAATAATTAATATTTATTTATATAACTATTACTTTAAATTTGCAATCTACCAAATAAAAACTAAATAAATAATCAATAAATTAATTATAGAAATTTCAAAAATATCAAACAATTGTTTTAAAAGTCGAATTAATATTTCAATACAAACAATGCCACCTAAAAATTGAGTGAAGTAATTATTGTTTTTCACTTATTAAATTTTGAGATTTTATTTTCCCATTTTTTTAATAGCAAAGCATCGAAATTTAGGTCGTACTTTAATTGTATAGGTTGTCTATTGTTTTCACGAAATCCTACATCTCTACATATTCAACTAAACACTGACAATCCATTTCCTTATTTTCTCAGTCTTGTTTCATTAAGAGGCATTTTCCATACCCACTCAAAACAATAGAAATACCAACACGGCCACTGGAATAGGTTGCTAGTCTATAAACAATTGACGGTTAAATTTGGGGAGTCAATCATCAATTTTTTATTTTATTGTTCTTATTCTCCACAAGCTGCGTGACACAATATGCAGAAAGAGCCGATAAAGAGATATGTAAAATTCAAGTTGGTTACTGCTTCCTTCATCAACGAGAAAATTTTATTCCTGAATAAATTTTAAATTTAGCAAAATTATCTGACGAGCTCCTAACAAAGGAATTTACATAATGGCGTACAAATATTATCATTATACAATAATAATAGCAATAATAATAATAATTTATAAAATTACTATATTTTTACAGATAAAAATTGTCGATCAGCTTTTATAAGGTACAGAAAATTTGCTGTTATTCGAAACAAATTTTATTGTAAAACTATTTTTGACAAAATGATGAAAATTAAAAATTTTATCATTATCTATTGATTTCACCATCAACCTTTTATTTAATTCAATAATTTTCATATTTATAATTGGAGGACTAAATATCAATACAACGTTTTCCTCGTACTCCAATTAGACACTTGATAAACGCTGTGCCGAAATATTGTGTAGGAGGAAAGAAATTATTTCTATCTATAGTCTTACAATTATAAAAATGAAAATTATTGAAGAAAATTAAAGAAACTTATTATTTTGTGTTTTGTAAAGTTTTGGTAGAAACGAAATATAACTGCACGTGTTCACTATTTGCTCAGCTAGATCCAACAATATTTACAACACAATTTCACAGCAAATTGGATAAATATTCAAATGCCAGATTTTCTATTTTTTGTGATGATTTTTACATTTTTTGTTTCCTCTCCTAAGTTTCTCCTCATTTTTCCTCATTTATCTTTTTTTCAGTAATATGAAAATATTTAACATTATATCTCTCATTGATTCTTTTTTGCCATATAACTTTTTTATTTTTAAATTGCAATGATTAATTATATTTATATATAAATATATTTAAATTAATTGCATCAAAATTTTTTATAAAAAATTATAAAAAATTATTTTAAATATTACACTCCTTGTTGTATAAAATATAATTAAATGTAAAGATTGTTGGTTGATTTCTTTATTTGAGTTAAAGGATAATTTTTACTCCAGTTTTTAGTTTATTGTGTAACGTTTCTAAGTTAGCTGCTCTTCAACAAACTAGAATTTAACATTAGCCAATCAAAATGTTCAATTCATGCGGTATTCTCTGCTACATTAATCGAGCCTCTTGCAAATTCTTGTAGTGGGTTTTCAGATTTGCCCTCTGGGTAAAGAAATAATATTTGACAAGCGCTTGTTTTAAACAGTAATTATTTTAAATAGTAACAGTGGTTTGTAGTTAAAAACTTTATTTATTAGTGTATATTTATTTTTGTGCACTTCTGACATTATTTCTGTTCGTGTTTTTAATATGTCTGCCAATAAAATGTTCAGCACGTCTGTAAACAAGATCATTTTTCATTTGACAATAATTATCCATAAATTAAACTGAAAATTTCGACCATAAAATACAAAACAAACAAAACAAATCTTAATATAAATAGTTAATGAATCAGTTAGAATAACGAAACTGTTTTAATGAATTGTTTTCTCTTTGATAATTTTCCAGACCCGGAAAAAAATGCCCTTTGCAAGAATTGTACTTTAGCATAACAAAAGTGCTAAAACGAGTTATAATCTCATCCATTAAAACAACTGAGATAAAGCTATAGTTAACAACATGTGGAAAACATAATAATAATAAAAACATACATATTTTATTATAAAATATATTTTTAACGACAAATTATCTCGGGTATATTTTCGGACCTATAAGGATTTCTACGCTAGCATACTAATAATTCCCATTAAAGGATCTTTAGAGATTTTCTATTGTTTTTATTCTATTTAGTTATATTTCTTTTCTAAATAAAAAATTTCAATCAAAAGAGGTAAATTACGATTTTGTCAACATTAAAAGTTAAAGTTGATAAAATTAAAGCTGTGTAAATATTTTCTTAATGAGAAAATGCTCAAAATTATCAAACTTTTGACATTGTGACAATTCTGCGAGTTCAAAAAAAAATATCACCAGAATTTGTAAATTTTATTATAATTTGCTAAACCTTACGAGACTAAACTTAAGTAAAATACCTTACAATTTGGAAAAAAATTTATTTTTATTTTATTCATTAAATTAATTTCAAAACTCCCTGGTAAATAAAATTTTGAGTTTCATGAAAATAATTTTGTAAAATGTGTAAATAGGATCATTAATTAAAACTATTAAGAAAAAAAATTTCACCTTTTAAATATATTCATTTAATTAAAACAAATAAGAATTAATTTTATATAGTAGAAAATCAGCAATATTATCGAATACCAAAAATTACGTTAATGTCAAAAGTCCATTAATTGTTTTAATGATGATGTAAAAATTTTCTTTTTAATATAGATAAAGGTTTCATTAAGATCCTATAACTTAGGAGGGCAAAGATAAAATACATGTAGATATCAGTTAATAAATCCTTAAACAAAACTTTGTCCATTATATTAGTGAAACTTCAACCAAATGTCTAATCAATCTAATTTCTGGCAAAAAAGAAGCAAAAAAATTTCAAACTAATCAAATTAAGCATTTTAAAGAGATTGAGGACAAATGTCAGAGTTAAATCCCATTTATTTCCCGAGTTGTCAAATTGTCCAGCAAAATTTCCAATTTATTGCAATAACAATAAAATTCTACAATGGAAATTGCAAATTTCCTCAATAAAAAGTTGGTCACTAGTTCAAGTCTAAATTGGAAATTATTTTTCAATTTTAAATTATTATTTAAAAGTCATCTCTAAATTGTAACACTCAAACTGATAATAATACTAATTGAACTTGGATCATAATCTGCTATAATTTATTAATAAAATATTGTGGTGAACACTAACGAATCTGTATAAGATAATTAGTTTGATGAGATCTCTGAAAATTTCAGCTCAAAATCCCAAAATAAATTTTAAAAAATTCATAATTTCTGAAAATTTCTTCGTTGATTATTTTTCTTCTATTTTTCACTCGTTAATATTTTAAAAAGTATCAAAAAATTCACTTTACAATTTTAAATAATTATCTTTTTAAAAGTTTTTTAATTTTTAAATGATAAACGGCAATTTTCGTTATTTTGCCAATTTAAAGTAACTCCCAAGTCCATTGGATCCAAAAAAGACCCAAATATATATATATATATATATATATATATATATAACCAATATATTTATATTTTTTGTAATTTATTGTTAATAAATTTTTTAATAAATATTTTAAATAAACTCAATATAAAATTCGGTACATAAATTCATACCGGTTTGCTTACTAATAAATGCTGTCGGTGAAGAGATATTAGTGTTAGATGCTCCAAGGCCAGCAATTAAAGTTTGGAAGTTCAAAGATCGTTGTGAATGCACTCTTCTAAACATATTTTCTTTTATCAAAGATCCCATCCCCCAGTGTTTCAACAAGGGTCGTTATCGTCTGTGATGTTTATGATATTCTAATCTGGATTAACATTAATGAAAAGAGCAAATGCAATGACCAAACAGTTATTTCTTCTTTTACAATTGTAACTGGCTGTCTTTCTATCTGCTGTGTTAGTGCCGCCTTTTCTCTGATGATTTTTGCTATTTTATCGAAGTTGCTTGAAACTTTTAGTTTTTTGAAAAGTGCTTAGAAGGGTAACACAATTGTTGTTTTAGTATGTAAGACACCCTAGTAATACTGTGAGTAAATGCAAACGTTAACAAAAATACATCTTTCACTTCCAAAACCAAAGGTGAAATCGATGTTTTGTTTTTCCATATGGTTTCAACTGTAGTGATTTTAGGCTTTAGAAACAATTGCCCAAGTTCAAATGATGTAAATATTGTAACATATCTCCTTTTTAGCTTTGTTCATCATAAATCAAGTACTAAGCGAAAACCTTTATTTTTCTCAGATACTGCGTCAGGATATTTCATACAGGTGTATTTATTTTATCCCAAAGTACCCAAAATTTAACTTCATATTTTACAGGTTTGGCATTTTTATAGATATATTGGTGAAACGGACAACTAACTGAAAACCTTAGCAATCTCTCGTTGATCGTTACACTATCACTTGGATTGAGTAAGTTAAGCAATATCGCGACCCATTTATCCTTAAAATTTAGAATTAGGGCCATTTCTAGGAGCAACTTGTGCGTTGTAATGTTCTTGAAATAAGTTTGAATCGCTTGATGGACACAGTAACACAGGAAATATGTCGACATTTTTACTATCTAACAAGCATTCACGAGATTTGAATATACAACCCAATATCAAAATACCCAAGAACGCTTCCAGTTTTATCTTATATAAATGTTTCCAGTTTGAAGTATAATAGTCCTGGTTGTGGTAGTTATGAATTAATCTTTTCATCAGTATTGCTAAAAATAAGCATTGACGCGCAATATTTATTCTGTCGACAAATCTCAAACGCACTTTTAAATAGCTCTTCATTGCGTAACATCTAAATAGAGAGTTTATTGGTTTACTAATTATTTATACAGAATACCTACAGACACACAAAAATACCGATGTTCAAATACAACCGTCAAACATCTTAAATAACCTCTAAGCTTGAAACTATAATTTTAACATATTATTATGTAAAAGGTTCATTTAATTAATTGCAAAATATTCATTTATCCTTATTATTTACAAGCATCGTGTAACCTTTCATCAAATTACACATGATCTGATGTCTCTGAGTACGTCTCGTCATCTTAGTCAAATAATGCAGCACGAATTTCATCTTTGTTCCGTAACATCTTGCAAAGGTTTACAGATATATTTAAAGTCACTAACCAAATTTGAATAGAAATCGCAGTTACCTTTTCGTAAAATATATTTTTAAAACAATAATCAATATTTTAAAAACCTTTTGAACACCCCGAATAAAATATAAATATTTTTTAATATTTTACTAAGCTTAAGAACTATATATATATATATATATATATAATATTTTTTAGTATTTATTTCCAATTATGAAATTTGATTATGTCAATTTTATTTTTCAATGATTAATAGTGTGACCTCAAGAAATCATTCACAATTAACTGACATCTAATTAAGCTTTAATTAAAATTTTTATGATAATAATAGAGTTTACAATAAGAATATAATCAAATTAAAATGAAATTAAAAATTATTAAACATCAATGTTTCATTAATTAATGAAAATTCAAGATTACAAAAATATAAAAATAGTATAAACGTGCCAACATAAAGTCCAAACAGTGTAATTAACTCGCAAGATGATGAATTTTACAAATTTATATTTTCATAATTTAAATATAATTAATTGAAACAAGAATCCACCAAAACCGTTGAATCGAAAATATAATTTTATTTAAGGGAAATCCTAAAAGAATTAAATGGTACTTCGAAATCGAATAATGCGCGGATTTAATTATGTAATTTATTTTTATCAAATTTTATTCAAAGAAAATTGTTTGAAAAATACTATTAAATTTCAAATGATAAATTCTGTTTTGAATTATTTTTATTATAAATATTTCTTATCTTAAATATTTCAAAATTTGGTACAATTTCACAAATATAAACTAGGTCCATGAAATTAGTTCGTTTTTTCTTTAACACAAATTTTCGACACTTCTTCTACATGTACCGAAGCAAGAGTCACTATAATAGTATTTAACGGATAACCTCGAATAGTATAGATAAAATGATTAAATAAAAGTGGTCATATAATTTTGACAATCTAACTATTTTAAACGACTAAAGTATTTAAGCGTATCCGTAAGTTTATTATTAGTTGAAATTATTATTTTTAATACATAATATACAATGTTTTAAGAACACCTATAGAATATAAATAAATTTTTATTAATTTAAATATTATTTTAATACCGAAAGATGTTGATAATTTGGTTTTAAAATATTAGATTTGTGTTCAAATGAGTAATTTGATATTTATTCCTACAGTCTATAGGATGAACCGAGCAGTATAGAGTGGATTTACTTGAGTAAAATATAACTATTTAGTTAGAAAATGATGAATATTAGTACAAACAAATAAATAATTATTTAATAATTAAAAGTGCATTCATTACATGACAAGTGTCTTGGCATTATTTGAATTTGATCATATATGTAATGCATGCAGGTATGCATCCTGTATCAATAACAAATGAACCAATGGCAGTCATTTTCTATAAATTATGCCACATATTGCAAATATACACAGTGTTTTATATTACTTGTTTGATAATAAGATTTAGAAATGTGAATATTTTATCTTAATAACTTAAATAAAACCTATACAAAGATAATTAAAGTTCTGGTAATAATTTATTGTTAATAATAGCCCTAAAATATTCACTACTGACATAATTTCGACATAATAACTTCAAACATCAAAAACACAACAATTACAGCCTCGGAATTGAATTTCTGTTTAATTATACTTCTAACAGTAAGTTTTCTAGTTATTATTTAATAAATTGAGAAAAAAAGTACTTTATATAGTAACCCTTTACATTCATATTTTAGCTGTTTATTTCTTAGCAATTCCATTTATGTTTAATTAAATAGAACTCTTGATAAATAAATATGATTTTTAATATACCCAAATATTTGGGAATAGATGTGTTTCTTCTTAGAAGTTCTATAAATTTAAAAAATTGATTTGAAAAGAATAAAAAGCTAAAAACTTTCGTTGTATAGGAAATAAACAATTGATCTATAGTCAAAATCTAAATGAAGATAAATGAACTTTTAATAAAGGTCTGACAATTTATGGTCTTCACAGAATATTTATTTTTCATTAAATCACTGTGAAAGGTGCATTTATAAAAATTAAATTTGGTAAAAATTTAGTGGTTTTTAAAGGATTTTTTACCAGTCTATTAAGAAGAATATTAAGCAACTAATGCAATTGGATAAAACTTATCAAGTGAACAACCAATAGGAAATCAAATTCGAATTACAGTTGCACAAAGGTCACATTAAAGGTAATATAACTTTGTTATTTGGAGTAGCAACTGTAGTAATTCCATGATAGAATTAAGCAAAGAATTTTATCAATAATTTTATCTTTCTTGGTTCATAAAAAAATAATTCAAGCAAATATTTCTGTGTTCACTGATTTTAACTTACTGTATGATAAAATTTGTACTCCATTTACTAAGAAAAATGCTTTTCAAATAATGTCAAACCAAAAAACCCAAACAAAAACAAAACCTTACACTATTTGTTTTGATGTAAAATATAAGCTGAAATATGTCAAAAGAAAGCCAGAGAGGAAAAAGGTCAAAAAAACCAATAAAATAACTTAATTTTCCAAAGCTTGTAAATAATAAAGTCATTTATTTAAACTTTAGAAATGTCAATTCATTTATTCATTTGAACTATTTTTTTAAAATAAACTTTTTAAAAATTATATATTTTTAGCCTTGGGTTCCAATATTGATAATCCTAAGATTGACCATTATATGTAAAATTTTGCACTGGTTTTTCTTGCTATTAAATGACAAAAATTATGGATGAAGAAAAGATTAATACAAATTAATGTGAATACTTTTTCCCCACATTGGACTCTTACCTAAGTCACACTGTTTCTCCTAGGTTCTATAATAACTGTTGAAGACTGACAAAAATAGAAAACGTTCGAAAAAATAAACCGTAATATTATAATTTTATTTTAATAAAACATCATGCAAGAAAATTAAATTTAAGGGAGTTCATAAAAGAGAATGAAAAATAAAGCAAATATATATACTTCCAAAAGTAATGTGGAAAAAAGAAATTGTTTTAATCATTGAATCTAAATGAATTTTAAATTAATTATATAAACCTGACGTGAAATGTTGATTTTCAAAGCAATAATGTTTTTCCCGTTCCATAATTTGATAGATTCGGTTGATTGACTGGTTTGGCATTTAGCTCCCGAGGCTGAATGGGTTTGATTTAATAAATCCCCCTTATCTTTGTGAATATCAAAAATGTGCAAAAAGTGAAATTTTATTGCACAACGTCTGAAGTGATAACCATTTATAAATTGCGATGCAACTATTATTTTTTTGATTAATCTTTTTCAATTGGCAGCAATTTAAACTATTTGAAGTGAAATACATTTTTGTCGATAAATTTTATTCAAATCTAAATTTACCTTTTACTGAATCAAAAGTAAAATACCCCTCCAAATGCACTTTAATCTTTTTCTATTATTATATATTCAGCATAATAAAAAAAGGAAAAAGCAAAATTATCACTGATAATAATAATGATAACAATGATTATAATAATGATGATCTCAATATAACTGTAGGATAACAGTAAATAATAGGTAATCTAAATAATATTTTATGTATGTATGTGTATGTTGAATTTGTATGACTGAAGATTATGTAATACAGTAAAAATTCTAATTTTTGCCACATTTGGTTTTCTGAAATTTTGTGGCAATCTAAGGAATTTGGCAATGTTAAGAATATTTGTATAAAAATTTGGTTCTATGAGTGTCTTTGTTCTAACTTTAAAAAGTTAGTCTCATAAAAATTTTGTAATTTGAAAAGTATAAATTTTTGTAAAAACGTTTTTTTTAGAAATAAAATTCATAATAAAATTTATGTATGCATATGTGTATCTTGCTCAATATAATTACAATATAATAATTTCTTTCTGAGAGTTTCTCACTAGTTTTTAGATAATAAATATTATTTCTCCAAAGTCTTAGAACATACACCAAAGGTCAATAAGTAAGGGTCTTAATGACAATTAGTAATAGATTAAATAATGTTGGGATAGTATGAAGTTTGTCGATGATATCTAAATTCTGATTCGACTCATCGTGTTCAACAAATCAAATCAATAAGAAAAAACTACCAACAAAATAGCATTTATTCTCACAATTTCAAACTAAACAAAATTTTCACACTTTGGGTAAACATCCGACGGTATAACTTCTTTTGTCTTTTCAACTATCTCTTTTTTAAAATTAAAATTATTTGTCTCAGTTTCATTTTCCTTCTTCAACAAATGCCAAAAGGCGGGATGACAATTTATTGTTCATTAACTTAATGCCCGGAAACCCATAACTATTGATTTATGGGATCACCTCAAAATTAATTATTTGCTGTTTTTGAGCTCCTTACACTTCTATAGGACTCTGACAATACAGAAAGACAGAAAAATTTACTGCAATAAGTAAAATAAATTTAAACACAAGCACATTACACATTATCTTGTTGGGTTTGATAATAGTCAGTAACTCTGATTCTACGTGCTCTATAAAGTAAAACACAATACTACCAACCTGTATATGTACCTACAGCTATTTATCACAAATTACACACTTATTAAGTTATTAAAACAAAAAACGATATGCATTGTGACCACTCGATGAGTCCACTACAATCCTTTGGCTCCGTATACTGTATTAGAATAACTATCTTCAATAATCCGATGCTGCTTTGACTCTAATTACTCAACGAATTCTTTTTAATTTTTTTGTTAGCATACTTTAATAAATTTTATTTATCCCCAATTCATATTCTCGAGTTCTTTGTTCCTACTTGAGCCAAAATACCGGTTGTTTCTAATTTTGACTTGCCTAATTTAGTAGTATAATCCATTTGATGAATGATTCTCAACCCAAATCGTATCTGTTAATCACTCCTCTGCAGCTTTTTATCATGATCCCGTTGTACAACAATATAATTAATTATTCTACAATGCGCTTTCCTTATAATAATAGCCTTTCAAATTCACTTTTTTTCCTTTTTTTAGTTTACTAAACTCGGATTTTCTTTAATTAAATAATTTATTAATTAATAATTTCTTGTTTTTTATACATTGTCTTTCTTTCTGACTCTTAAAACACGTATTATGATAAATTCACTATTATCATAACCTTCACCATTATCTAATCTTATCTGACCCGTTTTTCAAATTCAAATTTGGTTTCTGCAATTTTTCATTTTTTACATCGTTCAATTCTAATTGTGACTTTTGTTACCTGCTTTCATTCTTTTAAAATAAGTTTGGATTCATAATCCCAGCACTTTCTATAAAACAAAATCACACACAGGACCTCATTTAAAAAATATTACTCCATTGAAGCAAATATTTAATTTTTAAAGTTGATTTGTGTTTTATGATAGAATTTTTACAAAAATTGCTTACTTTTAGTAAGAAAAATTATTACATAAAATTCAAACAATTAAAATCACCTGTATAAACTCATCAAAATATTTGGTTATTAACAAAATTATTTATTTTCACAAATAAAAATCTCACTTTTATGATGATTATGACCATCAAAAATTCCTAAAAGTATTTTTAGTAGTTCTTATTATTGAATAACTTTAAAATAACTTATAAAATTTATTATTACACTAAAAATTAAATAACCAAACTTTACTCATTAGCGCAGTTGTCCGGCCAGTATTTAATCTCATTGGGGCCATTTTTTATTACGCTTTCCTGTATGACAATTTCTGCCTGAATATTTGTGTGTATATGCGTGTTTAGTTGGTCTATATCAATAATAACTTTTAAACTAATAATACTCCCTTTTCTATATTAAGCAATTAAAATATATGTATAATAAAACATTTTAAAACTCATTTCCTAAAAATTAAAACCTAATGTAAATTTAGATCTAAATATTACCATAAATGCATTTTCAAGAAATCGGTTTTAGAGGTGTCTCGGTTTGATTAGGGTTATTTTCCTACTGTTAAAATTGAAACCATAAATATAATTTTGAATTCGAAGGAACTTTTAATGTGTAAATCCAGAAATAATTCATACAAACATAATACAAAAGATAAGTTGGTAAAAACAAAAAAGAAAATAACAGAATATTTATTATTGTTTCAAACTATATTTTAGTTAGAGTTTCAAGCAGATTTATGAAAATGTCAAATGTTTCCTGAAGCATTTATATTATTTAAACAAATCAAATTTATTCAATTTTCGAAAAAACAAACCATAATATTTATTAAATTATATATATAAAACTTATAAAATTATTTATGCATGTAAAAAAACATTGTGTGACGTTTTACCGAAATTATTAAATTGAATCATATTATGCATTTGACAAGTATATGCAACTCGTAAAATAATGCTTTTATCTTTCACTTGTCGAATTATATGGAAATAATAATCAGAGTGTCACAGCACAAAATTTTGCTAATTTAACTAATTTTATAATTAAATATATATTACTGACTAAAGATTGTAGTTTAATTTTATTCAATTAAGCATTTTCAATAAAGGTTTGATAATAAAATAATATTTCAGTTTACGTTGATTTGCTCAAAATGCCGACTGATTGAAATTTGTAATAATTTTATGCAATTTAATTTTTAAAATTTATTTTTCGTTTTCTAATTGAATTTCTTTTGATACCAGCTTGAACTTGAACTTTTTAAGGTTTCAACTTTATTTCAAAATTTAATAAAATCCAGAAACAAAAATGGATAGTTAAACAGTTCTTGCTCTTAAAACGAACCCATTATAATAAGAAATTCTTTGGTTAAACCTTTACTTAAAACATTTGAAATTTTTATTTTTTGACTTTAATTTAGTGTCGACAATCACATGAATATTCGATTCTCAGTTCTCGTTTAATTACGCATGTTTACGTGGTAGTGAGCTCTTGGAGCCATAAACCTTATTTATCCCAAATTGGGGTTTATTTATTTTTTAACGAATATTTGTTCTGGCTTTGTATTCGAAGTATACCTGCAAATTTGGTGAAATTTTGACTTAAATTGAGTGGAAACAATATACAATTCCTGGATCATCATCACCTTTGTGCAAATTACTTGAAAACATCATTTAAAACAAATGGAATTTAAACGAAGAAATTACTGTTTTAAATTTACCTCATTAAATAAACCTTAATAATTTTCAGTTTTATTGTTTTCAACCCTATTTTGTTATTTTTTCTGGTCCATTTAGAAAGGCATTTTTACTATTCTGATTTTCAATCGGTTTAGGTTGGTAATACTGCGAAAATTGTCACGAATGAAAATTATGAAAGATAAACAAAAAATTGTTACTATTTGAACAAGATTATATAACTTTAAAGAAACAATTATATTATTTCACAAGGAACATCAGTAAATGATAAGTGACATTCAGAAATATACATTTAATTAAAACAGCACAATTTTATTACAAAGTTAATTGACTTTTCTGCACAAAATTTAAATGTTTAAAATTAATATTTTGTTTATATATGCAATTGAATTTTTCCATTCGATTACTTTTAAAAATTTCTATAAGTTCTACCAAGAATAATAATTAATATTAATTTTATGTTTTATTTCAATAAATAACAAGAAAAATTGAGTGAATTAATAGTGTTTACATAAATAAAAAATGTAGCACTATATAAATTAAGTTTTTTAAACACCGATCGTACTATTATTATTATTATTATTATTATTATTATTATTATTATTATTATTATTATTATTATTATTATTATTATTATTATTATTATTATTATTATTATTATTATTATTATTATTATTATTATTATTATTATTGTTATTATTATTATTATTATTATTATTATTATTATTATTATTATTATTATTAGTATTATTAGTATTATTATTATTATTATTATTATTATTATTATTATTATTATTATTATTATTATTATTATTATTATTATTATTATTATTATTATTATAGTTATTAAATTATAATTAATTTTCAAAAAATATGAAAAATAAATCTGACTTAATTACTGAAAACGGGTAAATTTACAGAATTTTACTTTCCAAATTTTACGAATGAATAATTCTCTAAAACAAAATTTTCAATTATTCAGCTGCATTAAGTAATTTATGATAATATTACATCAGTTGGGTCTATTGTTGATTTCGTTAATAAATTTTGGTCCAATCTTGAAAAATTAATTTTGAAATTGTAAGTTTTTAAAACAAAAATAAGATAATTGCATTTAAAAACAATTTTCAAAATCCAAATTTAAATCTTTATTATACTTGAATAAAAATAAGTAATAACGTTGCCAAAATTTGTTTTAATTTTACTTTTTAATCTAATCACATTAGAAAAATATACTTTACAAAGATCAAGAGTGAAAAACGGTATTAAAAATGATGTTTTATTTAATTAAAATAAAATCTTTAAGTTTTCAAAGTTTTATTTTAAAAATCTTTTACGAAGATGCTTGAAAGTAGCACTTGTGACCCAAATCTCAAAGGTTTTAACCAACAAAAAAGCTAAAATTATGATATTTTACAATTTTACTTCGATTTGGTTTTGATATTGTTATGCCACAATGTTGTTCATGTTTTTTTACATATTGTGATTTTTATTTATTATTAATATTAGTAGATCATCAATTTTGATTCATTTTTTAGAAAATCTCAAAAATATGACTAATTAAAATAATAATTTAATTATGATTAATTATAATTTCGATCAATTTTAATTGAATAATAACTAAGGTTTTCTTTAGGAAATATTTATCATTCATTTTATTTATTTTTTTCAATTTTATTTATTTAAACAAATTCTTTTTATGATTCTCCAATATCCTATACATTTGATTTGGTTATATTTGTTTAATATCCCAACCCTCTTTAAATACAGTTATGCTTATTAATAAAATATTTCGTAAATATAAAGTAATGTTGAATTATTTAATAAATAATTCTAATTAAATGATTAATCGAATCTAAAAAAAAAGAATTCTGATTTTATCATATTATTCTTTCCTATCTCACAGGATTTCTATTGTTTTAAACTGTGCATTCATTCTTTTCTTTTAATAAACCAAATGTGTTTTGTTTTGGAATGTCTTTTAAACAAAATGTCACAGACCAGACAAATAATATCGTTCTACTCACAATTGCAAGTATAACATATTTTTCATTTATTATGCGTGAGGATCTGCTTAAAAGAGTAAATAAAGATACCCAAAGAAAGCCATTAGCCAGCCAACATTTCATGAAGAAAATTTTATTAAAAATTTCTAAAAAATTCCTCGACTAAAATCCACATGGAACAATGAGAAATCGTAATCATTCTACCAGTCTTAGAAATTCAAAGTATAATCCAGACAAATTAACCACAATGATTACTAGAATTCTGCCCGTGATTATCGGAATGTGAATCAAATTTCATTATAAAATAACCTCAGGACGACTGATAAATAAAAAAAATATTTTATCGTAATTTATTATTTAATTTATCTAAATTTTAATCAACTCATAGAAAAAGAGAAAAGCAAGTTTGATCTAGCAATATATTCGATTTGTTACAGAAAAGAAGTTTTTTTATTTTTTCCAGATTTAAAAAAAGAAAATACACTCGGAAATATAAGAAAACAAATTGAAAATTTTAAAAGATGTAAATATAAAATCAAAAATATTTACGTTTATTTTAATTTCCTTTTGACTATTTATTAATGTTTTGTTTTAATCCGATAGTCTAAAACAAAATAAGAATAAAAAAACTTCATAAAAGATCAATGGTAATAAAAATGCTTGGAATTTTGTCAAATAATATTTAATTCAATAAATTTACAGTGAATTTTAAGAACTATAATTAAATTAAATCATTTTTCAAATGATAAATATATTGGAAAATCTGAGACAAATGTTGAATAATGTGAAAATTTTGTCAGAAAAAATCTTCAGATGATGCAAAAATATACCGATTGCATAAGTAAATTTATAATTTTAATTAAAACATTATTTCGAAATTGTAGATTTTGGTGATCAGAAATTAGGACTTTTATATTTATTTTTAATTTTCAGGAAAATTTAAGTTTAATTGAGAATAAATCAACATTTCACATCATGAACTGTTTATTAAAACTCAAAATAAATCATCACAAAAATCTAATAAAATTCATCTTTTATATTTATATTTGTATTAATATTTAATATTTAATATTTATATTTATATTTATATTTATATTTATATTTATATTTATATTTATATTTATATTTATATTTATATTTATATTTATATTTATATTTATATTTATATTTATATTTATATTTATATTTATATTTATATTTATATTTATATTTATATTTATATTTATATTTATATTTATGTTTTATCTTATACAAGAACTGAAGAGGTTTATTTAATAATCTAAACTCTTTCCAATTATTGCTTTGCAGCAAGGGCTTATTTTATTATTCACTTATATGATAAATTATATTTATATTATTACTTATATCTTTACTGATTCATAATCAAATATTTTTAAAAAATTTCATTCGAAAATGAAAAGTGATCAGTGGTATAAATAAAATAAAATTTTATATTATTATTACTTATATTTATATTATTATTTTACATTTATATTATTCGGTATATATATATATATATTTATTTATTTATTTTTACAATCTAAACACTACAATTTAAAATATTTATTTTAAATTTAAACAGGATAAATAAATAGCCTCTATTTTCTTTTGCACTAGTTACAAATAAAAAGTTTCCTAATTAATGGAAAAAATTAAAACAAAATTGAACTGCACTTAAGCATAATTATGTTGATAGTTGACAAATATATAAATATATTCATCTAAATATAGTTTCGACAGTCTTGTAGAGCTGTCAAGGTAAATATTTATGTTAATATTTTAATTCTTCAAGGCGGTTTAAGTAATTTCCATGGAATCTTTTCATTAAAATTATCTCACCCATCTGGAAAATAGGTTGATTTTTAAAAAGAAAAATTTTTATTCCAATTAAAATAACAAATAAATAATAATGAACATATTTTAGCGCATCAGTTTCTACTTCAAAATAATTCAATTTAAACAAAATATTTTCAATTGGAAAATTTTAAATTTTATTATCCTTTAACTTTGAAAGGTTTAATCGGGAAAATTTGTAACATCAAAATTTTGATTTAAATTATTAAGAAAACATTTTTGTCAATAAAAATGTGCTGAACTGATCAATTTGATCAAAATTCAAACAGATTGCCCTGAATCACAAATAATCCAAACGAACACTTCATACTTTTTATGCCAATTCCGACTGGTGTATTCTCTCTATTAAATTCACTGCCACATCTGGTTATTGAAAATTACACATATATGCACTTACAATATGACCAGTCGATTCAAATCATTCACCACTTAAAATTCAAACAATTTATATTAATAAATCCTTTCTTTAAACAAAATTAAATATATTTTATTCTTTGATTTTGTTGTTAAAAATAATATATATTATGATGAAGTATTCGAGTCTGCGATGTCGGATTTCATCAATCATTTAAGATTATATGTTTATTAATTTATCAATTTTAATTAATTATCTTTCTATCACTTACTTTTCTTTTATTTATCATTTTCTTGTAATCCAAATATACAAATAAATAAATGAATTCTTAATAATTTTTTCACTTCTTGAATAACTTAATTAAAAAACTTTATTAATAATTTAATTAAGAAAATGTTGATATTTTCTTTTCTTTAATTTAATTAATAAAAAAATCTTTAAATTTTAAAATTGCTAATATTTTTATTTTGTTAATCTTATCAATAATAATGTTACTGTGATTATTGTTTATTATTATTATTATTATTATTATTATTATTATTATTATAATTATTGTTATTATTATTATTATTATTATTATTATTATTATAATTATTATTATTATTATTATTATTATTATTATTATTATTATTATTATTATTATTATTATTATTATTATTATTATTATTATCATTATTAATGTTAAATATTTTATTTATAACAACACTTTAAATTTAAAAATAAATTAATTAAATTCGTACAAATTTGGCATATAATCTCTTTTGATAAAAGAAATTGCTACGGTTAATTCAATTTCTTTTCTGTGAACAGATTTACCTTGACGTTTTCTTCAGTTTGCTTGTCAAAATGCACTTAGCCGATTGAAAACTTACGAAAATTATATACATTATACAAATGTATTTTTATAAAACAGATATTTCTTTAAATTAATCAACTGATATTATCGTTGAAATTACAGACAGGTTAATATAATTTTAGATTATATATTATTTATATATTACTAAATTCTTACGTAAAGGGTCCTGACATTACTCGTGAGAATCTGGTCCATCTCATCAAGTTTCATTATTTGAATAAGACTTAATCCGAATTCCACCGTAACCTGTTGAATTGACTGATTTCTTTCGGCAGTGTTTATTCGATAAACAGGGGTCAAGTTGTCCACAACAGGCCGTGACCTCTTGTCATAACCGTTGAGCAATTCGTTAATTAAAACTTTCTCTGTCCAGGATTTTTCCGGATGGTTTTTGATACTCAATTTCTCCTGATATTGACATCTGAGACATTTGAGCAAAAATACTAAATTTGGAAAAATACAATTAGAACTTAAAGTTTTGATTAAAATTAACATAAATATTTTATTAAAATTAATTTATTATTATTAAATATATTTATGTAATTATTTTATTTGCTAGCGTATTATTAGTGAAAATGGAATAAATTGACAAAACAGTTGAATTTTAGTGTTTTTGGTATACTCAAAGATTAAGTGATAACGGATTAAAACAAATATCGTTATATTTACATACATATACACGACTGAATATATATTTACAGTTTGATTTATTTGATTTATTTACTTCTATAAGAGTCTCACTACATATTAGACAAGATAATCAGGACGCTAATGATGTTGAAAATTAGCCCAAACATACTGTTATCAAAATGTTTTCCAAAGATTTGTTAATCCTTTTTTTATAATCTCTACATTTTTGTTTCAATCCTTCACGCATTTCTGATTTTCTATCACAAATATTTCTACCTTTTGAAATTTACTTAATTTTTGTTGTGTCAATCAAACACTTGCTTTTGATAAAGGTATTTCTTCATTGGATTGCATTTGTTAAAGAATTCAGAAGACTTTTTAAATATGATGGAATCCTATGAAAAAGGGTTGATGGAATGCAGCAAAAAGCATTTTATGCAGCAAAAGTTTCTAAATAACTTTTAATTGGTAGTTTTTTGTAATTATATAACTAAAATAATAAAAAAAATATAGGATTTTATTTTTATTTTAATATTATCAATAGAGAGGGTAAATGCCATAAAATATCGCAATGTTTTTGTATAAACCTTGCTCTTATAAATGTATAAAAACCAGAAACACAGATTGAGCGTTTTCTCAACGTAAACGTTTGGACACTTTTTCGACCCTCACATTTTTTCTTCCAGATAAAAAGTTGGCCTCCTTTTCCATGTCTTGTGTGATTTTATTTTTTTTTGAGGGTATAAAAATAATTGCAAAACCATTTAAAAAAATTACTATAATTAAATACAAAAAATCTAATATTTAACACTAATACTAACAAGATAATAAGACTGTACAAATTATCATATTTAATAGGTAAAAAGGAAAAAAAGATTGGAGTGATTGCATGATTATATGTGGCAATTGCCGAGCCCCTCGCAACCTCTAGCATGCCCCTTCAGTTTGCGCATCGCTTCTTTAAAGTATTCAATAGAATAAAAATTGGAGAATAGACAAGATTTTGTATTACTAGTCTGTTTGTACATGTAATTCAAGTTTTGGTTTTGTTTTGGTAGGTTGCCAAAATAGATCCTTTCAAGAAAATAACAAATCTCATTGCTATAAATGGTAAAGGTTGGTTAACATAATGCGAGAGCTTCTTTCAACAAACGTATTCCAGATATATTATAACATATCATAGCTTTATATTAATAAATAACTAAGATTTGCGTTTATGTTATAAAGTTGTTTCGTTCTACTGGGAAAACACACGTACCAATTCAAAAAGTGTATTTAAAAATAGCTTTAGACCAAAAGAGAGATTCACTTCATTTAAAGATGAAGGAAAGAAAGAATAATCAACGGTTAAAGTTGAAATTATTTCATAATGAATTTAAAAGTATTTATAAAATGCCTTCATATTTAGTATTAGATGAAGCCTGGACAACCAGCAGTCGAAATGGGAAATTCTTGCTGTTTATATAAAGTTTCCCCATCAATAGCATGCGCTTCGGTGTATAAGTTCAATCAAGGATGAAAAAAGTTTTTATTTTTATTTGTTTATATTATATATAAAGAAACGAGAATATTCGTTTCATCACAACAATGTTCTCCATTCAAACAAAGTATTCAACAAATTTAAACAAATGATATATTTGAAAGAGAGATAGAAATTTACCCTGGGCCCAGAATGCAGAATCGGTTTCTAGATTTTCCGGCATTTTCACAATAAAACAAAAACTTGCTCTTTTATGCAGCGAACAGATAAAAGCAAATCACCGAGATTGTCAATAATAATAATAATTTTCTGAAATTCTGTAATAGCTTATCTCTGATATTTATTTTAGAATGAATTTTAATTAGTTAAAGTGTCAGTGTTTTTCATGGAAACACATTTAATTTTCAACCGAGCTAAAAACCTTTCATAATGAGCTACATAAATCATGATAATAATTAATGTTGACTCTCAAAAATTTCGGAAAAAGATATCTTTTAAATTAGGATGAAAATATATTTTATTTCATGTAGAATAGTCTCAAAAAATATCGATAAAAAACAAAATCTCACTATCGAATATTAAACGAGATTAAATCGAATAAATTTATTTGTTTTATTATGATCGGATTAAAAAGAAAATATATTATTAACCCTTTCAGTCCCGGTGGGTCCTCACTAATTCTACGTTGATATAAATTTTGATGTAAACAAACAAATAAATATTTTATTTTCATACAATTTATGCCAGTTTTTACAAATTTTTTTAATTTTTAAAACTAATTTTAGTTTTGATAAATTATTATTTTATGAAAAGGTATTTAGTAAATTTGTTATTTTGCAAAGATGTTTAAACTGTTAAAATTGAAATAAAATTCATTAAAAACGTTTAAAAACATCTGAATATTTTTTTATGCTAAGGAAAACTCAAATATTTACAGTGCTGGTGCAATTAGATCAAGTTTACGTCAAACATTTAATATTAACTCTATTATTGCTACATCCCAGTTTAAAAGTTTCAATGACAGCGAGTAAAACAAAATGTTAAAAATTCATTCAAAACTTTTAATTTGAAAACCTTACATACAAAATTGTGAGAAATTAATTATTCGAATTAACAGAGATAAAAGGAGGAGGGGGGAATACCCTTTATACAAAAATATAACTTGTTCAATAAGTGGACATGAAAGTAATACTGCTTACTAAAACTGATTATCTATGTTTAACAATAAATTGAGATTGTCTAATAATTAAAAAATAAATATTTAAAACATAATAAACACTCATAATAAATTAAAAAATTAAAATTAATCAAATAAGGTAATTAAATAAATAGCATTGTAAAAATTAAATTAAAACAAAGGCTTTCATTAATTTCTATTTGATGATCTTGATATACCTTTGATGTTTTGATATGGAGAAAATTTAAACTAGAGATTTAATATTTTTAAAATTTATTTTAAAGTATTAAATTATTAAAAAACTCAACAAACAGCATCAAATAATCATACAACCATTTATTTTATTTTTAATAACTTATCATGAATTTACTTTCATTTTGTAAAATAGAATACTTTCAGGAATTTAATATATTACAATAAATTTGAACTAAAATTCATTAAAACTGATAAACTTAAATCAACAAAAATTTCCAATTTTTGTGGCGTTTTTTAATTTATTAAATATTATTATAATAATCACTATAACAGTATTTGCTGATGTATTGTTAAAACAAAAATAAATATATTAAAATCTTAAATCATAGACAATTTCCCTCATCTTCATCTTCTACTGAATCAAAGTTTTTATTTAACACAAATTATATTTGGTATTTTGTTATCTAACAACAATAAAATTATTTAATTACATATATTGAATAAAACCTATTAGTCATAATTACAAAAGGAAAGATATTTAAAAAAAATCTAAAAATAATTCATTTTCTTTAGTCAATTTATTTGTCAAATTCGTATTTAATTGCAGAGTTGTTTATATTTATAAAAAAAAGGAAAAATTTAAAAGTATATCTTTAGTTCATAACTGTAGTTCAAAACTTATTTCATAACTCTATGCTACTGGAGTGGTAACTGAGCGTCACATTACTCGATATCGATGTAAGTAGTTATAAAATATACCTGAGAAAATGTAACTGAATTTAAATAGTTAATACTTACATATTAATAAACCTATGATTTTCTTTTTTAAGTAAATTATTATTATTTAAATATTATTATTTAGTTTTTCTTTAGGAATGCCAGCTAGCATTTCCTGACCAAAAGATCTTTTCTCAAAAACAAAAACGTATTTAACTGTTTAAATGATGAACTTTTGTATTAAATTCAATGAAATAAATTAAATTTTCCAATTCATTATTATAGGACCGTTTAAGTATTATTATAATCATACTTTATAAAATCCATGTAATTTTAACCTTTTCTAATTCACAACTTTTATATTTTACAAAAAGAAATGTTTTAATTCATTGCCAAAAAAAATTAATAAATTTCAAACATTCTTAAAGTTAAAACAATTTTAAATATCTTTAAAAATAAAATATACGTTTACATAAGTTGCGTGCTAGCGTGAGAGCGACGGAAAGTTAAGATCGTTTTGCCATTCAGTATTATACACGAGCAAAAATTTGAGAAAATTGAGAAAATGTAAATTTTGAAACAAGTTTTTACTTTGTGGTCTGAAACTACATCTTTAGTGTAAAGATTTTAAACAATATATGCATTCAATCTGAATTTATTGAAACAAGTCTTAATAAATGAAGAGGTTAATACATTGAAGCAAGCTCTCTCAACTTCGGTTCTCGTCTACCTTAATGCAAATATTGAATAAACTGATCAAACAAAAACGTGTTTTGAGTCATTTTTATGTTTTTATATCCTTAATTTTATGACGTTTTTGAAACAGGTCTTCACCCTTTCATATTATTTAGAATATTTTATCCTGCTGTTTTTCTAGTGTCAATAAACACAAGAAATGAGTTATTTTTTGTTAAACCATCCTATCATAAATATAGATGTAGGAGTGCATACAACATGAATAATATTTGAAAATATTTTGCGCGGTTGAAAAGTTTGAGTAAAGATGTATTCAAAATGGCAAAATTAAGTTGAAAACCTTTCGTTATCTCATATACAATTTGAAAAAAAAGTGTGACATTCTACATGAATGCAAACTTGAGATTTTGTCAAAGAATTTGAAATATTTAACAAGCACTCACGATTTTCATTTAACATAAATTCTTTGAGAATGAATTGTTTTTTTGCATGATAGAAAATCCCAGAATTATTTATTAATAATATGAATTCATCAAATCTGGGTCTCGGAGAATTGAGAGGTAACTTTATAACATTGTCATAACAAAAGCGTCAAATCATAGAAATATTATTTTTATTTCAACAATTTTTGTATTAACTTAATTTTTTTGATATAATTAACGTATAGCTTATCAAAAATATGAACATTGCATTAATAATAATAATAATAATAATAATAATAATATAAAGGTTTTATATAATAAATAATTAATATTAATTTAATTTATTTTGTAACTTTTTATTAATATTCTTATTTGAGAAGAACTAAATCTTCGATAATTGAATTTAAACAATTAATTTCTAATTAGAACAAAATAAATGAAATTATGGAGCATCTATGATGACCAGCATCAGATAAATATAAATATATTCATTAACAATAAACGACCGATTCGTAAAAGTTTTCCCCGTGAGACAAAATCTCAAAATTGTTTGCCAATAAATTCGAAAGTAATTATCTGTAATTTCATTTTTCACAACAGCATTTCACATCGCCCTGACATTGATCTTATGCAAATAAATTGTTGGGCCTGAATTTCAGTTTAGTATTTTCATTAATCAACTTATTATTATAATTTAGTTTTTATATTAATTTAAAAATATATTGAAAGCTTGTGATAACATTTATTAAAATTTTCAAACAACATCGTTTTTTATTATTATTGTTATTATTAATATTTATTTTTAATAATTAAATATTTTATTAATTATTTGTTTAATTATTAAATAATTGTTATCTAAATTATTTCACTTATTAATGGTAAGGTTTAATGGAAATATTTATAGATTTGGAAATTTAATTGTCAAATGAAGAAAATACACGTCAAATTGATGAATTAACAAAAAACATTAAATTAATGAATCATCATTATTATATTTTACACATTGAAGACGGAATGTAATAAAACGTATATAGCCTGAATTCTCACATAATTTTTTGTAAATATTTGAGCAAATGTGATAACAATATATTTTCATAGCAGAGCTTAACATTTGTTGTAATTAATTGTATTTATTAATTAGCACTAATTGTAATTTATTATACGATATTGCATGAAATTCAAAATTAAGTGAATTTCCGTCATTGAAAAGGGAAGGACTGAATTTCACGTCTTCCGTCTTCAAAGTGTTAATAAGGTTTTAATAAAATAAAAATATTACAGATACATTTTGTGATTTTCAAATCTGTACCTAAGGCCTTTTCATATGTATATATAAATTATACAAATATGTCCACCTTTACAAAAACTTTTGTAATGTATTTATTTTGCATGTTTTTGATCCATGTTTGATTAAGTTTTAATTTAATAACAGAAGTCTTTATGAAATGTATTTTGAAGATTTGATTGAAAAATCATTCAGCTTTTACAAACACTTTTATTATAAAGTAGAAACATGTTTGAGTTATTGCAACTAAAATCTGTCATAATAATTGTCACCTGTAAGCAATTTTATTTTTAATTTTGAACATTTATGTATTTAATTTAAAAATGATATTGAAAATTAAGAATTTAATATTATTTTTTATTTTCATTAAAACTGATTTTAATCAATTTATTGTATTACTTTCATTTAAATATAGTCTACAATAGGTGTTCTAAATATGCAGTATGAGAAAGGTTTCTAAATTTTGGATGTAAACTATTCCCTGTGAGAAACTACCGAAAGATATACTGACTTTAAATACCTACATTTTATTCTTGTCTTCAACTCATTGCCTTTACAATATTACTCTTAAACAACAACATAGCCATTAAAACTATATGTTTTGCTTTGTACACACACATATATGTATTTTTATATACACGTATATAAATACACACACACAAAACATATATATATATATATATATATATATATATATATATATATATATGTGTGTGTGTGTGTGTGTGTAAATATACAGATAATCAAACAATCACAAAACATTGGCATTGAATTAATAAATAAAAAAAGCGCCAATCCAACATATAAAATACTACAATATATTTCGACCGACTTACTGTCATCGCCAGGATGATATAAACTTGAAACTATATAGAATAAATCACTTTTATTTAAAAACAATTCTTTTTTTATATAAATATTCTACTAAAAATTATAAATCCTGCTTTTATAGATCTCAAGTTTCAAAAAATTTATTTTTTAAAATTTTCATTAAACCAAGACTTAAAAAATTGTAATAAATTCCTAACAAAACTATTTTACATTTATTTTCATTGAGAACAAAATTGCGTTAACTAATATCAAACAATTCGCTAAGTCGACTGTGATCTAAAACTTGAGAGCGAAAATGACGGATAGTTATTCTGATGTATGTGTCATTTCATCCATTACATATATCCGAACCAACTCTAAGTAGGACTTTATCCACCTATGAACACAAAATTCAGACAACAATTGTCTTCACTCATATTAATCAATTCTTTCAGTCAAAAGTTATCAAGAACTTGAGAACGAAGATGACGGGCAGTCATTTCAATGTATGTAGCATTGCACCCATGACATAAATATTCATAACCAAGATCTGAATACCATCTAAGTAAGAATTGAAATATGTCAATAAACACGATTTATATCCAATAAAACTTATTCAATCATTGATAGTTTTTCATTCATTGAAGTTCTTCATCTCTTCCTCAATTCCAAAATCTTTATCTTGAACATTGGAACAAACGAAGTGTAACTTTCAAATTGATTAAAACAATCACAAAACATTAGCCTTGAATTAATAAATATTTTATTTTGAATATATTAAAATTTTGTTAAAGTCTCGGTTTATGAAATTTTAAAAAATAAATTTCTTAAAACTTCAGATTTATAAAATCAAAATTCATAATTTTTAGTATAATATTTTATAAACTTAATAGAAGAAATTTGTTTAAATAAAAGTGATTTATTCTATATAGTTTCAAGTGCATTCTACCTGACAATGACAGTGAGTCTGTTGAAACATATTGTAGTATAATAAATATATTGGATTGGCGCTTTATTTTATTTATATTATAGGCATATTAGTATTTTTTTAATAAAAAAAATAATTTTGAAATAGGTATTTGCAACAAAGAAATATCACAATTATATAAATATTGGAAGAGTATTGTAATGAAATCCTTACAAATCTTTATTGTTATCTCTTCTTTTAGTAAAATAGGAAAACAAAATACATTGGAATGTATAAGGAAAATCCGAAATTTACAAATTGGAGAGATTATGTTTTCCAGGGATTTTGTAACGTTAGATAATTTCAATTGTGCTTTTATTCTTAATAAATTTTATTACGTCAATATTTGCGATTCTATAATGTTAATTTTCATTTTTTAATCCATATCAACAGAAGTAAACATTAAATTTCATTATATACTAACAAGCTACCTGTACCGAAATATTTATAAAGCTGATTCGGTTGGGCTCTACACATTTTCCTTCACACACATCCTTCACAACAAAGCAAAATATCAACTTGACAAAACCACAATAAGTATCATTCAAAGCAGTGGAACGCAAACTATGTGCCAGCTAGACATAGCTGTGCCACAAGAAAATTAAAAGTCTGCTACTATAAAATTTTTGACTTGTTTTCTTTAACACGTTGAAGACAGCATTGCAAAATCGTATTTCTCACATATGAACCGGCATTTTTTTTATTGTTAATTACGTATATTATTTTGTAATTATTTTTTTAGTGTACAATAATTTGAGATAGACATTATGTCGTGTGCCCTCCCGTGAGCACGTTTGCCAGTAATGTTGTTGCGGTATGACCCACCTGTGGGCATGCGGTCTTTAACGTGTTAAGTAATAATAAAAATTATTTCCTAATTTGTCAAGTATTGTTTGATAAAAATAACAATTCATTTCAGCGAACTTTGCAACAGTTTGAGATTCATATTTCCTTTTAAAATTTGCTTTGATTTTATTAATTTTAGATTATTGCTTTATTTGTGCGCTAACATTTTTTGCTCTAAATTATGTGTACGGCGAGTTAATTTTTTTGAGTGCCACTGATCAAGAGAATATGATTATTTATAAACAAAAATATATTGCCGTGGAAACAAAATGTTATAACGAACTGTTTGATAGATAATATATTGTTGTTAATATGATTTGTGAGGTATTTTAAACATATTAAATAATTATTGTATGTCGCATGGATGTATGATCGTATGTTTGAATCCTTACTTTTTTATAATATGTTATTTTAGAAAATTTAAACAAATTGTTCAATGTTATTGTAAACCTTAGTTTAGTTAAAGGTTTTTGCTGTATTCTAAAAGTACCATAAGTGTTGTAGCTAAATAGATATCACAAATATTTTTCAAATATAAATAAATCAATATTTTTATTTTATACAGTACAAAAATCTGATAAATGTCATATTGATCAATATCAATTGATGAATGATATATTGATTATCTGATAATTTTTTTAAACTATTTCTATGCATAGATTCACCTTGAAAAACATTAATTAATTTTCAAATATCTAAAAAATTTAAAATAAATGATCTATAAATATTTTATTTCATTTTAAAATTTTTAAAATTCCATTTCACCATATTTCTATTTAATTATTTAATTGAATTTTTTATAATGCCATTTATTTTTTTTAATATCTTATTTATGTTTAACTGTTATCTCAAGAGCTTATTTCCGTTTTGTAATTATTTTCTTTATTCAGTTTTTGTTATATTTATATTTTGATTTTATTTCTCTAGTTTAAACAAAACACCCAATAAATATCCAAATGATTTTTTTCTACCAAACACAAAACATATAGAAGTGAAATAAATTTCCTGAAATATATAAAATTGAGCTATATCAGGTTTGTTTGAATAAATTATTCCGTTGTCGAAATAGCCAACCTTAAAAATAAATAAATAAATAAAATGAAAATTAGCTCATCTGGATACTTGTCACCGGTTATTATTGAACAGGACTCCGGTTAAAGAAATACACGATTCCATTTATTAGAGAATCTATTGATATTCACAACATAGAAATTTATCACTTGCTATCAGAAGCTTGTCATTATATCATTAGAATCCTCAGGGGGGTTTCAGAAAAACAAAAAATATGTAAACCTTACCCATGAGAGGTTCTCTGGTGAAAGCGAAATGAAATCCATTGTTTAAATTATTTATTTATTTATTAAAATATATTAATTATACAAAGTAGTTTGGATATTAAAGCAATCGAGAGTTATTTATATAATTGTATTTCAAAAGTTATTTTAGCACGGTAAAACAACGCAACTTGCTTCAATTTGCAAATGGATATATATTTTTATTTTCATCGAGTTCTACATTTAATTAATTTCATTCAAGTTTTAATTAAATTTTTAATTCCATTTATTTTCCTTTTATATTTTACTCCAAATCGAAACTTTATGTACAAATTTTCATTCAACCCCTTCCAAGTGTTTTAAACAATATAAATAATTTACTACGATTACAATAATAATAATAATAATAATAATAATAATTAATATTATTATTATTATTATTATTTTTTTATTAAGATTATTATTATTAGTTTTAATAAAAAGTAGTCATCTTAATTCATTAAATTAAGAATATATTTTATTAATATTATATTTCTTTTAAAAATCCTAAAAATATACAATTTTATCCAATTTTATACTCATTTTCAACACATTTTCTGAATATTCACAATTACTAATTGGGAATTAAATATGTCTGATTGGTCCACATTTATTATATAATTATAAAAAAGCTTTTCGTAGAGAATTTTCTATCATAACTGAAGAATTGAATTATCATCTTGTTTAATCAAATGATTGTTCGTTCAATTGCTGAATTCATTCTTTTCAATAAATCACAAATTAAAATGTATGCTTTTTTTATTGACAAACTTTAAAATTGATTTTTATTTTATTTAAAACAAATATTTAAAAAATACATCAAAATAAGATCATAAAACATTTTTTTAAATAACACACATTCACATTCATAATTACCTCTAATATATTTTTGATAGAACAGAAAAAAAATAATGAGCAAACGAATTTATAGAAAAATATTTTTGTGCACAAAGGAATATATATATATATATATATGTATATAATGGTTTGGTCAATATCACTGTCAGAATAGTAGGTGTATTTGTCAACTGTTTACGCTTTGTATTAGTCGTCATCATTTTGATAAGTAGTTGTTACACCAGTTTCTAATTCTCCTAAATTGATATTACTTGGTTAACCTTTCCAAAATTTTCTTCACTTAAGTTCTGGTTTTGAATTCAATTTTGTCTTCTCTCAATATTTTCAAAATTCCTTTATGCTTTAAACCTATTTCGAATGTCTTCTTTAACCCAGGATCATCGAAAATCGAATATTAACAATAAAGGTAGTTACATTTAAAAAAATGTTTTAATATTATTCTATAATATAATAATAAAACCTCTACATTAGAGATGATGCATTGATAATTGGTTCTTTTTTGTTTTAATTGCAACTATAATTTGGAAGAGGTTTCATTGATTTATGTAATTCATGAGTTCTTCTTTATTAGATTTTATTCTTCACTTTTCGTTTCTATTTTTCAATTGTTTCACAGCTGATGTTCTTTTATTTGGTAAAAAACCATTGTCGGTCTAAATGCTGATGTCCATTTGAGCATTCTTTAATTTTATATTAATTTGATAAACTTACAAATTAATTTTCTCATTGAACAACAATTCAATTAGTATACTGAGCAAATTTTTTACTAACAGACCAAAAAATTATTTTTACGGAATAATTATTTAAATTATCTGGGAAAAATTTAGTAATAACAATATTTTGACAGTTTTTGATAATAATACTTTTATATATATTATAATCAATTAAAACAATTAAAAGTTTTGGCATTGTAAATATTTATTATTCACCTCTGATAATACGGAAAGCGAATATATTTATATTTAACATGACTCTAACAACTATTATTAGAATTTAATTAGAAAAACCTAAATCATGAAAAGAATAAATTCTTGTTAATTAATTTCAAGTCATTATCAAAGTTTTACGGGTTATATATTTTTAGTTTTAACTCGTGAATAAATCTATCAACTTAGACAAGCATAATTAACAAAAACATTGATAAAAATGATTAGACATTACAATAGATGTTAAACGATATTGCAATATAAAAGCACGTTTCTGATTGGTTATAAATACACATATTTATATAAAAATCATATGCACTATATCATATCGTCATAATTACAAAAATAAATAATATTTTTTTGGAATTAAATTCAGTTAGAATATTAGCTGATGCTGACTCTTTTTTAAGTCACTAAATTCTATTTACATTCCTCGTCTTCATTTCCAAGGTTTTCACTTTTCAATTAATATAATAGAAGTAGTAAGTGAGTAACCACGAAAAGGATTTTGACTTTATTTTTTTAATTTCAGTTTAATCCTCGTTGTAATCAGTATTCTATTTAATCCACTTTGACTTTGAAATTTTGCAGTTTATGCCATTTATGCCGTATCCACAGTTTTCCTTCATTTAATTAAAAAAGCAAACTTTACATTAGATCCACTTTAGACTGACATCTCGCCAATTTATCAGTCTATTTCAGATTCTTTTTATATAATAAATACAGTATGTATTGGAACTACTTACATTAATATCGAGCAATATGGTGCCCATTTTATATAATAGATAGTATTCGTGTAATAATATATTTTCCTAAATTAAAACAAAATTTGTATCGAAATCATCCAAAATCATTTATGCCAATTGACTTGTATTTTATTTTTATATTACAGAAACAAATAAAATTAAATTAAATGAATTATTTAATTTGATACAAATAATAATTTTTCCCATCACTTTACATTTATTGAAACCATAAATCGTTCCCAGTAGCAATAAGATAATGTTTATAGATAAATTATTTAGAATTTAATATTCATCGAGAAATTTTCATAAACTTTTCATTAGTGTTAAAATTTTAAAAAATTAATAAATATATATTTATTTTTTATTTATTATTATTATTTTTATTATTATTATTATTATTTTTATTATTATTATTATTATTAATTTTATTATTATTATTAATAATAATTTTATTATTATTATTATTAATTTTATTATTATTATTAATAATAATTTTATTATTATTATTATTATTATTATTATTATTATTATTATTATTATTATTATTATTATTATTATTATTATTATTATTATTATTATTTTGAAAATATAGAAAATATTCATAACAATTATGGTTTGAGGGAAAGAAATTCATGAAATTTGTTGTTTATCGGTTTCATTCACGAAGCGGAAGTTTCATGAGCCGGTCACTCTGCAAACATGCAACAGTTTATGACAATATAATTCAATTGAAAATTTTCAAAAAATCATCAATTTTTTGGGGGAAATTTTATTTCAATTTACAAACTAATTGTGATTTATTTTCTCTTTTTCTTTCGATTTTCTATAATTTCGAGTTAAGATGACAAAAGGTCTAAATTGATTAAAAAGTCTTAAATGTTCAACAATGTAAATAAAATTGCATTTTCATCCCTATTACTATGACAATGTATAAGGATAAATGTAAAAAAAGTAAGTAATTAGAAATTAAAATTACTTAAATTTATTGTAGAAATGAGACCTAAAGTATCAGCCTTAATTGAAAGTCTAAAATTCTATTGCGTCATTCAGAATAAAAATACTGAAAAATGATGTTTTATAAACAATCATGTTTATTGAGTAAGTTCATCTACGTTAATATATGTTGTCATTGAGCTATTCATCCTCTAGAGCAGGGTTTTCAGCCTAGACTCTTTTAAACTTCGCTTGATGAAGATCATACTCTTTTATCTTCAATAAGTAAAAGTGAGTTCTATGAGAAGTTCCTTTGAAACGCAATCTGAAACTTGTTGCATTAGTAAACCGAAAGCACTTTGAAAGTTAAAATTCCTGAGTAATTTTTTTGATTAAAATTTCTTATAAAAACTTCAAATAAATTTGTTGAAAATACTCAAAATTGGAAATTGATTATTAATATTAAGTTAAATTAAAAAATTATTTTTTCAAGTTATTAGCGAAGTAGGACTTGAAGAGTAACAGCAAATAAAGTTTAAGCCGTAAATTATTTTCTTCACACACACACACACACATATATATATATATATATATATATATATATATATAAAGAAGACAATCTACTGCAAAAGAAGACATTGGCCCTGGGTTCTAACAATACTAACGTCAAATGCTGTACTTCAGTCGAAAAACGTTTTTAGAAAGCAAGGTTGGCTCTAATCAATGTCTGCACGAATATGATGCATTCTCACATTTTCATCACTTTTCATCGAAGAAAACATGATTGTACTAAAAAACACCAAACAACAAAGAAGATAATTTTCAATAGATACGCTTTGACATTGACTAGAGGTTTTAATGGGAAAATCCTTCCATGAAGCTATTACAGCGCACCTAGTTCGGAATCAGCTTGTTCTCTGACACCATGAGTCGAAATAAATGCACATTGAAATATTTGAGATTTTATGAAAAGTAAACATGTCGCTTACATCCTTCAAGCATATATGAGAAATCTTTGAAGAGGTTTTTGAGAACCGTATAAAAGGTTTTGTTCATAATTTCGCTTGGTGCCTAATAAGCCAGAAAAAGTTTTTTTTCTTTTACGTTGACACTCTTGAGAAAGACCAAATATAGGATTTTAAGCTGATGTTTGTTGGCCGTTCGATAAAACCTCTAGTTTGGAAGGACATACAACACCAGATGTGACAATTGTCTTTAACAACATCGAATTTGTAGATTATCTTCAAACTGAAAATGTAAAAGTGATTGGCACTCTCAGTTTCATCTCAAGAAATATTCCCTTTTAATTTTGTAATAAAATGTTGAAACAAAACGTTATTTTTTCACCATTTTCAGAGGTTTCTCGTTATCATTATCAAAGGTTCCATTACATATTACGTAATCACATTGTATTTAATAAATAATAATATTATAAAAACAAAAGATTATTACAAAGATTTATATTTTGTACGAGTATATAAATCTTTATAAGTAATATTTTTTTATAAAATGAACCAGAAATGATTAGATCTTTCATTGAATTAATCATTTTCCCCGGAACTCTGTGATATTTATCATTGGGATCGACAAATGAATTTCGGGTCAAAATTTGACTGCATATAGCAAGGCATGAATGGCCACCGATATTTGCAGAAATAAATCTTCATTTTAGAAAATAATGAATTCATGACATATTTTTCATAGAAATATACAAATAGTATGGTAAATAATGAATGGGAATTATGTGATTCCTGTTTATGAGAAATGCATAAAATACGATCGGATATTTCCCCAGTATTACAAGACCGCGCTTTCCTCACTTATGTGATTGTTAAAAGACTTTATCTTTAACTTTTTCAACGGCACAAACATTTTCTACGGCCTTGCACAATGGGCCAGGAATTTTCTAGCATAAGCAAAAAAAGAGTCACACAAATCCCACGATCTTAGTAAAATAGTTAGTAATACTCTTTATAATAAAAAAAACCTATAATAATTCTATTTAAACAAATAAATAAAGGACAGAAGAAGACTTTTCTAATAAAATTATTAGTTTAAAATCAAAATTTTTGCATTAAATTTAATACATTATTGGCAGCAAAGGCTTGATTTTATTTGAATTATAAAATATTTATTATATTATAATTATAATTATAAGTTAAAGGATGTTTCATTGGTTGTAAATTGTATTGAGAATTTGTTTATTTGTTCTTGAAAATAAAAACAAAGTCTAAGATAATACATTTTTAATAAAAAAAACCGAAGACCTAAATTATTGTTCTATTTCTAAAAAAAGCTTAAAAATCTTAACAAAATGAATCATTTATCCTTTAAGCAATATTTCTTATTGAAATTATAAAATTTAGAAAATTATTTTTTGAAATTTAATTTTACTTCTCATTCTGAATTGACACAATTAATAAAGAAATTTGGCGAAAATTCAATCATTTTTCTTGACAAGTCGCCATATATTACAAAACTATAAGATTTCATGAATATACGGTGTAAAAGGGTTTCAATTTTTTTATTTCAAAAAGTATTTCAAGTTCCTTAAAATTGAGATATTCTTCCTACTTAAAATGATTATTTATTTATTAAAAAAATTCGTAATATTCAAACAACTGCAGCATTTTTAATTTTATCAGTAAATTTTTTTAATTTTTTAGTCACCTTTGATTTGTTTTCATTTTTATTTATTGTTAAAAATCACTATTAAGCAAATGATTGGTTAATAAATTAATAACACTTGATAAAGGCAAAGTCGAAAATCTTTGTTGCATAGAAAATTAATTGCTGATCTTTTGTCATAATAAAAATTAATGAAATATCAAATTTCTTTTTGAAATTAATTAATTAACATTTAATAAAAAAAAATTAAATAATTAATTAAATGTTATTAGTTATCAAAATTTATTTTAAGATATAAATGACTTATTATATGGTTTATAAATTTCATCAAACAAATTTATGAATAATTACATTCTAATGATTTTTATATTTTGTTATCTTTATATTTTAATGACCTTTATTAAGTCTTTATATGTTACAGAGTACCAACTCAATTTTGTATTTTTCGAATTACATGACGTAAAAAAAATTCAGAAAATTCGACTTTAAGCACAATTAGATACCCAAATTACCTCGAGGCATATATATGTGTACAATCTAATATCAAAGTAAGTTTGTATATAAAATATTTATCTCATTGACATTTTGCGTAGTTATAAGTCTGTAAATATGCGCGTTTTTGTTCGATTCAAACAACTGATGTGTAATAAGTTCGAATTTTTTTGTAAATTATTCAAGTTTTTACAGTAAAATTAGTAAAAATGAGTATAAATTTAATGTGATAGATTATGCATGATGAGGAAAAAAATGTTTTATTCAACCGTCATTAATAAAAATGTTTCATAAGTAAAGAAAACAAGATAAACCATTAAACCTGCTATTTTAACACAAGAAAACATTTGTTCGCCCTTTGACAAACGGCCAGAATTAGAATAAAAAACAAAAGCTTAGATAACAAGCCATCAAAACACTGGAAGATCTGTTTCTATGACAATGATAGTTTTGAAGCAAAAAACTTTACAACGAATTATTTTAATAATAACTAAACATTATGTTCTTTTGCTCTGTTAGATGTTAATTTTTAATACCGAAATCAACCTGTTTTTATTTTTCTTTTAATCTCCTTGTTGATCCATCGTCCTACCTTATATCTTATACCGGTTAATTTTTCGATCCGAAAATATTTCTCTCGTCGTTTTAGAAATATTTCCGTATCTCAACTCTTCCGGCATTAACTTATGCAGTAATAGCTCAATTGACGTGGAAGCCATGTTAGATGTTGTTAAAACATTTCATTTATTTCATAAACAGATGTCATTTGTTTTTCTAATTCAAATATTTATTTTATTCAAAATCTGATTTCTCTCTTGATATTTAAACAATTTAAGAGGGAGTCATTTATTTTCATTTAATTTAATTTTTATGTTTAGTAACAAATTTAGAAACAACTTCGAGATTTGAAAATTTAACACAAATTATTATTTTAACTAATTTAGAATCTGCACTTTCTCTCTTATTAATAACAAAACTCATTCAGTTTTTTAACAATTTCAAATTTAACTAATTTCGAATTTTAATAAATTATTTTAATATTTCTTTATAAAATCTTTTAATCCGATTGATTATATAATTATAAATTTACTGTTAGCTGATAATTATGCTCAAATATCCTCAAATGCTAGATAAATGTGAGTTGTGTCTTATCTTCTGGAAAATACGGTTATTTCTTACTTTGTGATCAACTTAATTTCTTGTGTATTTTAAGTACCACCTTTCTTTAATATATAAAGTCTTTGTAGCATTTGTACGCTAATATAATTTATTTTTCAATTTTAGAAATAATTCATACTTCTATGTCAAAAATCTCTGATTTTTGTGAGTTTCGTTTTTTCATTTCTCTATTAACTCTTTATTTTCATTTAAGACATTTTTCATATTCTTTTTTTATAGGTGCTTTTTTTAATAACGGAAAATTACATTCAAAGTATGTGTTGAAAAATTCTTAAATATTAAACAAAAGCTTAATTTATAGAATGAAAAGAAATGAAGATAAAATATTTTTATACGAAAAATTTAAATTATAATATTCATATGAATGTTTAATTATTCTTCTCAAATGAAAATTTCTTTTTTTTTGTTTTAATTAAATTTATAAATGGCGTAAAGTGTATATTGTCTAATCTATTTCATAAATAATTTAACAAATAAAAAATTGCCTTCAATAAACCATATAATGTTACATAAATAAAATTGATTCTAATTTAATAAAAGTGTCTAAAAATGTGTAGAAAAATCAGACATATGTCTAACGATCTGACCCCTTTCAATGCAATTTTTATATTTTAATATTACACTTTCAATTCAATAAATATTTTGTTTAACGTCAGTTTAATGGATTATAAATATTTAAAATTTATGAAAATAATAAAATTAATTTTATTATTTTTTGGGACACTTTGTTGCCACAGTATTGAAAGGGTTAAAGCCACATATTTTTTTATCATTTTTTTTTTCTTTGTATGTTTTTTTAATTGACAAATATATCGAAATTTATATTTCACTTGTATAAATTTAATAAGTATAACATTTCGTTTAGTTGAACAGTTGAAAAATTAGCTATGTAAATTTTATTTTTTTCTTTGAAACTTTTACATTTAGAATTATATTAATTTTTTATTATATTTTGAATTAGGACAACGAAAATAAAACTTTTAAATTTAAAGTACTTATCAAAATTAAAGATAAAAAATTTAGAGTACTGTAATATAACACTTTTAATGGTTCTACGGAACACTATTTTTATATAGAATTAACACTGTCAAAATAAATCTTTAAAATAAATAATTAAATATATATATAAATATATATATATATATAAATCTAAATAATTTTGTTTTAATTTTTTAAAAATTAACTTATATCGGATATCATTTATATTTTGATTTGTGTTTTTCGGCTATGGTGTTTCGTTAAGAATTTAGGTTAATGTAAAATATTGTCACAATTGCTGACGAATATTTTAAATATCTCATATTTTAAAGGTTGCGTTGGAGCTTGAGATAAATAAGAAGGAACACTCGCTACAAAATTTATCGGTATAAAGTAGCTTGCACTTCGATGTAAAACACTATTTAAATAATAAGATATTAAAAATAAAAAATAAATTAAAATATTAAAAAAAATAAAAATAGAAAATAAAAATAGAAATAAAAATATTCATTTTCCCTACATCATTATTTGGAATTCACAGTAATTAATTTTTATTGTTTACGAAAGTTAATTTTTACTTATTACAAATTACAAATTATCACTTATTACAAATAAAAAATTAATTTTTTTAATATCTGAGAATTATGAATCAAGGAAATCTTTTTTTAAGTACTCATAGTTCAAATTTAACAAAATTTATTATTATTGAAAACGTTTTGAAAGAATTGATGAAATTAATTTATTTGTTTTAATTTGATCGAATCTTTTGTAAGTGTTTTATTGAGCGTTAACTGCCAACTGAGTGAAGTTTTTGAAAAGAATTAAAATCATATTATTTGAATAGAATTAATTATAGTAAATTTGCATTTAAACAATCAAATCAAATTTCATATTTATCACACATGAGATAATATTATTATCATTCTTATTTTTAAAGAGATCAAAGGAATGGAAATAAGAGTAAAATTTGATTATCTTCTATTAGAATATAAAATTACACATTTTTATGAATAAATCCCAGTTCCAGAAAAGATTCCAAGTTGAAAAATAAATCTCTTAAATATTTTGGAATCTTTAGCTTTAATTTGAATGCATATTATATACGATATAATCTAAACTATAATATACAGTTATTTTATCTCATAAAAATAGGATGTACACTGTATAACATCAAGTTTTAAATATTCCGAATTTTGTTTTAATAAGCATTTTTATTTTAAATTTTAAATATCGTATATAGTTTATGATAAATTACATTCTCACTATATCAAATCGAGATCATTTTATTTCACAACCTATAACATTGTTAAATTAAAATAATTAATTACTAATATAATATTTATAATTATATAAATTAATTTAACTGAATTATTTTTTAATTAAAAATAAAAATATTCATTTATTTAATGTGTAAATTGAATTTGATATAAACAAAATATTTATTTAAAGACCAAGATAGTTTTGAGTTTATAATATAATATTTTTTTTGTTTAAATCAAGAAAACTTAAATAAAGTTAAAAATCAAAATAAAATAATAGTTATTATATTTTGAATAATTACAAATAAATAATTAACTTACCAAATCCTATAATAATCGTTTGATCACGGTGAAAATGCATGGGTTTGGTGTTTCAAAAAAAAAGAACAACAGTGATACCTTGAGCAGTATCAATCTTTTTGTTTCAATATCGGCATAAATGTAAATCCAAATCTAGAAATTCCCATTTAGAAAGCTCATTTAAATATTATTCCAAAAATAGATTCCCCATTTTTGAATAGAATATCTTTTCGACTTTTTTCTTTTAATAATTGACCTCGAGAAAAATTTACTTCAAATAAAACGATTGAATATTAGTATAATTATTATTTTTATTATTACTATTATTTTTATTATTATTATGGTTATTAGTTTTCTTTCTATGAAAAAAAGCCTGGTTTAAAATTAGGTTAACAATAAAAGTAGAAAAGCTAACATTTGCCGATTTCGATAGTTTCCTTAATCAAAAATTTCTATTGGCAGGAATTTAATCGAAATATAATTGGTCAAAATGTTAATTTAAATTATTATTATCATTGATGTCATTTTTTTTAAAAAAATAAAGACGTTTAGATGTTTTGGAAAATATATTTTCCAACTGGAATGAATTTTGTTTAAATTGAATTGATTTATAAGGCTTATTTATTACAAATTTTTGATGTAATTTAAAACCATTTTTTTATAAAAAAAGGATTAAATGATATTAGGATCAAAGATTGATTTGTTTTTTTTCAATTATTAAATATATTATAATTAATCGAGTTTTATTTAAATATCCCAAATTCTGTATAAGAAAAATTAAGAAAATGCAAATTGAATTGAGAATGAGCGAGTTGGGTGAGGTTTGAATATTATATATCAATTAACTGTGGCTACTTAGCACGGTGGATCTGGCTTTATTGACACTCTTACTTACTGATGACACTGGCCATTGCCAGTTTGAAGAAATTCGCTACTCTCGATTTTTTTATATATCACAGCAGCTTTAGGCATCCCTAGAGGGAGAAATGTCAGCTAATGAAGTGTTGCTTGAGCTGGAGTCTATTTGAAATACAAATTATTGTATTTTCATACTCAGTAAATATAGCTGAAATTAATTGCTACTTTTTATTAAGAAATGTCAGTATATATATATATACTGACTATTTATTAATAATTAATTATAGTACCAATAATAGATAAACTTTAAAATCTTTTCTTTGTCAATAACAGAATCATTTATATAAATTTAATTTAGATAAATAACTATGTAAGTCAATTAAAATGATATATGAAATCTTTAGACCTAAACTAGGTCCTGATCACTCATAAACAAATTTTAACAACTCCTTCGCATTTTGCTTCTTCTTTTTTTATTGATCTTTTCTCTCACTCTACTGTTTTCAAAATATATATTTATTTAAACAAAATTTTCAAATTTAATTCACCATAATTAAACATTTAATGGATCCAAATAAAAATTAAAAATTATTCATATAGATCTAGAGAAAATTTTTAATATTTAATATTAAAATTTAGTATTTAATATTTAATATTTAATATTTAATATTTAATATTTAATATTTAATATTTAATATTTAAAATTTAATATTTAATATTTAATATTTAATATTTGATATTTAATATTTAATATAAATATTTAACATATTTAAAATTATTTTACTAAATGTTGAATTTTCGACAGATTGCCTAACTGGGGTTTGTTTAGATAAACTTTAAAATCTTTTCTTTGTCGATAATAATTATAAAAATGAAGAATAATTTCTTTTATCGAATATTCTTCATGACTAAATTAATGTATAATTTATTACTATTTTAATACCATAATTTTTACAAAATATTAAAACATTTCTAATTTTCCAACCTAATTAAGGCATCACATTAGATTTTAGACAGCAATAACATTGGCTTGACATATTTACATATTTATATAAACATTATTTTTATATGTTGATAGTCTTTCTTGTTTAAATTTGCTAAATCACTACTATTTATTTAGGTTTTGGAAATATTTGGCATTGAAATTAAATTTAATAGCAAAACAATTGTAGCTTAAATTTTATAAATTTATGCATTTAAAGAAAATGATCATTTACCAACCAATAATAGAAAATAAAGATGATAAAGTAAATAAAAGGACGCTAATATTCCTAAAATAAACATTTTTATTTTCCAGACCTTGACAATTACATATTAAATTGAAATTGAAATTAAACTTAAATTAAATTAAATTAAATTAAATTAAATTTGAAAAATTAAACTCATTTTATCACATTCAACTTTATAATATTTATTATATTGTCTAACAAAATCTATAAATAAGTAATATATTCTAAATTTTATATGTTCCAAATAAAATGAAAAATATAAAATTCACGAGTAAAATTTATCCTATTTCAAGTTTATGGCAATCTCAATGATTTGTTTTTAAAACTCAAAGTTCAATTTTCTTTTTATTTGCGGTGTTGTAACAAAGTGACTTTGATGACTTATATTAAATTTTATTATATTATTATTATTATTATTATTATTATTATTATTTTTATTATTATTATTATTATTATTATTATTATTATTATTATTATTATTATTATTATTATTATAATTTATTTAGTATTTATTTTGTTTAAATTTGTTTATGATTTCCTTAATTTCTTCTAAATTCATTTACCATTCTTGTTCCGGATTTTTTGTCAGTTTTACCAAATATTTAATTTTTAGCTTTCATGGTTTTAGTTGAGCATGAATGGTATGGCGATGAACAAACGTCATACATTCACTTACCGACAATGCATTGACATTCCAATGTTCTGCTTCTTTCCTAAATTGAAATTGAAAACTGCACAGACAGTTGATCCATGCCTGGACTTGTGGTGTGATATCTTTTTTTGTCTTCGACTTATGGTTCGTAAATAGAGTAAATCTTTTCCCATCAAAATAATGTTTTAAATGGTTTGTAAAATAATGGATTGCTAACCGTTCTTTGCATGTTATGCAATAGCATAATTCATGTTTTGACATGGAATGTGATCCACATGCAGTAACATTATTTTTTTAAAGTTATCTATTTGAGATAAAACTGCACCAATATGATTGAAGCTAGCTTTTGTATCCAATATGAATATTATTGAAAAATTGCAAAACTTTAACATTTGTGCATTAATCAATTTTTCTTTTTTCTTATTTATGTTTTGTAAATGATTTTTCAAATTGTTCTTTTCAAATCAATTTTTTTGCTTTAATCTTTTGCATAATCCTATAGTAATTGGTTAATCTAAAGAAACTATTAACACACTTACGTCTTTCAAATTGTTTTACTGTTTTAATTTTTTCTTCATTCGTTTTGAATCCATTTTTATTATATCTCGAAACTTTCATTTCTTCTTTCAAAAATTGGCATTTAAACTGACTGATTTTTAATCCTGCTTGTTCTAGTTTCTTAAAATCGCTTTCAATGCTCTCTTAATGTCCTTTTAATTCTTTTGAAAATATCAGAATTTCGTCCAATTATTTTACCTAATACCATGTTTATTATTTTTTGAGAGGTGGCCGAAGCTGCTGCTATTCCGAAAGTCCTCTTATTAAAGCAACACTTTATTTTTAGTAGAAATCTTTTAAGTGTATTATTCCTGTAATGATTGTATCTTTCAAAAAATTTTAACTCATTGCATTTTGCATATTATTCTTTGTATCCAATGACCTTATCAACAATGACTCATATATAGCACGTTACCGAAAATTATTAAAACTTTTTAATAAGATTGTTTTTAATCTAAAATGTGGATTTTACTCATGCACCCCCTATTAGACATACCCCTAAATATACAATGCTCAAGAACTCAAATACAGAGTGCGTGAAATCTCTTGAGTGCATGTGGCATTACACCCATTACTAGTAAATTTATAAATAATATCCAAACACAATTCAACCGAAGTTCTTGACTTATTAATGAAAATATGGAGTACATCACACAAATTACAATCGATCTGATTAATTTAAATTTCTCAACTGTTTACTTAATTTCCGCATATAATTAGTAAAATCTGTCTAGTACAGCAATAACAACACAAATTAAGACTCATCATTCTTAAATAAATTTTTATATTATTTGAAGACTATAATATTTAATACTGAATGACATAATTATTAAATGTAAAAAATCAGTTTTTAAAAAATTTATTATTAATCACACGAATATCCCATATTATTTAAACAACTTATTAGATTATAACTTTCAGAATTTCAATTTATTTAATATTATAAAACTATTGAGTTCTTAATATTCTGTTTTTTATTTTTATTATCATTGTAATTATTATTATTGTAATTATTATAATTATTATTATTATTACTACTTACAGTAAAACATGCATAAGTACTTTTAATCAGTATTTCTCAAATTTAGAAACTTTTTTTTGATTGATATACTTAAAGAATTTAAGAGAATAATAAAAATTTTAACTTCAACAATAAATCAGATAGATATGGTGAAGTTGATAAATCCCGCAATCAACGCATATTAAAGAAACCTCTAGCTAAGATTTGCAACGTAATTACTTTTGATATTAGAAAGTAAAGAATAATTTTGATTAAATTTCACCATTCGCAGTGAGATTAGAATAATTTTTATTTTTGCAGTATTTAGGCGTTAATATTCATTTTATTAATATTTGTTAAAAACAAATTTAGCATGGAAATGTCGCATGGGATCCCGATTCCAGTTAAACATGCAACGAGACGGAATTCCTTGAATTTTAATTAAGTTTTGGGAAATATTTTTTCAGTCTGTTTCAACAGGTGGATCGTTGCTATTTTTTATTTTTCTGATCAAAATGTTTTCCGAATATAAAGTTGAAAAAAGAATATTTACAAATATGAAACAATAAAAATAAAAATATTATTTCAATAAAATACATTTAAAACGTTTTAATTGGTCTGATTTTTAAATAGAGATTTTAAAAAATAACTTTAAATTTGAGATGTGAATAAAATATAAATAATTGAAAAAGATTTGAATAAGTTCAAAGATTAGAGAGAAAGAAAATTTAGAAGCATAGAGAACGGAACAGAAAAAATCATTTCAGAAATGTCAAAACAAAGAAATGAATATTCTATCTGGAGACTGAGATCAACAAATGATATATTTCAAGAGGTTTAAAGTCAACCGCTTATCCAAAGTAATGAATACCTTTAAAATAAAATCGAAGAGCATCAAGACTAAATAAAATATGATACTGTTTTAGTAATCCAAATTCACAAGAAGTGATGATTTGGGTAGTCATATTTAATAAAAATGTTGTGATTGTCTGGGAAATTAGAAATTAACAATTATTGATCTAACTTCGAGAGTGTCTTGAAATATATTTAACAATGACAAGTTCTCGATATTATAAATATTTATTATCTATCATAATTACAATCGATTTAATTTTTGCTATCACAATTACATAAACGATTCACTACTCAAGACTCGAAGCGTATTACTTATTATGACACTCAGTGGATAATATTTCAATTTAATGATCGTCAATCTGATTTTTTAATCGAACTTCCTCGATATAGTTCTATCAATTAGTTACTTTAATTTCAATATCTTTTCTTTAATACTTATGAAACATTTTTTTCACTTTTATAATTTTCTTCAAATAGCTTTAGATTGTTCTTGTCTCCTTTCTTTATAGGTTGATATTTACTGGCACTTAGCGATAATTCCCAAATCGTTTTCATTTTCTTTTTGCAATTTCCGCTTTTTTCCACCCATTCCTGTTATATCAGCAGCTGTCAAGATTTGCAATTTTGTTTGATTTTTTTCTATTTTTTATTTGGCCGATTTTTTAATTTGTTAATTCGTGTTGTTGATCAAGCGGTCGAAATGAAGTAATTTTATTTTTATTTCGTTGTTTATTTTCTCTTTTACTGATATTTGTCATTTCCTTATCATTTCTTCGTCTCATTCCCATCTTTTAGAATTTGGAAAAAATATACTCTTTATTTTGTACATTAACCCCAGTTAATCTTTTTTACTTTAATAATAATTTTTAATTTTTATTATTTAAGCATCGTCTCAACACAAACATTAATTTTCTATCCACTAATAAAATATATTAACATTTCTGAATAATATTTGAAATTTATATTTTTCAATTACAATTTGATTAAATGGCGGTGTTTTATTTAATTATTTTTTCATTTCTTTTACCTTCATCTCATTATGTCAAAAAATATATCGGAAAAGAAAATTATGGAAAGAAAACTTTTAGAAAAGAAATGAGAAAAAAGTAAATATTAAACAGATCAAGGCCTTAAAAGTATTATTTGAAAAAAATAATATTATAAATAAATATAAATTTAATTGGCGAAGAGATATGAAAATATTCTTGTAAAATTAAACGATTAAAACAAAGCTCGAGAATAATTATTTTCATCAATCAAACTAATGAAATTGAAACAAATTATCCGTCAATGAAAACACGATTGAAATGGAAATTTAACTTGAATGACAAAATCGCTTACAATTCACGAAATTCAATTCAATTACTTTTTGCGCTTCAGTGATCTTTGATGCGTTATATAGATAATGGCATGCAAATTATTACTTATTTCCCTTTATCAAACTTGAATTTAATCATGACAATTTTCACTATCAAATACTGCAATTATACTGTTAATGGTAGTCGTGAAGAGCTTAGGAATTCTTTTCGTTCAGTAGAACCTTCAACTAAATTTACTAAAAGTCTTTTGAGAAAAATCAAAATTTAGATTGACAGAGAATCCGGTGAGATTAGTAGAAAATCTTTTCCAATAAAATAGATATATGTGCATGGGGGTGACACTTTGATTATCCCCCAATAAATAGGAATTTTTTTTCAATTTTCGTAATTGAATGTTTTAAACAAAAAAAGACTTAATTATAGTTTTTCAACATTCTATTAAAGGAAATACAAATTTCTATAAAAGGCAGCATTGAAGACAACCAGAACTACCATTCTTATTTTCCAATTAACGTTCCCATTTCTTATCCTTTTCATCAGTGAGTAATGATACGACGCTATCAGAAAAGTAATAAACATAATAAATTTTTTTTTAATTTTATTTTGGAAAATTGATTATGAAGAAGATTAAGTAATGAAGAACAGCAGGTGAGAATGAATTTGTTGTATATGTTTTTGGTGGGATTCATGAAAAATAATTGAGTAAGTAAACAATAAAGGAAGTCAACAAAATGGATTTCGGTGAACCATTAACACGACAATATGGTTACTTAGTGGTAAAAAAGAAAATATAATCAATAATAATTTTATTATAAGATTTATTTTTATAATAATACTAGGAAGAATGTCAGATTGTTAAAATGTAAAATGATGTCATTAATCATACGAGTATTGGAACTTCATAATTTCAGTCAAGTAAGTAAGTAAGATTAAGGAAAAAAAGAAAAAAAAATGAATTTATATAAGAATAGTTATTAATAAGAAGTTTCGGAGATACTTGAAAACTTTGTCATTATTATTATTATTATTATTATTGTTATTATTATTATTATTATTATTATTATTATTATTATTATTATTATTATTATTATTATTATTATTATTATTATTATTACTATTAGTATTATTACTATTATTATTATTATTATTATTATTATTATTATTATTATTATTATTATTATTATTATTATTATTATTATTATTATTATTATTATTACTATTTTTGGCTTTTTCCTCTTCTTTACTGATTGATATTTTTCTTTCACTTAACTGTATTCAACAAATACATTTATTTAAATAGATTTCCAAAACTTAATAGATTCGAATAAAACTTTACATCTTATAAAAATTTAAAATAATTATTTCAGATCTAGAAAATGTTTATTAGATATTTATAAAAAGAACTTGCATTTTAGAAGAAATGAAAATAAATATATTAATTATTTTTTTACTAAATTTTTGATTTTCGACATTTTTCCTGATAAGGGTTTTAAATAAACTTTAAAATCTTTTTATCAGTTGAAATTTATTATGTTTATGTGAAGTTAATTATTTTATTTTGGTATTTTATATAAATTATGCACAAAAAAATCATACAAATAAGAGCGAAACCATACGATGAATATCTCATCACTCGTTTTTCACATACTTCATATTGGTGTGACTGATATTGATTGTCAGTTTGTGTGTTTCTTATAAAATAAGTTATTGATTATTTTGTTATATTATGAGTAGTTCTTATCAATTCCACTCATTCACAGCATAATTTTATATATTGATAAAACGCATTAATTAAAATAGGCTATTTTTTTTCGGTTGCGAAATAAAAAATTAATTATTTTACAAATTTTAAATATGTCGTATATAAAAAAGTATAAACATTTTTAATACATTTCAAACTAGATGTATGAGCAACTCATGTCATTTTGGAGTCGCTAAATCGGTGTAAACACAATTAACGTTTATAATGATATCCTGTGTACATTGTTAATTAAATTGTATGGTTTTGAAGTTCAGATGACATACACATTCAAAAGCTTATAAAATAAATTGTATCAATTGCAAAATTTAAAAGGCATTAATTGTGTTCAAATAAAAAAAATGATTTGCTTAAATTTTTCAAATTAAATTGCTAAAACAAAGGGCCTTTGGATTTGTTTAAAGTTGTCATATCACATATATCATTTTCAAACTATTTTTGTTTTAGTTGCTTCATTAGAAACGATAGCGACTTTTGACATCTTTACAATTTTTTTTAATAAGAATTCTTGTTTGACTTTACATCTTACTCTTTATCACTCTGGTATTCTTTGCATACGATATTAATATATGTTCAGTGAATGATATGATTTCTTCGTTATGAACTTCAGAGGCTACAAAAACTTAAACCAAAGGATTATAAAAGAGAAACCGAAATTTTAATTCATCAAAACCTAAATAAAAAATAATTTCATAATCAGTCGATTTGCTTTGAATGAAAAATGACATTCCGCAATTAATATTCAAATGATAAATGTACAGTAATTTGTCGGAAATTTATAAGGAAATGACTTGTCAGAAATTTCCAAAATTTTGATAATTATTCTATCAAACATTTGTTTCAATTTGAATTTTTATCTCAAACCAAACCATGCCTCTGCAGGGTTGATTTGTCGGTTGGGCATTTTTGTTTTAATGAGTATTGTATTCCGTTGTTTATATAAACTAAATGAGTATAATTATGAGAGCCAGGCTCTTTAGTAATTAGATTTTTGTTTTATAGATGATTAATAATTTATTATTGGATAATTTGATTCAATAATAATATTTAGATATTTTATTTAGATAAGTTATTGTTATTATTATTATTATTAAATAAGCTTGGCAACGATTTTATTTAAATAAAGTACCATTCAAACACTCGTTATACGATATATTTCGACAGTTAAACTGCTTTCTTCAGGTATGAAAAAAACTAAAATACTATGGATTAATTAATATGTTTTAAAAAATTATTTCTTAATTAAATATTTTAATAAATAAATATTTAATAAATATTTTATAAATATTTAAATATGATTAGATTTTTACATTAATAATAAAAAAATGTAACAATTAATATTCATTTCTTGTAATCAAAAAATATCTGTTGGGAATAATAAAATTTATATATATTAAAAAAATTAAAAACTATATTTAATATAAAAATTTATGAAAACTTATTCACTTTTCTATTTCATATATATTTATAAAATAAATTGATCTTTTATAAGTATTCCTTTAATATGCTCATTTTACATTCCTATCATAATTGAGACTACAATACAATTTCTTTCCATTGAAATTTTCATTATCTATCCTATAACGTTACTTATTTTGTTAATATGCAATAAATTTGGTCAGTCTTGTTTTGTTTATTTAATTTATTTATTTTTTAATTATTAATTAAAATTTATTACCTCAAATGATGTTTCGTATAAATATTACAAGTAAGATAGTGATACAATGTTCAGATTTGCACAAAATATAATTGAAATAATAATAATTTATTATTAATATCATCAACAACTGTTTGTACTTATATTGAATGTGAAAAATGTATTTTATTAATATTGTCTTTTTAGAATTGGTCAATGAAATTTTCACTGGAATCTTAATTTATGAAATTTTAATTAAATTTTTGATTTCAATATTTGATATATAATATTCATTAAATTTTACTACTTGTAATTTTCAAATAATTTATTTTTGATCGACTCAAAGGAAGAATCCAAATTTACCTTATTAGCCAATAATTATCATTTACTTTTTTTGATGATGTTGCTGAGAATGCCTGAATAATAAAATTAAATAATTATTTAATTAATTGGGGCAAAACGAAAAAGAAAAACAAACAAAAAAATTACAAGAAAATTACAAGATAATATTACAAAATCCTTTAAATTAAACAAAGAAATAATACAATGTTCATGTTAATAATTTATGATAAATTGAAAATAGAATTTGTAAATCACAAACGAAATGACAGAAAAATTTATCTTATCTAATGAAATAAAGAGTAGAAATATAAAAAATCATATATAAATCAGAAGATAATTTTTGAATTCAATCATGTTAAAATAAATATGAACAAAATCAGGACCGCTTTGAAGTCGTCCTGACCCTTAAACACAGTCGTGTTCAAATCTCTCGTGCCCCAACTGTGTCAATTCTACATTAATACAAAACACACATTCCCGTAATCTATGTTTAATCATGATTCATGATGCAATATTTTTCATTTTAAATCTCATTTTAATATTTATTTAATATTTATAGCTATGATGCAGAATTTCTTGTTTCGTGATCTTTCATCTTAGAAAATTGTAATATATTATGTGAATGTTAAAAAATTATTTTTAATTAATCTAATAAAAACAATTTAAATTATGCCTGATGTATATAGAAGAAAACAAGAGTTCGAATTTAAGAAAGGGAAATGAAAAAAAAAGTCTTAAATAAGATAAAAAGATCATTGGTAAAGATTATAAGTCCCTGGTTGTAATGCCTAGTGTACCTTTTGAATAAAACGGTATTTAACAAATAGTTGCAGAAACGATTTGGAAAGATTATAATCACAAAATATATCGGCATATTTAACTAGTCTAAGTTAAGGTAAACAAAAAAAACAATTAGGTCAATTCTACTGAGATATTGAAATAAAAACAAACAGTTGAGTGACTCGATAAAAAAATTTTAAATTATTTTATCATTTTATTTTGTTTTAATTAGTAAATTGAAAACAGGATAATAATTGTGCTAAGCCCCTAAAATTTGTAAATTTCATATTTCACCAACAATCCTAACAAATGTGAAACAAATATGGCGGTTATGTAAATAAATTCATATCCATATATTCATTAAATTGTGATTTCAGTTAAATTTTTGAATTTTTTTATTAGGCTCATTATACCGATTCCAAAAGTCGTATATTTCAACGTTTAAAGACAATTTAGAAAGATTTTTTTTATTTAGAAAGACATTTTATAAAGTTATTCGAAAGTCCAGAAGCATGCTTTGCATTACTTGAGGTTTATAAAGTCTATGTTATCTATATATTTCTTGGAGAACTGGAAACTTAAAAAGAAACCATTTTTTGAGCACTAATGGATATGAATTATTTTAAATGCAATGTATTTATTGAAATAACTGCGATTTAAACTTGTTATTAAACACATAAGTCTCACTCAAAATGATATTACTTTGTAATCTTCGAATTAACCTTTTTTAGATCTTTAAAAAAACAATAAATTATTTTTTGATAAACGTAATAAATGTTATAAGCGTTAAAATTTAAATTTTAAATTTTAAAAAACATTTTAAAAAATTAATAATTTAATTATTTGCAGTTCTGGCGCAATTAAGTTATTAAACATTTCAAATAAAGCTAACGCCGAAATTTTAAAGTTTCAATAATAACAAATACAACAAAATGTCAAAAGTTATCAAATTGAACAGCTATTATTCTAAATATTTATTTGCACATTCCCAATTAGAATTTTCACATATTCTACTAGTTGTTTCCCCATTTTGAAAAGCAAATCAATTTATTAAACCATAAAAATAAAATATAAGCTTTAAAAAAATATTAAATTATTTAAATTATATAATAAATTATAATAAGCGAATATGTTTACTTACGGTGATATTAATATTTTATTGATAGGTCTCAAGAGTTGTTTTTTTATTAAATAATATTTCTTTTAAAAATAATAAATTTGTTTTTTTTATTTAAAATATAAATTTATAAACAAATTTGAAAATTCCATTGTAAATATTTCCCATAAAATAATGTTTTTGAAAACTAAATATTCAACCAATAGAAAAAAAGGCGTTTTATTATTATTACTATTGTTGTTGTTTATCGTCAATTATCGTTCGGTTACACCCAGTCTATTGATATTTGTTTATTTATTTACGTATTTTCTAAAAACAAAACATACATGAAAGGAGATTAATCGATACTTTCCCAAACACAACAAACTCTATCTATGAACTGAGAGATAATTTATGATTAAATTATAAATAATACAGTTAATATCCCCATGGTCAAAACGTGTGTCACAGTCATTCACCTGCCCGTAATCTAATTGTCAAAAACCCAGAAAATATTAATTCAACCAAATCTACAGAGACACTACTGTACAAACTGAATGAAAAAAAAGACCAGTGACTGTTATGTAACGGTCAGGCAGTTGGAAGAAATAAATAATAGTTATTCGTCAATGGATTCTCGTAGCTGCCTCACTCGCTCACCAGTAGACGATATAAATCACAATAAAATCAAATTCAACCCCATAAAATATCCATAAATTGATCCCCGGCCATTAACTTATATGATATCGATTAACTCACTTTTTCCACGGGTGCTTTCAATGTGAAACATATACCTTCCCGTTTTTAGGTTTCTCTTATCACAAATATTTTATTTCTCACTTCAAAAACCTGATTTTCACCAAAGAAAATATGTAAAAATCTCTAAACGTATTAAATAACCAAAATATATGCTATAATTATGCAAATTTACAAATGAGCTTTCGGTTGATGGGATTTTTGTTGAAGAATATTTTTAAAATTTTTTTTAATCTGGATTTTTGATTAAAAATAAAATTACAAATAAATCACAGTGACAATCATAAGGTTTTTACTTTGTGAAACAGTGATTTTCAATTTGCGTGCCGACCGCTTCGAGTTTGTGTGTCACGTGTTTTATTGGTTAAACAACAAAATATAATCAGGAAATATTTAAACTTAATATTGCAACAAAAGTTTATTTTTTTAAAGGCTGCTTGGTATTTTTTACTTTGTCACATACTTTAGATATTTAATATAATTTTTTATGGTTACTGTTATTTATTTTATATCTAAATAATGTTGGCAGGTGACACCTTAAGAAATGCCGGACAAAATTTTGAAATAAATCTAAGTCGAAACAGTTTGTCTTAAAGACATTTTTAGTTTAATAAATTAGCTTTTGTTATTATTTTTTCCATTCTATAATGAAGCTTTTAACAGATGTTTGTTTTTTCAATTTCGGCAAATATTTGGAATATTAAAAATAAGTTTGCTTTTAACTAAATTCATCGACATTCATTTACATCGGTTAGTTCATAGATTGTCCACCGCATTTAGGATCCTTTCAACATTGTCGTTTGAAACTTGAATAGAAAGACGAACCGAACTACTTTCAATATATTTGACAAATGCTCTTTTTAAAAGAAATGATTCCACTTTTCAAGAGAAGATGATCCTGCAAATAACTACATTATAGAATTCAGTGCATTTATTTTCGTGTGTAAACAGTGTAAAATATAGAGATATACAATTTTTCCCTTTTTTTAGTTTATCTTTTAAGAAGATTCCGTGCCACAAATTAACTTTTCGGTCCTTAATTGCAGAAATATTTTGATCATTTTATACAAACCTAGTGTATTAAGTGATGTATCAATATATGATGTAAACATTTTACTAAACCAACACAACAATACATTTTTATATTTTTCTTTGGGTACTAATCCAGATGCAGTACATGTACGCTAAAAGGTTTCTTTGATAAATTTAGTAAAGATTTTGTTAGATTGTAAAAACTTAAAAAACCCTTTGCTTATTTTCAATCTAGAAGCCTCCTTAACTATCAAGTTTTATCAATAAATGTGAGGAGCAATGATAGAAATATTCCGGTGGATTAAATGCTAAACTTCGTCTTTGTACTTCATTGCATTTACCTATTATATTTGATTTATTGTTACATCTTTGTCCCCTTAAATAAGACAGCTATGGGCCTTTTTTTTGTAAAGATTCAAGAATTCTCTCTGTCATGTCGGCTCGAGGGGTGTTGTCGATATCTACAAAACTCAAAATTGCTCATATATTTCTAAATGTATAGAATTTAAACATATAACAATGTTAACCAATTTTCGCAATGTTTTTTTGTAAAATATGAAATATTTCGACAGATAAACAGCTCTGATCACCAAAATTTAACTAGACTTTCACTTTCACCTTTTCTTTTCTGATTGATGTTTTCTTTCACTCCTCTGCAGTAAACAAATATATTTATTTAAAGAAATTTCCAAAATGTTTTTCAAGTTAGATTTGCCAACATCAAAAATTTAATAAGTTAAAACAAAAACTAAAAACTTTTAAATTCTTTTAAAATTAAAAGTCGTTATTCAATTCCATCAAATTTTTTCAATATTTTAAAATCTAATTCGTATTACAGAAAAAAATGTTAACAAATATATAAAAACCTAATTATTAAATTTTGGATTTCCGACATTTCACCTTGGCAGAGGTTTGTTTTGATAAACTTTTAAATCTTTTTTATTGTCGGTGGCTGAATCTTTATATAAATAGAATTTAAACATATATAACAATGTTAGCTAATTTCCGAAATGTTTATTCATAAAATATGAAATAAAATAACATTGTGGAAATTGGCTAACATTTTTATATGTTTAAATTCTATTTATATAAAGATTCCGCCACCGACAATAAAAAAGCAGACAAAATTGAAACAAAACGTACAATGAGTGTCACTTGTTCGAAGTGCGACTCATCTGAAGTGCAGTCAAACAATATTATTTTCTAGAATTTAGTTTTTCAAATTCTTTTAGCAAATAATGCTGGTAAATTTCATTATTCTTAGTTATTCTTATTTTTATTTTCATTGTGAGATTAAAGTTTGTTAAAGGTTGTTCAGCTTTCAAAAACATCTCATTGTCATTCACCGATAATTGGTTTGATTTTCCCCCTAACGCAATATTTTGAGAACATGGTAGTTTTAATATAAAGGAAATGAATTTTAGATCGCTTTGTCATACTTTAAACTTTGATACAGCTCAGGCTTTCAGCACTTGTCTCATATACTTTTATTATAACGTTTAAAATTCCCTGTTTCTTAAAGCCGTCAGGAGTTAGTGTTACATAGTTTACAACCAGAAACAAAGCACACTATCTTCTGATTTCGAATGCACCATCCAGTCACCCTTGTACATTTCCCCATTTGGAAGTTTGCGAAAATAGTTCGCTACATTAAGTTTTCAATTTCTGCAAGAATGCAAAGACATCTTTTTGAGAATAATGTGTTTATGAAATTTATGTGACGTGCAAAGCCGACAGGATTAGAACGTAAAATAACGAGACCGACATATCTGAAATTTTATCTAAGAAGATATTCTTCGGAGGATGTTCTCACATTTTAATCTGTTTATACCTTTAAAATTAAGATGAGAAAAGGCACGGATATTTTCATTTTTTTGATCTGTGATTTAAATACTAGTTCACTTACATATGAGTTAGGGCACCCACGCCAGTGTCACATTGGTTCATTCGTTAACCGGCCCTAGTGATATTAATTGTTGCTAAAAATGCAAATTTTAATTCTGATTTATATTTAATCTGACCAAACAGATAATTGAAAATGGAAAAGAATGATAAATCCAATTTTTAAAAAGTTTATTTTTGAGCTTAAATTGCTTCGATGAATTTTTTGAGGTTTATTTAAAAACGAATTCGTTGTTGGAGATTGAATTTCAAACTGTAAGTGTATTAAAGTTATTTTGATACCCAAAATAATAACTGTCAAATTGACAAAAAATTTTAAAATATATTCTTAATCACCGTTTTTCTACGAAATTACTCAATTGAGATGTATGAAAAAGATGAAATAGATAAAAAGCATCCCCTATTTTTCTTAAACAGTAGGAAGAGACCTTTAATTATAATTCAATTTTTGTCAATTTTTGATTTATTATTAGGTTTTTCTTTTCTTGCTTAAATAGTTAATTTTGACAACAAGAATATGCATCAGAAAATAAACCAATTAGAATTAAATATTTTTTTCTACAAATCAATTGACATATGGTTTTTTAATTAAATTATTCTTACAGATTTCAGATTTCAAATTGGTAGAAAGAAAACAATTTCTATAATAATAACTATAACTATTATTTAAAAATAGTAATAATAATAATAAAACATAATTATTATAATGGTCTTAACTAAATTATTTCTAACTCTAATCATACTAACGACAAAAACTATAGCAATCACTAATGATAATATCACAATAAATAATAATTTTCCCGATTATTATTTTTTATTTATATTGAAATAAAAACCCTTTCCCATGTATGATATGAATGTCATATCTTTCTATATTGTATCTATTAATACTATGGTACTTTTGTATTATTCAGGAAATCATAGAGAATGAGGTTCCAAGAGAAATGACGTTATTTACTCAAATTATAATGTAATAAATTGTAAGATTAATGGACGTGAGGCGGAATTTTGACGAATTTTTAATACTATAATACGAAATATCTGAAATAATAAGTGAAATTAAAAATTTGATTTAATAATATATAAATTAATATCGAATCAAATTTCTGCTGAAATGGAATATTCAGATTAAAAGCACTTATGCCTTTGATTAATGATTCTTCACCTGTTCGTTGCGGCATTTCAATTTCGATCTGAAAAGAAAGGTCCAAAGAAAAAATTCCACAATCTATTTTTCTCATTAATTTTACTTATAATTGATTCATTTTTTCCACAGTCTATTGAAATCATTTATTGATAATATAGAAGAGTATTAGAAATATTTTTAATGATAGAAATAAATTAAATTATGTTACTATTATTATTATTATTATTAATAATAATAATAATAATAATAATAATAATAATAATAATAATTAAATAATTAAATAATAATAATAATTAATAATAATAATTAATAATAATATAATAATAATAATTATAATATTAAATTTTTGATTTTAAAATAATCCTTATTAATTTTATAAAGGTTATTTTATAATCAAAAATATTTTCTTTTAATATATAATTCTTTGCAGCAAGGGCTTATCTTATTATTTACTTGTTTGAAATATTAACATTGTTATTATTGTCATTTTTAGAAGCGAGTCTCATACATCACTAGGCACTAAATAACTTCAATAAGTTGTTATAAGTTGTTTAGCTATTATATGTTTTGGAACCTTTATATAATACACATTATACATATTGAGTTCAATAGCATAACCGGTTGAGTGGAACCAATAGTATTATTGAGCATAATAAAAATTGCAACTTGAAAATAGACATTTTCAATTTAAAGTATTACCTAAAAATTTCAAAAGCTATTTGGAATGTATTTTTGTGAAGCTTTGGTGAATAACCACTTGTATTTTTAGTGTTTAATTAACTTTATTCGGAGTAATAAATTTTATTGGATTCCGTATATATTATTATCTAATTACATTTAAGCATACATTTTTTTTTGAAATTGTTTAGTGCCTGAGGATATTCTTTTATTTAAATTTTATATTTTGTTGAATAAATCTACTTTTTTCATTTTAACAATGAAGGTGTCGATTTATAAATTTCAAATCGCAATTTTGGACAACTTTTCTAATAATAATAATTATTATTATTAAAGCCTCGTAAACGCCAATTAAAAGAAATATATTTCGAGGAAATTATCCTCATCTTCAGTCTGCCATCATTATCTTTGTTAAATGTTATATACGGAAACAATTATGATGTAAAAAGTTACGATTTAATGATTTAATTAAATAATCTCAATAAATTTGTTGCAAATTGAACGTTTATTTTAGGGGATTGTGATTTAATCACCAAAGTCTCATATAAAATTCTTTCCCACTTATTATTGAATTTTTTTATAAAATTTTAAAATCTTTTAAATCAGTTGTGTCTTTGCACATTTTCCTATTTCTCAATCGGCAATGTCCCTGAACCCTTGTGCGGAGATGACGATAATTATCTCCAATGTATGTGGCATTGCACCCATTACAGGAAAATTAAAGCAATAGATCAGAAACTAAACCTATTGGGGTTTGAGATTTATTACTAAACATATTTATTGATTTTAAGGATTTTGAAACTAGTTTAAACAAATTTGAATTATTATTATTATCTTCTTTATTATCATTATTATAATTATTATTTCAATCGATCTATCGCTAATAATAAATAGAGTAATAAAATACTAAATCATCCAATGGCCTAATAAATAAATCTATAAAAACAATTTTTTAATATTCTCTGGCAAATGGGAATCATAAATAATTTATAGTGAATTAATTTAGGGTATCGGGAAATATTAAATTTAAAATTTTCGATGAAATTTTGAAAGTGCGAATATAAAATATCAATTTTATTTACTAACGTTAGAATAAATGAAATAAAATTAAATAAATCTTCTAAAGAGAAAAATAATTAATAGAAATAATTATAATAATTTATTATTATTTTTATTATAATTATTAATAAATGGAAACATTTATTATAAATATGTCATATTTTTAAATTGTGAATTATCAAAAAAGTCTCATATGATTTTATCATACCAATTTGTATTTTGTACTCAAATCCTAGAATCTAGAAGTATTTTTTTTTAATTTTTTAAAAACTTTTTTTTGACTGTATCTTGAGGACCAAGTACATTTTATAAAAATTTAAAAATCATGTCACCAAAACAAGCCGATAAAGCAAAAAAAATACCATTTCTAATAGTTTAATAAAAAAATATCGAAATTTCATAAAAAGAAGTCTTTATCAAAATTTCTAACGCTGAATCAAATAAAGTTTGTTATTAAATTATTTCGAAAAAACCTGAAGAATATTTATTTTTTTTCCCAATTAACTTTTTTTCAACGAATAATTCCATCTGATGAAAACTGAATTATTCAAATAATGTTGTTATGAAAAAAAATTATATTTTGATGGCATTAGTGGAAATTATCGACATTGGCGAATTATTTGGTGTTTCCTCCAAAAGAAAGGCGAAGAATGTTTAGCGAGAAAAAATAAAATAGAATCGTCAATTGACAAATTCAATCACTGCATCACTGAAAACGATTCAAGAATTTATAATTTAATTCTATATAACTCGAGGCATCTGGCTAATCTCCATATCAAGATACAATCCTTTTTTCTGATGGCAGATTATTCTGAATCTTGTCATTTACAGACTCGGCATACAGACTCATCATTCTCCATAAGACGCAGTTACTGACAAACGATGCCGTGTAAAGCTATTATATCAGTATCATTAAGTCGGAAAATAGATTGATGTCTTTCTGATGTGGAGGAGACATCTGTAACGTTATTTTTCAATTGTAATTATCTCATATTGAATTAGTATAATCATTTTAGATTATTAAAAGTTTAACCGTGATCAAAGTAAGCATTTATTCTCTCATTTGTAAATTATTGAATCATATTTTAAGGATATGAAAACTTTGGTGTTTTTCTTTTTTTTATTTCCTATATTTGCCTTTTGAAATTTGCACAAACTGAAAAAAAGACAATATTTAACATTTCAAAAAATTTTCCCCTTTCTATACGTTAAAATATAAAGTATAATTTTCGCATCTATCTGTAATTTACTAGATTAAATTAAAAACTCACCCTAATATATTTTTAATCGATAATATAACACTTTTGTTTTAATGTTATCTGAAAATCGGATTAGCGCTATTAAATATTTAATAATCCAACGTGTATTTCCTGGATAATTTGTTGAATAGGCATAATTCAACTTTATTTAAACAAACGTTTTATTGATTTTTTTAAAGTTTTTTAAGATTTCTTTTAATAATAATATAATAATTTAAAATGGTTTTAATAAAAATAAACATTTTATATTATAAATAAAATAAAATTTGAAATTATATGATATTCTAAAATATTCTGGAATTTGAAGAGAGATAATAAATTGCTTTAATAAAAATATAAAAAACAGAATAAACAATTTTTTTTCATTAAAGTCTATTTTATTGAAAAATAAATAAAAAATATAATCAAACAGAATTATTCGACATTGTGACAATGTAAAGAAACTGATTGCATTGTAAGAGAAAATAAGTGGCATTATTAAGAAATATTTTTTTTAGTAAATTTGATAATTAAAACAAAAAATATGCAAAAATTTATTTTATTTTAGTAGTTTTTCGTGGAAACTTTATTCAATTTATTTTTCTAGATTGAAATGAGAAAGTAAAAAAATGAAAATGCCGAATCAACTTAAGAAATGATGGAACTTCTATTAAAGCTTTTTCATTACTAGCAAATGGTAAAAATAAATTAACCTAATATAAAGTGAGTCACAAAAAAAATTTCTTTCGTACATTTTCATAGAGAATTTGTAAATTGATTACCAAGAATGCCATAATGGAATTTCTACTGTATTCTTTCAGACATATTCATTATCAATAAAACTTTAAAATTTCGTCTGCATCGTAGGTCATAATTAATGATAAAACAAGAATATTTTAATTTTATTGGTAATAAATCATTTTTTGTTTAGATCTTTTTTTGGTAATGCCATAAAATTATTAAAGTTTATCATACTTTTAAGACTTAGACATTATGAAGAATAACACAGTGTGATTTATTTATTGCGCGTGTAAGTAAATTAATTAAACTATATTTTAGATTAATTTCATTGGTCAATTATTTTAATAATTTTAAAAATTTTAAATGAAATAAATTTAATTGGTTATATTAATGGGTACATAGTATTTCGTAAGTAGCAAATTTGCAAAAAACCTTTTCTCAAATTTATATATTTTAGCAATATTTTTTTGTAAATAGGATAAATATAATAAATATTTAATTAAATAAACAGAATAAAGATATTAAATATGTGATAAAAATTATTTATAAAGTTTTGCACTATCTTTAAATAAAATTTTTAGGTCTGTATAACTGAATTTTTATAGTGGTGAATAAGATCAGCAATAAATACTCTAAAAATAGTTATTTTTAAAATTAAAATTTATTACGTATTTAATGTGAATGAAATAATCGTTTTAAAAAATGTCAGGAAATTTTAAAATCCACAATTCAAACCTCACTTATATTTTGTCAGGTTCACTCTCATTACCAATCAGGAAAGGAAACGTTTTTAAATAAAAGTTTGAAATTTATTTTTCAAAAAAATAATAAAAAATCTTAAGTCACAAACATATTAATAAATTTATTTAAAATTCTTATTTAAAAGTAAGTATTATTTTTAAATTTACATTCAAAATTAAGCAATTAAAAGTTTTTAATTTTAAAAAATTGTTTTTATTTTTGTTTAATAACTTTTGCATTTTATTAAGTTTACACATGCTTTTAAAAAAGTATTTTATATAGATGTATTTATATTTTTAAAATAACTTTTTTAATAATTTTTTTAAATATTCTTTTCTATCTAAAGCATATAGACCAATTTGGACTTCCATCAAAATTATCATGAAAAATTGTAGTAATATTAGTTACAAAACAAATGGACCAAAAGCTGAACAATGTATTTATTTATTTTAAGCTAACTGATTTTGATCAGGAAATTTTGAGAAGCTGTCTAAAGTCGACATTACTCCTGTTTCAATAGCGAGCCGCTACACCAGTTATCATAAATTACCAGCAGTTGAACCACAAATTAAGGTCTACTGTAAGAAATAAATTATTTATATATCGAAAATGTATACACACTCACTTGAAATAACGTCAAAAATTATCTACACTAGCATAAATTATTGAATTTATTATAGTGGAACTGAAAAATAATTTTGATAAGAAAAATAAAATGCAACAAACATACAATACACACACCACTCAATAATAAATAATACATACACTTGGACAAAATTTATGGACAGCAATCATTTATTACGGGCATACAATTTGAGGAAGGACTTTATCACGAAATCATATAAAAAATTTACTATACGATTTTATTTTTTTGTGATTAAAACATTTTAGAAGAGTTTTAAAAATAAAAAATTTAATAAATAATACCGTGTTAAGAATGAAACAAAAAAATCAAAAATTCAAAAAAAAATGTTAATTTATGTGAAAATTATTTTCAACAATAAAAACTTTAAAATATAAAAAATGTAAATTTAATGAAAAATCTAACTTTTAACTCACGATTTGCCCTTAATATTTGTCATTGTTGATGAGAATTGATGAAAACTGGTGTAAAAAGAGACTGGCATTTGAGACTGATGGACGAAATCCAATTTGGGCGCAGTTGCGTGTTTCCATTAACAATGCAATTGAGCTAATGAGTCCAGAATTCTGACTTATTCCTCGAATTTGCATACCACTGTGTCTCTGCGGTGCGAACAAAACTGTCGCGATGGAATCATTATTCAGTCTAATGAATAGATTTATTTCCCATTAGTATCTAAACATACAACTACACAAAGTACAAAAAGCCCCCTTTTTAATACTGTTGCTAAATTGGTCACTGCTCAAGTTGGCCTTGATCGTTTCCGAATTCAGCAATGCAAATTTCTTCTTTTTTTCCCTAACCTGAAAATATCGCATAATGAGCTGATCTAGATGATTCTCCGAGGAAACTTAATTTAACTCCCATTTACAATTTAGGTAATTGTGGACATTTAAGCAAATGAGCCATAGATTGTCGTCATTTGATTTCTTACTCGAATCGTTTTTCCCTCTCTCTTTTTACTTGTTGATTGCCTTTAATTCTACTTTTATGTATATTAAATTAAAATGTTTGTTTTAATTTACAAGAATTCGAAATTGATTTGTCGATGGAAAAACAAAAGATAATCTACTCAAATCCATGATTTGATGGCGAAATAAAATTGAAAGAATGATTTTATTATTATTATTTTTTTTTAATAAAATTTTCCAGACTGATTATATTATTATTGAATGGATTATGCAGCATCATTAGCGATTCATGTAGGAATTGTTTTAAACGAAACACCATTGAGAGTTTGTTGAATAATTAGTGAAGTTTTTTTCTGTTTAGGTCATTAAGTAATGCAATTTTCGAATTCAATTTCATGGGAAATAATTTGAAACCAATTACAGACTAAATTTCCCGTGCGGTTAAAATACTTTTTTTATTTAATTAGTACATCAATTAAAAAATAATTATTTATTTTATCGGTCCAAAAATAATTTCAACCAATCACAGGCAGAGTGGGGATTTTTGGTCTTAGTCGACAAAGTTTTTTTCGGTTTCTTTTTACACGATAAAAAAATAAATAGTGTTTAATTTATAAAATATTTTGCAATTTTTATTGAAAACTGCTAAAACCCTTTAAGAAAACTGTTGTTGAATTTTTGTTTTAATAAAGTGTATGTAAAATTTAATTCACTATAATGTGGCTTGATTTAAAATTTGAAATAGTGGGTTGTGTGTGTTACATACATGTTTTGTTGAATTATTGACATTTTTCTCAAATTTTTAACAATCGCGACCCACTAATTAAAGCCGTAGGTTTTTCACGACACATCTTTAAAAAAAATCCAATTTTCTATTTTAAAAATTCTTAAAAATTCTTATCTTACACACGAAGCTTGGAAAACATTGTATGGTTGCTCTTGGATGACAAAAGTATTTTACAGTCAATGATTCTGTATAATGCATGTGTCTCCAAACACTCTGATGACATTCAAAATATATAATCGGTAAAACACTTATGTTTCTGAACGTTTAAAAATTCCCGACACTGTTGAAGTGTTTTTTGGTAATTTCGTATGTTGGATAAATGGAAGATAAGGAATTGCCTGAAACGAATTCGGATCGGTTTGACTCACCTGTGACTAGTAAATATTTACTTATTATTTGTAATAATAATAAACAAATAGCAAAGTGACATTTTAATATGATTATGGTATGTATTTTTCAAAACTAAGAAATAAATAAGATATTAATGATAAAAAAATATTTCATAAGATGTTTAATTCACTTTAGATTTAGATAATTTATCCTCTATTAAACAATTTTCTTATCAAGCTCAATGCTGTGGGATCCCCACCCGTGAATGTCACTTGAGTTTTGAACTGGGCCACATTGGTCTCTGGCGGGTGGCATGGTTTTTTATTAAACTATTTAGTTATTTTTAATTTGTATCCAAAATTAAATGCAAATGTGATTTTAAATGTTCACCCGACCCACACCTTGGGAACCTTATATTCGACACATTGGTAAGTGACACGGTTGTACATTATAAGAACTTTCTAAGTTCTCAATGATATCTTTAAAAGGTTTTGGCATAAAATTTACGAGACAAAAGATTTTTTATTAATATTGTAAAATAAAGATAATTTATTATACTTACTGACCTATTCCTAAACCACATATAAAAACAAAACAAAGTTGATAAGAATTGGCAGTCGGCAATAAATGCCATTATCAACAAATTGTGGCCAAAAAGGACATTGATACGTGATGGATGGACTAAGGCAATTGAAATGGCGCCATTGGCATCGGAAGAATAAATGTTTTCAATGATTAACTAAATTGGTTGAAATTATAGTGAATAGTTTTAACTAATATATAACATATAAATAACTTTAAATTTATAATTATTTTTAATAAATATGAGGAACTTTTAAAAAATGGAGATTATTGTTTTTTAATTGTTTTAAGTAATTAAAATATTTAATGTATTTAAATTTTAAAAAATCTTAATAAAAATGAATTTCTAGAATAGATAATTTTGTATGTATAAAAATTACTAAAAATATGTTGACAAAATTAAATTATGCATAAATAGCACAAAAAATATGTTCAATTTTCTTGAATGATGAATTGGAAATTAATCTAATTAAAATTAATAATCATTAAACAAATTGTATTTAAAATTAATTTTTAATAAATTAATTATATATGTTGGGGTTTGACAAAAACAGGCCTAAGATAAAACTAAAATCACAAAAAATAGATATAAATCTATAAAAATATCAAATTCAAAATAATAATTAAAGTGCTAAATTTAATTTTAAAAATACAAAACTGTATCATAATTCCATTCTCAAATAAAAAGTATTATTTATATTAATTATTTGAATGAACTCTTGCTAAAACATAAATATATATATACAGATTAGTTTTAAATTTTACTAATCATTTTCTCTAATATAAATTATAGAGAAAAGACTATGATTAATATAACATTCCCCACTGGAAAACCTCAGTAAATTGTTGACAAGCAAAATGTTGAATAATGGGTGTAAAAAGGCATTAATTCCGAATGAGTTGAAGTATAAAATCACAGGTATTTAAACGCAATCTATTACTATAAAAATAAATTTAGATTACCAATGATTATTAATGACTATTTTCAGTCAATCAGAAGCTACTATGCCAGAGAGCTCAAAAGTCCCTACTATAGTTAATTCTTAATTTAGCCAATCATAATTTGTAAATTTTTGGTTTTCCAGAAATTACTGAAGTTAATTTATAAATTTATTTTAAGCAATGATATTATTTTTTAATAATTTTTAATTTAGTTATTTTAACTAAAGATTTATTTTTTTAATAATCATAAAATTATTAACTTTTATTTAATTTTATAGTGATTATTCATTTTATATTACAATAGTCTATAAATGATGCTTCTAGAAATTGGGGCCCTACAAATTTTATAAAGGAACTCTTTCAAATCTTATAATTTTACTATAAGAATTGAATGTTGACAGGAAGATGTAACTTTGTTTATTATGTACAATTGCATTTCGAAAGAGAAGAAAGCAATTTCAGAACACTTCAAAAATTATTGCAGAGAATTTCCCATATCTTTTCAAGCTCACTGAAACTTATTGATAAAATACTTTGTATCCATTAGTTTAAATTTATTTGAATGCCAAAAGAATTCCTGTTATTTTCTCTATTCAGGACAATAATAAGTTGAAATACCCACTTATGTCTGTCAAGATATGAAAAAGATCGGAGAAAAACAATTGATCAAAGTTTCCGAATTTTATTGGCCTTATATGCATAAAAGATTTTGTCTCTTTAAATTTTACGTTAACAATGAAATTCTCTTTTAACTAGTTTCAACATTATCTTGCTACAGCATTAAAAAGTAAAAAAACATCACAATGAAAGTTAGAATAAACTTACTATATATGTTAAAGAAGTACATTATTGGAATATATATGATAAGTAGGTAGAGAGATTATTAGTAAGTGAACAGGTTTCGCAAAAATTTTAACTTAACAAATAATTTCACAACAAATTCAGACTTGTATCAGTTAAATTATATCAGAAAATTTATTTCAGAACTTTCAAGGCCATATTTCTATGTTAAAAATGCACCAAACTTTGGGTGATCCAAAACGTATTCATACTACATATATGCGTTTAATAGTAAATGATGGAAGTTACCAACAACTTGCTTGTTGTTGTTAAAGCTCCAAACAAAATTGAAATACGATTGATATAAAACTTCACAAAAACAATTTACGTTTCTCAGAGATTCTATTGAAAATGAATGTGAAACGGCAAACTCTAACTGTTGAATAAATGCAACAATCAGTCTTAAGTATTTAGAAACACAAATATTTCGCTGAAAATGTTATTTACTTCACAGTTTAATAAATTTTGAAAACTTGTGTTGTGTATGTTCAATTAGTATTAGTTCGTAAATTTCATTAATATCAGTGTTGTGAATTCTTGCTTCTTCTTTTATCACATTTATCAAAACAAAATAGGAAATAATTTTGTGTGAAGAGTAGCTACAGGTTTTATAAATTATCTCTTCCCAACATTTGCCTGTAAAGGTTTTTATATCTATTGTCATTTGTAAATGAATTTATCCGGATTCTGTTAAATTTTACAATTTTGACTTCTAACCTTTCTTGACTCAAAAAAATATGAGCGTTGTCTACACTATGAATGCTTCTTAAAATGTCTATAAAACATTTATGCTAAGTGCTTTGATTCATTTCATACAAAATAATAAATTGTTTGCGAACGGACCATTTATATGATCCAAGTGTCCCAAAACAAGGTCACTTTTATATTCAATCTATTGGTTAAAAATAAACTAATTAATGATTTTAATTATTTTAATTATATGCTTTTGTAATATTCCACAAATTAAAAATAAATTTGATTGCGTTTTTCTGGTTGCTATTCGTTGTTCCGCGCGTTAGTTTAATTTATTGTTATGCTAAATGGTGTAGGGAAGTTCCATACATCTCTATTATATAGATAAGTTTAGACTGGAACCCCAATATTTATATGAAATAAGTTGAGTTTAACCTTTATCATATTTATTACTTTTAATTACTATTTAAAATTAATATCAAGCATCACTTAGCAGTAGTAAAGTTAAAGTGAAAAGACAAATAGTAACCAAAATGTCAGATATTTTTCGGGGAATTTATGATCCCGAACTGTCTTACATTATACAAAACCAGTACTCTACTCTGTCTAGTTTATAAGCATCTCAAAGTTTCATTTATCTTAAAGGGTTTGTGAAATGGCGAAAAATGACACAATATGAGTCTGAAGAATACTTAACTTCTTTTACCAAAAAGCAATATTTTCCCAGTCAATTAGTCGTGTGAAAAATACATTTTTATTAGTTTATTCATATGAAAAGGGTAAGCTTGCAAATGACATTCAAGAAATAGTTGAAAGCTAGAATTTAATTTATTCTTTTAAGATTTTTTTAACATGGAAAACTAAATTAAATACTTAAATATTATTTACATTATAGTTTTATGATTATTTATTGAAATTTAAATTGTAAATATTCATCTAAAAGACTATTTTGAAATTATCTTATATTGAGAATCACTGTATTTATTATTTCTTATTAATACGGAGTTTCTTTTATCTATTTGTGTGACCTTGACATTTAATTGTAAAAGTTTCTAATTTACTAGTATTTTATTTGAATTTAATTATGTTAATTTTACCTAATAAATAATAATAATTTAGCTCTGAAAAATGCACCAATAAATCAAGATTTATTTTAAATATTTAATAACAATAAAAATAATTAAATTAAAATACAGTGCTATTAAATTTAAAGTTCACATAATTAAATTTTAAGAACTTGCTAATAGATAAAAAACATGATATTTTTGATTAATTTTTTATTATTAATAATTTTATTGAAATATAATTTATTAATGTTTTATTTTTTTCAACAATATTATTGACTGAAAGAAACAGAATTGGATATATTAAAAAAGTGATGGAATTCTTAGAAAGATGAGTTAAAATTATAATTTGTTTAAAATGACTGAAAATAAATCAAAAATATGAAATTTTATGAATTCAGAAAATTATAAATGATCAATATACAGAAAGGATAAATGACAAAAGATGATTAATTAAAAGTGATCAAATTTATAAATATTAACTCGAAATGATTGATGAAATTAGGTACTCATTATTATCAGATAGATTATTATTAAAACTTTATTTCTCTCCTTCAATATTAATTATTCTTGGAATCGAAATTATAATAATTTTATTTCCAATTTGCTTTTATAAGATTTTTGGTTGGTTTCAAGAATGAATATTTATATTTTCATGATTAATCCTCTGAACACATGCAGACTATTTCTTTCTCCAAAATGAGTCATTTTACTAACCAGTTATTATTTAAGCAATATAGATTATTAATTAAAATTTATTTTGCATTCGTAAGTAATTTTATAAACCTTAATTTTGTCAAATTTACTTTTGATTTTTTGAGAGATTTGTTTAAAATTTCCTCTTTATTTCGAAATTTTCAAAAGTCCAGAAAAAAAAATGGTCATTAAACAGTTCTATTTACAAAATTTATCTATCCTAAAATCTTTTTGTTAAACCTTTACTTGAAAAACTGGATTTTTTGAGTTTTTTTAATAGATATATGTAAAATGACCTGTTTTATAATGGCAACAGAATTATGTCTACGATTTAGAAACGATCATGGCCCGAGTAATTTGTTCACATGCAAAGACATTTATTTGATTTTATTTTTTAACCGAATATTGATCTAATTTCGAAAACCACTTCAGTTGACTTTATTTATGTATTAGAAGTATCCAGGTCAAATTTGGTGAAATTTGAATGTAAATTTACACACATACACACAAAATCTGAGAAATATATATTTGATTTTTAAATATTTTAAGTTAATTTGTTGGTTCGACAAAAAATAATTCACAAATAAAACTCAAAAATTGTGTAGATTTACATTGAAATTGTGGTTGTGTAAATATTGTGCGGAGAATTTGTAATCAATTTTGATAAATCGGAATAAACGTTATTGTGTTACGTCAGACTTTAATACCGATTTTCGATAAACAACCTCAACAATTTTATAAAAATATTTTTTATTTCTATTTTACATTGCTGTATATACATTAAATAATTCCCATTAATTGTTGATATTATTATAAAAAAATTGAAATAAAAAGTTCTAAAAATAGAATTAGAAACTAATTTTAAGCAAAAATTCATAATCGTGATATTAAGGTTTTTAAAAGGTTTTAATATATTTATTGCATGTCATATAATTTCTACAAAATTTAATTTTTATATGCTAGGAATTGTGGAATTTTTAGATAATTCGATCATTAGTATGATTTTTTTAGGTTTTAATATTTAATAAATAACAAATTACTTAGAATAATAAATATTTTGGGTTATTAAATAAGTTAAATAGAAAGCAAATATTTATCTTACTTTGCGTGTCGTTCGCGCATATTTTAAATAAAACTCAACGCAAAGAAGTTTTTTTTTCAATACAATAATTTCAAAGATTCAATTGTCAATAACTACAATCTTAGCCAAATTTGATTTTACGTGCGAGAATAAAAAAATTGAAGAATTATAAAGTTACAAAGAACTGAAAAAAAAGACTGATAATTAAAAATTCAATTTCAAAATTTAATTAAAAAAATGTAGGCAAGTTTATTAAAAATTTTAAAAGTATAATTTTAAAAGTTTTATTAGCTAAATTTTGAATGTTTGAATTCAATTACAGTTGTTTGAAAATTCTGGAATTTCAGTCTCAAAATATTTGTTTTAATTAAATATATAGAATTTGTTTTATTGTAACAAATGTAATTTGGGAATTTATATATGAATTTAGACTTATCTGATTTTAATGTTATTGCCACTAACATGACATTTCATTTGAAGGCTAGTTCCAAATAAATTCCAAAACGGAAAATAAAGACGTGTATTTATAATGGAGTTCCAGAGATTTTGTGAGATGAAAAAGTTCATAGTAAAGACTTGGCGGATCTTTGTAGCAAACCTAATGATCGATAAGAGGTCATTTGAAGAGTAAAAAAGAGCAATAAGGGAAACCTTTCTGACAAAGAAGAAATTAAGTAACGCATTTTAAAGCTCTATGTAAGACAAAGGTGCATAAAATTAGAAAGTGAATGAAATTCAAAAGATTTCAGAACAAATCAAAGAATTTAATTAATAAAATTAATGTAGTAAAGATAACACCTTCTTATGCAACTAACAGCACCAAAAGTTATAGAGATATGGTACAAGGGAGAAATATTGATGGATTCTTTAAAAATAGAAAACGGCGAAAAAGATTAAGTGTTGAATTTATCACAAAATTGGCTAAATTAATAGGGAATATAATATAAATAAGATGTGGAATGTTTTGTGTGTAGTCTCGAACGGCACTTTAGAAGAGAATGTCCAAAAGTACTTTTAGAAAGTGTTACTTGTGTGGACATGAAGAAGACCAATGTTACTCCTAACCTTGTTAAAAGAAACTAAAGGGGTATTACATATACATATAGAAAACCGACATAGAACACTTTTCATCAGAGACAAATCAAAACTCAGAGGTTTAAACACTTCGAAAGACAATGTGGAAGATATTTTAACCGTAAATATGTAGTGGAAATATACAACAAAGATGAAATTATGCAGCAGAGACAAATAAATAACAATATTCAAACGAGAAAGCTCCACTAAGAGAGACGTTAATTCGAGTTATTTATTAAATTATGTAAATATCGGTGTAAGTGTGAGCTGTGAAGAGTTTTAGTATGTATGACAATAAAAGAAGTATATATAATAGTATTAATGAATTATTTCAAACGAATCAAGAACGCAAGAAAAATATATGTAAAAAGAGACAACATGACTCAAAACCTCTTACATCTTTTCTCTAATAGATCTATGTATCTTTAGCTCTTATCGTTCTTTCTGCATTATCGATTTTAGTTATAATTGTAAAACTTTAACCTCGTTCTATTTCGATTTTATTCGAATGATCTGCCAAATCTTTTCCAGATGAGTTTGTTGCATTTACCTAGAGTTTATCGTCAGCCTTAATCTTTGAGTAAGATCTTAACACAGCAATAAGACCAATGGTATCATCTATCTTAATGTTTTGTTCACTTAATAGTAAATTCATATTTGACGGAATTTGTATCTTTCGATAAGCAATATGGCAGAACGACGCTAATGTTTCTTTTCCTCTACTTGTTCCGAGAACCTTTGTACCATTTTTCGTTTGAGCAATTTTTAAGAAGAATCAAACTTCTAATTTTACTTCCACAAAGATTGACATTCTGTAATGAGTGGCCTTTTCTAGATCTATCACTAAATGCAATATCACATAATTTAACATTCATATAATTTTCTTCGTTGAATAATTTTCCATCATAAAATTCACCATTTAAATTTCCATTTTAACATTGAAGCCTTCTGATTCATAATATATCTTAATTAGAACACTAGCAGACCAAACGAAATTAGGTTTTTAGATTAAATAAGTTAAATTCTTTCAACAAAATCAGCACAGTTCCTTTTCAAACTCTTTTTATTTATTTTAATTTTAAAACAAATACTTTGCACAATTTACAGAAACATAAAAATTTCAATCCTAAAAATTCTGATTAAATTTCGAAACAGAAAAAATCTCTATTGAATCTCAAAAATATATCTGAAATTTCATAATATAAAAAAAATGTCAGTTGTCAACGTTAGTTTCTGATCTAGTGCTTAAACTTTCCTGTAATGGGTGAAATGCCACATACATTGGAGAGACTTCTCGTCATCTCCACACAAGGGTTCAGGGACATTGCCGATTGAGAGGCGTGAGTAATATTATTGAGTATAGAAAAATGTGCAAAGGCACAACTGATTTAAAAGATTTTAAAATTTTTTATAAAAACTTTATTAATAAGTGGAAAAGAATTTTATGTGAAACTTTGGTGATTAAATCACAATCCCCTAAAATAAACGTTCAATCTGCAATAAATTTATTGAGATTATTTAATTAAATCATTAAATCGTAACTATTACATCATTATTGTTTCCGTATATAACATTTAACAAAGATAACGATGGCAGTCTGAAGATGAGGATAATTTCCTCGAAATACATTTCTTATATTTGGCGTTTACGAGTTTACTTGTGAAAGAAAATCAAATATTTAATCATAATCTGTGAAACTGTTACATGCATTGAAATAACCTGTAGTATTGAAAATTTATATATGTTTCTTACCAAATATACAAAACATATATATTAATAAAAATAAAGTTAATCTGAAAATAAACATAATATATATAAATTGACCAAGCATGCATAGAAAATGATTTCAAATTTGGTAACAAATAGTCAAATATCTGACTTATATTAGTAAATTCATACTTATTTTACTAATATAAGTTAGATATTTGAGTATTTGTTACCAAATTCGTAATCATTTTCTATGCATGCTTGGTCAATTTATATATATTATGTTTATTTTCAGATTAACTTTATTTTTATTAATATATATGTTTTGTATATTTGGTAAGAAACATATATAAATTTTCAATACTACAGGTTATTTCAATGCATGTAACAGTTTCACAGATTATGATTAAATATTTTAATTTTCTTTCACAAGTAATTTCTCGACAAATATTTGAAAATTGTTTGAAGACAGTTTCGTAGTATGAACATGTCACAAAGAAAACCTTCAGTTAAATATTTTTATTACTGCTTTTAAGGTATCTTTATCCAATCAGATTCGTGAATTTGTGCTGCACACGTATTGCAATGTCTATGTTTTTGTATGGGGCATTATACTGTTTTACTCATTTTTAGTTTTGTGTGTTTTATAATTTTATAATTATTAATAATATTATTATTAATTTTTATTATTATAAATTTTAAGGGTATGTATAAAGATGGAATTAAACAATTTTCGATGAATTTGAATGTTTTTAAACAAATATACATGTACATGTGTGTATATTTATAAAGGTTTTAAAAATCGTTGAGCAACTTTCAGTAAAATAGTTTATTGTGTTCCATAACTTTTTTCTCTATATTGTCTTTGAATTAGTTTTCAAAATGGTAATTTCTCATTTGTTAATTAATACTGTTATTTTTCATATTTATTTTTATTATCACTTGTAATACTACTGTTTAAAACTCAAAACAAAACATAATAAAAACATTTATTGAATATTTTTAAAATTTCTAATTCTTTTTGTAGTCCCATACAGTGTATGATTTCTGTCGTTCTTTGCATACTTCGCAGCGATATGAACATTGATATGGCTTTTCCATGACTGAAATATCTTCATTAGAAGTGACTATACGGGCCTTTGGTGAATCGTTGATGTCAGTTGTTTTAGGGAAGTTACTAACCTTTTAAGTACCATATGCGAGTTTACTTTTGTGTCACATAGATATTTAACGTATATAAATTTCTTGCCCTGTAGAGCTCGGCCATATTAGAAATTTGCGGCGTTTAAAGAGTTAATAAGCAAAGAATAAAAATTAAAGTTTGTCAAATGAAGAGAAATTGAAATCAATCCCTATTAATGTTAAATAATAAATATAAATCAAGAGAAATTATATATTAAATCAAATCAGATAATGTGATTGAAGTCAAATTGGATGCTGGGATAGAAATTGAAACTGAAAACTCATCCCATCGAAATGCAATCAGAAAATTTAGTAGTAATTGAATCAGATGATGAATTGACATCCTCATAAATGCTATTTGGGAGGCATATAAATGCTGAAATTAATTTGAGCAAAAGGCATTTCCAGGAAAATGTTTCCCGAATAATTTATTAAATTATAATTCGCAATATTAATATTTGTTTTATAACATAAGGTTACGTAATGAAGGAAACGTTACTGTCCTATGATATATTTGTTTCGGGTTTATTTACACAAGTTTTATTAAAACATAAAGAGAAAACAAAATTTAAAACTTATCTTATTTTTAAACCTACTATTGCCATAAAATGTTGCGTAATGCAGTAAGGATTAAGGACTCCAGTGAACTTTGAAATCAACAAACTCTAAAGGTCAAGACAATGTCATATAATTTACATTAAAATCGTAAATAGAGGTTAATAAATTACTGGTTTTATTTTTCTATTTATAATTACGTATTATTTAAGTTATTACATTTTATTAATTAAGTTTTCATCATTTTTTTATTTTAATTACTTTTAATTCTTTTTTTTGTGGGAAGCTTACTGTTCCACCATAAATATACAATTTTTTTCAAGCTTCGTGTGTAAGATAAGAATTTTTAGGCATATTCCGAAGAACACTCATTGCTTATTTTCGTCTTTCCCTTTTTCGATTACAGAACAAGCATTATCTGAGAATGATAGATCGGTCTCAAGATAATTTGAATTATCTAGGACTAGGAGCACATATGCATGTACGGTTTGTTCAATATACGTTTGCATATCCAAACATTTCTATCTATTTACTAAGCAACCTTCCAATTAGATCATCAGTAATTTTGGTACTGCGATGAAACATAGGATTACTGTTTTTATATTTTCAACAGTTTTTCTGTATAATCTATTATTCTTTAGCATACAAGAATTTTGTTGAAAAGAATCTCCACTAGTTTCTCTTTTTTTGGCATTTATCAACATATCCTTTGAAAATAGCTACTTGCTTAAAATTAAGAACACAATTGACTTTTGAAACTATTACACCATAGCTCAACCACTCAGTCAAAACTGTGTCATTAATCACATAATAAATCTTTGGTTCATGTATTAATATGAGTTTCTCAAATTAACTGCCAGGTAGATAACAAAGTTTAGGTGCTAAGACAAAATACTTCAATTTACTTTGTATATATTCAGGAATAACAATGTCTATCTCAAGAACATAGCTATGACCGGTATTTACGCTAACAAATAATTTTATTACATTATTCATTTCAAATTGATCTTCTAACCATTTGAACTCTCCAACAGGAGGTTTCTAAGACAAAGCCAAGTCATATTGTTAAATTCGATTGATTTTTCTGATGGAAAGTTACTGAAATGTACAGTAATGAACCATGACAGTAGCAAATGATTTGTAGAACGCATGTCATAAAGAAAGGCAACTGGATAAAATGGCTTTTCAAATGAATTTTATTATAACTGAAACATATTTTAAAATCCTCTTGTTGATTAAGTATTCGCTTGAAATATTTATATAGTTTTTCAGAAGATAACATATAAACTGGAGTCAATTTTTCAAATGAAAATGTATGTTGTTCAGATGGCTAAAATCACATTGGCAGTTTTCTTTCTCAGACAGTCTTTGTTTTGCTACATTCAAATACAATTCTAATTTTTGATAAAGCTTGTGATTTTCCTGATCTATGCAGTTTTGAAAATCGTATATAGTACGCTTGATCAAATAGTCAACTGGTCATAGCGAGCATCCCATTGTACAATAGAAATAAGTTAATAGACATAGTTTTATTCTGCTGTAAGGATGGATAATTAAAGAATATTTTATAATTAATAAATTAACCTATTATATTTACTATGTCAAAATTATAGTTTGAAGATCAGAGGTTGGTTACAATGTTTGATGATTGTGTTTGAAGGTTGGTATGTTTGTGTATTCTGTATCAATAATTAGAAAACCAATAAACTCGCTTGTAGATGTTAAGCAACGAAGAGCAATAAAAGATTGTGTTGAAGATTTCTCGTTAGAATTAATATTATTCACTTATGTTTCTTTTTAACTCAACTGACAATTTAACTTTAATATATCATAGCTGCATTGGCTTCAGAAAAACCCAATTTAAATATTTTATATAATTTTCATCTCTTTTATGAAAATATTGTATATTTAATTGCAATCTTATTATGAAAAGTTAAGTGCAAATTTAACATTTCTTCTAAAGTTCTGAAAAAGCAAGTTATAAATATGTTAAATAAACATTATAAAATAATTAAAAGTATTTTTGGAAACAAATCTATTAGTTGTTATTTTATTTTTGTATTTTTATGTTTAGCAATTTTAAAGCGTTTAAGTGGTAAAATGAAAAAACACCAAGCTCCGTATTGTTTTTCTCAAAAGCTTACTTTTCTTCTTTGAAGTCTTTAATTTATAAAAAATTAAATTTTTAAATTTTACAAATACTATTAAACGGAGTTATAATTGGGCTTTTTTTAATATAGTGGATAATTTTTTCATCAATAAATGACTTCTTTGGTTTAAGAGGCTGGCAAAGAAAAACTGATAACATTATATTTAAAATTCTTTTTAGAAATAATTTAATTAATTTATATTTACTTTCCTTAACCATTTCTGTACCTTAAGCGTGTTCATATCAGGCCAGTCATACAAAATAAGCCTGTAAACGCGTTTGATTTTGTACTCATTTTACTAGCTAATATCGAGTGTTTTGAGTCAAATAAATGTTTTAACAGAGTGATCTCTCTTGAGATTATGAGACATCATACTGTAAAAAAATTATTGATTTTTATCACTGTATTTTTAATTAGTTTTATTTTTGTTTAAATTTAATTAATTTATAAAATTATTTTTCAAATATTTATCTTACAATTTTTATAGGTTTATATAAGTTATGTGATAACTCTGACATTTTTAAAAAGAATCTTTGTTTTACTGGGGAAATGACTTATTGTATATTGATTTTATACGTCATTTTAATATCGATATATTTTCATAAAAATATAGTTTGATTAAATTTTGTTTTTTCTAGAAAATTTCCGGGAGGTAGTGCATGGCCTACTAATAATTTGCAGCCTTTAAAAAGATACAATTGTTGTTTGAAAAATTTTTGGACTAAATAATAGCTCATTGTAATTCAGTAAAACAAATAAATATTAAAATATAACAAGGTCTTATTCTAAATAAAAAGTTTCCTACACCATAATTTGTACAAAGTAAGTAAATAATCCGAATAAATAATGAAATAACGAAATAAAAAATAATTATTAATTTAATAAAAATTAAATTTACACAAAAATATTGAAATAATATTATTGCACAATTTAGAAATTTATGATTATTTTTAATAGCCTTAATAAAATAAAATTTAATAATACAAATTTTTTAAGATCATTTTGTTATTCAAAATTCAATTATTTGTTTATAATTTGTTATTAGAAAATTTAATATAATTAATATTTTCCGAGATAACGGATAAACAAAAGAAAATTTGTTTTTGTAAATATGAAGCTTGTGTCGGTTTTCATTAATATGAAAGTTATAATTTGAAGAAAATACAATTATTTTAATTTATATTTCTAAAAAATTGAAAATTATAATTAAATTAAAATGTTTATTTTGAAGTGGAAAATGAAGTGAATAAAATTGGTGATACGGATACAGATATTTAATAAGTAAGCATGAAATGTTTTTGTACATTTTCTGGTCCCCTTCTTTTTTTTAATTTGTAGTTATTGTAGTGCCTGTAACATTTAATTTTTAATTAATTTTACTAAATTTTAATTAAATTACAAATGTGTTATTAAAAATGACAAATGGCTTTCTGAAATCTACTTTGTTTACTTTTCTTGTTGTTTAGAAAACTCGAGAATTCCTAATTAAATAATTAATTACCAATTTTCAGGTTTTTACACATACCATCGTTTTTAGAAATTTTCTAACGTATTCTGACAAATTCATCATCACCATTATCTTCACCGTTGTCTAACATAAATCGGACTTGTTTTTCAAATTCAAATTCGATGTTTTATTGATTTTCTGAAATTTCACATTCTATATCATTCAATTCTAATTATACCACTTTTTTGACTGTTTCTAAAATTTAGAAATTATAACCTTTAAAAAACTTAAATTTCAACCCTAAAAAACTTTTCATGTTAATTATTAATTATAAGGACAATAAGTAACTTTTTATTTTACACCACTCAAAGAACCAAAGTGACAAACTTATTGGGATAAATGCCTTAGATCTTGAGTAAAACGGTCACTTTTTTTAGGGGAATACATTTTGTGTACATCTTTTGTGGCGGAAAGCATCTCTGTTATTCTATAAGTTCATTCTGAAAATGCATGCTGTTTTTTTCTCTAGAATATCTTTTTTTAAAGATAAACCTGAAATTTAATTTAATTCTTTCTTTCTGCTTGAAATAGACCGTATTGAGTAATAATTCAATTTCAACCATTATTATAAATAATAAAAGGCTTAAATTAAATTTCTCGTCTGAGAAAATGACATTAAACCGGCAGAAATTTGCATCAAGAAAACAATTTGATGGTAAGGGGGATTATTTAAAAAAAATTAATTAACTTGCAGGTATTAACGAAAGAATTAGAAGCGCACACGAAAGCATTAAAATATTGGTCAGAAAATAGAAAAAAAAACCGAGATGGAATTATTTAATTGACTTTTTTTACATAACATTTTACAGGAAGACTGATTCATGGAGATTCTCTAATCCCATGATCGTTTTAAACAAAATTTCACCAGCGCAAAATACGAAATCAATTTACTAATAATTTTGTTTGACTTAAACAGGTTGCATAATTTTGGCGATTAAAAAAAATCCGAGGTTTTTTTTTGTTGTGTTTTACAAATGTCAATTACGACTGGGATTATGGCACAAGTGCAAACCGGAGATTTTTTTACAACAAAAAACTCGAGTGCAAATCGAATGATAGTTGGATGAAATAGGGGGGACGAAAGAGAACATTTTCTCGAAGAGAAACTTTCAGTCGGTTTTTTTTAATATCTAATAAGTTTTCGTTTTTTAATTGAAAATTTGTCTTGTGTTGGGATTATTAAGTTGAGTAAATTCAGTGTGTTGTCAAAAAGTTTGTTATATATTAAAATTTGCGAAGGAAAAAACTGTTTCTTTATGTCAACTGGGCATTTTAATTGAGATTTCTCGATAAATTTCAAACACAGATTTTGAATGATATAGTTTTTTTTCCGGCAATATGAAAACCCATTAATGATTTGAAATTTTTAGAAATTTTTGTCGGCTATTTTAATAAAAGTTTTATTTTTCAACACTAGTATGTTACTGATAACTGTGAGTAGTCTTGCTGGTTTTAAAGGGTTTTCCGCATTTAAAATATTATATTTTTACAAAAGAGTGTTTTATTTTTGTAATAATTAATGAATTACGTTATATTTGGTTTCATAACAAGATTGTATTCTCCCAACAAACCAAACTTTATGATAAAATCTATTCATTATTTTGTTTAAATTAAGCAATACTGAAAGGTAACATTCTTGCTTTAAAAAAGAAATATGAGCATCAATTAAAATATTGTATTATCTAAATTACCGGATGATCAACCGAAATGATCTTGCGGACCTTTTTGGAAATGCATCATAATTCTGCCGGTCGAAAAATGGGTCACTTTATTTCTCCTGTGATAATTTTTTTCATTTAATTTAATTTTAATGTTAAATAATGAACTTAAAAACAACTTAGAATTTTTAAATTTTAACCCTAATTTAACAATTTTAATTTTAACTAATTTAGAATCTTCTATCTTATTAAAAAAATTTAAATAACAAAATTAGTTTATTTTCTTTAACAATTTTAAATTTAGCTAATTTAAAATTTTACTTTAAAATACATATTTAAATTAATTATTTTAATATTAATTATAAAATATTTTTTAATCAAATTGATTATATAATGTTAATGTTATTTCTCGATTATAATTATGTTCAAATATCCTCACACGGATAATGTAAAAAGTCAAGAAGATTTTTTTAGCAAAAAATATGATAATATTTAAATAATAGTTTGAAGGGAGGAATAATTTCACAAGCCTTGGTAAAGGTTTGACATGGACAGAAGAGGTTTTCGCGTGTCCAGTGCGTGGAAAGGAAGATTAAAATTAGTATTTTATTTTATTTTAGTGCTAACTTACCTATCCTAAATCAAATAAAATGTTAACATGCCTATTTGAGAAACTGGCAAGAGATGCAGACTTTCAGTGAAAAAGAAATAATGCCTGAGATGACAAGTATAGTTGACCTAGTTTAGTAGGAAATGTTAACAGGATTTTTAATATAAAAGGTCCTTGAACACTAAAGTTGAATTGTTGCTGTCTGTTTAAACTCTTTTTCCAATGCAGATAATGATTTTGTAAAAATTACATATTTTAGAAATTTATACGTTACCAAGGTCGATGGCTACAAACTGATCACAGAATTTGAGACTGCAAAATGCTACCCATCACCCGGAATGAGGTTGTGTTAGGAACTTCCGTGGACTCTCTTAGTTTTATTGTTTTATGTGAAATGTTTTCATCCAAATTTATGCATTGAATTGCAAATTTTATTTTTATTGGCAAGTTTTGATCAATTTTTCAGCGAAAGAAACGCGTATTTTTCGAACTTCAATGACTCATGATAATCTCACTAACTATGATCTTTTTAGGATTGAAAGGATAATTTGAAAATAACAAAATTGGATCAAGATAATTGACTTATTTGTGGCAATCAATTCAAAAAAACTTAATTTGCATATGTTGGGTTTTACTGAAAGTTGGTTTCAAAACTCTGACTCTTCGGTGTCTTTATTCAAAAAACTCGAACTCCAAATACTTTAACGTTTATTAAAATTATCACACGTTGTTACAAAACTTTTCAATAACACTCCAAACCTTTATAATTTCATAAAACACGTTTTGATATACTTTAACTCTCTATTCTTGCACTTGGGTAAGTCTTCCAACGGCAGTACTCCCTTCTAGTACGCTAAGAATAATTATTATTATTGACTCACCCTAAATTATGTTTTTCTTTTATAAATTCTCTTTCCCTTTCGAGGCATCCCAATATATTCTTATTTTCGACAACATGGGCGATATATCAAATTTGTTACTTACTTATATACTCTCATGGTAATTATATTTCTTTATTTATTATTATTTATGTTCGGGAAACTTTATTATTTTTCAAAAAATTCAATTTTCTGTAGGGTAATTTTATTATTATCGGGTTCTCTTCTAATTTCGGGCTTTTTTCTTCTCGGAAGTTCCCCAGATTAAATTTAATAAATTTGTTGATATCTCGGGTTTTTTACACTGTTCAGGTTTTCCATTATCTCGGGCTCTCTATTAGTCAATTAATTTTTTAAATATTTTTCTTATTTTATTTTATTTGAACTTGTCTCATCATTTGGCTCACGTCCATACTACTTTTTCCCACAAAATATGTATTTTAATTTTTGTATTTTTTCAGTTAATTTAGCACTTTAATTATTATTTTTAAATTTGATGTTCTCATTGATTTATACATTATTATTTTTTGTGTTACGGCTGTGTCAAACACCAACACATGGAAAATCAGCATTTGCCACTAAACGGAGGAAGCTTAGATGAAGAAGATTGACCAAATCAGATTATACTTTGAAGAGGCGACATCCTTTAGGTATGCATCCGAAGCACTTGGAAATTGATAGGACAAAATGTTTTCATATAGTATAAAATAAAAGGGTTATTTTGTTGGGATTTGATCATTATTTTTTTCGTAACTGAACACGAGGAACCTGACTGAGAATTACTTCCTAAAGATATTTCATTATTATCCAACCGCATATAACCTGTATCCATATTTATTACTCTCGTTTATCATTTTATTTTTAAAGTTGCTCATGAACTAAAATTAAGGATCATAAAATGCAATAATTATTATCTTTAGCAATATTTATTTATTTTATTGTCATTTTACGTGAAAACTTCATGTGGAATTTTGCACATTTTAAAATCATTTTTGTTTAAATTTTGCATGAAAATGATAATTAAATAGCCACTAAATAAAACATTTGTGAATTATTTATCAGTTGACACGAACTCAATTATACAAAATATAAAATCTTATCGGAAATTTGTCATAGTCAAAATAGTTAAAAGAGTTTTAGAATGCCAAAATACACTTGTGATTTATTATAATTTCCACTGACCCCTTATTCAGGATATGGAGAATGGATTAGAGCACCAGATTAACCACTAAACCAATTGCAAGCACAGCAGATAAAACCTACCTATAGATAAGGAATATTATGTGAAAATAACAGACAGAATGGCAGATATGTTCTTTAAAATCGATAAATATTAGCACCCGCAGATAAAACATTTTTAGAACTCGCGTTTTACAATTTTAGTGAACATGATCTATGAAAACAATTCTTGGTTCAATTTTCCAACACAAATATCTTATTCAGATTATCAAATTCCCCATTTGTTGCCGAAAAAATTACCAAGACAAACTGGATTGGATCCAGTCACGAAACTTCATCGGCAAAGAAGAGCAGCCAATATTCGAGAGAGACAACGAATGAGATCTATCAATTTGGCCTTTGAACAGTTGCGAGACCATTTACCTCTCTATTCAATTGACGAGTCTCAAAATGACGAAAATCGAATTCAGAGTAAAAATTTATCAAAAATTGAAACATTGAAAACGGCTATTTCCTATATTATGAAATTATCCGAGATTATTTCTGAAATTGACAAAAGTGCTCAATTAGTTTGGCCAAATCAGCAACTTTCCTGCAAGCAGATGGAAATGGATTATCTTTGCTTTGACACTGAAGGTCATTATTATTATTATTATTATTATTATTATTATTATTATTATTATTATTATTATTATTATTATTATTATTATTATTATTATTATTATTATTATTATTATTATTATTATTATTATTATTATTATTATTATTATTATTATTATTATTATTATTATTATTATTATTATTATTATTATTATTATTATTATTATTATTATTATTATTATTATTATTATTATATTTTAAGACATTTGACAAATCATATATGAAAATTATGTTAAAATGGTTTTCTTTCTAGGAAATTTGGTCAATTTGCATTGCCACCTTCTCTGTTCAAGTAGAGAGGATGAACAACTTTTCCATTCGTCAATTAAAGCTCCAATATGGAGGCCTAAGGATATATTTAAGCCGGTTATAATTCCAGATATTTCATTGTTATTTGAATAAAAAATAATTTTTATTTAATTCATAAAAAGTCATGCATAATTTGTAAACTTTACAATAAAATATTTAAACTTTCCTCACAATTTATCATATTTATTATCAAAAAAAATCTGCATAGAAATTTTCACTATTTTACATTTGATGATCGGATTTAGAAAATTATTTTCAACATAAAACGCAAGAAAAATTTGGTCTAATTTATTAGCAGAATGTCAGTGAGCAATTTAGAGCGACGGGCTATTCAATGACCTGAAAACTCATATTTACAATAACTTTTTTATTGAATGAGAATGTAAATGAGCATTTCAAGCGTATGATTTCTGTTCTTATCAATTCGTCTCTCTGAATTACTATCAATAAAACATAATTTTATTCTGAAAATGTCCTTTAAATTCTTAGGAAACCATATTTATTTTCATTTCCATATAAAAAATATATTCTGATTATTTTGACTACTTGTTAGCGTTGCCAGAAATAATCACATTATTGAAGACTTTTGAAATGATTTTGTTGGAGGATCTGTGAAGGATAAGATACTCGTACATAGAGTCATTTAATCCGTTTGTGTTAACTGTGCTTAGTACAGGGGCACCAGTAGATTTTACGCGTTCATGGAAATAATAAATAACTCATTTTTGTTTAAATTAATGTGTAAAAAAATCTTTAAAGCAATTAAAGTACTGTTATTTATTGAGTTTTGTTTTTTAGTATGTTAAAATTAAATAATTGAAATTATTTAATGTTTGAATTTATGTTTTCATGTTTATTATTTTGTTTTTATTATATTTTTATTTCTTATTATTTTAATTTATCTTTATTACATTGTTATTATTATTTATGTTTGTTATTGAATTAAATTTTCTTTTTAATGAAAAAAAAAATTTTTTATTTTTAAATTGAGTATGTTTATATTTTTGTAAATAAAAATATGAAAACATATTTTTAATGTGTCTAATAATTCTTAGCACATGAGCTCTAAATTTTACTAAATTCAGTACTTATACAAATATAAGGAAACTTGTATATGTATCAAATGAAAAAAGAACAATAATTATCAAAAATTATGGGTACCCCCCATAGTTATTAAAGCCAACAAGAGTGTCAATAAAAGATGCTGCTGTTTTCGTATATTTCTGCTACTTGCATATTTACGTTTCATACATTTTATGTATTTGCTAAATGATATTTTAATCATACATTTTGTAACATTTAATTAATGCTGTAAATTTTATTTAATTTTTTTTGCAAAATGTAATATTATTACATTTCCTTAATTTATAAATCCGTTATCAGACAACGAAAATTGTTATTTAAATTAAGGTCAAATAAATTGTGTAAATTGTTTATTAACTTATGTTTCTTATTATAATTTACAAAATAAATAATAAATAAAAATAATAAATTAAATAAATAATTTTCATTATTCGTAGAAAATTTAATTTAAAACAAAGTGTCAAAATCACTTCGATTGCCCAAAACATTTTAGCAACGATTTTTACAAAATTCGTCAATTAAAAGTCTTTTTGTTATAGGTTTAATTTTATTCATTTAAAATACCTCGCTATACAAAATTTATTGTTTAAACAACAGAGATAATTCTTAACCCTTTGAGTCCCAGCATAACTTTTAAAAACTACTAAAAAATGCCAACATAATTTTTAAAAATTACCTAAAATGCCACACTTTATATACGAAAGTATTTCAAAAACAAAAAATAATGGTATAATTTCAAAGAACTTGATTACGCTTCTTGGCACTCAAGGGGGTTAGGGTTAGCATAAGTGGGATATAAATCGTTAGCTTAATAATAACTAAAGGAACAATAATATTTTATAGATATTTAAAATATGCTTTCATTTGTTATTTAATCATTAAAACAACCTTGAAATTTTGAAATAAATTTAATTATTTTTTTAATTAAAATTGCAAGAAATATGCACAACTGAAATCTATCATTGAGTTAAATATTCGAGTTATATACGAATGGAAAGCTGAAATAATATTGTAAAGAAAAAGGTCAAGTTTTGAACTATTATATTATGTATTATATTCTCGTCTTGATCTGGCGAAATGCTACAATGGCGATAATGATGTAATATTTAACAAATCTAGAAAACTCAAGAAGCTCAAACACTAGAGGTTATAACTTAATGTCTTTCTAAAGATATCGTAATATTGTGAATGTGATAGTCGGTGAATACAATGTGTATTGGAATCACATTTGCATCGACGTCACTTGCTTAAGGTGCAATGTTAGTGAAACTTTATTAAGCATTGAATCACAAAATTTTCCATATTGTTTGGCTAGAACTAAGAGTAATTTAAATTTAGATATGAACTCACCGGCAATTTTATTGGTTACATAACACATGTGAAAAGTTTATCATCTCAACAAATTAAAATAGATAAAAAATATAAAAAAAGCTGTTTGTAACGGACACACATAAACAGTTAACAAGCATTGCATTAGTACCAAAGATTAGTAGTTTTGTTTTATTTAACATTTCTAGTTTACGAGTGTTATTTTGTAATTTTAATTTGAGTAAGAATATAATTTTGGAATATAATTTTTGTTAGAATGAAATATAAAATTATATAATGATTAGCACGATTTTATAATAATACTAACTCTGATATAATAATATGTAGTGGGAGGGCCCTTGTAATAAACTATTTTTTTTGTTGTTTATTAGTTTTGCTTAAACTTTGTGCGTGGAAACACGTGAAACAAAAATTCACAATTTTTTTAATTAATTAAGTTGGTTAATATATTTAAATTACTTAGAAGTGAAAGTCTAAAATTGTGGGAAAGCATCAGGGAAGAGGGTGTCAAAATCGGAGTTTTTTGCTACATAATATATGGATGGTTACTAATAAATCTAATATTTTAATGATATTTCCTATTATTTGTTCTGTTCTTATTAAATCTTCTTTTTCTCTTTTGTTTAGTTTATCTGTAAATGATATCTGGTCAATTGTAATTTCTAGTTTCAAATACCGAGGATTTTTGAAAGTAATTCGTAATTGTTTCTTCCAAAAGAATTATTTTAAAAGACGTGAAGACTTCTTAACGATTCGCGTTTCCTGTGGGGTGTTTTACACCCCAGCTATAGTTTGACGCTATCGTATATTCAAACCAAAACACTATAAAGCCTGAAATTTTATGATTTTACTTACCTATTCAAAGGCAACACTTCCAAATCTACACCATACACAGAATTGTTTAACACACATCTTATAGTGTTGTATACCCTGTGGGGTGTGCATTACTCCGCAGAAACTACATATTGTTCAGTCGCACTTTTCGTTCATTTCATTATAAAATCGTTGCTATTATATTCCCGTCAACTTTGAACCAATTAAGCTGTATAAGATAGTAATTTTATTATCAAATCAGAACTCTCTAAATCCAAACATCTTTGCAAAATGATATAAATAGTCGCATGATTATGATAAATTTAACGAATAATGATCACGAACAAGTAGGACATGAGCCCACTGTGTGTTGCACACAGATAAGTTTTCCACACTGATTGCAGCCCTTTTTCGTTTTTCTATCTCCTTGTCGACTACAAAATTCACATCGTCCTTAGCTTTGTGAATGTTCCCGCACCACATATAGAAATGCGACTCCGACCGATTTCATTGCTTGTTTGACAGTTTCACGCAACTTTTGGTGGTTTTTCCTTTTTTGAATATGTGCCAACACCATTTCATATCCAAGCTCTCACTTGAAATAGTAATGTTCCCCTCCAAACAGTTTCATATTGGAAATAATAGTGACATCCGCGCATGTGATAAAAATGAAAAAAGCCCACTTTCTACATTTGTGCTTAGACCGAAACATACGTACAAGTTTATCTAGTGTGTTGACTTTGAATTATAGTATGACACAATATCTGGTTTGCCATCATTTCTGTCCACCTGACATCCATGCATCACCGAAAGCAACAGGACCGGCTTGTTGGACTTGTCCCAAAATCAAAACAAATAGTTCGATTGCCATTGTAGTAGTGCTTGCTGTCTCATCGATTTCGATTTGTTACACAGAAGATTTTTAGCTAAAGATTTTGATGCCAAACTTGCCTGCCGTAAACAGATAAAATAGTCATCAGTGAATGACATATTCAGCAAGACGCACACAAGCATATATATACATACCTGGTTTTGATGGGATGTATTTGCAAAAACGGACACGTCCATGAAATTCAACCAACATTTCGTCGATACAAAAATGAGTTCCGGGTCGTTAGGACTCGTCAAACTTGCAGTTGATATGTTCTAGATCGTTTTCGCGATCTTGTATCAAAATAAAATTGATGATTAACAGATGTGATTGAAAATTTTATTCAACTTTCAACACCTTCCTCCAGAATAAAACAAGGTTGTCGAATAAATGAACCTTTTGTAATTTGCAATACAAAAAAAGGTCGCTTGAAAATGACATAAAAAGATTTTTAAGTTCCTTGTATTGAGATTTCTCCAGCAAAAAGTTAATTTAAAAATTATTTTTAAACCAATATCAAAAACATCGCATGCACAATTTATGTTGAATTACTTAAATACATTCAAAATACATGTGGACTGAACATTTTGAACATTAAATATAGGATATAAAGATTTTATCAACGCCTGGCAAGATATTCTTTCACAATAATTACAATAATTAAATTTTTTGCAATTATCTTGAAGTCAGAAATACCTATCTTTTTAATATTACATTTCTTAAAATTATCACTAGTGAGTCAATCTATTCGGTCTACTATGCTCAAGAACTCGAGTACAGAGATGACGGGCAGTCTCTCCAATTTATGTGGCATTACACCCAATACATGAAAATTTATAAAGCTCAGAAGAAAGTCCAACTGGAGTTGGTGACTTATTAGTGAACTTACTACTAACTTTGCAATACGTTGAAACAATCCTAAATTGAGTTTTATCTATATGTTTGAGAACCTTATTCGTAAATTCTCTGAAACCTCTGGAATAAGGGAATACCAACATACATTTTGGTTCAATGTGTTTTGATCGATATTGTTCACCTTTCAAACTTGACAACTCACCAATTTCAGAGTCAATAAGAATATTACCTCGAGACAAATCAGTACCACAATCATGAAAATTCAACACGCACTTATCTAAAAATCTCTTTTGTCATAAGTTTCAAATTCTATTCATAACGTAACTTATCCATATGAAAGGTACTTTATTCGATGTGCGAGTATCTCAATCAAAACTTTAGGGAACAATTCGGTATAGGATTGAATACCGAAACACAAATTTGGTAACTAGAACGATCAATATAATGCAATGATAACCAATATCCGATGATTATGTAACTATAAATATTTATTATGTGACTATAAATATTTATTATGTAACTATAAATATTTATTATGTAACAATAGATTATATTATGTAGTTCCTTAGTGATTACGTCACCATAAAATACACGATGATTATAGTGTAAATCAAGCATCCTTTGTGGATATGATCCGATCTGTGATGTAATTGCTATTGTGATAATTGATTATCCTGTCCTTATTTGTAAACTGCCTTCATGTTTGTTTGATTGATTATTTTGATTGTCTGGGTGCTCGGATTATGTAATTCCTAATTACTTATCCCAACAACCTGTGTTGTAGACACACACACACACACACACGGAATATATAGAAAATAGAAAAAACGACTCAATCATATTTATATTAAACTCATCACATTACGAAATGTAAATATCGAAAGACAAACGATTGCTCCCCAAACCACTTCATTGTTGTTTTGATTTCAGTAGCTAGAATAAACAAAATTGACGCCAGTTACAAAAAGTACCGTTAATTTACTTTTAAAACTGTTCCCCCGGCAACAGTATTACCTGCTTCCCTAATAGTAAATTTTCCAAGGTTTTTGAAATTTTGATAAGTTTCAATGCAAATTGGCTTATCCAATTCTAAGTCCACCTCTGCAGAACACGACTCGGTTAAGTATCTAAATGAAATTATTCACACTGTCATTTTCAAAAATAATCTGTTTAAAACAGTAAACAAAATCTTCTTAATTCTGTTTCGGAAAATAAGGTGGCGGCAGTCAGCAATGTTATTCATGATGAAAACTAATGGCTATGAAATAAAAATTATTTTGATTAGCAGAATTTTAAAAAAATTAAGGAAATTATAAAGATAAATTTTCATGTTCACAAATAGTAAAATAAACTATAGCAAATTGTTTTTTAAAAATCAATTAAAATGCAATATATAAATAGATAATTATATATTTTAAAATGATAAAAATATAATAAATTAAATCGATATTGATATAATAAATTATATTGGATTAATAATAATAATAAAGCGCCAATCCAACACATATACTACAATATATTTCGACTCACACTCAACGTCAGGTAAATTCGAACTTGAAACTATATCGATTTAAGCTACTTTATTCAAACAAATTTCCTCATTAATTTTATATATTTTAAAAATATATCATATTAAAAAATTATAAACTGTCTTTTACAAATCTCAAGTTTTAAAAATATATTTCATAAATATATAATCGAAATTTTAACAAAATTTTAATAAAATAATTTCAAACTTTTAAACAAAAGTATTTTACAGCACAAAATTGCGTTTAATAATATCAATCAATTCAATAAGTCGACTGTGATCAATAAGTTGAGATGACGGGGAATAATTCCAATTTGTGTGGAATTGAGTCGCACTGAGTTTGGTTTTTCGCCGCGTGGTGTGGTTTTTTGATTGTTGATTTTTTACTTTTTCTGTGAAATTAATCGAATTCTTGGACAATATTTGTTTGTTTATTTTTTTTCTTGGAATTTTTGAATATTTGTGGATTTTAAAAAAAAAATTTTGATTTATGGAAAATTGATTATTTTTGCTTTTTCGATTCTTTGGATTTTTGATTTAAAGTAGTCTTTACTTTCGAATTTCGAATATAATGGGACAAGTTTTACCCTACAAAATCTGAAATTGGAAATTTAATAGAAACTATCAATGACACTGAGCTTTCAAGATGAAATCGTACAATGGTTGAATCTTATCATGAACACTTTATTTCAACAAAGGAATATTTTTGAGAGAATTATTTTCAATTTCAAACGAGGCTTTAGACAAGATCTGCTACAGAAGTTTAACAGATCCATTAGTTTTGGATATCGCAAAGGAGTTAATGATTAAAATTATTCCTGATAAAAAAAGCCGGAACTTTAAATATTGTCTACGTCGGTATTGGCATGACGAAAGCTGATGTTTCCACAATCAATCAAATTAATAAATCATGGCTCTGGTTATTTTACCAGAGCAAATATCCCCCATGACATAAATATTCATAACCAAATCTGAATAGCATCTGAGTCTGTCGAAATATATTGTAATATAATTTATATGTTGATTTGACGTTTTTTATTTAATATAATGCAAATGTTGTGTGATTCTTTTAATAATAATAATATAAACTAATAACTAAGTTTTATGACAAATATTTAAAAAATTAAATCGATTTTGATATAATAAATTATATGGAAATAATATTGATAATAAATTACAAGAAACTAAAAAAAGAATGGCAAGAAATGTTGTAAAATAAATAAATTGAAACCCGAATTAGAAATATAATCTGACAAATTAAATTTTTTTAAAAATGACAAAAAATAACACAATGTGGAATACCAGCAAACCATAAAGCAAATTTTTTTAAAAATTAATAAGAAATATATAAAAGAAAGGTTACAGAACATATAGAAGTTGGTGATGATATGGAAGAAATGAAAAATCCAATAATACATAATTCAAAGCGACAAAAAAATTAAGAAATCAAGGTATATATCAGTTGATTTTTATGGACCTTTGAAACATGATCTACATAGTAATAAGCATATGCGGATCTGCGTGGGAGTCCGCACCCTCCCAGATTTTTCTACATAAAAATCATTATAAAATTACGAATGCATGTAATGTGTCCATGATGTTATCAGACTTTATCCAACAAATGTTTGTGTGTCATCCCTGTATCTGTGAAAGGGCCTTTATATTTACTTTATATATTATGGAATCTAGCAAGCCTCCTTGCAAAATATTTAAGCAATCCACCCAGCAATTTGGACCCAAATCAGACTTATCCAGGTTGCAGCCACAACCAGTGATAATTGAGAACCCATCTCTATCCAAAACACCAAAATACCTAGTCTGTTCCATCATTCTCCATTTCAGCAAAATGATGGGGATAATGTTAGACCTGAGGAAAATAATACCACGCAAAATTCTTCTACAATTTTTGTAAGACCTCAACATGAGGATTTAAATTTTAGACTTGGGAAGAGAGAAAGTAATCCTGCTTTTCTAAATGTATGTTCTAAAGAGACAGTATACTTTTACCAACATGGTATTCCAGATTTTAATGAATTGAACTTGATCCAGTATTAGTGTTGAATCTTGAGTAATTACATTTTTTTATGTAAAAATTTTTTTTTGTATGTTGTTTTTTCGAACTAGAATTGTTTGGATTTTTGGGGGGGGAAGTTTAAAAAATTGTGTAACTTTTTGGAATTATTTGGTAAAAATAAACATTTAAAAATTCGAATTTGTTTTTGAAGTTATTCTATATAAAATAGGGGGGAAAATCTGAAGAAGAATTGGATGAATTGACGATGACCCCAATAATTCAATTTTACGTTCGAAGTATAGTTATCACAATAAGAAATAATCCCCATTCCATAAATTGTGTCATAAAACACAAAGAGATATGGCAAATAAATTATAATGTGTTTTTGATACGGTTGATCTAACTAATGAATCAGTTATGGGGATTATTGTTTAAACGTCTATTGACAACTCCGCAAGAAAGAGATGAAAAGGCTCGATATCTGGCAGCAGTGTGTAAAAAAGAAAAGGCTCACCAAATCGTGATAAATGATTTGAAATCTACACTAGAAAATATGAAAATAGATAAAGAAAAAATGATTACTCAAATGAATTTTAATATAATTGATTTACAAAAAGAAATTGCTCCAAAAATGAAATCCAACATAGTAGCAGAGTATGGTTCTCTTCGGAGGGCGGCGCGCCAGAAAAGATAGCGATAGCCCAGATGAGGGTGCTCCCCAATATTATCCAGCCTCACCACACTACAGGTGACACTATATTGTTTTGTCACAATAAATATTGGCCAGGGAAAGATGGTGAACTCGGAGGATGCTTGGTCTACGACAAAGAGAATCATCCTCTAATCAGAACTACGAGTCGCGAGCCAACTGAATATGACATTTCGCCGTGTTCCATGTAATCTGACATGAAAAATTATCGAAAACAAACCATGGATATTTGTGTTTTTTATAGGTCTTTTTATGATTTGTATAAATGTGTAATTGGCTTCCCAAGGCTTAAAATGAATTGTATTTTTGATTGTATATTAATTGCCGGTCATGAAATAGCGAACATCATGATTGAGTCATCAATAACAGCATCTCAATCATTAATGAGATTTAGAAAGGGAATATTCTCAACTGTAAATGAAGGGGATTATTTGATAGCAAAATCCCAGACTGGATTGAAGGAGTGTTGCTATGGGCCCCAGCACTCCTTTCAAGGACAAATATTTATAAAAACGCTGTCGGGGAAAACGATACCATCAGAGGTGGAATCAAGTGATACTATTGAAGGTATAAAGTCAAAAATCCAGGAAAACGAAGGAATTCCTCCTGATCGGCAGCGATTAAGTTTCGATGAAAAACAATTGAACTATGGCGGGACGTTGAGTGATTATGCCATACAGGAGTCAACAACACAGTTATTGATGAGTTTGAAAGGAGGAAGTGAGGCAGATGGAAAGGAGCTCGAAGAAGGTTTGGCGAACAAAAAATCGACGAAGTATTGACTGACAAAGCTTAGGAACAAGTGGTTAAACTAAATTATCGCTCCAGATGCTACAAGTTCATTGCAGATTTATCAAGATGAAATGGAAAAAGTGGTCGAGCGGTTCGAGCGAATGATTCTGCTAGGGAACAGACTCAAAAGGCATGAGGCAGTTTCCTGTTTTGAAGCCGATCTAAAGAAGATCGAAGAGAAAAATGAGAAATTGGAAGAGCTTATGATCTCAAAAGCAAATGAATCGATCAGATCTGAGGAGAGTTTTGGAAGCAGGAGGTTGGAGACTGCCTAACAGAAAAAGAAGTTGAGTCATGTTAAGCCGCTTACCTTTCCAACCTTTAGTGGGAGACAGAGTGACTATGAGTCATGAAAAGTAGCATTTACTGACTGCATTATTGAGACAGAGGCAGAATATGAAGAGAAAATGTTGCATTTGAAGAACTATGAATGGGGATCCACTCAAGTTGATTGAAAACCTCGGATATTCAGCAGAAACTTACAAAACCGCATAAGAGAAGCTGGAAAGATGTTATGGAGGAGATGAACGAAATTATCTGGCGATCATAGATCAGATTGATCATTTCCGACTAGTTTGTGATGGGGATTTGAAGGACTTGAAAGTCTTGATAAGCGTTTTAGAAACGGTTGAGGTGTGCCTGAAGGCGATAAACCGAGAGTGGATGTTTGGCCAAGTTTCGAAGGTGGAATTGCTACGATCTACGAAAGAGATCTTATTTGGAATGAAGATTATAAGCGAACAGAATGGAAGGATCAGAGATCAAAAGGGAAAGAAATGGATGATCAGGTAAAGCCGAAACTATCCTTTTATGCGGGAAAAGTGGCAAAGCAATTACAGCCAAGTGGAAAATCAGCAACCAAAAAAGGTTGAATGCATTAAGTGTGAATGAGAGCGTTATTTATATCAATGCATGGTTTTTAGAGATTGGCTTGTGGAAAAATGATGAAAAAATCGTCCGAGGAAAATATGCTTCAACTGTTTGTAGACTGGACACATGGTGAAAGAATGTTTTAAACAATCGTTTTGTAGAGAAACAGATTGCCGAAAAAAACACAGTGGTTTTCTACATGAATGTCAGAGAAAACCTACCAAAGACGCAACTTTAATGATAGTGAGAAATGAGAAGGTGAATATCAGAGAACGGAGTTACCTTAGTCTAAAGACAATCCCAATTTTTCTGCAGGACGGAAATAGGAAGATCAAAGTCAATGCTTTATTCGATGATGCCAGGTCCGTCAGGTTTTAAAAGAATTGAAGTTAGAAAAAGAGGAAGTAACAACAGTGAACGTCATCGGTGGCAAACTTCAAAGAATGACTACAAAGAGAGTAAAAATTACTCTAATCAGTTATGACCAAAGGATGAAAAGAGAATGTGTGGTGAATTGGGCTAAAGAGAAGAATGGAAGCATTTAAATGGCATTCACTTTCCTATGATGGATGAGCGACAAGTGGTGGAATTAATGATTGGAGCAGACTACCTTGGTTTACAGAAATCTTTGCGAGGTAGAAGGAAAATTGGGTGAGCCAATCGGCAAATTAACACGTGTCGGGAGAATTACATTGGGGTTGCCAATGACTCATCAAACTAGCTTCGTCCAAACGTATTTTTCTGTGAATGATGAGTTAGTGGAATATGTGAAAAGGTTTTGGGAGATCGAAGATCTCATGGATAACGTTGTAAACTTGACGAAAGAAGATCAAGTTATTCGAGTTACTGATGAAAAAAATGGTCAAAAAAGTTAGTTACTACCAAGTAAATTTACCGTGGAAGCAGGGAAAAGAAAATTTAACAGACAACAGGCTGATGGCGATGAAACGTTTACTAAGTCTAGAGCAGAAACTAGAAAAATATAAAGAGCTGAGAGCATAATATCAAAAGATATTTAAACATAAGATTAAAAATTACATTCGAAGGTTGAATAAGAGGAAGCAGAAACGAAGTGGATGCTACCACATTTCTCAGTCGTGAGGCAAGATAAAGAGACAACGAAAATTCGAATATGGTTTGATGCCGCAGCAAAATACAACGGAGCGTGTTTAAATGATGTTTTGGAAACTGGGCGATATAAAATCGCAATTGTGTGTGACATCGCGGAAATGTACCTCCAAATAAGGGTGGTGGAAGAGGATAAACCGTACTTACGATTTTTGTGGAAGGAAAATGCCAGAATCATTCAATTTGAATTACAGTAAAACCCGGTTTATATAGTTCGGATTAACCAGAATCCGGAAAATTATGCAATTATCTAATATCGTGATGTCATCCATGTGCCATAAATTCAGTCAGGATTAAGCGGAGTCGTATTAACTGAAATTTACTGCATATTTAGCAAACTTGGTGTTATTCCTATATATTTCATACCCAAAATATTAAAATCCATAATTCGCTGGAAAAGCAAATCAATTTATTAAATTTTGTTTAGAGATAAAGATTTTATGTTTCGTTAATGTATTTATATTTAAATGTTTAGCAAAATTCATTTTATTTTCATCTTGTGCTTATCTCTAGTTTATTGTAGAATCCGATTACTTTTTGCACTGAAATCGGCACCATAAAATGCAATTTTTCAATTTAATTTTTCTGTAACATTCTTTATAAAATTCTTTAATCAGTAAAATTAACCGTAGATAAAATACTATGCCCTTCAAAACAAAATTGATTGTACTTAGAATCGGTTATTTTTAAATACGGATATGCTGCATAATTTTTATATAAAACATCCGCTTATAACAATGACTAAATCAATTATCGGAAGAAGAAAAATCCATAAACTGCGCTATGAAAGATGAGAGAATAAAAAAATGTCCAAAAGATTATAAACTAAAAATACAATAAAATTTAATTTTTTGGAGGGTAACCGGAAAAATCAATAGAGTATTCGTAAATTTGTTTAGAAATATAATTTCAGGAATATAAGATAATGCAACAGAAAAATTAACTAACTTCAGCTATGTTTAGAAATGGGGGGGGGGGATTATATTAATCAGAACCCTGATGTAAAAACGCAACCAAATAACGCTCGATGTCTGATAACAGACAGTGTTAAATCGGGAGATTACGTAGAGTAATGAATTGTAATAAATAAATAATATAATGACATTTTTTGATGTATGATGGGCATATCGAATGGCCTCCTGAATCCACCAATAAAATATTGATAAACATAGAAGTTTAATGAAAAATATCAATATTATGAACTCCTTTACATTGAACTTTATTTAATTGTTATTTAATTATTATTTAATTAGTAATTATTTATTAATTTAATAATTATTTATTTATTTAGTAATTTAATTACTTATTTATTTAGTTATTATTTATTTACTAATTATTTATTTATTTATTTAGTTATTATCTACTTAATTATTATTTATTTAATTATTATTTATTTAACTAATTATTTATTTAGTTATTATTTATTTAATTATTATTTACTTAATTATTAATTTAGTAATTAATTATTTATTCATTTAATTATTTATTTAGTAATTACTTATTTATTTATTTATTCTTTAGTTATTATTTATTCATTTAATTATTATTTATTTAATTATTTATTCATTCATTTAATTATTATTAATTTAGTTATTATTTATTTAATTATTATTTACTTAATTATTAATTTAGTAATTAATTATTTATTTATTATTTATTTAATTACTTATTTATTTAATAATTATTTATTCATTTAGTTATTTAATTATTTATTTAGTAATTACTTATTTATTTATTCTTTAGTTATTATTTATTTAGTATTATTTATTTAGTATTATTTATTTAATATTATTTATTTATTTGGTTATTATTTATTTAATTAATCACTAATTCCTTCGGAAAATTGGTTTGTTGAATTAATTTTCATTCATTGATTATCAGCTTATCGTTAATCACAAGCTACAACTGCTGTATACATAAATTGAAAGATTCCAAACAATAATTCACAAAAGTAAATAAAGAAATGATTCGTCATTGATTGTCAAATGAAAGACGTGCAAAGTATGTAACACAAATGTATATTGTAAAAGATATTTGAACATCAGGATGACCTTAAATTAAATCGAAAAAGTCCCCATATTAATTCACCAGTTGTTCAGATTAATTAATCGAAGCAAACTGTACTAATCATATGCAAATTTATTATTATATGTGCGTTATTTTTCCCTCGCTGACAACAAGTTTGGTAATAGTAATACATGAATTCTAATAACAATTTTTTTTATATTAGATATATAACCTTCGGGAATCAGCAAATTCTTACAATAATGAAGGAGTAACTCAGTAACTATTTATTCAAGTGCTGTAATCATTGCAAGGAAGTGATTCTATCGTCACCAGACCATACAGGTGATGCTCCCAAACCTGAATATATGAATGGTACATTCCTCAATAAACTGACATTATTCAGTTAGGAAAGATGAGATAAGACGGGGGTAAATCGATATTATTATCAATTTATGTATATACTGGATTTCATATTCGATATTTTGCCATACATGCTGTTTGTTGTCCCTTAATCGGTTCATGCTAAATTTATAATAACCTGCTCAGTTTGGTTTGGTGGAACCGATTTTATTGAACAGTCCAGAATTGTACAGTGAGGATTTTATTTATCTTATTAATGCTTTCAAGATGTAATTAAGAATTTATTTCTAAAAATATTTCTATATTGATAAAATAATATTTATTAATAACGTAAAAATATGTCGCTATAAGGGTCGGTAACCAATAGTTACCAGTAAGCATGCATGAAATAATGTTAGTATATGTGGGGCTATCGTGATCCACACGTTGTCACGACAGAAAAATTAATGGAAAATCATTGAAAGTGCGATATGTTAGAATAATTAAAGGGTAACAAAAACTATTGGAATCGTTATAAAAATAAAGTTTTACAAACTATAAGTTAAAAATTCACCTCGGCTTTAATTTTTCCACTTCTTTTTTGCCTTCTCGGACAAGTACAGAATGCAATTTTTTAAACTTTACTGGAACATCGATTCGTTTGTAGTAAAAAATAGCCTAGAATTTATAGCAATTTTATTCACTTTATAGCGTAAATTAGAAATTTGAAAACTACTTTATATCCACGGGTAATAACGCTGCAATTTTTCAGTTCCAATACCAATATTTTAGCACGGATCCGATTTGTGAATCCGACCGGATAATCTGGATTGCAAAGAATACTACCGATTTCCATACTCAAGTTTAGATCAATTCCGACCAAATTCATGATAATTTGATCGCCGTCGAACGCGTGTGGAACTATTTGTTCACTGCACGTTCCAGAATCGTCTGAAACATTGCTATTCATTTTAATCGATTTCACAGTTGCAATAACTCCTCCAGGCATGCACAGAATCCGACAAAGACTCGGATTAGAAGTCGACAAACCTCCAGCCTCAATTCTTCCAGCAACCTGATAAATCCCAGAACCTTGTGGTTTGAAAACATCTGTCACGTTAATGCGCAATGGTTTGTCGAGAGATCTGGTTGGACAGTCTAATTCATCAATCAAATCAATCAACATTGGACCTTTGTACCAGGACATGACTTTGTTAACAAGAAATGAATCATTATCGACATTATCCGTTAGATTTGTTCCCATAAGGCCCGATACTGGACAGAATTTACCGTTTATCTTCAGCGACTTAAGAAATTTCTTAACTTTCTCACTGATCTCATCGAAACGCTCTTGGCTCCAATTAACTGTATCCATTTTATTGACTGCGACGATTATATCATTAATTCCAAGCATTCGAACCAAGAGAGCATGTTCTCTAGTTTGACCACCCAAATCAAATCCAGTTTCAAATTCACCTTTCGTTGCATTTACTACAAGTAATGCTGCATCGGCTTGAGTAGCTCCTGTAATCATATTCGGAATGAAGTCTTTGTGACCAGGTGCATCCAGTAAAATAATCTATAAAAAGATTAAAATCAAATTATAGTTAAGCAATTAGGATTTCAAATAACTATTACTTTACGATTTGAGGTTTCAAAGTATGTTTGAGCCACGTCAGTTGTTATCCCTCTCGACCTTTCTTCGGTACTTTCATCTAAAATCCAAGCATACTGAAAAGACGTTTTCCCCACTTTTTGTGCTTCATGTTTATATTTGGATAATTTTCTGTCCGACACATATTTCATTTGGAAAAGTAAATTACCCATTAATGTACTTTTTCCAGCATCAACATGGCCTATTAAATTTAATAATAGAAGCAACATTTAAATAAATTACCTATAGTTATCAAATTAATGAATTGCTTGTTAGATGAATCAGGCTTATATTGCTTATATATGTTCAGTAACAAGCTAGGATCATATGGGACATTAATTTTATCTTGAGTAATAAGATTAAGCTTATCACCAGCTTTTTCAGAAATAAGTATATCTTTATTTTTAATTAATGAAATTTTTGAGGAACTATCGACTTTTGGAATTGAAAATACTTTAGTTTCTTTCTTTTCAGTAGGTTTGGAAATTACTTTTGGCTTATATGATATAACTTCGTCTTCTTGATCCGGGAAACAATCCTCGCTGATATTTAATGATTTACAATTCAAGTAATTACTGATAACTCTTGAATTACCAGATTTCTTTTCATCATACATATACAATGCAGCTAAAATTTTGTTTATTTATTAATATTATATAATTCTTTGTTACCAGTATTGGGAGAAGTTCCGTAATTTTCATCATCTGTTACATTATTTGAATGTGATTCATCATCACTATAGTCTTATAAAGTATAATTTCATAAAACAATCAAAATTAAATTACCAAAATTATTGCCTTTAAAATCACGATGTCTTGACATGTTTTAAATTTTACAAAAATCAGCACAAACCGACAGCTGCTTAAAACAAATTTAAAAATGTCATAGTATCTGACAAATCATTTTATATTAAGATTCTTTAAATTGGTAGTATAAATTAAATATTATTAATTAACAGATATATTTTTAAAAATAATAACTAACTAGCAAATCTAGCTAACAAAATCGATTGATATGAGATTATTTGTAAAATGAATTTTACAATCATAAATATTTTAATTATTAATGTTTTTCAACTTTTTATTAACCTTTTTTGAAAGTTATGTTACTTATCTTTCTCATTGTGTTGGGCCAGAACGTAAACGGCCTTGAGGAATGTTTAAATGGATCGGTAACACACACGCAAATATAACATGCAATTTAAATAAACCTATTGAAACATCAATTAAACCCTATCAAATATGAGAAAAAAGAGAATTAAATATAAATTAATAAACATAAAAATAAATTAAAATAATAACAAAACGCACCAAGATTCGGACGATACAAACACAAACATAACAAGAAAACACAACAAATTCGACGAAATTGAAAAAATTAATAAAAGTTCATGAAAATGAAACTTAAATCGAAAAATTTGAATTAGTAATAATTCAATAAAAATTCTGAATAAAAAAATTATTAAAATAAATTGAAAAATAATAAAATTAAAGAATAGAATTCACTAGAAAATAACAAGGTCGAATTTTGTTTTACTGCATCAAATTTAACATGCGAGGTTAGGGACAGAAAATAGGTATAAATACTGATCCATTTTCACATTAAAACACACCGTTTTTGAAACTATAAAACTATTTTAAAAACCATTTTTCGAATTACCTTTGAAATCATATTTTTAGGTGAGAAATGTTTAGTTTGGAGCCCTCTCTCCACGTCACATCCTTGCAACCTCGGTAGAGCTCTGCTTGGATGTCGGCGTGGGGGGAGAGGTATTTTTATTTTATTTTATGCAATATTATGAAATTTTTATTTTATGGATTGAAATGGAGGGTAATTTATGTTTATTTGTTTAATAAATATTATTAATATTGATAAATTGTTTTTATATATTTAAATAAACTAAAATTAAATCTGTCGAAATTTTTCCGGCCCACAGCCAACACATATTGCAAGATAGTAAAATATACATAGTACAGATTTGTGAAGTGCGTGGAAAATCGCCAATGATATGTACCCGTGAAGACTCAGCGTGCGGAACGCAGGGGTCGTAACGTCAATATGATCCTTATAGAAGAAACGAGAAATAAGGAAGAAGTCTCTGGCTACTTCCTCGTTTCTCATTTCTGTAAAATCGACCTAAAATTCTATTATACACGGCTCAAAATCATCACACCGAGTAGTCCAGTGGGCACTCAGTAAATATAATATAAACACAATGTGCGCCTAAGGTCTATTAAAGGGAAAGGGTACGGGAATAAATTAAATTGAAATCGTTGATATAGCTAATTTGTATTAATATTTTGAGATAAATTAGATAAAACTTATTGCTAAAAGTAAACTAAATTTACCTTTCGAAATAAATTAGTAGAAATCATTAAATTCATTAATTCGATTATTGATTAAAGAATTAAAGTAACTATTGATTGTAAATAAAGAAAAAATTAAAGTGTTTTATGGCTTAAAATTGAAGTAATTATTGGGTAAAAGTAATTCATGATTTAAATGATCGTAACTTATCGATTAAAATTAGAGTAATGACAAATAATTTCATTAATTAAATTATTATAATTCGGTTCGATAAAATTAAAATAATCATTGAGTAAGAGCGAGTAAGGCATTGAGTTAATCATTGATAAAAGTTAAAGTAATTGCCGAATTGAATTCATCGACCTCAACTAACGAAACGTATCAATTATGAGTAAGGTAATTCACGAACTTCAAAGCACAGTAACCCATCGACTAGAAGTAAAATAATTCCTAGATGGAAAGTAAGGGGTTAAAAATGAAGTGATTAATTAAATCAATTAGTTGATTAAAGGTAAGATATAAAGGAAAAATAAGTATGAGTAAATTAACAAGTCGCTAAAAATAGACAGATAATAAAATCATCGTTACAGGAACTAAGGTCGTGGTCGTAAAGAAAATTAATACCGCTAAAAAGAATCGAAGTTACCCTGAAATTGTCGATTAATTTGCCAAAAATGAAATAAAATTGACGAGATGAATTCAATTTGACAATAACGTTTAATTTGAAAACCCATTAAGACTTCAAAATCAGATGAAAGCCAAACATTAACTTAATGTAAAACTGACGAAAAAATTATAATGACCATAAAAATTTAAGCAATTAAAGTAATAATCAAACGTTTATTTTTACATTATGAAAAGTCTAATTATAAAACATTATATTAATGATAAAACACAGAAAAGGCTTACCGCCGACATCAAAGTTCGATAATAACTATAAAATGATCACAAACATCCCCGACGAAACGATAAACGAAAAACTCCAAATAATAAAAATAATAACACTCCAGATATATGAGATAGCACCACAGTGTTGAGGAGGACTTCCCCGAAGGCTACGATGGATTACAAGTGTTTTTCTCCTAAGCATGCCGATAAGAGCATCCAAATAAACGACAACATTAAATTTCCGAAATCGATTGAATAAACTGAAGCGGATACGCCAATCGCAATTTTCTACAATTAAGTTGACCTAAGTAAAATAAACAGGATATAACTTACCACAATGAAATTGTCGATACCAAAGTTGACCAATCTACCGGACATCCTGTCGATTGTAGACGTTAATGTTGAGATAAGCCAGTCATTTAACGGAAACGCACCGTTACAATGGTAAACCATCATCGATTTTTCATCGCCTTACGAGAGAAATTATTAACATCATTAAATTCACAGATTCGAAATACCAGTTTACGTTCGGTCCCCAGCATCATGATAAATAAGGACCTCGCAGAAATTAAGTTGTAACTAACCCTTAACCAATTTATCAATTATTACCCACATGACTCTCAAATCCGATAGCGACGTCCCCAAACATTAAGTCAAGTTGCTAAGTCATTCTACCTTTTCGATTGTTGTCCTTTAAAGATCCAACGATTAATTAGACACAATACAAATTTGACATTTTAATCATGATGGGTCTTGTTAATCTATGATCAAAATGCTGACCTGAGATACCACGTAAAATCTAATGTGTTGATTGTCGCAAGAGGAATTTTCAATATTGCTTGACACAGAACTTAGTCCACTATTAATAACAATTACGCCAGTTCTTTCAAACTCCAAATAGGTAAACGCCCTTACGACCAGCATGGATAAATTCTTCTATACTTCGCATATTTAATGGTTTATTCATAATATCGTTTCAGATCATGCCACTCGACTGGACTACTACCCAAGCAACTAACGAAAAACACCCGAGGAAGGCACCACAAGCCGCAGATATCATCGACAAACTTCGACCACAGTGGTCATACCCCACCACTTGGCGACTGTTGGGCCTTGAAACGGACCCTTGCGGACTCGCCGGTCAACAATATCCGGCCAAAGAGACCTATGAGCAAGCTCGGAACCTCCTCACCCATTGGGAAAGGGTGCAGGAGCAGGTGGACCTCAATGTAATCAAAGCCCGGATGTACCTCGCGAACGTGGAGGAGGACATCCGCGTCGGGCGTATTGCGGAGGCATATCCACCTCGACCAACCCGCGATACCCGACGGCCCTATACGGTGGCGGCTCTGGAGAAAAGCCTGAAAAGACATTTCCCCGAGGAATAAAGACAATAGTTACAGTGATAACGTTGTAAATGATTTCGAATTTAATTGTCGTGTGTGTTATTTCTCTCTATACTTAGATTCGTTCTCTAATTTTGTTTAAATGATTAAATTATGATTTAATTAAGTCAATAAGAAATTAAAAGGTTCTCTTTTATTATAGTGATGTCTTCCCTACAAATCCTACAAACCGAACTGGATCACGCGAGGCGGTCAAACGCGGATCTGCTCACCCAAATTATCCAAATGACCCGAGAAATACAGCAGATAAAGGCAACATGGTCAGATCCAGCAAAAACGAGAGCTGTCTACCACCGACTCACGGCGGCACAGAAAGGCTGGGCGGAAGAGCGACAGCTCAATCAGAGCCTGCGCACTCAAATCCGAGGACTAGAAGTCGCCCTAGCAGTCTGTCGGGAGGGGGAAGCGGTAACATATCCGCTCGTCTTCGTCCCATCCCAGATGCCGCAGAAAAGTACCCAATCAGCGGAGCAATCTACCACTCCAGCAAATAATCGTCGGCCGGGACGTAAGGAACGTGCCCGACGTCGAGCAACCCAGCTTCAAACCCATTAACTCATAAATGCTGCGTGTTTTGTTGATTCGAATAGAGTCGTCATATTCATAGTTGATTTGTTTCTTTGATACAATTGTATGCCAGCGTTATCATAAATATTCGCATCACGTCACCGAATCTTCGTCTCATCTTTCCACAGTCAAATAAGAACCTAATCTTGAATTTCTACAAGGGACAGAGCAAAGCGAGCATAGGTCTTCTATCGACAGCTCGTGAACCCGAGGGTTGTCCGAGCAACTACAGTACTAGCGATAATACTCAATTTTTGCGGACAATCCACCACTTGAACACATTACCAACGTTGCCTAGCAACGGGTGCCAAGTGGCAGCTAGAATCATTTTGTATGGCGTTACGGGGCAACCATAAAGATAAACAAATTACGAAACCCTGTAACCCACCAATTGTAAAATTTTAATATTTAAGGCTTGTTTCTGGGTCTCATTTTAGGACATCTGTGTTGGTGTTGCCAGTGTTGAAGTCTCAATATTATTTGAAAGCCACACATGCACTGTTATGTGTGTGTGTCAAAAAGTTAAATTAAAAACCGGTTTAATAAAAATTTTATTAATAATATCTACCGATTACAACTAATATTTTGATTTACACATATTCCGAATACACAGACAATTGTTCGGCAATATATAGAAATAATTTTTTTGTTGATTTTGCACAATATTATTTACAAATTAACCGCGGCGAAATTATATTGATGAGAAAGATGGATTTGTAACAATTAAATATCAAAAAAATTATGCTGGGCATCTGATAAGTAAAAAGAAATAAGATTGAAACCACTTTCAAGATACGCGCATAATAGATATTACCATTGGGTGTTTTCCAATAAAAAGTAAATCATAGTGTAATGGCTGCTAATACCCTATACAGCGTATTCTTCGTAAAACAGCAGCTGCTACTAATCACTGTATTTTAAATCAAGAATTATTATGCATCAGTATTGGTGGACGTATTTATGAAACCAGGTTGTATGAATGAAAAATAGCCACAAGTACAAAGTAGGACCACTCTGTAATAGTCTCATTCCCAGATGGATCTTATGTGGATTATATGTCACCACAACGTGATAAAACAAGAGATATTTCTGTCAGTTATACGTGAGAGGCGTTCCACTAACTTCTTGTAAGCAGTGGTATGTGATGGCACAAATGTTAATACAGGAGAGAATAATGGTATTGTCCGACAATTTGAAATTTCGTTACATCGTCACATTCAATAAATTGTTTGCATGCTGAACCTCAATGAGCTTCATTCTCGAGCTGTCTTTCACTATATTGAAAGTGGAACATGCAGGGCTAATTTATTTAATGGACCAATCTGTTGTCTTCTAAATTTTAAACCTTTAGCTCTTTCTATAGTACGCTTCAAATTTATAATTCTTGACACAAATTCAATGCCTGACAAATACGAGAGGGATTTAAGCCAAGATACAACTTACCTCTATCGAATTGCTAATGTGATTCGTTTACGTTTCAACAACTCAGATCCTTATGAGCTCAATTACCTTTTAACTGCTTCTCCTGGTAATCTTAGTCAAGCACAAAAACTCAATCTACTAATTTGATATATATATATATATATATATATATATATATATATTGTCTCCTACATTCTGAACGTATATTCTCCATATTGGTTTTGGATAAAATTCATCCAAATTTGGAAGACAGTACCAAGAATTTCGTCTACATCGTTCAACGAATTCAATAATTTTGTAAAAAATCAATACGTCAGGTGGCTCAGTCGTCTCTACAGAGGGACATCTACTTCTGTCACCCGGAAATATTCTTGTATCTGCACTGTCAGATGAAAACATTAACCTGAGGCGATATGCAGTACAGAAAGTAGTGGTGGCTAGATTTTCAAGAAAAGAAAGTGAAATTTGCCAATTTTCAAAGTGAAATTTCATCATCAACGTTATGACCAACATTTTTTTTGACCTAATTGATTAGAGCACATCTATTCTAAATGACATATCTGACGAGGATCTAAGACACCTAATTGAGCAGCTCCATTGGCAATACCCAAATATCCTTGTCATACTCAAGCAGTTAAACGGACTGTAAAGGAAGTTATTCGTTTTTCCTCAAAGGTTTTCGACCACGAAGAAAGACATGGCAAGATTCTGTTGGGTTTTTATATAGAAAGTCGGTGCTTAGGTCTGACTCCTTGGTGTCTTTCTTTAATCGATTTTTTTTTAACCTAACACAATAAGATTTATTTCCAATTTATATATCACAACTTTATTCACAACTTTTACAAAAATCGATTCAATTCACAATACTCTACAAAATTACTCTGCATGATTTCACAAAATTCAATGCGTAGGGATACATCTTCCAAAGGGAGATGTCCCTTTCTGATACGCAATTTGTTTGACTGGTTGATTTATCTATAAGTTTATTACCTCCTTTATTCCGCTCTCTCAAAAATTTTCTTCCACCAACTGGTAATTTTGTTGATCTGCCTTTCTTTTTATACTCATCTCGTAACTCAAGTCACACGCAAACTAAATTGGTTTTGGCATTTTTGACATCTTTGTCCAAAACAAATTAGTTATTTCTGGGCTCCCGGGGTTTCCATTTGTTTACAATAATTATTTTGGTGACGGATTTCTCTTTTATCCCGGGTTTTCTTCGTCAACCAATTTCGTTTTCCGTAATTAGAAAATTTGTTGACGTTCCGGGTTTCTCACACTATTCGGGTTTTCTGTTGGTTCGGACTTCCCATTAGCCCGGGTTTCCCACTAGCCAATTAATTTTTAATTAATTTCTATTTTATTAAATATTTCCTTCTGGGAACCCCCAATCGATTTAATTTTATTATATTTGGATTCGTCTCGTCATTTGGCATCCACCCATACCCGTTTCCTCCGATAAATATTTATTTTAAATGATTTTGCCTTTTTAATTATTATTTCGAATATCATTGCTTTTTCATTTTTTTACTTTTGTGCATTTTGTTAACCCTGTTGGGCCAGAACACAAACGGCCTTGAGAATTGTTTAAATGCATCAGTAATACAGCACAAAAACCCAGCACCAAGATAACTTAAAATACAATATACAACATCAACTAAACACTTTAAAATATGAGAGAACATAAATAAATATAAAATCAAAAGACATAAAAGTAAAATAAAATACAAAATGCATCAAGAACCGCACAAAATTTACATAAAAAATAACATAATAACAAGAAAATTTGACCATAAAATGATCATATATATAAAAGAAAAAATTAATGAATTAAATGAATAAAAATAAAATATTTTGGGCTGAATAAATTTAATTAAAAATGTTAAAAATAAATTACCAATTTAAATTAAGAAAATAATAAAAAATTTAATTTAGATAACACAAATAATTGCAAGGTCAAATTTGTTTAATCGCAATAAAAATAACACGCAAGGTTAAGGTCAAATTATAGGTATATATACTGATGTGTTTTCACAAATTATCAACTTAATTTTCCGGCTATCTTAGTTAACAGTTTTATTTAACAAATCATCTTCAGTAGATCGGTGTGTTATAGCTGTGAGCCGTGCATTCAGACAATCAACACTGGTAAGTGTTTTGCCTGAACACGACAACTCACAGCTAGCGTATGAATATTGATTTTTAAACTAATGAATTGATGAAATGCTCAGTACGATTGTATGAATAATCCAGATGAACTAATGAATAGTTCATGCTAATTTTTATGAATTTCTAATTGCCGTATGAGACCGAATGAATTTATGTACGATGAATATGTCAAATAAATATTTAAAGCCAACAATTTCATGCCTTCGAAACTTTTACTCGAATAATATGGTAACATTTATTTATTTCCTTTTTCCTGGCCCACAGCCACACAACATGCAAGCTATTAAACTAAGACATAACTACCAAGCTGCGTAAGTGCGGTTTCTCTGCCTATAGCTTGTGCCCGTGAGGGTTCCGTCGTGCGCAACGACGGGCTCGAACGTCAAATCATTGAACCTAAATAGCGAAAGAGAGTAGCTTTAGAGTGGGTCTTTTGGCTCAACTTTCTTGCACTCAATTTCGATAAAATCGACATAAAATTTTAAACAACAATCGGCTAAAAATCACTAACACTGAGTAGTCCAGTGGGCACTCAGTAACTATAATATGAACATAAATAGATTATAAGGACAAAGAGAGGGAAAGGGTAGCGGGGAAAATAGTGAAATCGTTGCAACAGTTAAAATGAATAGCCATCGGAAAAAGATTAATCCGAACGACCAAAATTACGGAAAATCATGTTTTAAATAATATATAAGAAGTAAATAAATTATGTTGAATTGAGACGGAAAATATGAACGCTGCGCAAATTTTTGGAAATAGTTAAAACATTTATCATAAAAACTGTAAAATAAGGGCGGAACGCTGCTCAAATTTTCGGAATCAATTAAAATAATTATCAAAAATAGCAAAGTAAAAGTAGAATACTGCTCAATAATTGATAGGATAACTGGATAAAACTGAAAAATAAGGGAGGAACGCTGCTCAATTTTTTCGAATTAATGAAAATACTTTATCGAAAACGGTAGAATGAGGATGGAATACGGCAAAATTTTTATATAAGTAAAATATTTTTATAAAGCTGAGGAATAAGGACGAATCCCTACACAAAAATTTGATGATAATAATGATGATAATGGTAATTGTAATAATAATAATAAGGCATTCTGTTGATAATTTTATTTCAGACTGAATTGAAGTCACAATTTAAATCAGTAAAACAATTTAGAAAACCTTTATATAATCGAATTCAGAACAAACTATAGAAAAATTATTGATTATATAATAAAAACATAAAAAATTTCCACTCGGAACAGAACGGCTGTATGTATATTCAAATAAATTACATATAAAATGAATCATTATAAAATTTTATTCATTTACAAATAGAATAAATCATAACTGTAAATTTATTAAATAACCTCATGAAAAAGAACTAGAAATAGATTAATAATTTATCAAGTAACAGAATTTAGCTATAACAAAAATAACGGCATAAAATTTTCATAATTGGATTTGTATAAAATTAAAAGAGAATTAATTATATCGTTTCAAAAATCAGCAATTCATTTCAAGTCATAATCTTGACAAACATAAAATTTTGAAAGACATCCTACACCAATATGTAACAATGAAATTACTTTTTCCTAGTATATAAAAAACCAATAATAATAATTGTTGGTAATAAAACTAGACATATTAGCAAGATACAAATAATTTGCACCAATTTAAAGTTAAATAGAAAATTCTGAGCTTGTTTTTTTGATTGAGATACAATAAATTCATTGGCATCAAATGAAGGACTATCTAAGATTAGATCAACAGATGATTTAGGGTAATCGTAATTTGAAATACCATGGTTCAAACCATTGTCGTTAAAAATATTTGATTTGGGTTCTTGATCAATCACCCCATTTTCAATAGTGATTTTTTCTGAAAGTAATTGACCTCCGTCAGATTTTAATAATTCAGATCGATAACTATTTTTTGTGGATGGGATTTTAATTTCTTTAAGACTGTAGAAATCTTGGGTGGAAAGAAGATTGTTTAATCGGTTCAATTCCCACAACTACAAAACGTAGATTCACAAATAAAAAATACTAAAATTAATTTACCGTGCAATTATATTTAAGTGCGATTGCTTGTAAAGATTGACCTTCTTTTATAGTAATAACATAAATTTCTTCATTTTTGTATTTAAGACTTTGTGGTGAAAAACGGTTCACTGATTTTGATTTGTCAGATAATTCATATTTATCATCATCTTCGTCTTTGTCTTCATTTGGTAGTGCTTTATATGGTTTTCCATAAAAACTATTCGACAAATATGATATCATTAAAGTGTTATAATATTGAAACAAAGTGAAATTTAATACATCACCAAGTTATTGTTGAAAATTTATTAAATTAAAAATAATTAGTAAATTTTTAGTATTTATTTTATAAATAGACATAATTTTTTGTATAAAATCTAAATAATTTTAAAATTTAAATTGTATTTAATAAAATATATAAATATTAGACATAAAAATATATTTTCTCAAAGACGGTTTCAAACTTTTTGATACTTCAAAAATGAAATACATTTTTTGAGAAATTAATTTCAAATATATTGGTAATTTAATAAATGTAAAATATTAGTTGGGCTTGGTTCGTGGGTAATATAAACTAATTATCCCCCAATGCACAAAGCAATATATTATTGGGCCAACACACAAATTCATTTAAATGAATCGGTAACAGCACGCAAACACAACACGTAGATTTAAAATCAGACCCATAAAACATCAACTAACCATGCTAAAATATGAGAAAGAAGTAATTGAAATATAAAATTAAAAGACATAAAAATAAATAAAATAATAACAGAACGCAACAAGATCCGCACGAAACAAACACAGAAATAACACGAAAACACGAAAAATTTGACCAAAAATTGACAATTTACTCAAAGAAACAAGAGTTCATGAAAACTATAACAGAAAACAAAATAATTTGAGTTGGAAACAATTAAATTATTTGTCAAAAGAATAAATTGTCAAAGTAAATCAAAGAATAAGAAAATTAAAGTTAGAAAATACAAAGAAATTCCCAAGGTCAAATTTTGTTTTACTACATCAAATTTAACACGCAAGGTTAGGGTCACAGATTTTTTATTCATTTTCACATAATAAAAAATCAGTTTTAATAACTTGAACCATCTTGAACCAGTTCAGCCAGTTTTAACTAGTTGACCAGTCGTAATACAACTACTCTACTCGAATCACTCGTTATTACTAACACGAATTCAATTATTGAAAGTAAGCAAGAATGACTTGTGTTGGGCCAGCACACAAATAGCCTTGAGAATTGTTTAAATGCATCAGTAATACAGCACGAAAACCCAGCACCAAGATAACTTAAAATACAATGGACAACACCAACTAAACATTTTAAAATCTGAGAGAATATAAATAAATATAAAATCAAAAACATAAAAGTAAAATAAAATAAATACAAATGCATCAAGAACCGCACGAAATTTACATAAAAAATAACAGAATAACAAGAAAATTCGACCGTAAAATGACCATTTATATAAAAGTAAAAATTAATGAATTAAATGAATAAAAATAAAATATTTTTTGGTTGAATAAATTTATTTAAAAAATGTTAAAAATAAATTACCAATTTAAATTAAGAAATAAATAAAAATTTTATTTAGATAACACAAATAATTTCAAAGTCGAATTTTGTTTAATCGCAATAAAACTAACACACAAGGTTAAGGCCAAAATAGGTATAAATACTGATGTGTTTTCCCAAATTTTCAACTACTACTTTGTAGTATTAATTTCAACCAAATTTAAGATGCACATTTTTTAAAAATCTTACTTTGTTGTGTGATTTTTTTCAGATATTTTCAGATCATTAATCTACAGTTATCAATATTTTCAGGTTATTAATCTACAGTTATGTTTTGTAGCAAGATTTTCAGGTTATTAATCTACAGTTATGTTTTGTAGCAATATTTTCAGGTTATTAGTCTACAGTTGTTTTGTAGCAATATTTTCAGATTGTTAATCTACAGTTATGTTATTTTGGTTTATGTACATCGATGCCCGATTTAAAATTTGTTTATATGAATGCTAAATATACAGTTTATGCGTCGAGATTTTTGCCTAATTCATTTGGTAATTTATTTTTTCTATTATTTTATTTTTGGTGGCCCACAGCCAAAACATAACGCAAGATAGAAAAATAAAACACACTATCGAACTGTGTAAGTGCGTGTAAAATCGCCAATAGTTCGTGCCCGTGAAGGCCCCGGCGTGCGGAACGCAGGAGCTGGAACGTCAATATTATCCGTACATAGGGGAAATTGGAGGGTAAATGAGTAGTTTATTGGCTGCTCCTTCATCATCCGTTTCCTGTAAAATTGACATAAATTTTTTAACAACAATCGGCTCAAAATATCTAACACCGAGTAGTCCAGTGGGCACTCATTAAATATAATATGAACATACATAGATCTTAAGGACAAAAAGAGGGAATGGGTAGCGGGGAATTTTGCGAAATCGTTGCAACAGTTAAAATGAATAGCCATCGGAAAAAGATTAATCCGAACGACCAAAATCATGAAAAATAATGTTTTTAAATAAGAATTAAATAAATTTATTTGAGTTGAGGCGGAAAATATGGGCGAGACGCTGCTTAAATTTTCCGAATTAATTCAAATACTTAACAAAAATAGTAACGTAAAAATGGAACGTGTAAAATAAGGGTGGAACGCTGCTCAAATTTTCCGAGTCAATGAAAATACTTTGTCGAAAACTGTAGAATAGGGATGAACCGTAAAATAAGGGCGGAACGCTGCTAAAATTTTCGAATTTACAAAAATACTTTATCGAAAACCGAAAAATATAGATGGACTACGGCTAATGTTGTATATCAATAAAAAATTTTTAACGCTGAGGAATAAGAACGGATCCCTACAAAATCTTAATAATAATAACGATAATGATAAGGGTAATGGTGATTATAACAATAATAATAATAATAATAATAATAATAATAATAATAATAATAATAATAATAATAATAATAATAATAATAATAATAATAATAATAATAATAATTGTGGGGTTAGTGGTGTGGATGACCTTCACCCCAATCATATAAAATAGTTTTTGCTCCCGCCAATGGTTACCCGTTGCTAGGCAACGTTGGTACTGTAACCACTGGTCACAGGACGTCCAAAGGTGAGTTCCGATATCAGAACTGCTAAGGGTTAGTCCTATGTCGGGTTCAGCGGACTGCCGTTAGAAGGCCTATGTCCGTCTTCTATTTCAGGTCCCTTTATCACTTTCTATTTATTACTTTTCGTTTCTATATTTATTTACAAATAATAACCTAATAAACTAAGCAATTTTTATTTAATGACAAACAGATCAAATTATCATCCAACATGAGTTTATTATTTCATTTGGTCACTCCTTGGGCGCGTCTTCGTAACCGCTCGGTTCGACCCGGTCGAGCGTGTGATCTGGGCTTCTTGTTAGCTGATTGGGCTCTTTCTTGGTCGTGATAGGCTAATTGTGCCGGAGCGAATACCAGAGGGTAAGTCACTGCACTTCCCTCCTGGCATGCCGACAAGGCGACCTCCAGTCCTTTGATTTGTGTTCGCTGCGCCTGGTTCAACACTCTTTCCTCTTTCCAGCCCTGTTGTGCGGCAGTGAGGCGCTGGTACAATGATTTCATTTTTTCGGGTTCGGCCCAAGTGGCTTTCAGCTGTTGCATCTCTCGACTCTGTTGTAGAAGTTGTCGGTGCAGGTGCTGATTTTCTCGTCTGAGTTCTTTCAGCTCTTGGTGCAATATTTTTGTGGCTTTCATTTCTAAAATTACAATATTTAAGTGGTTAGTCGTTTACAATATTGATTCAACTCTATTGATCCTCTCTATTAATTATTTTTACGGTGGATTATCGGCTGCGTCTCATGCGTCTTGGTTGATTGGTGTTAATACTCTGGTTAGTCCAAGTTTAATAACAAAAAACATTCTATCTTTTCCTATCAATTATTATCTATAAAACGTGTGGAAACTTATTGCCAAAAAAAGGTAGAAAATTTACATTACTTTAATTACACTAATTGTCAAAGTAGTTATTTTATAAAACTGAAAATTGAGTAACCCGTGAGACATAAACATTTATTGAAAAAAAACTAAAACATAGCGATTCAACTCATTCATGACCATTAAAACGTTCACTCCTTCGATTGTTGTGCTTGGAATTCCACTGAGGATGCCTGCTCGCATAGGTATGATCGCCTGTTTGACGGGATCCGAGTCGGTTTCGAAGAGTTGACTGCACGAGGTTCTCCGGTATCACCATTTTGGTCGGTGCTGTCATCTGCGTCAGCCTCGGGTCGTCTAGTTCGAAGGACACTCCATATTCTGGCGGGAATCCATCGGTACTCGGGATAGCACCACTTGCGATGTCTCTGTTCACTTGAGCTAGTCGCTGTCGGGCCAACACCGCTTTCCGGTGGTACTTTCTTTCGAGTTCTTCCATCTTCATGGCCGCGTATTCGGCTCGCTGGCGGGCTTCTCGTGCTGGATTGTGGCCCGGCTCGCGCTTAATCGCGATACTTGGCAACTCGATTTCTTCAGCTTGATATTCTGATCTTCTTGGCCAACTGGAGTCTCCGTAAGTGGATAACAGATATCCGTTATCCCACAGAACTTGTCGGTATCGAGCGGCAGAAGCGCTCGGGATCTGTAGAGTCACTCGAGAATTGTCACTCCAATTGCCATGCGGGTCTCTGCAATCTAAACGTGAAAATAATTAATTACCCATCATTCTTATCGATGCGCCTGCGTGTGTAAAACATGGACGTTAGTGATTTATGCTATTTTCTATCGAGTGTTAATAGGGGGAATTTTTGTTATGATAAAATTTGAAACGTAGCGTGCGAAATTACCTGATTTTTTCTCTTCACTAGGCATCTGGGTATCATTCCTTGAGATCCGGTCTCGTAAAGAGTCTCGAGCTCGAACACGTCCACTATCGGTGCTAGTTGTTTGGTGATTCATTTACGCGGTATGGAATGTGAGTTTTTACTGTGTTCTTTTATATTCGTGAATTATTTGCGAGGGCGTGGTGGGGTGAATGAACGGTCGTTTAATTTATTCGTTTTCGCGGTGGAATGATAATATAATTATTTTAGTTATTTATTGTTTATTATTTGGTACCGATCATTATTTATTTTGTTCAGTTCGGCGGTAAAAGTTCATTTCTATTGATCGCTTCATCTTCCTTTGTTATGATAAGTTGATATGATCATCGTCATCGACTTGTCATTCGCGTCGGATTTTTTGGTGATTTATTCCGCGGTAATCTCGGACTATGACCTGTTCGTAGTTTATTTAGCGTATGAACAATCAATTTGATCTTTATTGGGTCTATGTATCAATATGCACTTAATCACAATTTTCACTTGTTGATTGGAATTTTGGTGCTCATTATCTGAATTGTTGTTCTCATTCGACGACGGTGTATTCAAGAAACACTCCACTACAAGTCGCTCCGGATTATTGTCATTGCTGAAAGAAAATTTAATTGTACATGCTGGTTAGGGAGAAACTGCTGGGTGGAATACTTGATGACAGCTATTCCGTGAAGAGGATACCACGGTTGGGAAAGAGTCTAAATCTTCATTTGGATTTTTAGTTGGGTCGTGTTATTGCACTATGGTTTGTTCTCTTGGTTGGAACTGCTGATTTTATCGCCTTCATTAATTTCAGGGTGTTCCTAATTTTATTCGATTTCAAAGATTCAATATCATTCGTGGCAAGTCTGTGGTATTCGAATCCCTTCACGAAAGCTGAGTTCTTATGTTTACATCTACGAATCATTTGTGATATTTTGTTATCTTGTTCTATTATCATTGTGTACAATTATTAATTGATTTATTCGTGTGCGGTTAATATGATTATTTTGGTCGTTTTTTATCGGTTATTCGTGACGTAATAAATTTTATTATCCTTGGATTCGTGAATCGTATATTTATCTTTCAATTAGTGGAAAAGGTTCATCGCTAATCGTTAATTTGGTTTATCATTTATCAATGTCTTAATGCCTTAATTATTATTACTTTTATGAAATTTTAGCGGATCTATATTCTGTCGTAATTTTCTCGGAATCAGTTATGTCTACTCTGTCGTTTGCTGTTTCGTTTCTTTACTCCATTTTCTCTGGCTTCTTACTCATAAGTCATTTACTAATTTAGATTAGATCCGAGGATACTTTAAATCATTAATACTTATTAAATTTTTCTTGATTTTTATTACGTGAGTATTTAATTTTGGATCATTTATTTAATTAATTACTATCCCCTGATTACGTTGCAAAAGTCTTCTCGTTATAGTATGTTCTGGTCACCAATTTAGTTATGGTTTCATTATGCTAATTTGAATAATCTATTTACGTCACATCTAGTTTAATATTATGGATTCAATTACTTTAAATTAATTTAGTTTAATTTCCATTTAGTTATTAAATTTATCTGCATCGCATCGGTTTCAAGTCCCCACTACCCGAGCCTTAATTTTAGTCCTAAAGTTCTTGTGTTCATATTAGATTTTACGAGTGCCCACTGGACTACTCGGTGTTATCATTTTAGCCGATGTGTAATTAAATATTTAGGTCGATTTTATGGGAGATGGGTGAAAGAGATCTAGCCAAAAGTCTAGCTCTCAATCTTCCCACTGCCCCTATACGGTAGAATATTTATGTTCGAGATCCGTCGTTACGCACGACAGAGCTCTCACGGGCACACACTGTAGGCGGAGAAACCGCACTTACACAGTGTGACTAGTTATGTTATGATTTTACTTTCTTGTGTGATGTGCGGCTGTGGGCCAGAAAAATTTCGACTCATAAAACTGGAGATTCATTTTTCATAAATACATATATTTGTTGAAACAATTTCATCATAGCTCGTTCATAGTTCATACATATCAACATACGACAAAGGGTTCCCACACATACGATCAAGTAGAGCTTACATTAAGATACTTGATTCGCAGAATGAAAACGGTTATCGAGAGTTGTTCCTTTGAATTGGTCTGACAAAAGTAATTTGTTCACTGAGTGAAAAGTGAATTTTTTCATTAAAACTTTGTGAAAATGGATTGGTATTTATACCTGTTCTGTGACCCTAACCTTGCGTGTTATTTTTTATGCGTTAAAACAAAATTTGACCTTGCAATTATGTGTCTAATTAATTTCTAATTTATTATTATTTTTTGATTTCTTTTACAATTTACCCATTTATTTTTAATTTCAATCATTTCTGATTAAAATTATTTTATTTTTGTTCGCTTTATTCATGAACTCTTTTAATTTTTCGTAAATTGTCGCTTTTTTGGTCAAATCTTTTGTTATCATGTTATTTCTATGTCAACTCGTGCGTATCTTGGTGCGTTTGTTAATATTTTAATTTAATTTTATGTTTTCTATTTTATATGTTAAATTATGTGTTTTTCTCGCATTTTTAGGTGTTTAATAGATGTTTAAGGGTCAGATTTTGAAATGTGCGTGTTGTATTTGCGTGCTGTTTCCAATCCATTTAAACAAAAGCTTGTACTGGCCCAACATAATAATAATAATAATAATAATAATAATAATAATAATAATAATAATAATAATAATAATAATAATAATAATAATAATAATAATAATCATGGTATTTGTAGTAATGATGATAATAATTATGATAATAATAATAGTAGTAATAATCATAGTAGTAATAACAATAAATATAATGGTAGTTATAGTAATAAAAATAATAATAAAGGTAATAGTAGTAACAATTAAGAAAGGAAATATATATAATAGTAACAATGATGATGCTAGTAATAATAATAGGGAACATTGTAGTTATAATAGGGATAAGAGTAAGAGAGCTAGTGTGTGAATATTTAACATAACAAAGGGTGTACCGACCAAAGAATAATCTTCGACATGGACGTCGATAAGAAGGACTATGGGAATGGACATAACAATGAATGATATGAGAGTATAGGTTAACATTTGACAGAGATAGGAGGATAATGGGACATAAAAATTGAAATCGAGCACAGGCCTCCTATCGGCAGCTCGTTGGACCCAGAGATCGTTCGGTCAATTATAGCATTAGCAATAGCGCTCACTTTTTGCGGACGATCTACCCACTCGAACACAGTTCCAACGTTGCTTAGCAACGGGTGCCAAGTGGTAAGTGAAAGAATATTTGTATGGGGTTGTTTGGGTAACAACCATATAGTTTCAAAATATCAAAACCCAGAAACCCACCACTTGCTATTGTTGGCATGAGCTGTACAACGATGATGAATGAAAAATGAAATTGATTAAATATATATATATATATATATATATATATATATATATGTTGGGCTACAAGCCATAATTTAAACAAAAATGAAAAAATTTGTGTAAATTAAAACAAAGTAATTAACGAGGTTTGAAAATTGTCAATATGGCTGCTGTAACATAAGCACGTACCGCAAGCAGAAATCAAAAATAAAATAAAACATATTAATTAAAACAAAATAAAAATATAACAAAATTAAATAAAACAAATAATTAATTAAAATCCATGAAAAAACCTACAGATGCAGAAAGAATATAAAAATTCAAATATAAAACCGCCAAAACCTTGCAAAAGAAGGTTTAGAAAATACATAGGCGGAAGCGGCGACCAAAAATTTAAATATCAAAGGGTAAAAAGAGAAACAATCAAAAAGAATGGTTAAATAATAAAAAAATACAAATTTACGAAATATTGAGAAAATAATATCAAAAAATAGAAAAAAATAAGGAGAAAAATAAAATATTTAAAATAAAATTAAAGCAATAAAACCCCCCGAAAAATAGCCAAAAAAGGCTCAAAATACTCTGATTGGTCGCACCCAGGCATGAAATGACTATATATACAGCAGTCATTTTCATAATTTTTAGACAATTTTTGTGGATAGACAAATTTTGTTAGACATTGGTAGACATTTTGTTGACACAAAATTTTTAGACTGTTAGACATTGGTAGAGAAAATTTTGTAGACACAAAATTTTTAGACTTCACTGGTTATGCCGATGTATGCCAATTTTTCAAATTTGTATGCTTGACTGACAAACTTGTCGATCGTAAGTATTGTTATTTGTAGAAATATATTTTTCTATGTTAATGTTTTGTTTAATTTAACTTACTCTGGATGGCCGCAACGTCTTTTGGCATTGCTCGGCAGGTTCCCCCTAACTTATTTATATTCATTTTATATACATTAGTTTGTGGAAAGTGGTAGGGCAACATTCAATTCCGGCCGTTAAATTGGCAGGACGTTGACGTGTTGCTTTGTCACAATCCACCCTTCGGTGTCTGCTTAGTCTGGTCAGGCCTTGTTGCACTGATCACGGGGTAGGACACCGTCGTAATTCACCGTGGCGGCCATTTTCAATGTTGGTTGGAGCGTTAAGAGGGTAAACTGCGGGAAGATCGTCATAATTAAGGGGATAACATTTATGTAAATGTTTAAGTAGGAAAATTGAATTTTCAATTTAATTCCTGCCGATTATTATATTGTCAAGGGTACGACTAGTGATAGAAATCTAAGTCAACGAAAGTATAAAGTAGGTTTAGATCACGTACATTGTTCGATAATCATCGTGGTGGAAAATTAAAATAAAATGATACATTTTGGCATAGATCTGTGAGAAGATAATATAGAGATTTACGAATGGTGGTAACTGTGGCGACCATAGGAAAGCAAATATGAGTTGTTGGACTAAAATAATGATCTTATAATAATGCATTCATTTCAATTTACCATAGACTAACGTTTGTATGAAACAAGGAATTTTCCATAAAATAAGGGCGGAACGCTGCCCAAATTTTTGAAAAATATTTTAATAAATAAACAGTAATGATGACAAATTGATATAGGAATTGTAGAAATAGATGAGTATGGACAAGCATATAGATAGAAAGAGACGTAAGACCTTCCATCGGCAGTCAGGAACCTGAAAGTGAAAATATCATGTGGAGTAGTTCTAGAAATAGAGCTCACCTGCTCATGAATTTTCAGCTGCTATATACAGTACCAACATGAGCTTGCTCATGGGTATATAGTGGTAGGATTAAAATTGTGGGGCGTCTGGGTGAGACAGCATAGACCCTAGGAAAAGAAGGCATTTTGATAGAAGGAAATAAGTTTGAATAAGTTTTGCACAGATTTAAACAAATTAATTACACCCAGTACACCAAAATATATATATATATATATTAAATGAACTTATTTATTATGTCGAATTTTTCCGGCCCACAGCCACACACTAACAAGTTAGCAAAATCTTACATAAAGATCGAGCAGTGTAAGTGCGGTGTAAATCCGCCAATAGCTCGTGCCCGCGAGAGATCTCGCCGTGGGTAACGACGGACTCGAACGTCAATTCATTCATTATTATAGGGGCAGAATGAAGATCGGGAGGCAATCTTTTGGTTGACTACCTTTCTACCTTCTCCCGAAAAATCGACCTAAATTATCATTACTTCACGGCTAAAATAGTTACACCGAGTAGTCCAGTAGGCACTCTTAAACTCTAACATCAACATAAAAATTCCTTAAGATCAACTTGAGGTTAACGGGAAAGGGGGCTTGCGGAAATCGATGCAACGAGCTTCTATTAATCTTACTAATCGTTAATAGTTTGGTAAAATAGAATTTAATAAAACAACACCTTTATAAAGCATTAAAAGCTCGGGAAAATGGGACCAAAGTTAAACTAAAACTTCATAAATCATAAATCACTTAGAAAAGTTCGACTAAACTAGACTAACAACTTCAGGAATCATCAATAAGTTAAAAATATAGCGGAAACAATAACCTCATAAATAGTTCAGATAATATGACCGCATGAAGCAAACCCCTATTATGAGTATTAGATCGATAAAAGTGTAAATTGTTTATTGATATAATATTATAAATTTAAGAACTTTAATGTTGGCTATATATTCTACGACTTGAAATCCCAATTTGTCTTCAGTCACGGAAATTTTTATGGATTGAGTATTTGTGGAAAATTTGTGTACTCGCATGATCTCTCCTGTGTAGCTTGACATACTGCAAAAGCGACAATTATAAAAGGGTGAAAAATGAGATAAATGATTGTTCGAATAATTGAAAATAGAATTTCTTCCATTACAAATTAAGCGATATTTGAATTTAGTTCTAAAATCCATTTTATTATCAAAAACAATAAAACAAAACGTCAAAATCTCGCTTTTAATTAACATAGACCACACTATTCCACGGAGAATCGCATAACAACCACAGCATATGGATTGCTCATCACTCATTCAAGTTCTATGCAATTGAATCATTAAATCTAAATGTTCATCAATATGAAAGATTCATTTATAAAATTGTACCAGTATATCATGTCCGAAATAAAAATAAAACTTGAAAACGCAGATATTAGATTCTTACGTCCACGATATTGAGGAAACCGTCCCCGACGAATGTTGAGCCAATCTAGCTGGATAACTGAGGACGAAGCCGGGTGTCTGGAAAAAATCTCCGATGAAAAGGGGAATAATTACCTAAATGGATTAATTAATAAAATAGCAGATCGTCCAAATCAAACCTCGATAATCGATAAATAGATAGTGACAATGGAACCGGAGAAATAATGACTGAAATTCCCTACACGACATCCACATTTGTGACAGGAAACACCCAATAATTAGACAAGATATACAGAATGGAGAGAAATGACTAAATGTGTGGGTAGAAAAAAAGTTGGAAAATCGCCAAAGAGAGAGAAATTTATGATCGATATAAGACAACTACCAATCATTTCTATGTGTCGGAATCATTATGGGTCCTGTGGCGACACACAGAGCGGCGAGATATAAATAGGAAACCGAACCCATATTGATTCAGAATTACTATGTCCAATTTTCCAATATCAACAGTATCTGTGTATGTAACTGATGCCGAGGAGATAAATGGAAGGTCGCCTATGGGAGTGCCCGATCGAAAACTCTCCGAGATCCAAGCTCGTCCAACCAAGCCCACTTCAAAGCGCGACCAAAGAAGTGCGCGAAATGAGAATCGCTCGACAGGTACGGCTGTTCTACCACCTTTGATGTATCATGAAAAAATATATTTTTGCTATTATACTCACTTGTTTCAATGATTGTTCAACAATGAATTTTGAATCATAACCAATAACTACCCCAAATTAGAATCAGATAGTCTCCACGTGAATTTAGTGACGAATCTATCCTACCTCTTCGTAACGAATTCTCCTAGTTTAGTTACAATACCCTCATTCGAGTAATTCGGCCGATTTATCGTCAGGTCCTCCTATTCACCTTCGCCTAACTTAGAATAAAATATAAAAAGCAATGAGTTAGTGATACCCGGAGAGTGTTCGTGATAATTTAAGACGGTTAGCCGATCCCCATCGATTCCCCGCATAGATGATTCGACGTTTTGGAATTTAGTAGTTTTATTTTCAATTTTTATTATTTACACCTACGCGCCGTGATCCTCACATTTTTAACAGTATTCAGATCATTGGATTAAATTTTCAATTATAATATTTAGATCATTGGATTAAATTTTCCATCATAATATTTGGAGCATTGAGAATATTTAATTTTCGATTATAGTATTTAGATCAGGGGGAAATATTCAACTTTCCAAATTTTTATAAATCGTATGTAGATCATTGAAATACGTAATCCTACAATTTTAGTATTTAGGTCATTGGAAATATTTAGCTTTATATTCATAGTAATTAGATCATTTTGAACTATCTAACTTTACGTTTTTATAATTGTAGTTTTAGACCAGTTGAAATATTTAACTCTGCATTTTATAACCATGATACCTAATGCTTTTGAAGTATTTTATCGTTACCCTATGATATTCAGATTACTCTAATTATTTTGTTGGGTTACTCTGGAGATGACCGGTTTCAATTACACAAATCTAGTAGTTAATTAATCAGATAGGTTTTGTAACTAATCTGTAAGTATATAATTTTATCGGTTGTTCTCGTTTAATATCCACTCGATTTTGATCCCGCTAAAGAATCCGTTACCATTTGTTTTTTTTTCTTCAGCTTTTGCCTAGACAAGAAACGTCATTCAGGCCTGTCTTATATAAATTTTAGATTTTGGTGAAACTATCGGAGAAGGCTAATATAGTAGGATTTTACAAATGACCCTCCACTGACTTGAAATTAGACTACTCCCATCGCCAATAATGGTGGAACGAAAGAAACGACAATAATCGATTATCTTTACTATTAACAGGTACCCATAGTGGCAACTAGGAAGACGCGGATCGTACTACTCTAACAGTGCCAACCAGATTCGCCGGGGGATATCGGCAAGCGTTATGGGATCGGGGCTATACCATATCGACTTATGGCACCCCGAGTGGCCGAACAGAAATGGACAAGGAGAAGATGTCAAGCTCTCCAGCGTTCTCATCAAAAGGGAGCCGTGTAGGAATCCGGCACGAGAAATTCGGCAAAGGGCGGAAGGCGAACTCCACCGCCTGGAGCAATTAGAGTGGCGGTATCGATATTTGGCGAACCGGCAAAAGGAACACCTCGCCAGGATAAATCGAGATATCGCCAGCGGGCGTATCCCAGCTTGGACGGGCACCTGCCCACCTATGGAGTAGCCTATGATCATCGGGATCCGGTATTACTAGAAAGCGACGCACCCATCCATCTGGTTGTTCCGAAGAGTCTACTGCAACCGGACATTCGGGAGATACTGGAGGATCGGTGTACGGAGGAACATGCCTACTCACGGAAGCGTTATATGAATAAGAGGCAAAAATCGACTAGAATTTTTGTGATTTTTTTTGATTAAATAAATGAGTTGTGAGAAATTACTTTTAATTAATTCGGATAAATCGGAATGATGATGTTTCTACTCAAAGATTAAGTGAAGTAAATATGAACCTACTAATTCAGGAATAGGAAAAATAAAAATGCTAGAATAAAGTCGAGGCTATGATTTCCCACACAACCACTGAAACTAACTTTATGATTTACCTAATACCTATTTTCATTAAGGAAAGTTGATGATGGATGCCATACCGAAGATCAGCCAAGAGTTGAAGGACCTCCGCAAGGAGAATACGAATCTGCACCAACAATGTCTCCAACTAAGCAGCGAGCTTCATCGGATTAGAGCTACTTGGTCCGAGGCGGCTAGAGTGAAGCGGCTTTACCAAAAAATCGACGCTGCGCAGAAGGGCTGGCAGGAGGAAAGAGCCCTGAACCAAGCCCAGAAGGTCCAGATTCGTGGGCTGGAGGTAGCAGTAGTGGCCAGTCAGGAGGGGCAGGCCGTTACCTATCCTCTGGTGTTCGCCCCAGCCCAAGTAACCTACAAGAACGCGACAAGTCCTGTACAACAACCATTTAAACCGAAGTCCCGTGCAAGACCAGGGAGGGCCAAAAGGAAACTGCAAAAGCAGCAAAAATTACTTTGAGACGAGAATTTTTGTTCGATAAATATAACGTATTGATGAATAAAAAATCTTCCTTCATTTATTTGTTCTCAAGTTAAATATATTGACACTGGGAATAAGTCTCTCTGAGGGTCATGATAATACGAGTCGAAGTGAAGTAAGTAAGGGATCTAAAGAAAATAAGACGAGCACAGGCCTTCTATCGGTAGCTCGTTGGACCAGCTGTAGACCGGGTCTTAGGAGTTTTGGAAACAAAGCTCACCTTTGACGGTCACAGAACCATAGGTTACAGTACTAATGTTGCCTAGCAACGGGTAACCAGTGGCAGTCAAGTAGAATTATATGATTGGGGGTCAAGGTCACAACAACCACCTATAACCCCACACATAAATTTGGGGGCTCAGCCAGGATCAAATGATTGTTCTGCAAAAGACCAAAGGAAACCGAAAGAAAATTTAAAAATCAAACAAAAAACGTCGGACGACACTTCACCGAACCCCAGAGAGATATTAAACGAAAATGACAGATGAATAAAAATGGGAATAAAGACAGATTGAAAACAACCAACTTGAATACAAAACAAGAAAATAGAGGAATATGAATCAAAAAAACAAGCGACGAAAACGATCTTGATTAAACAAATGACGGGTGAACAAGAAGGGTATGTAACAGATGAAACCTTATGATAAATGATGGAAAATGAGCAACCAGACGTGACGCATAAAACAATAAGACAAATCATCCATCGAAAATAAATAACACCTAATTAAAGGGTAAAATAAGGGTAAAATAAAAACGGGGTAGGTTAAATAAAGAAAATAAAATAGGACCTAGAAAAGAAAATCAACCCAAAAGTAGTAGGAGTAAAGAGAATAAATAATTATAAACAAAAATAATGAAGGAATTAATTAATATTTTATTGTTAAGAAATGGAGTTAGCCAAACAAATAATCACGAAACTGAGGGAGATATTAAATATCGAGATCGACAATCTAGAGAAACTATTAAATAAGCAGATATTAATGAAAAAGGTTAGAGAAGACGTTGCATCGATTTTGAGTCTGTATTCCGACGAATTGTGTATTCTAATAAAATTGATTAACACGGATGAGAAAGTAACAACCGAAAGGATATATGAGATTTTGAACATGAGATTGGAAATAGCCGAATTCGGCAAAGAGTGGAGTACGATGATGAGAAAAGTCGAAACAATCAAGGAGGAGATAACGCAGATGATGAAAGAACAAACCAAAGTCTATCGAGAATGCTATGTTTTGAACGGAGGAACCAAGGGTAATGGTAATGCCTTGCGGACATCTGAGTTTTTGCCAAGGATGTGCCCAGGAATCGCACTGCGTATTATGTCAGAGAAAAATTAAGGAACGAATAACAGTGTTCTATCCATAAAATTGTTGTAATAGTTGTAATAAATACATATTGTCTGTGAATGATTAACTTTTAAATAGGAGCAAATAGACGACGACAAATAAATAAAGTAACATATGAAAGCCGAATCAGGGAAAAATTAAATACATGCACAGAGACACAAAAGCAGCGGAATCTATAAAGACCGCACATTTGGGCGGGAAAATTTCGACGAATAGACTTCCTAGTGTATATTTCTTTTATGTTTTATTTATATTATACGGAGATAAGAGGAGGAAAAGTGATAACCGAGTGATAACCTGAGCTATCAAAACGATAGTACGCTCACCCGAGGGAAACCTTGATCAACTCTACTGAGAAAGGAAATGGTAGGCCAAGTCGCAAATGTCAATAAGTAGCCGGCAAGAGATTGATCACCTCTTTTGGGAAGCTCGTTGACGCGATTATCACAATTTTTGATTGGGGAAGTGAAGGGACAAACCGAGAGGCGAGGGAAAATGCGCATGATTTAAACGCTGAAGGTGAGAGAGCCAAAAATCTCGTAAAGGTACCTAGGAACATTTTTTTCCTTAGCTGGTGGTGAGGCACCAGAGGACAGCGGTGGACTGTCGAGTTCAGGATGTTATCAGCCAAGGGACTGGTAGCGCTGAACCGCTCGATACACAACCCGGATACCACACCGAGTATCGACCGAGAATTTTTTTATGCGGGGCAGGGACTTGATACACAACCCGGATCCCACACCGAGTATCAACGACACCAAGCGGTAGGTGAGATGTGAACCAACCGGTAAATGGTTCATACTCGAAAGGCCTACTAAGGTCAGAAATTACGCAGCCAAGTACAGCTGGAAATCTGACGGGAGCGGATTAGCAGTTGACGCTAAGAATTTCCACGCCCTTAGATCGCTTCCTTTTCTTTCACTAGTCGAGAAAATCAGGTAAACCACTTTTGGAACTTGGTTGAACGTCTAGGTTTTCCCATTCTTTTATATTCTCTGAGGTACACAACCCGGATCCCACACCGAGTATCGAATATCCGAATGGCGGTGAGGTAAGCGTAACCGGATAAATGCACTGCCAACAGACGACCATGGATTGAGAGTCAGTGTGAGGCCTCAAACTTGTCCACCAAACAAGTCACCCAACAGATCACAGACGAAAACTCAACTCCGATTAGAGATAAAGGCCCATAGACTGCCAGTTGAAATAAGATGCCGAAGGCCCCAGAGAGCCAACGGAAATGATAAAGGCCCATAGAGTGCCAGTTAGAATAATAAATCATACAGACCCATAGAGCGCCAGCGATAGAGAATTAAGTAAAAGATTTTCGTAAATCTGGGAGACATAGGAAAAATAATTAATGGATTGAATGAGGATACGATTGCAGTGATTTTATTTGATACGATATAGATAATTGATACGACCATATAGATAATTGATAAGACCCTATAGATAATTGATACGAGGTCGATAGATAATTAATGTGAGATATAGATAATTTAAAATAGACTTAAAATGATGGGGGGTGAATCAGACAAAAATGATCACAGAGGAAAACGCGAACAAGGGATAATAAAGTATGTAGTATAGTAAATGGAGGAGACAAAGTTGTATAGAGTATAAAATATTGGAAGTGTTATTTATTTTTAGAACAAACGTCAAAGCAGTCTCAGGACAATCGCAAAGCAATTCAAAGCAATTTCAGAGCAATCAAAGCAGAAGAAGACAGTCAATAAATCAAAAGTGATAACGATACGACCTAGCCAAGCAAACGAATAACCGTAATCATTGAGAATACAGCATATAATACGAGAAGCACAGCCAAAAAGAAAAAAAAGCGAGCCTACTAGAAGAAGACAAAAAGAAGAAAGCAATAAGAAGCAAAAGTATCCATACAAGAGCGTCAAAGTAGCAATAACAGGAACCGAATCAGAAAGCAAATTAAACGAATTTGAATTCAACAGCAGCCAAGAAAGCAGAATAATGAATACATACAACCGTTTAGAAATACCAGAATCAGAAAGTGAAGAAGAAGTAGTCAAGAACCAGGATAACAATCCGAACATGACAACCAACTTAATACCGACATCCGACCCAAACCAAGATCTAATACCAAATAACAATAACGTAGGAGAATTTAGAGAAAAATTCTGAGGAGAACCTTTCGACGGTAACCTCAACAAGCTAGATACATTTATAAAAGAATTTGAAGTATACAAAACCATTTGTCATTGGTCAGATCAAAAAGTAAAGGAACGATTACCCTTATACTTAAAAGGGAGTGCACAAGATGTATTTGTAGAAGAAGCAAGAGACGTAACGAAATTAACGACATGGACAGAGATAAAGGAATTCTTAGTGAAAATATTCGGAATAGAGAAAAAACGGAATAGGAAGATATTGAACTTCCTACACAGGAAACAAAGACGTGACGAATACAATGCAGTATACGCATGCAAATTAAAAAAGTTATGCAAAGAAGCCTTCGGAGATAAAGACGTACCAGAAGAAAAAATGGTGGATGTCTTTATAAGAGGGATTAAAAGAGAGGATATACGAGTACAACCTCGGATGCTTGGCACCTGAAACGTTAGACAATGCAGTAGCAATCGCAAACCAATGTGAGGCACATTTAGGATTGGGATACCAAGTAGCCGCAATGGCCACAGAACCCAAAATAATCCCAACAGCAGGTACAAACACCAACAATCAAAACAACAATACAAATCCGGCCATAAATCATTTCATCCCAAGAGCACAACAGATGTTTAAGACACCACCAACGAGAAATCCCAAAAATGGAGGTAATAACCAAGTAAGTTATAATAATAATTTCAGGAATAATCCAAACGCAAATGAAATATGTGCCACGTGCCAACAAATGAGACTTCTATTGGAATCATGACTGCCAAAAATGCGGCAGAAGAGGACACACCGAGAAGGTGTGTGGACAATCGGACAACAGAGCATGTTATAATTGTAATCGGAGGGGACATCTCGCAAGAAACTGCAACATGAGGAGAGGACTGAATCAACAAAGGACCAACAACCCTACAAGGAACCCAAAAATCAACGTAATGCAAGAAATTGACATGCTACGAGAAACATTACAGCGAATGCCCATAGAATTGAAGGAGATGATGCAACAGATGCCCGCCAATATACAACAGCAACGAATTAACGTAATGGGAAGCAATGAAGAGATTCAAGAGCGACGAACAAAAGAATATCAAGAGCAGCAACAAGCTGAATGGCAGAGATTGCAAACAGAAGAAGCCCAAGAAATTCAGCAAAGATGGGAAAATAGAAAACAAACTACGAGAAGAATCAATATGATGAGAATGGAAACCCCAGGATAAACCCACACTGCGGAGAAGTGTGTTGAGAACAAAGGGGTAGACAATATGATAATCGACGGAAAAACAAACGAATTAAACAAAATTGAAAAAAGAGAAGCAATCAAGGAATTTGCAGAAGAGGAGAAAAAAAGACGTCAACAACAAAATGAAGCGACAACTGAGAAACCAAACGAATCGGAAATACAAAAAATAAAACAAGTGGACACGGTGATAACGGAGGAGCAGAACGTAGAAACACTAACGTACGAAATGGAATTACTCACGAGAGAAACACTAGTATAAAAATTAGAAAACGCACTCGAAAAAATGGAGCAAGAAGAAGCTCTAGAACAAGAAAAAGACCAATTAGAAAAGAAAGAGCTAATACAGAAATTGGACGAAGAAATAAAGAGAATAGAACAAGAACAAGCACTAGAACAAAAAATAGACTTATTAGCAAAGAAAACACTATTACAAAAAACAGGAGAAAGAGTTAAAGAGATAGAACGACAAAGAGATGCTCAAGAAGCACCAACGCAAAAAGAGAAAGAGGAAAGGAAAGTATCAGAACCAATAATAACGAAAAACAGAATCCAGAGGATACTACTACAAAAAATAGAAGCAAGAATCATAAGAGAGGAACCAAATTGGAGTGAGGAACAAATCGAGAACAAAATAAAAGAAATATCGTTTCAAACAAAAGGACCAACCAAGACAACGAAAGAAGAAGAACGACCACATATAAATATGTTAAGACGAATACCGGACGATCAAACCGATGAAGACGAAAGTGAAATAAGCAGTTTGGGAGGGGAAATATTCCAATCATGCAAAGAAAATAAACCAAATAAAGACGAACCGAAATCAGAAGTGGAAAAAATGGAGATAAATGTCTCAGGAGAGGACGAAACGGAAATAATAAGAAAAATCAACGTAATAGTGGAAGAGGTAGACCAAAACCAGATGTTTATAAACCTTAAAGATACAACAACGTACAGCAGAATAATGAAAGTAATCGCAAAAGGATACAAACAAGATAATAGTACGTTTACAGCGTCATGGAAGGATATAATAAAAAGGTACCAAGAGAACTTGAAGGAATATGATAGAGCGGAATATCAAGTGGTTATCGACCTTCCGGAAATACCAAGACAAATAAAAAAAAAGCCGAACAAAAATGGAGAAAATACATTCCAGGAGAAGTACCAGAAGAGGCCGCCAACAAAATAACCTTGGGACTATACGAAGATGGTCCATACGAAGATGACCAGAAGAAATGATAAACGAAATCGAATGGCAACTAGAGGAAGACAAGGAAATAAACGACCGAGCCCGCTTAGCACCGTACACCTGGAGAATAAGTGGATGGGCAGAAAAAGTAAAATTGGCAGAAGAAGGAAAAATCACCAGCCTAACAAGCCATCAATTCTATACAGAAATTGGAGGATACCGCATGAAGCTGAGAGTATATCCAAACGGAGATGGAGTAGCAAAAGGAAAATACTTATCGGTGTTTTTCCTACTAGCAAGAGGAAGATACGACGGAAAACTAGAATGGCCGTTTAATCGAAAAACAATAATCTCGATAGCCAAACCCGGACATTAGGAAGAACGACACAGCAAAAAATTAGGAGTGGAACCAAGATCAGAAATAAGCCAGAAACCAAGATCAACAGAAAATGTAGCAGGGATAGTGCTACAATTCCTACTTAAAAAATATGTAACAGGAGAAACACCACAATTTGTGAAAAATGACGTGATATACATCACGATCGAGATAGAAACTGAAAAGGAAATGAAATTACGAGTTCAAAAGGAGGAGGCTAGACCAAGAATCAATGTACTCGAAAAACGAATCCCCGGAACAAGATATTTACCTACAGATATGGACGACTCAGTAGAAGAAGAACTGACGAGATTAACTAAAACTCAAAAGTGCAGAGAATTAGCAGCAATATTGAGAACAGGCGCCAAGAACCAAAGACGAACAGTAACGGACCTGGCAAAATGGATAATCGAATCATTTAACAGAATAGAAAACCTACGGAATACCGTAAAAGAAATAGAAGAATACAGAAGAGTCTATGTTTGGTACCCAGAAAAACTCAGAGAAATTATCAGGAAATGGAAACACGCAGAATGGGCAGCCGAAACAATAGAAAAGTACAGTTTAAAAATTTAGACGACGATATCGAAATAGGTGTCACACCGCTTCAATTGGGGGTCTTAAACGTACTAACAGTAACAGAAATTGCAAGTAGAGAACTCAACAAAAGAGAAATCAAAACCAAGACACCAAAAGGAAGACAGGAAAGTTTAAACACTCCTGAAGTCCCCCCGGCAACAGACGAAGTAACCATCATAACGACCGGAGACGAAGAAATACTAAATGACCTAAACGACATCGTAAACGAGGGAACAACCGGAAAAATCTCAGAATCTAGAGATAACGAAAATTATATAACAACTGACGACTTAGACGGATTTATATGCACCCAAAAACAACCAGCCGAAATAACGGAACCAGATACGGAAGAAGAAGAAAAAAAAGGAAAGAAGACGTCAAAACTCAACAAGGACTAATGGGACAATTGGATAAAAGAACGTGGAGCTACAACATCAAGAAACACAGCAGATGAACAACCCAAACGAAAGGAAACGGGTACGGTGATGGAAAAGAGAGCAAGAGGACGACCGAAAACAGACAAACCGGCAACAGAGAAGAAAACCAAAGAAAAAACATTAATTGATCTTAATATAAGAGAACGATGGAAAGAAACAAATATTCTAATATTACCGGAACTTTAGCTGCGATATCTCCTTAGAGAGTAGAAGTGGAAGCTCTAAGTCATAACGACGCAAATTATTTGTCAGCTGTCACCATTATAAATTTTCTCATGACAAAAGCTAATAAAATCAACAACGATCTTGGAAGAAATGTATAATAGGCTATTAGATAGACTTGGAAAACGAAGATATAAACATATTATGACTTTATTGAAATTCCTAAATAATCCAGAAAGTTATAAAGCTGGAAAATGTATTTTTTCTGGTTATTCAAAATTAGAGATGATTTCGTTTGCTGACACCGTTTTTTGCTGACCGTTTAATAAAACGACTTTTTCTACAACCTGAAACCCAACAAAGTGGTAAAGAAAACTCAGAAACATTTTCAGGCAATAGTGTTAGTGAGTACGGTGAGGAAGAACCGTCTTTAAATTTGGCAGATGAACTCAATGCAGCATTAATCGAAATGCAAAATATTCAATCATCAACAAATCTGATGGGTCAATGTAATGTTCTACAAAAGAATTAATTACATTTTAGGGAACTGGAATGTATTACATATTGCTAGCAATTCTGCGTGAGCCATCGTGGCGTGGAGTTTCAATCAGTGATTTATTGAGTATACTAGTGTAGTTTTTGTATCAAAAGTGATTTAAAGACAGATTCAAGATTACTTTTGTCAAAAAGAAAGCCATTTTATTTTCTTGGCTCAAATATATAATTTAAATTCAAAAAGAATTTAGAACTAATTTATAATTCACTCCTCTCCATAAAACCAACAAGTACGAAAATGTGAGAGGACCTTCTCGTTAAAAGGAAATGTTACTAGGAAATGAAAAAATAGACTATCGGACGAGTCTATAAATGCACTGATCTATTTAAAAACAGGGCTTCTTAAACCATGGGTCGCGACCCCATATGGGGTCGCGAGAGATAAAAATACAATTTAACAGAAAATGTTTTTTAACTTGTAAAATTATTGTTATAAAGATAAAATAACAATTATCGTAGATAAATATATCATAAAATCTTCTAGTTCGGAAATATTGTTTGTACCTGCATTTCTATTAAGAGTATTGTAATAACTTGAATAACATTTACTATGAATTAGAAGATGTTATAGGAATTTTAAAAAAATATAAATTTATTTTTCTTTTATATTTGTATGGGGTCGTCAAGAAACTCGCAATCATAAATGGGGTCGTGAATTACAAAAGTTTAAGAAGCTCTGATTTAAAAGCATATTTTTTGAATAAAAATAATTACAACTATTTTACTATTATAATTTAATTTTTGTTATTTGTGTATAAAATATAATAAAGAGTAAATAATTTTGTGTGGATTTTATATTTTTGTGTGGATATTTAAATAAATGTGCATTATAAATTTAGATTTTTTTTATTTTTTCTAATTATTTAAAACTGTCTTTGATTATTTCACAATATAAAAAATGCTTTTTTAGTTCGCATAATATTTTTACATAATTTTTTTAAATTTCTCGAGACCCGAGAATTCCCGGGTATATTTTAAACAGTTGTCTCGTGTCTCGAGAATCAAAAAAGGGTCGAGACTGAGCAACCCTAGGTTCGACCAATCAGAGAATGTTGGCTCTTTTTGGCCATTTTAGTGTTTTTAATTGTTTTTAAATTATTTTGATATTTTTATATTTTTTCATTTTCTTATTTTTTAGTATTATTTTCTTAATTTTTCTTAATTTTAATTTTTTCTTATTTTTCTTGGTAATTTTTCATTTTGGCCGCTTGATGTTTAATTTTAGATCGCCACTTCCACCAGTGTATCTTCTAGACCTTCTTTTGTAAGGTTCAAGCGGTTTTTATGTTAGGTTTTTGTGTCTGTTTCTGCAGCTGTGGACCTTTATTGGATTTAATTATATTTGTTTTAATTAATTTTTGTTGTCTTTTTAATTTGTTTTACTTGATGTTCATTTGATTTTAATATTTGATTGCGGTGCGTGCGTATATTGTGACAGCCATATTGACAATCTCAAAAAATGATTAGTTTAATTTATTATTCTTTACATTTTTTGTTTAAACTGTGGCTTATAGCTTAACATAATATTATCTTGTTTTATTTATTTTTATTTAATTTATGTTTTCTAGAATCTATCTTTCAGTGATTAAAAAAAATCAAATTTTTGAAATGATTTTTTATTTCTATTAATTCAATGAAGTGCCATGATCAAGATCTTCATCGGTATTATCGTTTAACATAATAATTTCTAATAATTAAATTATTGTTGTAAGCGTTCGCAAGTTTAAAAATAATTAAAATGATATTTCACCAACTTGACTTGTTCAAGTGACTTTGAGGAGGAGCAGCTGTGCGAATATAATCAAGCATCCTTTCCTCAGTGATTCCTTCCACCTTACCACCTGTCAATTGTAACCTAGCCACTGAAAGAACTAAATAGCACATATATCGTGCTGGATATTGAAGGAGAAAATATAAATTAATGTCAGTAAGAATGTTTAACAGATCCTGTTCAGTACGCCAGAACAAGATGTTACCACTAGACACTTTTAACTTGTAGTTTCCTTTCATGTTTTGCGTCTCCCAAGAACGATGAATCGGTATATCCATAACCTCTCGTAATAATATCTGGATAGGCACCATATAAATTAAATTAAATTTAATTATGTTAAAATTAATTAAAATAAATTATAGATGATCTTACAATTAAAATTCACTAAGATTAAATGAAAAACAATAATTTGGCCTCGGTTACTTACAATGTGTGGTTGTTTTAAAAAAGACAGAATTAAATTGTTGAATAAAATAAAATTTTGAAAATTGATTGAATTGTAATATTATTAAATTTGATATTAGTCATTTTTATATGTTTACGAAAAGAAAAGCTGAAAAAATAAATAAGTCTCAAAGCAGAATTCGTAGTTAAAGAGCTGGTCTTCATTTTTCTGTTGGTATAATTGGCTGGTGATGCGGCAATAGATAATAAGAAAAATCGTATTATTCCTCGAAATTGGCAATTTGCTATGGACAATGACAAAGAACTGAATAAATTAATGAATGCTGATTCGGACCACACTGCTACTCGATCTAGCAATATCTTTTTCGATTTTTGCTATTAATCTTACAAAACTCGGGTTTTATTTATTAAATTAATTAATTAACCAATTCTATGTTTTTGAGCTTTACCTTGTTTTTCGATTCTTTCTAAAAATTCCAAAAAGAATTCATAAACCTTATGATTTACACCATTGCTCAATCTATATATCCCTCACTTTTCTCGTTCAAATTTGATAATTTATTGATTTTCTGTACATGAAACTGGCTGACTTAATGATATTCTACTTTGCTAATTTTTAAAATATTATTAATTTTACAATCCAAACACCTATGTAACACCTTTCAAACTGAGGAATATCAACGAACTTAAAGGAGCAGTAGTAATTAATTAGAGATTTTTATAATGTTCTTCGCATATAGTACCTGCTAGAAAATCTGATGAATTCAGAAAGTGCATTTATAATAGAAAAATATTTTATAAAGTTAAACAATTCACCACAAGATAATGAGATATTTAAAATGTATTGACATTTTGAATAGGGCACAAATACAAAACAAAAGAAAAGAAATCAGGAATCCGTTACAAAAACTCATCCCTTAATAACGAATTTTCTTTATGGTTTTGGTAATGAAATTGATCATATAATAGGGAAAAGAACTGCAAAATGCAAAAATATCTATCTCAAGAGGGAGAAAGTAAAATAAGTGAAAATAGTGATAATAGCAGAATTGGTATATAATTACTAAAAAATTATGGATGGGGGGAAATTGGTATGGTTGAACACTAAATTGAGAGACGAGTCCAGAAATAATAATAAAGATTTAGTGAGGGGTCCCTAGAAAATAATATAAGACAAAAAAAGAAATTAATTAAAAAAATTAATTACTAATGGGAAACCCGAAGCAATGGGAAATCCGAGAGATGAGGAAAACCCGAGAGATGAGGAAAACCCGGCGTGTAGACGGAATAATATAAATGGGTAAATTGGCCTAAACAATATTAAATTTGCGCCGCTGATCTATGGAGAGGTAATTATTTCCTAATTTGTAATTTAGTAATAAAGCAAACGTTGTTGACAAATGTCGACTAAGGTGTTCTGTGGGAAGTAATTAATGTTAATAATTCAATAATGTAAGAAAAGTTGTTGACAATCGTCGGAAAAGAGTCTGAGCAGGAGTATAAAAGGAAAAGGGAAAAACACGAAAGGATCAGTGGATCGAAGTAAACGAGTAGTGCAACTAGGTCAGTAGAGGAATCTAAACCCAAATAAAGTCAAAGTTATCTATCAGAAAGGGTGGTTCTGCATTGGATAACCTACCCTAAGATAATCAAATTTATACGGTGGTTGAAGGTTGCAAATAAATTAGTGAAATTGTGATTACAAAACGTTAAAATAAATCGGATTGAGTTGTAACTGTGATAAAGTGCAAATAAAATTATTCTGTGTTTAGTTTGCTTATTTGATTCGAAAAGGACACGAGGAGTCAGAGGGAACCGACTTTCAATAATAATAACCGAACATAATCAACGGAGAAAATTATATATCTGTGTAAATATCCGACTACTTATAATTTAGTCCAATTTCATAAATTGTTTATTATATTCTATTTGATTTTATTTACACGTAAAATTTAATTTATTTATGTACTTTCACTTTTACAGTTTTTCATAGGCTATTAGGAACTATAATAAATGTTTTATATATATAATAACTTACTGTAAATATGAAATGTAGAACAAAAAGACATTCAACCCGAAACCAATCCATTTTGGAATCATCATGTTATATGGTGCATATAAACTTCCCTGTGAAAAACATGGCTCATGGTATGCTTAAGGTTAGCCACCACTGCTCTATTATATCAAAAAATGAATTCCATTGGGTTTTTATATCTAATATTAAGTTTAACTCAGTATTGAATTCCTTTTTCACATATTCTTGTAGAATCATATTTTTTGTTTGACTTTTCCTAAATAATTTTACTATGTTTCGAATGTCGTCTATTGCATTTCTAACATCTTCCCTAGACATAATCCATTTTATTCTTACTATTATTATTATTATTATTATTATTATTATTATTATTATTATTATTATTATTATTATTATTATTATTATTATTATTTATAATTTTTATTATTATTGACATTCAAAAGATAAATGCTTATTTTGTCTTTGATTTTCGTGTGAAAATTTAATTGAAATTTTAACGTGAACAATTATTAATAATAAATAATTTAAAGTAGAATAAAAAGTTATACTGAAAACATAAACACTATCTTCAAATTTGTATTCGTTATTGAAACATTTTAACAAAAATCATTTGATAAAAATTTCTTTCCTCCTTTAAGTACTATTTAGGTCTTTACTAGATGTAAACTTTTCGGTTTAGAACCAAAGAGATTTATGATTTCAAAATGATCTAAAATTTTTCTTTAATGGTTTTATCGAAAGTTACATTCTACATCAATGGTGAGCAACCTTTTTAACCCACGGGCCAATTTAAATTTTAAAATTTTGTGGCGGGCCGCACTCATTAATAATTTACAAAGCTTTATATGTACTAATAAACATTATAATATAAAAATACAAAAAAAAAATGCTTGGCGAGCCGCAAAAATCTTTTTCGCAGGCCGCGGGTGGCTCATCCCTGTTCTACATTGACCATCAATGGTGTTAGTCTTATAGAGCAATGCCAGAACTAGATTTTGAATGAGGAAGAAGTGTCATACCAAAGTTTTCTGTATATTTCACATGAAGTAATTTGTGTGAATTTTGATTGTAGTTGATTCTGTTGCCACAAACAGATCTTTCTAGTTGTCATCTTACCAGTTGCTAGAAAGTCAGAACCGACCACACTTTACATGTAAACTAAACACATAGCGTATTTCTCTTATGTTGCAGCTCTAGTGTGGACATGACATTTGATGTAATCACTGACCCAATCACTTAACATTAATTCAAAACAACCAACTATTGTATCAAGTTACAATTCGCATAAAAAATTATTTTTGACTAATAAAGAAATACATAAAATAGTTCTTATGAACATTTGTTGTGAGCCTAATTGATGGGTACCATTATTCAACAATGTTTTAATATGCAAACTCACTGAAACATATTACAATACTACTGAGAGGCTACTTCTGGGCAAGACAGAATGTAACAGTGTTCCGATTGAGTCTCAGCAATCATTTAGGTACCCATATGTGGAAAACTATGTTTGTGAGGATAAGCTAGGTGACAATTTAGTAGGACATCATTGATAAGGTTAGTCAAGAAACACTTAAGGATATTTTCGCTAAGTTTTTTAAAATAGATGACACTCACAAGTAATAGAAACAAAATATTTTAAATTTTCTATGCTTTACAGCAGGGGTTCTCAACCTTTTTAAACATGCGAACCCCCAAATCACTAAATTAGAAAAAACTGTTCTATTTCTGGAAATAAGTTCTATATAGACTATATATTTATAATGTTTTTGTTGTTGTTTTGTATGTTTTTACTTTTTGAGAAGTTTAAAATTTTCTATTGATCGTTTTAAAAAGTATTAATTTTATTGCTAGTTTATCGTTTAGAATGCTATTGTTTGGTTTTGGTTTATATATTTGTTTTAGTAATTGTTCGCTAATTTAAAATATTCATGATTTATAAACTTTTAATGTGGGGTGTTTTTTTCACGTTCTTGTACTCCCTAGGGCTGGCGTACCCTAGGTTGAAAACAAATGTTTTACAGCATTTCCCTGAAAATATCTCACGGGATATACCCGATTTTACAAACCTTGCTGAATGGCTTGGGCTATAGCAAACATATTTTAATGTAACAATGTGTCATTATTAAATTTATACAGTATTCTTAAACTTTAAATGGATTCTAAATGTCCATAGCTTTATAAAAAAACGGAAACTTTTAAAACTTTTATGATTCAAGTTGCATGAGGCAAACGTTCATAAAAATGGTGTTTTTTCTGAGTGCATAAGTATAAGGAAATAATAACATAATACCTTCTATCGACAGTTTTGATAAATAAAAGAGGATAAATTGAGTAGAAGTTCCAGGATTGAGAGCTCACTGGCTTACTTAACCTAATAACGTTTTAGAAAATATTGCTAGGGAAACGTGGTTCTCCATTAAAACCACACGCAGTTCAACCATTATGCTCCATTAGTTATGAGGTATGTTAACGTTTATGAATGTAATATTTCTAAATTATTTTGTGCGCTTTAAGAATAGGGATAAATTTCACAGTAAATTCTCTCAAAAATTACAGTTCAAAATTTTATTTGAGTATTATTCAAGAGTATTACAATCATATATGTTGAATATAAAACAATGAGTGACAACCATCATACAAGAGATATCAAGATACCATCTTTTACAAGTAAACCCCCAAAGCATTCTAGCATTCTATTAATTCAAGACCAGGAACAGGTTATTTTGGAACTAACTGGAAGCAAGCCAGATCACGAGTTTCTTTCTTTTTCGTTTAGAATAAGAAGTTGCACATGAGATGAAAGAGTTCAATACCGACTGGTGGTACTGATGAGTTGGTAAGTACGTGACAAGGAAATTGTAAAGGGATTCAAGGATCGAAATATAACAAACAACTGATATCACCAAAGTTTGAAGCGAAATACGCAGCTTGCGGCAACTTTATCTGGTAATCTTTCATCCAATTTACTATTTGTGCATATTGACTACTTTTTCAACAAATTCACAACGCACACTGTGCAGCACAGTGAATGTTCAGACTGAATTTGTAATTCAATTATTCTCACAATATATGTTTGATAGTTTTGTTACTCAGATTGTGTAAATTTGATTGTTATTGGAGCAATTAATACAGCAGTGAAATTCATTGAAAAAAATAAAACCGACTCCACCAAATTCTGTCATGAACACTTCACTAGTTTCCTTGGGGACACTATCAACCAGTTATCCTTGGTGGTTGACGTATACCATTTCTCTCGGAATCTTTGGCCTTGGATTCATCATTATTGGAATCATGCAAATTGGAGTGAAAATGAATCGACACACGAAACCCAGCTTAAAAATTAACATGTTGCGAAGAAAGTCTAGATTACTGATGAATACTGCCATGGGAGAATGCGATTCTGATTTTGATGAATGGATTGAAGATGACATTGGGATGACTTCGTCGAAGTTTATTGAATTTAGTCTTTGGTGTGAAAGAATTACTTCACAAAGATCATCAATTGGCAGAATTTCGGTAAAGCTAATACTTGTCAAGTCTTTTTATCTTTTTATATTAGTGCTTGTTTTTGGTAATATTAAATCTATTATCTTGGTCCATTTATATTGGTTTTACCTATTAGTAAGTTTTAGAAAATTGCACATTAAAGACTTATTTAAACAAATTTTGCAGCCAAACGACTACAAGTTACTTGGAAGGAGATTTCTACAGTGCTAAAATGATGATTCCAAAATGGATTGATTTCGGGTTGAATGTCTTTTTTGCTCTACATTTCATATTTAGAGTAAGTTATTACATATACTATATCTATTATAGTTCCTAATACAAAATTTAACAAAAAATAACAAAACCATGCTTTTATCCTATAAAATTTGAAATCAAAATGACAACGACAACATGAATTATCAAATACAGAAGGCATCATATGTACCACTCAGCTCGTACTGCCTGTGAGTGAAATCTGCACACTGGTGACATAACGCACTGACTTGCACATTAAGTACTCATTCTTTTACGTCAACAACGGTTCATACGTAACTGAATTACGCTGACGTAAAATGCCAGATAAATGCGTAAATGTAAATAGAATAAAGAAACCGGAAGCTTTCAAAATACACTGTGTTTCAGATACTACTTTTAATTATTTTTAAAAAAAATAAACGATTTATTTTTTGAAAAATTCTTTTTTGAACAAATAATTATATGATTTGAGAACATGTTTTAAAAGACAAAATTTTATAATATAATTAAATTTATTTATAATTAGATATTAACCCCTTGTGTGATTTTCCCGAACACGATTCGGGTAGGTATTTTGCTGACACAACGATTTGCCCGAATCCAGTTCTGGAAAATCGTACACGAAACTTTTTATTGTGATTTGCTCGAGAGAACCTCGGGTCATTCCGCCACCAGTCTAGAGAACGCATCGTGCGCGTTGAGTGACACGTGTCGTAATTTGATCTTTCGAGAACAATTCCAAGAGGTTGACCACATAAGTGGTTAATATATTAAGATTTTATGTAATAATTATTGGCTTTATGTTTAAAAATATTCACTAATGTTTATTTCCGGAATTATATTTATAATATTAATTATGGATTTCGAAAAATTACATTTATTATTAAATTAAAGTATTTATTCGTAATTATTAATATAACAGTAAAATCCCCCTATAACAAAATGCCAAAGAGCAAAATTTTGTTTTAAAGGGTATTTTTTTAAATTTGGATTAAAAGAATAATTGTTGTGAAAAATTGTATTCGTTGTAAAATGGATAAATTTTTATTTTATTAATATTATCATGCACTTCTTGTGCTTTTCTTTTTTAGTGCCTCTCAGAATTACATAGGCGCTTAGAGTGCAATTTATTTCGAGTCAATTTATTCACAAATTAAATTTTTGAAAATTAAACTTCTTTTAAAAACAATAATTAATTAATTTATATATTTTGATTATTATTAGAATAAATAATTAATTTTAAACATTTTGAAGAAGAATTTGGTGCGATAATCCTTACAATCAGCAATAAACCCATTTTGTAATTAAATCATTAAATCATAACTATTACACCAATACAAATAAAATAGTACAAAAAACTCAATAAATATCAAATCGAATTTTTATCCAAAATAAAATAAAATTATTATAAGCAAATTATTAAATCACATTGCCGTTATCATAAAGTTGTCATTATCATTGTCCTCAATTCATTATTTGCTCTTGATCTACAAGTATTTATATTCTACATTTGTTAAAACCTATTGCATAATATTTTAATTTTATAATTCTTCTTATTTTCCTTCTTCTAACATCAGTTTTTAAAAATAATTTTTAATTAAGGCATTTGCTGCAATGGACATAATAAAATTTTGGATACTTCCAGCCACTCTGATTGATATCTGTGCCATACCAAATGTTTTTATAAGCACATTTCTTCCTGTCAGACGACAAGGTTAGAAATTATTTATAAAATAACAGTGAAAATAATATTAATATTATTACAAAATATTTTTCACACAAAATTTATATAATTATCAATCTTCAACATTCAAACAAATTCAAGAGGCAACACATTTAATATTATAAGAGATGTGATTAAAATTGCAAAACAATAAATTACACTAATGCAAAGGTTCCAAACCTGAGGGTCGCTGCACTAATGTTTTTAAAAAATATTCTTCTGAAAAATTTGTTATTTCTAATTAATTTTTAAAATTACAATATTTTCCAATAACACTATCAAAACTTCAAATTTTAATAACCAATAATAATAATAATAATAATAATAATAATAATAATAATAATAATAATAATAATAATAATAATAATAATTGATTAAAAAAACCTTAGAAAATTAACTTTGAATTAAATAAAAGAAAACACCAATCCACAAATATATATTCCACTACAATATATTTCGACAGCCTCGCTGTCATCTTAAGATAGGTTTGAACTTAAAACCACATTGATTTAATCAAACAAATATTTTCATTTAAATTTTAAAAATTATTTCCAATAAAAATATCAAACTCTGTTTTAAAAATTTCCAATTATTTTAAAAATCTAATTTAATAAATTTTATAAAATTGAAATTTAACAAAATTTAAATAAACTTTAAATAAAAAACATTTTACATTTGATTTCATGCAGCACAAAATTGCGATAAATAATTTCTTAAATTTAAATGAAAAAATTTGTTTGAATAAAGCATTTTAAATCCATATAGTTTTAAGTTCAAAACTACCTGACGACGACAGTGAGGCTGTCGAAATATATTGTAGTGGAATATATATTTGTGAATTGGTGTTTTCTTTTAAATAATAATAATAATAATAATAATAATAATAATAATAATAATAATAATAATAATAATAATAATAATAATAATAATAATAATAATAATAATAATAATAATAATAATAATAATAATAATAATAATAATAATAATAATAATAATAATAATAATAATAATAATAATAATAATAATAATAATAATAATAATAATAATAATAATAATAATAATAATAATAATAATAATAATAATAATAATAATATTAATAATATTAATAATAATAATAATAATAATAATAATAATAATAATAATAATAATAATAATAATAATAATAATAAATATAACAGCTTTTTTATGCCAATATTCACTAAAGAATATTCAGTAATAATAATGGTCTTACTGGATCAAATGTGTTCATTAAAACTATTTAACCATGCCTGACAGTAGCATTATTTGATCTCAGTTTTATCTAGTTAATTATGTAATAAAATGATAATATTTTTGATATTATTGATAATATTAAGATATTATAATCTTGATATTTAAGCATTAAGGTGACGTATATTATATTTCAAACCAAAATGTTACAACTAGGAAGGAAGCTCATATAAAATATTTTCTACAAAAATAAAAAATTAATTAATTAAAAAATTCGATTCCTCAATTAAAATCTAAAGAAGAAGCTGCACTTGTCGCACTTTTATCATTATTTAATAAAACTTTTTAATATAGGTATATTTTAAATTAAATATTTATTAAATCAAAAAAAAAATAAATATGTTTGGTTTATTTAATCTTAATTTTCGCTTTTACTTCTAAATTCAAAATCAAATTATAATATATCTAAAAAAGTAACTGAAGTTATCACCGAAGTCCAATCAACAAAAGAAGTTTCGAAACAAGTCCACAACATACAAAATTTTCAAATTTTATTCATATCAACTTCAAATTTATGAATAAATATTTTGGAATCGAGTTTATTATAATTATAGTAGCTCATGTTAAAAAATTAACTTATTTGTGGAAAGTCTTTGGGATTTAATGTAGAAAATACTGTGATGAATTTGAGTAAGCTTGTTTCGACTAAGGAAGAAAACCATATTTTGAAATATGGTCAAAATCACTGTATTAAGAATCATATTAATTGACAAAAAAATTGTGTCTGTTCAAAGATTGAACGGTTTTTATTTTCATATACAGTCAATTCTTTTTTTATACGTTCCTCAGAAAACCGAATAAAAAATGACATGGCTTAAGTTGTATAATAAGAAATGCGTTCCATAATTTTCGAATTGTAAATAAAATACAAATAAATTATGAGTTGGCTAAGAAATAGCAAAAAAATAAAATTTCATAATAGTAAATATAAAGTTTAATAACGTTTTTTTGCTTTGAATATTTTTAAAAAACTGAAACGGAACCTTGCTATTTGAATGATTCTCTATTCAAAAATATTGGTTGGTTTAGGTTTGACAAAGATTAGTCCTTTTCTGTACCGAATGAAAAAATCGCATAACTTCAAAAACGCATAAAGAAATCGCATAAAAATGAATTGAATGTATCTTAATTGATGAAAGACATAAATGCCAATTACAAGAAAAATTTCGTTGAGCTCAAGTACCATGAAATATGATGATAAAAATAAAAATCAGGATATTGGGCACTTTTTATTTTAAAAAGCTTAGCCAAATAAAATTAATAAAATTTAGTAAAAAGTGTTGATAAAGAATAGTTATACAAAAATACTGTTGACCAGTTAATAAAGAATCATTAAGATCCATGTTTGATTGTAATTTACTAATGTATTAGGATGTAAATAATATTAATGGACCTATATTTTTTCAAAAACAATAAAAAATATATTTTTATTTAACCAGCGCAATAATAAAATGTACAAAAAATGCAGTAAAATTAAATATTAAAAAAAGAAATAGAAAAAAAACATGCAAAAATATACAAAATTATAAATAGGATAAAAATGAATATAAAGCCAATTAAAACAATCAAAGAATAAATGAAACATAGAAAAACTAAAAAATTATCTAAAATCAACGAAATTGACAAAAAATAAAGAAAATTAGATAAAAAATAAAAAAATAAAATATGAAATTTAACTTGATCAATAAATAATAAAAAATAATCAAAAATAATTTAAACTAATAATGAGGAAACATAATTTTAATTAAAAATGTGAGTATTTTGTTTTACTGCCTCAAAATAAAACATACGAAAATTTCGACATATAAAGGAAACGTGATATAAATGAAGCATTGTTAATAAGATCATTAAATCCAAAGATTATTAAATAATTGCCATGTTATTACAATTATTATTATTATTATTATTATTATTATTATTATTATTATTATTATTATTATTATTATTATTATTATTATTATTATTATTATTATTATTATTATTATTATTATTATTATTATTATTATTATTATTATTATTATTATTATTATTATTATTATTATTATTATTATTATTATTATTATTATTATTATTATTATTATTATTATTATTATTATTATTATTATTATTATTATTATTATTATTATTATTATTATTATTATTATTATTATTATTATTATTATTATTATTATTATTATTATTATTATTATTATTATCATCATCATCATCATCTTTACTATCTTATTTTTTTATAATTATATTATTTACCAATATTTGAAGGAATGAGCTTTTTACGGATATATTATATACGTTATTTATACGACGTGATTTTTGTAAATTTCGGATTGGTGAAAATAACTTCAAAAACAAAAATTTTCAATTTAAGCCTTTATCTTGTCAGCGTATGGATGATTGGGAGCGGTTTCATACACATGGTAAAATTTCAATATTTCAAAAGGGTCTTTGATATCTGATTTTCAGGAAGAAAATACGGGAGACATTTGGTTGGACAATAATCCTAAGCAAAATTGGTCTTTTTGGATTAGTACTTATTTTTTACTGGAAACCGTTTCCACGGTTGGATATGGAGATTATAACCCACAAACAGTTTCGGGTCAAGTTATCGTTTGTATTTACATCATATATGCTATTGTAAGTAGTTCGGACATTTTAAATTATTTTTTAGATTTTGAATACTGAAAAAAATTAAAAAATAATATTTATCATAATAGAAAAATATTATTTTTGTAAAAAACAATTTTTATTATAATCTTGAACTTTCACCTTTCATATTGTGACGAAAAAGGGATTTTGTTTTAAATATCAAGAAAAACACCAGAAGTTTAAAAAAACAGAAAATGCTAGACAAGAAAAATATCAACAATTTCAACAGAATAATTTAAATAACTTTCCAAAATCCAAATAAAATTCAAAAATTCAATCAGTTCAGTTCAGATATATGCTATGGAAATAAATTCAATAAATATTTATATGAAGTTTTGGTTTTTAGTCTATATGGAAATTTACAATATAATTGTGGGTATTATTTATATTTGTAGATGTAAAATGAAAATGAAAATAAAACTAAACGAAATATATCAAACAAATAATTTATTTGTAAATAATGAAATAAGCTTGACAATTAGAAAGTGCTATTCAAGCATATCGTGTACTATATATTTTGTCAGGTTTCCTCCCACCATCAGATTGGACAGAAAATGCTATAGATATTTTAGATTGATAAACACATTACAAAATTACTATTATTATTATTTAAAATAATTTTTAATTTAATTTGAATAATCTATTATTTCTCAAATTAGACTTTTCTTATTTATATTTTAAAAATTGATATTTTAGTCACCAACAGATGAATTTTAATTTTAACAATATATCTAAATTTTTATTAACTTTTAAAAAAAACATTAAACTTAATAATTTAACCATTCTATATGTTTGAAAACAATAACAACAATATATATATATATGCAAACATTCAAAACTAACATAGTCACAGTATTTTTGCACATTAATAGTTAAGGAATTATAAACATTTTGTTTTTGTGTCTTGACAATTTAAATTCCAAAGTATTTGATTTGTAATTTTTTACAATTTTGCTTTTGTTTAAAATTATGTGACTAAGTTTCTTATTCATTTATTAGCACAAATTCTTCATTTACATAACAGTTGTTTAATTTGTAACTTTTTAAAACTTCAAACTTTGAGAATTTTCATTTCTGATTTGACATTTTTAAACCTCTTCATTATTTCATCAACTCATTTTCTATAATAATAAACTATGCTTCGGCTTGCCTATTCCTGGTCTTTAATATTCACATTTTGTTATATATCCAAATGATTGCACTCTATATAAGGTCTCAAAGGTATAAAACTGAAGGATTTCTTATCAAACTCAAATGTCACATTCATTTTATTATGTTTTAGACATTATTTGCAACAGCTCTACCCGAAATATTCTACGCAATAAAAGACAGCAAATATAATGAAAAATATATAACTCGGAGTGGAGAAAAGTTAGAAATATATTTTAAATTAAAATCATTTTTATTGAAATATTTTTTTAAATGACAGTCGATATATGTTCGTTATCTAACTCTTTTCCCGTTATCGGGCCCCCTCCAAGTGAAAGCTTATACTATGAGTTATAAAATTTATTATAGCTTTTCACATATTTCAAAATATTTTAAATTCTTTTGGCTGAACATTTAAATATAGAGCCTTTGAAGACTTTCATCTTTTTGGTCAAAGATGGTCAAAAATATAAAAAGGATTTTTTTTGAGTTATAAATTTGTCACAATGTAGCAGTATGGTCTGATAAGTTGGAAAAGTTCATTTGGAAAATAATTGAGATTGCTAAATGACTTTTTTGCACATAAATTTTCTAAAATCAGTTATTGACCAACCCCCCTCTTCCTTGGTGGTATATTTTATATTTGAGTAGGCTGATGCTTGGAGATTTTTGCAATTGTTTTTGCAATAAAATTCTACTTACTGAGATAAGTTATTTAAATTGAAATGAATTTTTTGTATCTCCGTCAGAAGGTGGCCAAATCCAGAAAAAAGAAGTTAGACAATTTTGATAATTCTTAATACATACAAATCTAGGGTTCACGTGTTAAATATATAAACCAGGTGTAGCCAATCCAAATGATTTTTCGGACCACTTTGGAAATGCATCATAACTCCGCTGCCACGAGTTGTCTACCTCTGATATAGACAATCGACTGTATATTTGTTTTTCTAAATAAAAATTTTAAGTCGTGTTATTTAAAAAGGATAATATTAATTTTTCAGTTCCAAATTGTGCATTAAATGTGCTAGATGTGTTTAAGTTTAGTAATATATAGATTTTTGATGAAACACGAAGACTGTTTAGTAGAAAATGTGCAAAAACACTTTTAATTCAAATAATAATAAACTTTTGCTGAGCGATACTGGACACTTGATTATCAATCTCCATGTTTTTAAAATTATCTACTAGACTGATTTTAACCAGTTATACCTTGTTTAACTCAGAAATGCAAGCGCCACATTATGATTACAAAAGATCTTCAAGAAAATTATAATCATAATTTATAGTTTTATGTACAAGACGAAAAAGTAATTAAAATTCTATATCTAGGCATATGATAGTCACCGGGCAATTTATCAATTCTACCATGAAAACATTTTTAAAAGTTTTTATCAATAAAAGGACAAGAAAACAGTTTCGAAACATGAAAATAATTATTATGAATAAGTATGAAATGCTTGAAACATCACTAATTGAATTGAATGTATTTCAGTCAACCTTGTGATAGAGTCCTTAGTCTTTACTTGAAAAAGTTTTCTTCCTTTATCATGTATTTGATGGGGTCAATACAGCAAATTTCTGACATGGAAAGAGTGGATTTGCATAAAGCAAAAACAATTTTTATTCTCTCTTTGCCATACACTAATAAAATCTATGATGATGACAGCGAGAACATTATGACAGCAATATCACTTAAAGCACAAGAAGAAAGAATTAGAACGATTGTCCAACTTCACTTATATTCAAATAAAGTAAGGTGTAATTTATTTTTCATTCCTCATTTAGGCCTTTCAGAACAACTGATTACTAATACTAATCAAATATTAAAAAAAAAATTTCTGAAGTGCTTACTGGTTTCTGGTAAAAAATAAAGTGCTAAGTAAATATAGAATTTAATGCTTGAAGTTTCTAAGTTGCTTCTGCTTCGAGGTCATTTACATTTTTATCAATACAAATGTATTTAGAAATAAATTCTTAATTCTGTCGCGAAAGCGTTAAAATAAATGAATTGAATATGAAAAAAATTAAAAGTATAATTTTTTTAATTGATTCAAGGGTTGCTATGTAGCTAAATACTTATTATGCTAATGGTAAATTAACTTTGGAAAGTATATGATTTAAAATGGCCATTTAATTTAATTATACATTCTGTATATTTAATTATTTACTCTTCAAATGGACTTAAAGTTAAAGTAATTTATAAGATGTCCATTGTGCAGTGGTTGACTATGTAATGAACTTAAGTTTCACAATCTTTCGTGAAGTGCTGAAACATTTCATAAATGAAATTTTAGTATGACATTATTTTAGATTTTAAGATAAATACCATTTATTAGATTTTATTGAAAATGTTTCCGAGATGGAATAAATATAAAAATGATGTCGTTGTTTGTTTGGACGAGTTGAGATTAGGACTAATGGCCTACAACTGCCTTGTTCCTGGAATGGCAACGCTGGTAACCAATTTGATGACTTGTACTGAGCCAATGGTAAATTTTATTTCCGGCTAGGTAAAGATTTGTAATATCATTTAGAAAACTCATAATTTATGGAGGAAGGAATATGAAGAAGGCTTAGAAAATCGACTTTACAACGTAGAGTTTTCAGATGATTTTCATGGAATGCCTTGCCTAGATGTAGCTATGTAAGATTTTAGAAATATTAATAATAATTAATTAAATAAACATGACAATGGTTTAAGTGTCAATAAGACACAAGTTTCACAATATATTTAGGTATATTTCCTGTGATCAGGTAGAATAGAAAATAATTATACATATTTTGTAGATTTTATTAATTAAAAAAAATACTTTTTTAATTTAATTTATCAACTAATTTTTATTAAATATATTTAAAAATTTATAAATTTTTTTTTATTATAGTTGAATGTTTTTATAATTTTAATTAGAGACAATTTGTAAAAAAAAATTTTAAATATTTAAAAATTTATTAACCTAATAATTTAATACATTTGAAAACAACAGCAACAATCCACTCAGAATATTTCAAAACACGCATGCTTAAAGTATTTTGTACTTAATATTTTGAACCAATGTCCTATCAAAAACGATTCACAGCTGGCTCACTTTTTGATACTGCATTTTTACTACTTATTAAATATTTAGTCAGCAACGTGTTACATTATTTAAATTCAATTATTAATTTAATTATCATTAATTTTTATTTAATTATATATTTAATTATTTATTTTTTTATTTTAACTTATTTATTTGTTTTAATTATATATTTATTTGTTTTAAAATATTCATAACAAATATATATATATATATATATATATATATATATATATATATATATAATGGGTAGTCTATTTATATACCAAATTTTTATTATGAATATAACAATAAATAATTAACATCAGAAAAAAATATGCATATATAAAATGAACACAACAATAATATCACAAGTTTGTCAATGATTTGATGAAAAAATTGATAAATATTTCGGTTTAATGAGCAGGTTGAGGATCAGTTGGATGAGTAGACTGTCTGCAGTTGTATGATTTTTTCTATCATATAATGAGCACATGCCAGACTTTCATTCTTCCAAAGAAAGGGACACAATATAATCTCACTACTTTGTATGAAGAATATTCTTTCAACATCAGCAAATATTGTTAATTGTGCGAGAAAAAAATAATAGTTAAGGTTAAAGATCATGATAATTTTACAGGAAAATATTTTGATTCTGCATGTAGATACTGTAATTTATCTAGAAAAATTACAGAATTATTAGCTGTAGTTTTTCATAATTTACTAGGATATGATTTGCATAATATTTGTAAGTATAGCATAAATAAATTTTCCAATTGAAGTTTATCAATTAGTAGTCTCTTATGGTATATGTTAGTGGACTTAGAACACGGTTTATTGACTTATATCAGTTTTTAAATTATTTATTGGCTAAAGTTGTTAAGACACTGAGAAATCTACTTATCTGTATTCAATGGAACTTTTGTCGAATCAAAAGAAATATTTCCATATAATTTCGTGACATCTTTGAAAATTCTGACAACCACATGTGAATTACCACCAATCTGGGATGGTATAACAGAAGATGAATATCAAAAAACAAAGAAAATATGAAAAGAAACAAACTGTAACATATTATTGGATTAAATGATGATGTATTTAAAACTGTATGTGATTTTACTGATTTCTTTTAACAATTTAGAGCCAAATCATTAGTAATCGATTGAAACCTTTGAATTTCTGTGGTATTCCCGGCATGTTATGGATTCGGCGTTAATGACATTGGATAAATAAATTGAAATTTTTCAAGACATGGAAATGCGTAATTTCTATGAAAGGGGAATTCGTGGTGGTTTGACATTTGTTAATAAGCATAACGTAGAAATTCTTAGAGTTATTGTATGTCACCAACAATAACGTAAATGAACTGATTTTAAGTCAAAGTTTGCCCGTCTAAATTTTAGTTGGATTCATAATAACCATGATAATACTTTAGAAGATTGCAAGAATTTGTACTTAGAAAAGCTTTCTTATGGATATACTGTGGAGGTTGATTTGGAAATACCTCAATTTCTGCAGAAAAGAAATGTGCATCAAAAGTGGAAAAATTACTTTTAAAGCATAATCCAAAGCATAATTATATAGTGAATTGGCTATTACTCAAAATGAATTTATCATTAGGTGTACAAATTGTCAATATTCATCAACCTATCAGATTTACACAAATCCTATTTTCAAAGGTTATGTCGATACTAACAGTAAACGTAGAGCAGAGTTAACAAATAATCTGAATTAAAGTAATTATAAGTTGCTCAACAATAGTTTATAAGGCAAGAGTGTAGTAAATTTAAACAAAAGAATGATAGTGTAATAATCAACAGAAAATGAAGCTGGGTACCGGTCAGCTAATATTGATACACGCACGTAGTAAAACCTCCGCCATCTCCCATCCCCTACACTAGTTCTCAGAAAAAGAAAGACCATTTTTTTACATGATTCTTAATTAAGGCCATTATTTTACATGATATTAATTTGAGTCTTATTTATAAAAAAAAATTCTAACGCCCATTACAAATATCGAGAGTACACTTGACGAGATAACCATCATGAACAACCATCAGATGTACCTCTGATTGGTGAATAAGATTGTCCGGGTCTGTAGTCCAAGAATTATGGCAACCCAATATTAGTCGTGTTAACTCTGATTACTTTAATATACTTTAATATAATATTATATAAAATAAAAAAATATTTTAATATACAAATTTAACACAATTAGTTATTTCAAATAATTGAGCAGACTTATAACATGTAAAATATATTATTGTTAAATAGAAGTTTAGAAATTTTGTTTAAATCAAATACAGCAACATAAAAGAAAGGTTTTCTAAATAATTTTACTCTTTGAAGAGTTGAATCCAATAAGAACATTGAATATATTCTCGAAAATGGATTTCAAAGTTTGCTACAAAAATCTTAAACTCTTGTCCACATGAAACTATCTATAAAACTGCTCAGACAAATTCTCAAAAATCCAAAATTACAGTAAAACTTGTTGATTAGGATCTATTATATAGAAAATCCAAAATAATTATATATTAAAAGAATACTTCCAAGATATTGGTTTAAAATATAGTTTATATTCAGAATTCTATATAAATTATGGGATGTTTGTCTTTTGGCCATCAAAAACGTCAAAAATGATTACCTGAATTCAGTTACAATAAATCCAATGGCGGAAAATGTTAAAATTGATACGCTGTCAATGATCGGGATAGTAATGGCAAGGGATGAATCTCATGCTCGCAGGTATTTGTGGCCCTTTTATATATATATTTATAACTATTTCATGTTTCAGGATCTCGTACTTTTGTTCTAAATGTAGTTATACAGATTCTTTTACGATATGCAATTGTCAGATGCAACCTTCCACCAGTGACGTTTATTGGACAATATTGAGATTTAATTATATTTTTATTTTCAGAAAATAATTTCGATTTGAAAAAAGTGCATAACAGAATGAAAAGCAAAAGGCTTAGCCAGTAAATATCATAAATTAATTTTTAAAAATTTTATTATTGAGACATATTGTATGGTAGACAGTTACTGCTTCCATACACCCTCTATTTACAGCTTGCTTGACCTTTTCACCATTTAAAAGGGTTTTACAAATTGTTTGAAGTTCTTTGAAGATGATGGCGGATTACTTTTTAGACTCAAAGAGTCCTCTTGAATGATTAGAGCAGTGATTACCAAAGTAGTTATATCAAAAAACAAGTTTCGCAAATCAAATTTTAGTTTTCTGATCACTAATATAAATTTAACATTTTAGTAGTTTAAATTAAATCCTTTATCAAACTCAGTATAAATTGCGTTCCCAGCTCTAGAATGATATTCGTTTGATATGGTGAATCTCCCGTTTACTGGTTTCCCCGATTATATTTATTTAGAGTTTTTAGTAAATATCAAAAATTTAAAATGTTTAAGTATTCTTCAAATAAAAACCGCATTCAAATATAACACGCATGTTACAAAATATTTACCTCGAAAAAATTTTAGAACTCTCCTTCAAAAATGGCTTTAGAGAGTTTCGATGTAAAGTTTGACACATTAAAATATTTCCTCTGTATGATATAAAGATGATTGACATTACTAAAAGGTTTGTAAAATACTGTAAAATATCTATATAATTAAAACAATTAAAACAAAGAAAAGAGCTTTGTAAATTTTAACTGTTTGCTAGCTATTGCCATCTAATCTATTAATCATCAAGTGATGAAGTTGTTAAAAAAGAAGTATTAAAAGGAATTTAACTTAATATGTTGCTTATAATTTATTACTGGCTTTTGTTCCCTGTAAGAAAAATTGTGATAACATAATTAATTTATTCATTTGAATGATATTGTTTGTTAAACTTTTGGATACCTTCGTGACCTATGGGTCCAGGGCGATTTTCTCCGAAAGTTTAAAGCACAGATCAAAAGATTTTACATTATTATTTAGAACTTATAATAAAAAACATTTTGAGATATAAAATAACTTTTTATCATATTCTGATCGTCAGATAATTGAGTTAAAACCTTTCTAGTAAGTTCAAAAATCATAAGAAAATTACAGATCATCATATAAAATCCCATCATCATATAAATAGCAATCAATAGATCATTTATTATCAAAAATCTTATTAGTTATCATCAGTAAATAAAAATTCTTTGTAATAAAGTTCGTTGTAATAAGTGAATTTTGATTCAGTGCTTGCTTCAATATTCTATCAAAGTTATTCTTGTCAATCTATCAAATTCAAGTTATTATTGTTCATAAAAGATTCTTTGTGTCAAAATGGAGGATTATTATTATCCAAATAAATTTACTTTGGTTGAAAAAAATTCGGGACTCAAAGGGTTAATTACTTATTTATACATTGAAGTAAATTCCTCGAAAAATATTTTCAATATAAAGAAAAATTAGGATTTTAATACTTGATTATGGATGTAATAAACATATTGAGTGGCCACGTCATTCATATGTGTATGACGGCTACAAAGGAATAAAAACTTTCTTATTTCACCCCTGGATAATGTTGCATGGAAATGAAGTGATTTATTACTAACCAGCAGCCTCTGGCAAATGTATGAGTACAATTGGTTTTCGGAAATATCTGTGAAAGTATTGAAAGGCATGAAAATAAAGTGTTGAAGATCCTATTTTATTTATTTATTATGTTACATTAAGAAATTCAAGAAAAAAGCTAACTACAAAAATTATAACATTGAGTTTGCAAAAATTGAATTTACATATTTTAACTTAGCATCCATGTTTATACTTTTTATTTTTTTTCTAAATAATTTAGGATATCGAAATCGAGTTATTTATTTTCTCTGATGGATAGCAACCCCTACAAAATAGATTCGGGTACCTTAACTGAGAACATTGATGAAACCGAAACGTTTTTCTGGGCCGTGACACCGAAATTAGACGAAATATGTATTGTGAGTTTTATGATTTATACAATTTTAGTTTATTTTAATTTAAAATTTGACTATGCATAATAGTTTTGTTTTAAGGTATCCCCTTAAAATAATTCGTAATTCGCATTTTGGAGCTATAAATTAATAAAAGACCAAAATCTATATGATATGCGAATCTGAAAACACACTGCAAAATTCTTGTTTAACAGCTTCTACTTAAAGGTTACAAATGAATATTAATAATTGTAAACATTGAAAATAGAAAATTTATTATTATTTTTGTTTTTATTTATGTGCTTAGATTTAAATAAAAAAATGAATATTAATTTTGAAATATTTTAACTAATTTTGCATTGCTGTTTACTGCATCAAAAACATTTTTTGAAAAATCTTGTAGTGGGTTTTCAGGTCTGCAATAAATATTCAAAGGGGATTTCTAATTTGGACACTGAGATTTTTTACATGACATCTTTATAAAATTGTCAATATAGGTGTTATAATTAATAATTTGATTAATTAAATTGTGAGCACAACTGTCATGTTACCGAATTTAAAACCTTTGTACATGAACGTGTTAATAAATGAAAACCATTTAAATATTTATTTGATATTTTAAAGGATGTGCGACAAGCAGAAAAAAGAAAATTTTCCAATCACATTCTTCTATGTTTGTGTGGGTCCGGTGAAGGAACAATTGACTTGTGCAATTTTATGATGCCCTTAAGATTTCGATCGTTAACATGGGAAAATTTACGTCAGATTGTTATTTTAGGAAATAAAAAATATTTCGAAGGCCACAAGTGGAGCAATATTAAAAATTTTCCAAAATTTATCATTGTGCACGTAAGTAAGGTTATTAAATTATTTTAATTAATTGTTATATTATCAAATATATTATCATAATTATAAAGTATCGATCTGACTCCGAGCGTGTCTTGAAATATCAGTAACAATGACAAATCCTCGATATTCTCAATATTTATTGTTTATCACAATTACAATCAATTCGACTTTGCTAACATAACTGCACAAAAGGTTCACCACTCAAGATTTGAAATCAGGACTTATTACGTCACAGAGTGAGTAATAACCCAATCGATAACTGCCCAACTGCTTCTTTAATCAAACTCAATATACTCGTATCACTAGACGGGTTACTTTAATTTTGGTTGCTTGTTTTTCAATATTTTATTTTTATCTTATTTGTGTTTTTGGCTTTTACAGATGGTTACTTGTTGACAATTTTCGGCATCTTAGACAAATGTCATGATAATCAACTTTTTAATTTTACAACTTTCCTCGCAAGCAACTTCTTATTTTGAATGATGAGGAAATTCCATTCTCAAACTGTTTTTTTTGGTTTTCATCTTTTCTATTTGCACATTAATCAATAATGACCGTATCATTTTTCTTTGTTTAAGTTTATTGATTTAGTATTTCTCTTCTCAAATTTTTTTAGAGCATGTCGTTCACATGCTCTCAAACTTATACATTTTCCCCCGAATTATTTTATTTATTTCAATGATTAATTTATTGTTATTATTTATGTGTCCTCAACATGACGATGACTAAACTAACGAACAGATCTTTTTTACTTTACTAGAATTTAATCTTTTCCATTTTTTTGTTAATTTAGTCTTTCTTGTTAAAGTTTTTTAATAAATAACATTCATTTACAGTATCAATTAAAAAAACAAAATTAAAAATTAAGAAAATTGATGAGTTCTTCTTTAAACTAATTTTTAAAATTCAAATAAATATTTAGTAAATTAATCTTTTTATTAAAGAAATATTTTTTAAATATAAAACGTTAGGCATCAATTTATTGCGCTCACAATAAAATTTAGATCCAAAAGTGATATTTATAGCTGTGGCCCATTAAAAATACAAATCCATTTATAATAATTGCTATATACAGAGTGTTTGGACTGAATTTAGCTGTTTATTTAAAAGACAAGAGAGTCAGTATCTTAGTCAAAAATAAGTTTATTGAAAAATAGAAGAGTAACGTAAAAATTAAGTGTCAAAAGAGAACTAATTAAAAGAAATCACCATCAGAATGCCACATGGCCTCGAGTTGGATTCGAAAAATGGTATATTCGACATTCATGGTATTCCTTGGGATAGACTCAAACTCCACCTTAACTATATATAAAACAAAATTATTACTGAAATTTTAAAAACTATCTTATTTTATAAATTTAATGGGTTTTATTTCTAATTATCTTTTTATCTTATTAATTCATAATAAATAATAGCTTAAATCTTAATTAGGTCAAATGCACACACACACACACATGTTGAAACCAGTCACCGCTGGAACACAATATCAAATAAATAGGTCACAGACACACATATACGTTAAAACATAGTTACCACTGGAACACTATATAAAATAAATATATTACATACACAAACAAGTCATATATAGTTTAAATAAATAAATGCACTCGCTATGTAGATTAGTTAATATATATTACAGACACACATACACTATATAGTTATATGTTACATACATACACTATATAGTTTAGTTAATATGTAGGTGAACTGGTTAATATCTCACGTCCGGTTATTGTATAATACAATTAATACAATTTGTATTAATGCGAATGAGATATCATTTTTAAGGGTTTTTAAAATGGGTTTTCTAATATTTACGATACAAAGCAAAATTATTCAAGGTCTGAAATTGACTGACAAGGATGTCATTTATTATTTAAATTATTGGTTTTCCAAAACAATTTTAAAATAAGTCACATATTAAACTAATAGGTGTTCAACAAGAGTATAAGTCGTGAGAAATTTGTAAAGACAATTAAAAAAAATATAAAGACATTGCATAATTAATCATATAATATCCTAAATATTATATTTATTATTAATATTATTATTGTTATTATTAACAATATTATTATTTTTATTAACTAAATACATTCTAATAAAAATATTTATACAAATACTTTTACAGGTCACATTTCATAAAATAAAAAACAAAAAGTAAAAACTCTTCAATAATTTTTATTTTCTTAAATCAAAGAATTAAAAATATTGTTATGTCGATCATTGAGGTCATCCGTATCGTAAAATTTCCATCATCAGAATCAAACACATCAACCACCAAATAATGACCATACAAGCGCGTTTATAATCGCTATGCAACAAGGCTATATTTGAGTTTTTAAAAATAAAAAGCTGATGATTTCTGGATCCTGTTCTTGTTCTGAAACAATTATACTATTATGATAATAATTTTAATATGATTAGTGATCAATAAAGGTTCCTAATAAATTTACTCATTTAGGTCTTATAATTGGTTTGTTTCCAAAAGGCTTTAACATTTTGAGCGCAAGAAAACCCACTCTCTATATCCGAGCCCTTTGTTCTCACCTTTAAACTTTCTTATAACGAAGTCAAGTCTTCTTGAATATAAGATGTGATAAGAATCATAATTTGATATGTCCAAAAGGTTATTCAAAAATCATCGCCGTTAACAGTTTATCTAATTAAGTTTTTTTAAAAAATATCCGTATCACACGCTGTTATATTTATATCACAGTTAAACTGATTAACTGTCTATGCTTCTCAAATTCTAAGTATTGGAGTTGATATATCCATAGTTTAGATAAATCCAGCACTGATTAACTGGGTTTATCTAAACATTGAATTTTTGTTCAGATGAGCTGCGATCATATCATCATCAGTTTTGATGGTTTTTCCAAAGGATGGGCTTGAAGGATAAATAATTAACGTGTAATAATTAATTAATATTTATTGATTAATTATTAACGTGTAATAAATAATTAAACCAATTCACATCGGCTTTTTCTAATTTTCATTTGAATTACTGTTCAGGCTTTTGCTGTATAATTTAAATAAATCTCACTTGTAGCACTAGGATGAATCGACTAAAATAATTTCTTTTACAAACTCATATCGCACATTTACTCAATTCAACAGAAAGTTTCACATCAAAATAGTATCATTGAAATCTTCAAAATTTACCGACATTCTCCTTTTTTACCTAGGTAAATATATGAATATCCTTCAAATCATCGAAAAGCATCAATTTTCCAAAAATATTATAATTTCCTCATTAAATATCGATTTTCTACTAGCTAAATCCATTAAAAACAATCATAAATTTCTCTCTTAATCAATCATTTTCTTTTAAATGACAATATTTCTACAAACTATATTCATTGTTTTTTTATAAAAATCTCGAAATACCAACTTAGATAATATTTATCTTTTAAATATCGATTTTCAACGGAATAAATCTCTCTAAAGGCTCTTAATTAAAGTGAAAGATAATTAAATGTGACTTTCAAGCCCTGCGGTCCACTGCCCCATGATTCATTTCACCTGAGCCCAAGATATTCTTAGTGTAAGTGTTCTCTTGCTATTTTTTGAAGTCAAATATTGCACCTCGCAATAGTGTGACAAAAGATCGCAACAAAAAATGTATATTATGTAATAGATAATTTTAATTAAAATTACGTAATTTGGATTAGATTACGTCGGCGGATGTTGGTAGATTTCGGGGCATTGGGCTATTATCTGCATACTTATTTTGTGAAGATTTTCATAATAACTATAATTTAGTTAAATATTATTTTTAATTTAAAAAATTTACAAAATCAATAGTTTAAAAAATTATATATTTAAAAAAAGTTTTTTTAAATTAAAAGATATGGCAAAATCAATTTAAAGATTTACTTTGATAAGATGGTTTATTAAAAATTAATTGCTTACTGCCCATCCATCTAAAAGTCTAAATGACATATATATATATATATATATATATATATATTTGAGTTTTCTAAGATAAATTTGAGCTATATTTAGGGTTCACCGATTCAAGCGAGAGATGTAAGAGCGGCGGGTTTGTTTGACTGCTATTCCTGTGCTGTTTTGAATGGAAACGATGATGTAAATGAAACCTCCGATAAGCAATCCTTGATTTGTGCCACCCTGATAAGGTCTATGCTAGCAGACCATCGGCCTGAGTTTTCTTTAATCACCGAAATAAGTTGATATAATTAAAAAAAGTAAAACAATATTAAAAATTTTAGGAGAAGATGAAGTTGCATGCCATTTTAGTTCAGTTGAAGCTTTTGATATTGATAATAAAATGCCTGTACAACATAGTGAACCATTTGCTGGTGGATTATTATTCACAAACTCTATTTTATATAGATGCATCTATTCAGTAAGTTTATAATAATAACAGTAATATTAATATTATTATGATAATAATAATAATGACAATAATAATAATAATAATAATAATAAAAATAATAATTGAAAAACTACCTTTTATCAGTCTTTTTTAGGCTAGAAATCACACTAACAATAACTAAATGAAAACAAAAAATTTAAACAAATTAACCAATTACTATCGTAATTAAACCGTACCAAACAATATAAAATTATTTTAATTTTAAGAAAATAAACTTATAAATTAAGCTTTTAAGAAACTTAAAAATTATCATTCCTTTTAAAAAACAAGTTTCTTAAAAACAATAACAGACCAACTGGATTTGGATACTTATTAGTGAATATTATTAACTTTGCATACATTGAAAAAATCCTAAACTAAATTTTATAGTAGTAGGATGTGAGCTCGTCAGAGACAACCCCCTGGTATACGTAATGTTACATAACATCTGACCTCTGTCCACGCTGTTACAGCTGACCGCACGATTGTAACGTGCACACTGGTCAGTCACTACACGGAGACACACTTATTACACCATACATACCGATTACCTAAGTCGCATTTTATGTCACGCAGTTGTGGACCAACACACTTACCTTCTAGAACCTTCTACACACCTACCAAGTTCCACACACATACCTTTCAGAACCTTTCACACATCGCACCGATCCGCACAGATCCACACCCATCTTTGACTAAACCGTCTACGACTAAGTCGTAGACTTAACAAAATCACTCACTAGTACTGTTCATATTATTATTATTCTGCTTACTTCATATAAACGCAAGAGTTTCGTTGATCTCATTGATTTATATTACTTGCATGTGATATATTAAAATTTTATAATTAATAAAATTTTCATTTGTTAATTATATTATTACATAAAAAAATTATAAAAATAATCGTTAAACATAATAAATTAACATCAAACTCGTCTTAAAATAAATATTCAATTTTAAATTATTTAACTTACTGGCTATTTTGATAGTAGTGTATTACGTAATAATTATATCAAAATAATCATGAAACAATATTTATGAAAACTTAAGTTTACAACAACTAAAGTATATTGATAGTTTATTTAATTAAAAATAAGTAACTCAAAACTTTAATTTGAACACTGGATTCACAAAATTCAATATTTTAAGAAAATAATTCACAAAGTTTAAAATTTCAACTTTACTAAATGTAAAAAACTAAATTATACAAGATATACTCTACCAATTTCTATAAAATTTGAAATTTTCAGCAAATAAAATATACTAATTTATGTTCTATTAAAATATTTAATTTTGAAAATAAAATATAATTCGCCCACGCAAGGATTTGAACCCGTGACTCAACGAATTATTACCGACATCACTGATGTAAGGATTTTGAAAATAACTCATTCAAGATAGGATTTAAACATTGGATTTATAAATTTTATGAAAATAACCCATCATAGGATTATTTATATGTAAATACTTGACTAGTGAGTATTATTAATATTTTGATAATAATTCACCAAGTTAGGATTTGAAAATACTAATTTATATGTTCATCCGACTGTTGGGCCAGCACACAGATAGCCTTGAGAATTGTTTAAATGCATCAGTAATACAGCACGAAAACCCAGCACCAAGATAACTTAAAATACAATATACAACACCAATTAAACATTTTAAAATCTGAGAGAATATAAATAAATATAAAATCAAAAACATAAAAGTAAAATAAAAAATAAATACAAAATGCATCAAGAACCGCACGAAATTTACATAAAAAATAACATAATAACAAGAAAATTCGATCGTAAAATGACCATTTATATAAAATTAAAAATAATTGAATTAAATGAATAAAAATAAAATATTTTTGGATGAATAAATTTAATTAAAAATGTTAAAAATAAATTACCAATTTAAATTAAGAAATAAATAAAAATTTAATTTAAATAACACAAATAATTTCAAGGTCGAATTTTGTTTAATCGCAATAAAATTAACACGCAAGGTTAAGGCCAAATTGTAGGTATATATACTGACGTGTTTTCACAAATTAGCAAGCACAAGTACTAGAACTAAAATTAAACTAAATATTATTCGACAGTATTATTTCTAACTTGGTTAGAATTTCAATTTTCCGTCTCAATGGGAGACCGGTTGTATTAGTGTGCACTATAGCACTTATTGATTGGAATTTTTATTAGAATTATTAATGGATGGATTATCAATGGAAATTTTAATGGATTATCAATGGATTAGGTTACGAATTTTTATTAAATTTTTATTAGATTACTGATGGATCGAAATTTTAATGGATTATCAATGGATTAGGTTACGAATTTTTAATTTTTATTAGATTACATTATGAATTATTAATGGATGGATTATCGATAGATTAGGTTACGAATTTTTGATGAATTTTTATTATATTACGAATTATTAATGGAATTATGTTACGAAATTTTAATGGATTATCAATGGATTGGAATTTTTAAGGGATTATGTTGCAAATTTTTATGGATTATGCTGTGAATTGTTAATGGTAAATTATTATACAAATTGTTAATTTTCAAAATATGATTTTTGATGTTGAATTATGCTATTACGAATTTACAATATAGGACGAATTATGGATTATTAATTTCTATTATATGTTTACAAATTTCCGAAAATTGTTTCATGCATTCGAGACTTTTACCCAATGGATCTGGTAATTTTCATTTACTCCTTTTTCGGCCTACAGCCAAAACATAACGCAAGTTAAAAAATAAAACATACTATCGTAAATCGTGTAAGTGCGTGTACAATCGCCAATGATTTCGTGTCCGTGAAGGCTCTGGCGTGCGGAACGCAGGAGTTGGTACGTCAATATTATCCGTATATAGGGGAAATTGGAGGGTAAATGAGTAGTCCTTTGGCTGCTCCTTCATCATCCGTTTCCTGCAAAATCGACGAAACATCTGAATAACAATCGGCTCAAAATCTCTAACATCGAGTAGTCCAGTGGGCACTCATTAATTATGAAATGAACATACATAGATCTTAAGGACAAAGAGAGGGAATGGGTAGTGGGGTAAATTGCGAAATCGTTGCAACAGTTAAAATGAATAGCCATCGGAAAAAGATTAATCCGAACGACCAAAATCATGAAAATAATGTTTTTAAATAAGTATTGAATAAATTATGTTAAATTGAAACGGAAAATAGGGGCAGAACGCTGCGCAAATTTTTGGAAATAGTTAAAACACTTATCATAAAAAACTGTAAAATAAGGGCGGAACGCTGCTCAAATTTTCCGAATCAACTAAAATACTTATAGAAAATAGAAAAATAAAAGTGAAATGCGACTCAACGGTTGGTATAAGATTATTATGAAACAAAAAAAATAAGGGCAGAATGCTGCTCAAATTTTCCGAATTAACTCAAATACTTAACAAAAATAGTAAAGTAAAAATGAAACTGTAAAATAAGGGCGGATCGCTGCTCAAATTTTCCGAATTGATGAAAATACTTATTGAAAATAGTAAAGTAAAAGTGGAATGCGTAAAATAAGGGTGGAACGCTGCTCAAATTTTCCGAATCGATGAAAATACTTTATCGAAAACTACAGAATAAGGATAAAACCGTAAAATAAGGGCGGAACGCTACAAAAATTTTCGAATTAACATAAATAATTTATCGAAAACCGGAAAGATACAGATGGATTACAACTAAATTTTTATATAAGAAAATTATTTCTTAAAGCTGAGGAATAAGGACGAATCCCTACACAAAATTTTGTTAATAATATTGATAATAATTATAATAATTGTAATAATAATAATAATAATAATAATAATAATAATAATAATAATAATAATAATAATAATAATAATAATAATAATAATAATAATAATCATGGTATTTGTAGTAATGATGATAATAATTATGATAATAATAATAGTAGAAAAAAATAATAGTAGTAATAAAAATAAATATAACAGTAATTTATAGTAATAAAGATAATAATAAAGGTAATAGTAGTAACAATTAATAAAGGTAATACATATAATAGTAACCATGATAATGCTAATGACAATAATAGAAAGCATAGTAGTTAAAATATGGATAAGAGTAAGAGAGATAATGTGAGAATATTTAACATAACAAAGGGGGTACAGGCCAAAGAATAATCATCAACACGGACAACGATAAGAAGGACTATGGGAATGGACATAACAATGAATGATATGAGAGTATAGGTTAACATTTGATAGAGATAGGAGGATAATGGGACCTAAAAATTGAAATCGAGCACAGACCTTCTATCGGTAGCTCATTGGACCCAAGGATCGTTCGGTCAATTAAAGCATTAGCAATAGCGCTCACTTTTTGCGGACGATCTACCCACTCGAACACAGTTCCAACGTTGCTTAGCAACGGGTGCCGAGTGGTAAGCGAAAGAATATTTGTATGGGGTTGTCTGGGTAACAACCATATAGTTTCAAAATATCAACACCCAGAAACCCACCAGACTCTTTAAATTATTAGCGATACCATCAACTAAATTTGTGTAACAACTATTTTAGGTTTAGTGTTTTTATGAAAATAAGTGACTGGGTTTATATATGAAAGTCACTGGACTCACTATATAAATTGATAAAGAATAATAGATCCATGAGTTTTATACCGATATTTTTTAAAAATTCACGCATACTGGATTAATTAATGGTAACAAAATTCACACAATTATGGTAATAATAATGCTATTGATAATAATTTAACTTTCACAACAATAAAAAAGACAAACAATTTTTCAAACGTAAATTTATTACAAACAAGTATTTGGTAAACATAGTCAATATCAGTCAAGTGGATACTAATGATATCTAAATAAACTTTTGTTTTGAATAAGAGCTTTGAAAATATCTAAATACTGATTAAAACTCATCATTTTTAGAGTTGATATCAAAACGTGTAAAATTAGATTTACATTCATTAACAACTTCCTAATTAACCGATAATTTCGGACATTAAAGCTTTATGTAACCAAAAATTTATTAAATAATCATATTTCATATTTTACTAAATGGAAAAACAGCAGCATTAGTAATTCATCAACATTTTATCTGTCCCCTAATATTAATAGAGCAATATTTAAAGGAGAATTACGAGAAGATCATCGGAAATTTATTCATCGTGCCCGAACAAACACATTGGCTAATTTTGCAAAACCCTAAAAAAAAGGTGAGAATAGATTGTGTAGCCGTTGCCATAACCAAGATGAAACGTTGCCACATGTTTTGCAAAATTGCAAGGTTCATCTTACTCTTGCACTTAATCGTCACAGCGATTGCCTTCAACAAATAGTACATTATTTGAAAAATCCTTCACTAATTGTTGTTGTGGACTACACTTGCTCCTTGGTATCAAACTCTAAAGAGCGAGTCGATTTAATCATAACTAATAATGAGAAAAAGACAATTCTTATGGTTGATATTAAATGTCCTTTTGATTCTTTGGTCACGTTTGAAACTGTAAATAAGGAAAATTTGGCAAAATATGATTCTTTAAATAAACAAATACAGGCTGTCAAACTTAACTTTACTGTTGAAATCTTTACTTGTATAATCGGTTCTATGGGATCTGTTCCACCAGCATCTTATGATCTACTTGGTAAGATGGGAGTTTCTTTTGAAAAAGTCTCTGGTCTGGTAAAAGCATGCGCAATGAGTAACATCACAAATTCTTCAAAAAAATGGCATTATCATGTCACTGGCGTTCTAAAAAGCCAATAAATTGATTTTTAATTTAACAAAAATTATTTTTAGAATATTCAATTAAAGTTTTATTATGAATAATTTCAAATTCAAAATAAAACTATAGAGAAGTTTCAATTTGTTTTAAAAATATTATATTTAAAAAAAAATGAAAAACAAAACTCTTTCAAATGATGCTCTTTCGAGCCAATTAGGCTAGCTGGAGAAACATTTCGATTTTCAGCAATCGAGTAGTAAAACATTGATGGACCTTCTCAAATCCCAAATTGTCTCCTCTGAAGAAATTATGTACTTTATTTCAAAAATCTGTCAATCTGCTCTTTATATCAAACCTTTGAATCTAACTTATAGCGTAAAGCCGGATCAGATAACCGATGAAAATCAGTAAATCCCGAGAAATTTCGAGGAGTGGAACATTATTGAGACAAATCTTTTCTGAAAATTAAATGATAATAAACCGAAAATTTTATCTCTATCGTTCAACCTCCACGATTGGCTGATTCCAAGCAGAATCATCTCAATTCATATGAATCAAGAACTTGTTGTATTAATAAAATTTTAAATAGTACTAGTGAGGGAATTTATTAAGTCCTAGACGTAGATGTAGGCGTGTTAAGCGATAATGGGCGTAAATAGACGTAGATGGGTGTGAATCTGTGTGGATCGATGTGGATCGGTGATCGTTGGTTGGTGTGTGTGTGTGAACGGTTTAAGAACGGAAGCTTTCAGAAGGTAGGTGTGTGGAAAGTTCTAGAAGGTAAGTGTGTTGGTCCACAACTGCGTGACATAATAAGCGTGAGTTAGGTAACCGTTGTGTATGGTGTAATAAGTGTGTCTCCGGGTAGTGACCGACCAGTGGGCACGTGACATGAGGTTACCTGGTAACCGTGTACAAAGGTCAATTACCAGGTAGTAACAGTGTAGACAGAGGTCAAATGTTATATAATATTACGTAAGCCAAAAGGGGTTGTATCTGACGGGCTCACATCCTACTACTTCTTATCTACATATTTGAGGTTCTTATGTTTAAATTCTCTGAAACCCTCAGAATAAGGCAATACCGAAACATTATTGGTTCCATGTCATTAGATCGAATTTTTTCACCTTTCAACACTTAAAAACTTACTAATTTCAGAGTCAATAAGAATATTACCTCCAAACAGACCACTCAAAAATCATGAGAATTTAGCACGCATTTATCTCCAGTATTTTTTGTCATACTTTCAAAAAAAAGATTCAGAACATCCATTTTTTATTAGTCACGTAACCAAAGAACACACACCTTTTGATGAATTAACAAACAAAAAAAATTGAAATAAAAATAAAATATAAAATTTGTGTGAGCCAATGGAGAATCCATAGCAACCAAATCAACCGGTTTATACCACCTGTTATTGAAAAGAAAATTCACATTCGATGTTGTAATTTCAAGTAATTTACAAAATACAGTTTTATCAATTCTCACATTTTTTTTCGAAATCGTATAACATAACTGAAAGGTTTCACTAATGTAACATTCGTAAAAAGACTGCAAACGTCAAACGAGACCATAAATTCACCTGCATTCTTTTTATTCAGCTATGCAATAAACGTAGAAAATTTAAAACAATTCTTACATTCAAAATCAGCAATAATTAAAGGTTTTATTGACCCATCCAAAATTTGGCTATTTGGTTTTGAGCAGTTCCCACCATGGACAAGATAAGTCTCATGCACTTTGGGTAATACATAAAGTTTTGCTGACTGGCAGCCTTTCGGATGGATAGACTTAGCCAGGACTCAGTAAAAATGTTTTTTATATGATAGTTTTTTCAACAGTTTTAACAAAATCAATTCATCCTTCATTGGAGTTAACTTCACATTACTACAGCTTATTTCGACTTTCATAAATTGAGGAAATAATAAAACATCATTCAATTTTTTAACATTAACACCATGGTCCAAAATTGTCGAACCATTTCATTTATCATACTTACAAACATTAATCATTTTTAGAAAGATTTTTCAGTATCACGAGGTCCTTAATATCGTGTTTTTTATTTTTGTTAAAAATAATCAATAGTAATCAATAATTGTATAAATTATTGATTTATTTTAGACTTTTCTTTGTTCATTGTTCAAAAATAAACAGTGTTCGTATTATAAAACACAATTTACCATGTAAACTATATGATTTCTAATAATTTTTGACTTAAATGTTCATATTAAACTCTGTTCATATTAAGTAGGGTTCATATTGAACAGGGTTGACTGTACAAACATTCAACAAATTTTTATATGCTTATTATCAATATCCTTATTACAAAAACACATCATATAACAGTCTTTCAATTTTTGTGAATAATTTTTTTTTATTAATTCTGTTCTTTATACCATGATAAGTGATATAATTCAACACCCGTTCCTCATCATTCGAAAATGTAATTTTAATCATATTTAATACAGTATCCTTAGCATCAAATTTACAAATACCAAACAATCTCCTTAAATTATTTAACTACTTAATATAACAGAAACACTTATACAACATTTGATACAATATTGAAAACGAAAATTACCAATTAACCTGACCAAAGACAATCTAATTATGTTCAATCCGTCATCTATTAACCGTTTCTTTTTATTCTATGCTGCCAACATTTTACGTAATGTTTTACCATTTATTGTTTGAATATCTTCCGTAAGTAGATAATTACGCAGTTTCATCTTGAAAATGAAAGTAGTATTCATCCCCTCCTCTATACATGTTTCTAGAAAACTAATTCCTAGTTCGATTCTTTTGATTAACATAAATTTCCTCTACAATCTCTTGAATACTGGAACTGCAGAAGCACAATTCTTGAATAAATAATCAAAGGAAGAAGGCAAAAATTTAATAATTGAAAAACGCCAACTATATATTTTGTACAACACACACACTCTTATATATATATATATATATTTTTTTTCGACCAATAATAATCGTAATCAAACTGTACCAAACAGTATAAAATTATTATAATTTTAAGAAAATAAACTTGTAAATTAATTCTTTAAAAACCAAAAAAAGTTATATAAAACAAGTTTTATAAAACAATAAAATTTTGAAAATAAAATTTTGATTACAAATTTTTTTACATAACAAAATCATTTTAGCATCCCAAAAAATTACATCAATCACATAATATACACAATCTACATTCAATTATTTAAATACATTCAATATTCCCAAATATATTGACTCAAATTTATCTAATAATTTGTTAATTGTTGAAATTTTTTTTCCTATTCATTCTTTTTACTTTTTGTCTTCTTTCGCCATCAATATAATTAATAATCTTTTTCTCGGATTCAATATTGTTTATTTCCCTCAACTGCGCTCCAAATGGTTTCAAACTTTATTATTATTATTATTATTATTATTATTATTATTATTATTATTATTATTATTATTATTATTATTATTATTATTATTATTATTATTATTATTATTATTATTATTATTATTATTATTATTATTATTATTATTATTATTATTATTATTATTATTATTATTATTATTATTATTATTATTTCTCCATTAGATTTATCACAATCCAGATACATTTTCATTTGTCAGTGCCTTAATTAATGGATCTCGAGGTGAATTAGTTGAAAAAATGTTTGGATGTGGAGTTGGTAAGATAGAATTAAAATTCTACTTTTCTAAATACCTCCCCAGGACTCATACCCAAAAAGGTTGTCTCTTTAGAAAACCATGTTGCCGATGTTGTTTTCCAATTAGTCCCAATAAATGATAACTTGTTTCATAATGTGCCAAACCTCCACGAAGGAGTAAGAAGTTTTTGCTTGTTGCAGATATAATTGCACTAATATCTAGAATTTGACATACGAGATTCTATTTGAATGGGCATTGCAAAAAAAACATATTCTTTGCCTGGGGCTGTATCGGCTAAATTTTGGAAAGCGCAGATACGTCTATACTCATCCGAAAAAGTCCACAGAAATTTTAATGACAGATAAGGTAAGAATTGAAAATGAACCTAATTTTATATTAGACATAAAACTTCAGGTTTATTGCACCTTAGTTAACAATAGCATTCGAACACAAATTTGACTGTTTGTTCTTTTTTTAGAGATTTTATCTTATTATTTTCTTTTATAATATGATACTAATATCTTCACCATTTTTATGTTAATTTTTATTTGAATAAAACATTTTATCTTTTGTTTTTACACTTAGATCATAAAGAAAAAAAATTCCCACTGTCAAGAAGCAATGTAAGATATTAAGATATCGTGATAAAAGCTGTTTATTTAAAATAAAAATTCCCAAAAATAACCGCAGTTATACAACAAGAGTGTGAACCACTAACCCTTCAAGGTCAAGTTCGAAATCATAAACAGGCCATATTACATAACAGTTCAAGGTCATATTATACAATAGGTTAAGTTCATTTGAGATCGTAGGACATAGCATGGGAAATATCTGGTTTTTCATTGAAATGTGCCTGGATTAGGACAAAATTGGAGGATTATCTAAATTTAAGTGTCGATAAAGACCGTATGGTCATCAGAATAACTAATGGTGAAATGCTAAGGACATGTATGATTTAAAAATCAATGTCTTCGTTTAGATTTAAGTGTCAACGAAGGGCGATAAATTAGGAAACGACCAGATAATCGTCAAAATACTCGATGACATTTGTTGGTCAAAATTAAAGACAGGTTTAAAAAGCTAGTTCTTCGTTGAGTCTGTGTATGGTAAAACTTTAACGGCAAATTATGAGATTTAAATGCCATAAAAATAATTGAAATACTTAAAGAAAAATAAAAATATTTCGATTGGAAGATAGAAATTGAAAATTAAAAAAATAAGAAAAAATCCAGAAGTAAAATTTAAATAAAAGAAGATTTGCATTGGAATATATTTTGTAGATTGTAGATAGGGGTAACATTTATTAATTAATCTTGAATAATTTTTTATTATAATAAATTTGTTAGTTTAAATATTTATTATTAATAATTTTGTTGTTGAATCATTAATCATAATAACCCCTTTTTTTGAAAATACCTTACAAACACTCCAGACTGTCCCACTAACGTTTTAAAGGAGGCGCGGCAGGAATTTTCATTTTTATACATATAGACTTTGATAATAAATAAATAACATAACCATAACAATAATAATAAATTGCTAAGGGTTTATTGATGACTGATAACTTTTATTGAATTTATACTTGATTTTCTGATTTATTTTTATTACTTGAGCAGACAATTATTGAGAAAATATGATATCTTTTTGATGATTTTACAATCATTTAATGTAATAAAATGACTTTTGTGGAAAACTTAGATTTTATTCAATTTTAGTCAATTTTAAAATATTTTATTTGGTTTTGAAAGAGTTTTAATAGGATGATTATCAGGGTTGTGAGATGTGAGTATAATAATTTATAAGTAATTAAAATAAGTAATTTTAAGATTGTTGATATTTTATGTAATTTTTAATATTAAGAATGAATGAATTTTAAATTGAAATATAATTTTATATAAATTATATTGTATGTTGAAATGTATGATTGGAATCATGGGTAATTAAAAGAATTATAGAATCTTCAAAAAAATATTTAAATAATTTAAAAAAGATTGTTTAAATAATCATTTTATGAAATATATATTTATTTGTGAAATTTGAATTTGAATTATTATTAACTATGATATCAGGAGAAAACGATTGCAATGTAATTGTAGCTAACAAGGGTTAAATATATTAAATATGATCGAAATGAAGGATCTTTAAGGGTATTTTTAGAGATTTATTTTTTGGAATGTCGGACGTTTATGAAAAATTATGAATAAGGTAGGAATGATTGGTTAATGATTGGAAAAATAATGAATATTGTTTATAGAATTAAGAGGGTAGAAATATTTAATGAGAAATGATTGGTTAAGTTTTATGATATTTTTAAAGGGAATTTATTCGGTTTAATATCGTTATTTAAAGAAGAAATATTTTAGAAAAATTAAGAAATATAGTTTGTTGAATTAAGAGGCTAAAAAGATTTAAATAAAAATAATTGGTTAAAAGTAAGTTTTATGATATTTTTAAATGGGATTTATTCGGTTGAATGTCGACTTTCTAAGGGCAAGTATTATCTAAGTGAAAGTTATTTTATGAAAATTAAGGAATATAGTTGGTATAATTATGAGGGTAAAAATATTTAAGTTGAAATGATTTGTTAAGTGTAAATTTTATGATTTTAAGGGATTTATTCGGTTGAATATTGTTATTTCGGAGAATTCTATGAAAATAATGAATAAGGGAAAATGACTGATTAAGTTTTATGATCATTTAAAGGATGTGTAGAAAAATCGATTAAAGATTAATGAGAATATATCAATAATATTACGGTTAATTGTAATGATATTATTGGTACCTGAATAAAATTGAGAAAATATGTGATGAGTTCAATTTTAAGAAATTGATTCAAGTAATTATTTGTATTCGTGTAATAATTTACTAAATTTTAATAAATTTTAATAAATTTTTTCAATTGATTTAAAATTTAAAATATATTAGTATTTAAAATTCTTTTGTTAATTAAATTTTACTGACAAGTTTATGAATAATTTAAACATTTACAAGTATTTTCTTAATTTTAATTCAAGAATAAAAGAATTTACTAGAAATTCCTTCAATTAAATATTTAGAGTACTCAGTAGTGGGATGTGTGACATCCAGCACATGTCACATCCAGCACACGATAATTTCCCAAGGTCATTCAAAAATTTCTCAAGGTCATTGGACGACTCATCATTTTTTTTCAAGGTCATTCAAAATTTCTCAACGTCATATTATTTTTAAAAAATTTTTAATTTAAAATTACTACTTATTTTTATAAGTAGTGTTTTAATTATTAATATTTTTTAATATTTTTTTATTCTTTTATTTATTTTTATAAGTAGTTTTACAATAGTAAAGTTAAGCAAATCCTGGATCGTCTCAAAATAAATCATTATTCTGTACATTCTCAATACAAAGCCGCTCATGTTGAAAGATTTAACCGGACATTGAGGGATAGATTAAAGAAATATTTCGTGCATCAAGGAAATAAAATATGGATAAATGTATTACCGAAAATACTTGTTAGTTATAATAATTCATCACATCGAGGTCTGAATGGTTTGAGACCCGTAGATATCAGCTCGAAAACATTAGCTAAATCAGTACGGTCTAAAAAAGTTGTGAAAATTACAAAACCAAAATATAAAGTTTCACCTTTCATCAAAAATTTCGATAGTAATTGATGAGGTATTTCAAATTACTAAAATCAATACTAAACAGAGTCCTGTAATTTATGTTATTAAAGACAGTGATAACAATGTAATACAAGGGAAATTCTATGAACAGGAATTACAAGTTATTTCTAAACCTACAGTGTTCAGAATTCAGAAAACACTGAAAACAAAAAAGGTGGGTAAGGATAAACAATACTATGTCAAATGGCATGGATATCAAAAACCCTCATGATATCATCAAAAGACCTAGTAAAATGAGTTTCTATACAATTTTACCGAGCAATAGTTGCCCACTAATCCATCCGGAAAATCAAGCAAGTAAATTTATGGTTGATCTTCAAAATCCCATTAATTTACATGGAAATTGGGAAGTTGCTTTGCAAGACTTTACATTTGTGTACAATACATTCCCATTTTATAGTCAATGTAAAATCAATTACAAGAAGCGTGTTCCCAAAACATGTAGTGGTATTTTCTCAATCAATAATATTGAACGATATTGTCATATTCTGAATCAAATTTTAGATGAAAATAGTGGCATATTTTTCAAAGATGGATTGAATTTTTGTTGTAATTTTAGTCCATTTACAATAAAATTTGAAAGTATTGATGATGCCAAGCGAATGGGTAGTGATAAGCTTAACATTGTTGTTCCTGGTACTGAATACCTAATACGTTTTAAAACTTTTATTGATGTCGGCCCTGTTAATGAACACATCAAAATATCTCTATCATATGTTAATAAGGTTGAAGATGCATTTACGTTTACTAATGATTTTTATATTGAAACCCTTGAAGAGTTACACAATAATGATATCATTAGTATGTATAGTGGTAGCCAAAGTGGTGGCGAATTACCATATTTTATTTGTAAATAGTACGGATCAGGATAGTTGAGAGCTCTTGGTAGATTTGCACTTCCTATTCTTAAACGCCTTGGTAGTTTTGGTATGAAAACTGCTAAAGATGTGATAATGAATGAGCAGAAAATATTACCATCTTTGAAATCAAATGCATTATCTGAGTTAGGGAAAGTTCTACCGGGTGTTGCGGGTATGTTTCAAAAACAGGCACCGGCACTAGCTCAAAAACGTAAAAGACATCATAATCATATAAACAAACGAATGAAAGGACATGGAACTATATTTCAAAAATGATTGGCGGTAAATCTGAATTGTGTTTATTTGATAGACCATTTCCCCAGGCGGTTATTGAAAGGGGGCCTTTGAAGAAGTATTTCAGATGAATTCTATTATGGATAGTAGAACTGATATTGGATTTTATATTAACGGTTCCCAAACTGAATATTTAGATTTGAACGATACATTGTTAACTGTTCAGATCAAAGTTGAATATAAAGATAGAAAACCGTTGAGTGAACCTAGTGATGTAATACCAAACAATTTCTTGTTTCATACACTTTTTAAAGATGCAGTACTCGGATTTAATAATATCAAGATTGAGGGTGGTAACAATACATATATTCACAAAGCTGTAATAGAAACTATTATAAATTACAATAGCGATACTAAAAATACATGTTTAACTCCTATGGGTTATGGTAGTGATGACGATAGGAAAAAGTAGATTAAGAGTTCGAATCTATTTACCATGTGCTCATCATTGCAACTTGAGTTTATGGATCAACAGAAATATATACTCCCAGGTGTTAATGTACACATTAGATTGAAAAGATCAGAGTCTGCATTATCACTAACAAGTGCCACCACAGCACTAATTCTTCAATTAATTGATGCAAAAGATGCGAAGAGTTCGTGTTGAGCCCTCTGTATTAGCCGGTCATCAACTGGGGCTTAATTCTAAGAATGGAATATATTCATTGAAAACAAAGGAAATTGTTCAATTTGCTATTGCTAAAGATTCAGCTTCTTTTTATAAGGAACAAATATTTGGAGATAGAAGAATGCCCAAATTTATATTGGTAACATTTCAAAGTGAATCTCAATATAATGAATCATACTTAACATTGAGCTCAATTTTCAAAAGTTTTGGTGTAACCTCGTTAACTTTATCGAAAAATAGTGATTATAGAGAAACATATACTCAAGATTTCGATAATGATAATTATTGTGCTACATATATGTAGAGTATAGTGAGAAATATGGGTTATTTGGATAAAAGCCTTAATTGTGGTATAACTCTTGAGGATTTTAAAAGCAAATATCCATTCTTTACATTTGTTTTGGCACCCGATTTTGATTTAAATCAGAGTCAATTACCTCAAAATGTAAATTTATGATTAGATATAAAGTTTGCTAAAGCTACAACTGAACCGGTACATGTTGTAATATGTTGAGTATTTGAAAATGATGTTCAAATAACTGCAAACAGAACCGTGTTGGTTTGAACAAAGTTGAAACATTACTAGTTTGAACGAAAATTTTTGGTTTGAAAATGTTGGTATAAATGTATAGATAATTTATGATAATTTGTCATGGAGTAAGTTTTTAAATGTATTATTAATATTTTTGATGTAGTTCAGTTCAGGTCTATCGAATTGGAAAACAAATACTAGGACATGAATTTTTAGGAGTTTTTCCTCTTGATAAAATTCCATATTTACGTAATAATCAAGCCATAATCGTCAATACTCAATCCTCTCATCTCGGTGGAAAACATTGATTAGCAATATATATGAAACCTAGCAAGATATTTGTATTTGATCATATGGGTTTCTATTATCCGGCTTTAAAGGTTTCGAAACTGCAAACAATGGGTAAACCTATTGTGTATAATAAAACTATGTTTCAAAAACCATGGACCTTAACATGTGATCAACATTGTTTAGTTTGATTATTATCCAAGCGATTTGATGTTTAATAAATGTTTTATTATTATTGTTATGTTTTATTATTATTATTATTATTATTATTATTATTATTATTATTATAATTATTATTATTATTATTATTATTATTATTATTATTATTATTATTACGTGTTTAATTAATATTTAATTAATGGTAACTTAGACAGTGCATGATAAGTGCGTGATTTACAAAGACACTACATTATCATCACATGAATTACAAAGACAGTGCATGATTAGTAACAAGGAACACACTCAGGACTGGATGTAATTTACAAAGAAATCACATACATACTTTTGTTTGTATGTGATTTACAAAGAAAACATACCTACACAGTATAGGTTGCATGCATAAAAATCTCTCACCTATATGTACGTATTGCTAAAATGTGATTGGCTAAATCCTGAAAATTAGATTGTCTTTATAAACATTAACAAATTCCAAATTTGTCAGAATTACTTCAAAAATTCGCAAAATGAATAATATTTTAAGAAACCTTCTAAAGTGTGAAACCGGTAAGGATTTTTTATTTAATTTAATTTTTTATTATATTATTTATTATTTTAGATTGGCTTTTAATAACCGAATACCAGAATCAAATAGATGAAGTTATCGAGGATGAAATAGGTAAATTTGAAATTAATTTTGTGGTTTATTTAATAATTATTTTAGAAAACGATGTTATCATTATCGATGATACTGAAAAGGACATTATTACAATCGAAGATGATGAAAATGACGATGTTATCATTATCGAAGATAGTGAAGTTATTATTATTAATGATGATCTCGGTAAATTTTAATTTTTCTATGAATTTAAAAACGTTTTAGTAGATTTGAATGCCAACGTTCCTGATGATGCCCACATTTCTGTGGATGCCCCCGTTTCAGTAGAAGATATGAATGACCTCTCTTCTATAGAGGATGACGATTCTTCGGATTCAAAGGATAAATGTTAGTTTTTTATTTATTTTTATTTATTTATAAAAAATTAAGTTAATGATATTTTAAGTATTATTAAAATAGTATTATCATAATAAGTTTTATGATAAATATATTTTTTATGGTAATATAAGTTGATGAAATTTAAAGTATTATTATAATAATACTTCAAATATCATTAATTTATAATAAGAAACAAATCTATTGATATTACCATAATAGTTATTGAATTATATAGGAATTTTTTATTATAGATATAGATTTTACAATAATAGTTATTGAATTATACAGGATTTTTTTATTATAGATTTAACAATAATAGTTATTGAATTATATAGGATTTTTTTATTATAGATTTTACAATAATAGTTATTGAATTATACAGGATTTTTTTATTATAGATTTTACAATAATAGTTATTGAATTATATAGGATTTTTTTATTATAGATTTTACAATAATAGTTATTGAATTATATAGGATGTTTTTATTATAGATTTTACAATAACAGTTATTGAATTATATAGGAATTTTTTATTATAGATGCTTAGCACTGATGGGTCCTTAAAATAGTTTGAACTGTCTAAGGGTTACTATCCCCACTAAGCGCCTGCACAAGAATTTTGAACCGCTAGTCACCCGTCAAAATTGACTTTGGTACTGTGAACTAGTGGTTGGAAGGTTAGCAAAAGGTGAGCTCCTTCTCAAGAACTGCTAATGCCATAACCTTCCTCGGGTCCATAAGCTGTCATAGAAGACTTCATGCTCTACTCGATCGTCCCTTTCTTGCCTATGAGTTTATACTTTACCTAATCAATTGATCCCCTGCTACTCCATATTCAACAACTTCAACCCCATCCAAGCATCCATAACAGTTCGACATTTAAGTTAACAATAATAAATTATATTTAAGATAAATAAACAATTAACATTTATAAATTTCACGATTAATAAGCTATTAACATCTATAAATTAGGTCAAATTAAATACATGATCACAGAGTTAGGGTAAATTAAAATCCGTTGGCATCTAAGATATGACCCAATAGGCGAGCGCGATTTAACTTAAACTGTCGCTCCCTCTCCCTTTTATTTGGGCGGTTTTTTCTACGATTTCTTTTTGGTAAATCCTCTGACGTATGGGAGGGGCCTGAGGTTATGAATCTTATGCCGTCGTCTCTTCCGGTGACATTCCTCAGCACTACGGCCTGTTGTTCTTCTGAAAGCGAGACACCACTCCGTATGAGGCCTGTACGGATATTGTCCCTAAGCTTCCATTCAGCTGCCTGCTTCTCAAGCTCCTGGGCCTTCTGTTCGGCCGACCGCAAGGCTTCATCCTTCTGATTCAACTGGGCCTTCAATGTGTCTATTTCTGTCCTCAACTTGGTTGTTGCCTCGGGACGAAGCCATGTTTGCTCCATGTAGCGGCACTTCCGCACCATGGCCTCTGCCCTCTGGGTTTGTACTATTGCGGTTTGGTGGTATCCGGCTATATCCTTGCGAAATTGCTCCAACATTTTTCTGTGTGGGTCCACTAAACAAAATTTCTTTTTAGTTTTATTTCTATAAATTATAATGTGCATTAACAAAGGTTAATATGATTATCTATCTTCAGGACAAGGGTTATGTCATCTGGATAAGGGGAGAGATTGGTAGGTTAATTACTCAATTATAACAGGCACCAGCAACAATTACATTGACAATTCCTGTGATAACCAGGGGTAGGTGCATAATCACTACATTATCAACGTTATAATAATAGTACGAAATTTATTTTTCTATTTAAGAAACGAATTTACAAAATTTAAATTTATTAAAATCAAATATAAAAATTTCAACTTGAATTACTACAAGAAAATTTTCCAAAACTTTTATTACAAAATAAAGATAAAAAAAAATAAAAATTTTTTTATTTAAATTACATTATACCATTTGAATTTTGTTTCATCAAGTAAATTATTTCTTGCTTCTCACTCGTTGTCATGGCAACGAGTCAAACAACTGGTAATTGATTTTTTTAACCACTTCTACTTTATATTTTATGTTTTTTAGATATTCCAAGGAATCCCAAGACAATCGTGGCTGTCTCCATGCCGCTGGCATTCCCACCAAGTATGATCTTCCTTTTATTAACCATTTTATTCATTATTAACCACAGGATGCTCGGAAAACAACCCACAAAGAGGATCCCGAAAATTGGAAACTACTCAATGACAATTTTTATTTTTATACAGGTGATATATTTCTTGGTGTATTTTTATTTAATAAAGTTTACTGTGTTTATTTATTTATTTTTTCTACGGTTACAATAATTATTAATAATGATAATTTTGGTAATATTAATACCATTAATAATCATTAAATAATCATAATGATAAATTTGGTAATAATAATAATCATTTCCAAGTAATTATAATGACAATAGCCACAATGATAGTAATATTAATAATACTACTACTACTAATAATAATAATCATAATAATTTAGCAATTAGTAACACAGATAATACTAACAAGGATGATGTTAATATAACAATCTTAATAATAATAATCATAATAATAATCATAATAATAATAATAATAATAATAATAATAATAATATATAATATATAATATATAATATATAATAATAATAATATACTATATAGTTGGTTATATTAATAGTAATGATATGTAATAATTACAATAATGATAATGATAAAAATAATAATATTAATAATAATAATATTTTAGTGATAATAACGGCATTCGATGTCTAAGTAACGAGGTAACGTACAATCTTTTGGGATGATATTCAAAATCGATTTTTGCTTCTATGTTTAACACGTAAATTAAATATGAGCAATGATGTCGCAAAGAAAATCTGATCTGTGGCCGATTGAACTTCTTAATGTGGTTGGTCGCGATTTTTAGTGAGCTATATAATACTTTTATACCGGAATACAATTTGTTATTAAACAAAAAAAATCTTTATAATTCTTTTAGATGTTAGTCTATATATTTTTCGTTTATTGTGTTATAAAACCTTCTATTTAACCTTTCCCAGGACCTCAACACTACTCTTTCGAGGGTCGGGCGATAGGATTTAGGAAAGGAAGAATACTGGGCAGGCCTGGTTACTACCGGCACCGCGGCTTCCCAACACTAACGACCGGTTCGATCCGGGGTATCGAAATAAAAACAATTTGATTTTGCTTCTAGTCTGCATGTAAGTCTATAGTTTTTCGATTAAAATTGGTTTAATGTGCTTTTTAAGTTTATATTCTTCTATGATGGATGTTCAACAATAATTGAAATCCGTCAAATCCATCGATCATAAAAGAATACTCTTTAAAGCCTTTTCAAAAACAAAATTCCCTTTAAAAAAAAAATCAAAATAAATAACAAAAAACTTCATTAATAGCTATCATATTAATCATATAGAAAGAACAATAAATGAAAATTACTTCGTTTCAACTAATAGTGACTGTAAAAAATGACAAATGACTAAATGCATTAAATTTTGCTCAGCCAGCACTGCCTTTTATATCATGATTGTGTTGGACGTACAGGAATTTTCAGATTACTATATTACTCATCCTATTGGTGTGACTTTCTCTTCTAATTACTAAGGATATCTTCCTGACACGCCGCACGATTTTAAATAACCATTGCGTACCCATGACCGGAATCATGTTGGTACTGTACGCAATAGCCGAATGCCATTCGAGCAGGTGAGCGCTGTTACTAACACTACTCCTCGAAGGACCTTCGCTTTCCCGGATTATTTGTGCCGTTGGAAGGGCTTACGCTTCTTACCTACCCGTTTACGTATAAACCCCTTGTATTTATCTGGGCTACATCGAGAAAAAAATTCGTGGGAATCATACCCATTCCTACAATTGTTCATAACCTCTACTTGATCAACAACCATCCGTTATTACCCTTACTCCACCTCTCTTAACTTAAGACATTTTAGCGCTACCTCAACAAAAAAAAAGTAAAACGCAGCAGGTTGTATTTAGACATTCTAATATTGTTTTAACTGCCCAATAGGCGAGGATGGATAGTCCGCAAAAACGAATTCACAGAGAAAATTATGGCAAGTCAGGTTTGCTTCAATCTTCCTCGGCATCGATATCTGTAGGCAGGCATCTCCGCTTTGCCAGCCGATAGAGTGGGAGAGTCGCGCTGTGATTATCCTCGATCCGAGTAGAGGGTCCTGCAATCTCTGTTTGAGGTTGAATATGAGGCACTTCGCCAGTGAGAACGGCGATGTCTGAGAGATCTAGTCCTAAGCGGTCGAGAGCCTGAGAGGCTACGGGAGTATCCGAGTCCTCGTCCACCAGATCGATGTGAATTTGAGGAGCTCGGGTGGAAAGACTGCCATCGGAGCGTACAGTACGTCCGGATTGAGCTCCGGAATCTCGAATTCCTGATATGGGGGCGGCAGATCATCAATCCGGCACGGACCTTCGATGGGCTCCGTTTCCCGGAGGAGCTCCACTTCCCGGCGGCGCCGGTTCCGATTTGGTCGTCGGCGGGCCGGATTTGCATTAGTCTCCACTACGATTTCTGCCGGTGGAACGACAAGAGCGGAAGAAGTAGGTGGGAGCTCGGCGACAGGGAGATAATGGGCCGGAATTATGTTCATTTGGCTGGCTCGAACACTTCCGGGGACGTGAGTTCGAAGCTCTACGTCCGTGAAGGCCCGACGGAGAGCTGTCGCTTGTTCTCGGATAAGCAGCCGTTGGCTGCGGGACTCGGCTATTAGCTCATCCCGAGCCTGAGTTATTCTGGCGATTTTCTGCCGGAGTTCTCCCACTGTTTCTGGCGGGGCCCAGGTGCCTTTCACCCGCTCGTATTTGGCCCGGAGCTCATCATGTTCCTTCTTTAACTCCTCATATTTGTGTCTCACTGCCACCACCGATGGAGACAGTCGGGGAATTCGCGGGAGTTCGCTTGTCGTAGAACTAGTACTCGTATTCATACCTAAAGAATGGAAAAGGAACTCAGGGAATGAGAAATTATCGAAGGAAAAAGGAAAGGATAGATTAACAGATAAGTGACAGATGGACTTCATGAGTGCTTACTCGGTTAGTTGGTTCCTCCTATTTTCACTATCTCCAGTTGGGATTTATGAGGATCTCGGACGTTTTATTATTAATTCATAAGTAAAAAGATTTCACAGTTTATCGAGTTCGAGATTATGATTTTTGAGTGAAATATTCGGGTTAGCGTTGACCAAGTAGTTTGGTAATCCTGACGAATTATCGTCATTATAAATTCTATTATCTCTAATTATCACGCCGGTTTTGGCAGGACCAGAATTTATCTCATCTCGTTGTGGGGTCGTATGAACTTAGCATTAACCTTGAGAATAACTTCCGTGGATATTAGAGTTACTATAGTTTAAGATATATACATTTCTCCCAATATTCTAATCTGAAATGATTGATGGCTTGATCTACATCATTTAATAACATCAATTTATTAGGATTTACAGAATTTACTAGATTAATATTATTAAGTTAAGCCGGTTGACTTGGAAGTTGTTAAATTAATATACATAATTAAATAATAAACGAAATCCATTAATTAAACTGTGAACGAAAATAACAAAATGAATTGCACGTAATTATTAATGAGAGTTGCTTTAAGTTGATTGTTAATGTCTCGGCTCGTCGAAATAGTTGATAGATTCCGCAATATTAGAAATCAACTATTGGTATCGATCGATCGATGCCTAATGATTTAATAAATTTATACGTGGTGATTGCGTAGATCAGCAATTCTGCACGTAGGCGAGTTAATCTTATCGACTTGCACAGCGGTTAGAGCAAATGTCATTCCAGGATCTAATGCGTCTACCAGAGCAAGTTTATTTTGTATCGTATGGAAATTTGGGCTCCTCTCACGAACCGAGTGATCGTTACCGGTTCTAGTAAGCGGAGGGTAGTGTCGCTCGAGGGAAATCAAGTTCAGAGAAGTGTGGTAAGTTGTTATATAACGATTTGTTATGCTTATAAATCGTGATACTACCAGTTGAAGAAGTTGACAGAGATCCTACTATGTCCAATGATCGCGACATCCCGACTCTGGACCTAGGGCGTCCCTAGGGTAGTGTGTTCCCTTATCTGTTTATGCCAAATTAGTGGAATTTATGCCTGTCCAAACAGTTTCTATCAGTACTGACAATCCATTCAAATCGTGAGTTTTATGAGTTTATTCCTTTGGAAAAAATACGAAACTTTTAATACATTTATCATTCGTTTTTATTTCATCTTCACTACATAGTTTATTTAACCTGGCCATGACTACACTTGTCCCTGCTACCCGTTCTGTGTCTATCAATCAGTTCGAGATTTGAATAAAATAGATCTGTTTCTTAGATCCCTTAGTGATCGTACCTAATCTCCCCCTAGCTGAAATGTCGCTCTTCCCTTGATTTTAATTCTACCCGCTCCGGCCACTTTTCAGCAGCCGCCTCGGGTTGTACAACGGCGCCCTGCGTAGCGGTCCTGTGCGTTTTGCCAGACCCGACTGCGGACTGCCGAGGTGTCCACGAGGCATGACCCGCGAGCTCAACTAGGGGTTTTCACCCACCAACCGGCACGAGATCCGTCCCATGGACATTCTATTGATATACTTTTAATATATGATTTTAAGGGACTCGAAACTATAATTATGTATATGACATTATAGAATTAAATATTAAAATGAGACATTACAGGCATCATAAAAGTTTAATTATGAATAAATTTACATTAATATAACATAAACCATTGAAAATCAACAAAATTCCTTACGTTTGGTTCAAATCGATAATAGTTGTCAAATTGGCAATTCAGTTAAAAGCATAAGATTAAAATTAATGAATTTCATCACTGTATATATACTATTTTCATGCGTGTGTGCGGCCAATGGGCGATTTTTCGCCATTTTTAGGGCTTTTCAATTATTTTATTACTTTAAAATTATTTTTATTATTTTTTGTATATTTTTCTTTATTTTTTGATATAAAATTTATATTATATTTGAATTTTACTTTTATTACTATTTTCTTGTAATATTATTTTTAGCCCTTTTTATTTGTTTTCTGGCCGCCCCTTCTGCCTGTGTTTTTTCTAAACCTTATTTTGCAAGGTTTTGGCAGTTTATTTTATTTTTCGTATGTTTCTTTTTGCATCTGTAGGTTTTTTTCCGGATTTTAATTAATTTTTTGTTTTATTTAATTTTTGTTATATTTTTAATTTTTTTAATTAATATGTTTTATTTTATTTTTAGTCTCTTCTTGTGGTGCATGTTTATGTACAGTGATTCGTTCCATTACCTCTATTCTTTGTCTTTAAATTGTGGCATTGAGCCCAACAATTGTTTGTGTGTGTGTTTTGATGCAGTAAAACAAGGAATTTCTTGAATATTCCAAAATTATAAAAATTTTTATTCTTTTTGATTTAAATTTAAATTTTTACATTTTTATATCTCAAGATTTTTATTAAATTTTTATTTATTTTATTTTTCTTTAAATTTCAATTTTTAACTAATTTTTAAATTTTCTGCTCAAAACCACACAGGCATTATCGTGCTGGCTAAACAAAATAAAAGAAAAGGAATTTTTATCAGTTTTTGCCCAACATAGATCTAGATTTTACAATAATAGTTATTGAATTATATAGAAATTTTTTATGATAGATATAGATTTTACAAATATAGTTATTGAATTATATAGGATTTTTTTATTATAGATTGTACAATAATAGTTATTGAATTATATAGAAATTATTTTAATTTTTATTAGATACTTTATATAGAAATTATTTAATATAATAGTTTGCAGTGAGTATGCATATATTATATATAGGAATTATTTGAGTTATAATATTAATAAAAGTTTTAATATATTAGTTTTCAGTGAGCATGCAAATATTATATAGGTTTTGTATATATATTAATTTATTATTTTTATTAGATATTTTATATAGGTTTTATAGGAATTAATAAAAGGAATATTAATAAAAGTTTTAATATAATAGTTTGCATTTTTAGATTTATTATTAGATACTTTATATAGGTTTTGTATATATTATTAGATACTTTATATAGGAATTATTTATTTTAATTTATAGTTTATTATTTTTAATAGGCACTTTTTATCCGAGATATTCATCTCATCCTTACAACACAGTGAAAGATGTCATAAAGACATTAAAAAATATTACCGCCATAGATTTAATGGCATCGACTTTTTTATATGCGCCATATGCAAAACTTCCCAGAGCGCTAAATATAAAGAATTTTATAGGGAACATGCGATTCATTTAAATTCTTTTTAGTCAAATAAAATTAAACTTTTTAAGAAAATTAATAAAAATAATATAAATATTTTGAATATAATTTAAAATAAAACAAAAACAAAATCAAATAAAACGAATAAAAGGCCTGCTGAAAATATTAAAATTAATATTCCTAATAAAATAATTAAAAAAGAAGTCATCGAAATCAGTGATGATGATGACTCTTATATTATAAATAATGTAAATAATGAAAATAATGAAAATAATAAAAATATTATAAATAATGTAAATATTATACCTATTATAAACAATGAAAATATTATAAATAATGTATATATTATACCTGATATAAATAATGAAAATATTATAAGTAATGTAAATAATAATATTATTATAAATTATAATATTATACCTATTATAAATAATAATATTATACATATTATAAATAATGATATTATACCTATTATAAATAATGATATTATACCTATTATAAATAATGATATTATACAATTCGGAGGTTCTGTATTAGAGAATGAGCCGAACATATCAGTAAATTTAAATGGCGCTATCAAAACTTTACATTTTGATATATCTAACGCGCAACTATTTAAAATAACTTTAACTGAACGAATCAGTAATAAATTAATTTTAGAAATAAATGAAATGGGGAGCGTTAAAATTCCATTTGCAATATTAATTAAATTTGAAAAAGATGGTAAGATCCGTGACAATTATTTTTCGAATAATGCAGAGACATTTTCGGACAACATTTTAAGCAAGGGGTTAATAAACTTAAGGAAAAAATAGAACAACTCACCCATTTAGGCAGTGGATGGCGTGTTATTAATATTATGGAAATACACTTTATTTTAACTAAATATGCTTCTGTTAATCCGGACATAAATATATTAAACCCGTTCTGCATTGAAAAATAAAGAAGCTATAGTAAATATAAAAAATAATGACAACAAGTGCTTCCTTTACTCCATTCTTTATTTATTAAAGAAAGATATAATTGGTGAAAATCCCCAAAGAGTTTCTAAATATACAGAGTTTTTATAGGAGTTAAAATATGATGAGGTCACGGATTGTCCCATGAAACTTTGCAACATTCCAAAGTTCGAATAGAAAAATTCTAATTTAAACTTAGCAATTAACGTGTTTTCATACACACCAACTGTGATAATTGATGAGGTCCCAGATAATTATGTCTTTCACCATCCTCATTTAAGTTTAATACATAGAACCAAAGTCACTGACGGAAACGCTATTTATTTATTATTGCTTGAAAATAAGAACAGATATCATTATACCGCTGTGACCAATATCAACTAGTTAATAAATTGCCATCAAGCCCCTGACTGTAACATACAAATTAGATGCCGTTGGTGTCCACATTGCCTTAATGGATTTAGATTAGATAATGCATTCATTACACATGTTGCATTATGTGCCAAAAATCAGACTGGCACAAGCCTTTTCACATTACCCGAAAATAAAAACTTAGAGTTTCTAAATTATTCAAAACATATCACTCCACCTTTTGTGATTTATGCCGATTTTGAATCGGTTTTACCTCCTGATGATAGACATCATCAAATTCATATGCCTATTGCAGCAGGCCTTTTATTAATTAATAATTACTCCAACAGAAAAAATCGTATTCATACTTTTATGGTCTTGATTGCATTCCTGATTTTCTTAAGAAAATTGAGGAAATTGCAACTGAAATTGTTATTGCGAACTATGATTCGGAAGGTGATAAATTGATAGGGCCTATGTCTTTCAATGAGGTTTGACAGTTTAAATCTTGTCGAACCTGTTATTTATGTAAAAAACCTATTGTACTTTCGGTTAGAGATCATTGCCATTTTACAGGTAATTATCTAGGGGCAGCTTGCCGAAAATGTAATGTAGCTAGTAGGATGTATCGATTTAGATATCATATACCGACCTTTACAGAAATATGTAGAGGAAAGACATTGTGAAAGACATATGTGAAAGACATTGACTTCGTCTGTATTTCAAGGTTCTATAGTTGACTATAAAGGTATCTTTCCGTATAATTTTACTATTTCTGAAGAAGTTCTTGATACTACTTATGAGTTACCTCCAATTTGGGAGGGTGTAAGTGAAGATGAGTATGATAAAACATAACTAATCTGGACGCAGCCAAACTGTAGGACTTTGAGTGATTATATGTTAATTTATCTTAAACTTGACGTATTCCTCCTTGCGGACTATTTTCAACAATTCTGTGCCAAGACTATTGTTTCTAATGGTCTTGAACCTCTAAAATTAGATATATTATTACCAGCGATGATTCCAGATTACCTATTAGACATCTCAACTTATGATCCTTCTCATCCTTTATATTCTAGGCGACTTCACTCAGTTATAGGCAAGTTCAAGGATGAGAGTAAAGGGTTAGGATATAGTGAGTGGGTTTTCTTACATCATAAATGTTAAAGCTTGCAAGGAAATAAGTCAACAATGCGAGCTAAGGGTGTAAAATTACCGGGTACCGACATTAAACACCAATCGTATTTAAATTGTTATAATAACAATACTATTATGTCGGCATTAAACAATAAGAGAGCTTGGGTAGGGAAAAACTCAAGTTTTGCATATGGTCATTATAGAGGCTTTGATGTCCTTGATGTTGGCGGTAATATAGTAATGCCTAAAGCCGATCCTGCAATTCGCAATGAACAATTTGATGAAATATTTGAAAATATAATTGATATTTATTGACAAATGTTTGTGAATATATGAAAAATAAAAAATTGTGAAAATAATTTGTCTTAGTTTACTATTTTATTAATATTTTTAGATTTATTTGTTATAGTTTTTGAGATTTAATTTTTAATATAATAGTTTGCAGTGAGCATGCAGATATTATATAGGTTTTGTATATATATTAGATATTTTATATAGGTTTTGTAGGAATTATTTGGTTTATAAAATAATGTTAATAATAACAATAAATAAAACTTGTAATAATAAAAGTAAAATTAATAATAAAAATTTTTAATAAAAATATTATTAATATAAACTTGTAACAATAATAATATTTATAATAATAATAATATTAATAATAGTAATAATAATAAAGAAACTTGTAATAATAATAATAATAAACTTGTAACTATAATGAAAATATTAATAATAATAATAATATTAATAAAACTTGTAATAATAATAATAATAATAATAATAAATAAAAACTTGTAACAATAATAATAATAATATTAATAAAAATTAAAAAATATTATTAGTTAAAACACTACTTATAAAAATAAGTAATAGAATAAAAATAAAAATTAAAAAATATTAATAATTAAAACACTTCTTATAAAAATAAGTAGTAATTTTAAATTTAAAATTTTTAAAAAATAATATGACCTTGAGAAATTATTATGACTCGTCCAATGACCTTGAATGAGTCATGGTCTTTGTTTAAATGACCTTGAATTTTTTTTGATGAGTCATTGTCTTTGTCTCAGAAAAAATGGTATTTAGAAAATTTTTTTACCGGGAGGGGGGGGTAGTGTGCTGGATGTGACACATCCAACTACTGTACTCAATTACTATCATTTAAATATATTAAATTCAATAAGTATCTTAACAACTTGTTGAAGAATATCTTTTAAAGTTCATTAATCAAAGAATTATCAAATTTACTCAGTGATTTATTCTTACTCAACTTCCCAATATTTTATTCATATATTTATTTAATGAAAATTTCTTAAAAACAATTATTAATACTTAAATCATCATCGTGTAAAGAATATGGTAACTTTAATTAAAAATTTAGCATCTTTATATATTTAACTTTCATTACTTATAAAATAAAGAAATTAAAGTGAAAAGATTAAAAAATTAATCCTTAATTACCTTTATCAAAAAATGTAAATAATTTGATAGAATTGATAACAATTTTATGCTTTCATATAAGTTTTAAAAAATAATTAGTACAATAAATAATTTTGTTGGATTTAGAAAAATACGATGCATGTAAATTTAACAAAATCGTTCATTATTTAAATGTGTTAAATTTCTAAAAATTGAAGAATAATTAAAGTTGCTTGCATTAGTATTTCGTTATTCGATAACAAAAACATTTGGACAGTATTGTTTAGCTTGTTTAAAATTAATGAAAAATCAATGAATAGTTTCTTTGAAAATATTTTCATTGTATTATGTAATTCTTTTAGAAGATAAAGTGACATTCAAGAGAATTTATTGTAAGAGAAATAATTTTGAAGGATTATGTGTAATTTTCAACCATTTAAAAGTCATCAATATTAAAGAAAGTGAAAAAGACAATGAAGATTTTTATTAAATACATTTATAATTCTTTTTTAATATTTTTATGTGTTTGATTTTTATGTGATTTTAAATGACGCGAGCTATTTTTAGACTTGTGATTAAGATTTTTAGGAATTGATTTGTGCTCGAGTTTGGTGGAATAAAGATTTTTTTCGAAGTAGATTTGGAATTTTATGATTGAGTTTTTGACTATAAAGTAGTTTAAATTGGCCAGTTTTTATCACATTTAGAAATTGGGTACTTTTTTGAATTTGTTAAATAGACATTTTGGAACTTTGCTCAAATATAAACCTTTTGTTTTGGTATTTTGAATTATTTTGGAAGTAGTTTCAAAATCGTTTTATTTCTTTTAAAGATATTAATCATCGCTCAATATCAAGATATCAGACACGTTAAATGGTTTAACTCAAAGAATGGGTATGTATTTATTAGTAACGACAATGAACGATGCTGCAGTTCTCGCTTTTGGTGCTGCTAGGCGTTCAACAGGCTATGCACTGCCTCATGCAATTTGCAGAATCGATTTGGCTGGAAGAAATTTGACCTATTATTTAATTAAAATCCTGACAGACCGAGATTACAGTTTTACAACTACAACCGAAATAGAAATTGTTCGATATATTAAAAAAATGGTGTTATATCGCTCTTGATTTTGAACAAGACATGCAAACTGCAGTCGTTTTATCGTCACTTGAAAAGAACTATGAAATTTCAGATGAACTTTCAATATATTACTCTGGAAAATTAAAGAGACAAAATTAAGTACCAAAGTTTCAATTTATGGAAATTATAAAATTTGGCTTTTTATAATTATTGTCTTTTGTAATTCATAGACTCTAACTTGCTTTAATTTAGTTTACCTTAATTTACTTTTACACATGTTTTTAAAAGAGACTATAAATCTTATTCAAACTAAAACTTGTAGAAATAATATTCGTCTTTAGAAAATACTGAGAAGCTATGTATTTTAGTATTTTTTATTGATTCTAAAATTCTATTGAAATTGACACTTAAGAAATTCAAAAATATCATAAAATTCTGAGCGATTTAATAAAAAAATAAATTTTTATGCTTTTTATGCTTTTTATTCGAGAAAAATTACTTTGTCTTTTTAATCGACAATTTGATTTTATCAGTAAATCTTTTTTAATTGAACAAATTTTTATTCTTAGACTTTTTCAAAAAAGAATTATTTTTTATCGAGGATTCATTTTTAGTAGTAAATTATTAAAGGATATTTGAAACGTGACCAAACAATTCATATATTTTTAGCATTTTTGATTTGAAATAAATTATTTGAAAATAATCTTATTATTTTAATGATAAATAAAGCCTTTATTTTTATCAAGAAAAATAATTATATGAATTTTTATTGAAAGTTATTTTATCGAAGATTAATTTTTATCAGTAAATCATTTTTACAATGAAAAATTCTTAGGCTTTTTCAAAAAAGAATTATTTTCTTTGAAGAAAATCAATGAAAATAAAAAATACAATAAATAATAATAATAATAATCATAATAAATAAAAATAATAAATAAAAATAATAAATAAAAGATAATAATATTTAAAAAAATAAAACATTCCCTTCACTAAAACAAACAATTAAATTTATTAATAGTAAATAATAATAAATAAAAATATTAATATTATTAAAATAATAAATTAAAAAACTTCATTAAAAATTTAACTCCTCCTGGAAAAATATTTTTAGGGGCGGGAGTAGGGTATATTGTTAAGCCAAATACCCCATTAAGTAATGTTGTATGAAATTTATCCAAAGGTAGATTGCTAAGCCATTTTTCTGAATATACAAAATATACTTTGGAAAAAACTATGGCTTTTTATTCGAAAAAAATAATTAGGCTTTTTAATAAGTAAGCGTTTCAATACAATTTTTATTTTAGCCTTTTTAGTATGAAAAATTACTTTGGCTTTATATCGATGATTTATTTTTATGCTTTTTTTCAAGAAAAATGTTTAGGGTTTTTTATCGAGGAAATATTTTATGATTTTTAATCGATAAGCGATTTAAGCCAATTTTTATTGAGAGTTCAAAATAGCCCCTGATTATAGTGTGACCATTTTTAATCGGTAGGTGATTCATGCCAAATTTTATTCGAGAAAAATACTTGGGCTTTTTAATTTAAAACATTAAATTTTAAAAAATTTTAAAATCAAAATTTTATAAATTAAAACAAAAAATTAATACATAAAAACAAAATTAAATAAAATAATTTCCTTCATTAAAAGAAGCAGTAATTTTTAAAAAAATTTAAACCCCAAAAAAAAATTTAGGGGGGAAAGGTCTTGAAAAGTTAAAGTCAAATATCTCTTAAAATTATCAGACAAATAAAGACTATTTATTTCTATGAATTATTAAAAGATAACACTAGTGATTTCCTGCGGAGAATTCTTCATAAATCAGTCGCCTGTTCCTTTCTGTATAACAACTCGTTTCATCTAATTAGTTTAGCTGTCAGAGCATCACTTAACTTTGAAAAATCATTGCCAAATGCTTTCTTGTCCATTTGCTGCAAAACTTCTCTCGCTGCTCCGTTCAAATACAAAGGTGATGTTTAGTTAATAATCGCTTGGAATCATCCATACAATGTTGCGAAAATGTATTAGTCACCCATAAAAGCAGCAAAAATAACTGGATCACCTCCATATTGTTCAACTAATGACCTATGACATCTGGCGAAATCATTATTTTCTTTTCCAATTGAAACTAGTAAATATTCGCCACTCATTATAGGTTCTCTTAAATTGTATCCCTTCACTTTAATGGCATGTGTCTTTTTCAAATCACAAATCTAAAATTCAAATTTATTAATACAACAAATATTTGATCTCTGCTCCTAGCCCCAATAATACATTTTCACTTCCCAAAAACCTTCTTTAAATCACATTAATACAATCGATTTCCAAATTACAATGGCGCAAATAATTCGATATTACAATAATGAGTACTACGTGCTTGTTACGATTCTTCTAAAAGAAAAACGCTTTGTAATACGGCTGCTGCTTCTAGTTTCAACACTAGGTCGAATCGATTTAGTTGCTATAATTGCATTGACTTATAAATACTTGAAACTCTGAATAATGAATTTAAAAATTCCAATGTATTTTTATTCTGAGACTATTTTCAACAAAAACCTCTGGTCGTTTTTAAATTGTCTTTTTTTTACTCTCCTCTAATCTCTTACTGCTCCTGGTTACTTCGTTTGTATTATTTAACTACTTTCGTTCATCAAATCATTGATATTACTTGTGATTATCATTGTTAATGTAATATCGATTTAATAAATGTTTAGTTATCTTTATTGTTATATTAGTAATTTTAACTAAATATTTGTTGTTTATAAGGTTAATAATCATTATAGGCACGTTATGTATATATAAATAAAAAAGACAGTACAAAAAATAATTGATATATATATATATATATATATATAGATATGCTTCTATATAAAAATGAGTTGATTCTTCAGATAAAAACAAAAGTGTCTCAATCTCTTTAACTGACTCTTTTCTTAAAAACATTTTACTACATCCAATTAGATCTATTTTATTTTACTATTTCTATTGAAATATCATTGTCAACGTATTATTGGCTAGTGGTAAATTAATTTCAGCAACGTCATCTAATTGGTTAGATTATTAAATACGAATAAAATTATAAATTACTAAACAAAAGAAAATCAAAACAAAATGATAAAAACATAAATGTAAAATATGTTGTAATTGTTGTCATTATTTTTGTCCTTTTGATACAATTTAGTGAAAAGTCTGTAGGAAAATCGGTTCAAATAACCTCAGAGGCGATTTAGTTTCTCAGATTAAAATTGGAACATTTGCCAGGCTTTTATAATATCAAAATAAAATCAAATCAACTAAATGTAAAACAATATTTTGTAACACTCACAGTTGAAATATAAACCTGATACATTTTGATTTATAATCTCAGGTAATAATAACTTTGTAGCGAAATTATTATTAATTTTTGAACAGATTTATTATTAATGAAAGTTGATCTAAACAAGTAGTGATGAAATTTATTACCAAGCTGTCAATATTCCAAATAATAACATAATAATAATAATAATTGAAGAAAAATGAAAAATATTCATAATTCAAAAACGTCAAATAATTTTTTTGAACAACATCACGCTACACAATTCGGCTGTTTATCAGTCTTCGTCAGGCTAGAAGTGGCATTGACAATAATAAAATGAAAATAAAGGATATTCAAACAAATTAACCAATTATAATTTTCTTTGAATTGTATCAAAACCTTTAAAATAAAAACTTTTTGTTACAAAAAACATTTAAAATCATAAAATTCTTTAATCATCATCATTCTTTCAAACAAATTTATTACACCCATTACCGGAAAATTGTGACATAGAACATAGATCGAGTGTTATTGGAGATTTATTTGTGAATGTATATTTTAAATGTTTTCCTGAGAGTATGACAACAAAAGTTGTTGATAAATGGGTACCATATGAGGTTTCTGCCACAAAACCAGTTATCAAAGTCAGGATCAAGGATATATTATGTTATATGTCAAGATCGTATTACGTAGTTGGTCAATGTTATATTGTAAAAAGTGAAGATCATATCACATAATAGGTCAAGATCATTCTAAAATCACTGGGGTAAATTTGGAAAACTAAATTAAGAAAAGTTTTCAATGTTTAGATATTCAAGGGATAGAAATAAAGTTTTTATGGTCAGAAATTAAATAAAAGCCTGGCCTAGGGATGGAAAAAGCTTGTTTAATTGTTAAATGGGTCTAACTAGGTTCGAAATTTAAGGGTAACCTAGATTGAAATGTCGATAAATGACAATAAATAAAGGTAAGACAGAATATTTGATAATGTTTTAACGGTCAGCATTATTTAAGATTGAAAAAGGCTTGATTTTTGATTAAATGGGTGTATCTAGTGTTAAAATTCGATGGTAAGGTGGGTTTAAGAGTAGAAGAAAGGCAATAAATAAGAGCGAAGTAAGATGATCATCAAAATAAATGATTATGTTTTAAATATCAAAGTTTATGACCAATCGTTTGATCGGTGCTGCTGTCTTCTGTCAATGTATTATTATTAACTTAATTGAGATCCTAGCTCCTCTTTATGACCATATCTACGCTAACAATAGCAAGAAATTCCATTGGTCAAAAATTAATGAAGCTGTATTCCGATTAGCAAAATCGAGACTATCAGAGATCTCGTACATGAAACAGCCGGATTATAATAAGCCATTCATACTATGACAGATGCATCCGGCACATTTAGGTTGGCAAAACAGACTACAACCAATCTTTTTCTTCTCAAAGAAATTAAATCTTTCAGATTAGAATTTTGTTTTTTATGTAAAATTTTAATGAAAATGATTTTAAGATCTAATTCTATTCTGATTATTTTTATATGAATTTTAGAAATTCTGAACTTATGCATCTATTTATTTAGTTAAATATCTAACATCAACAGTTCACCCAAAATTTATTTTTCATTAGACATTTATGAAAAATCTTTTGATATGGTGGTCCGAAATTTTTAAATTACTGTAATCAGGTTCCTGTAGCCCTTTATTCACTTCTTGATAGATAGCAACATGTCGAATATTGAAAAACATTTATTGTTACTCAAATTTTAATTTTGCTAAAATCCCTTTAAATATCCTACATTTTTTAATCGCCAGTTGAAATAAAAGTTTTATAAGTTAACTTAATTTTAAAGGTAAACTTACATATTTCGATGGTTTTCTCTCTGTAAAATAGTTATTACTGAGAAAACATCTGAAATAACTTCAAACAAATTCATATTTTATTTTTAAAATTTGGAAACAACTTATTAATAATTAAAAAGATTTCTACAAAATTTTATGATTGCAAAATAACATTAAAGTTCATAATTTAAAAAAATATTTTTTTTGTTGCTATCAAACAGAAACTTTTCTAATCCTTAGTTTTTTCGAATCCTATAATAAAATTGCTATCCAATTTAACAAGATTTTCAACATACAGGCAAGTTATGCTTGTTACCCGTATTATAAAATTTATTGATTTTTTAAAATTTTACAAACGTTGTTCAATGGCATCGGGGGTTATGTTTGATATTGATAAACATCTATCAGACACTTGAAATTAGTGAAAAAGATATGTTACAGTTCTAGCATAAACTTAGACGAAGTACGTATTTTTTTAAGACTATTTTTTATTTTCCTGTTTTAATATAAAATTATAGAAAGCATTGTTTCTTAATGATTTCTCATCGTCAGTTAAACGTATTTACGATTACAGAACTTGATATATTATTCAATTGCTATTTTGTCTAAGAATTCACGTTAATGCATGCAATTACTAGTGACAATATATTTTTACTGAATTTAAAACTTTAACTTCGAAACGAAAAGGTTAATGAATGACAGCTTTGAGTTTTCTAAATATTGTATCAATGGATTAATTTCAACAAAAAATTAACTGGTTCTTTTAATGAAATGATGAAACATTTTTAACGTAAACATTTTAACCGTAAATGAAGCAGAACATTAAATAAAATTTGTATTTTCATCCACTTGATTTGTCAGTGTTTATAGCTTAATTGACATCTTTAATAGAAATGACTTATCAAAAAACACTTAAAATTATCAGAAAAAGAATACATTTAACAGTCACAACAAAAAGAATAACAAAAATTAATCAAAGTTTTTATTATTTTTTTGATTTTGGAAATTAAAACAAATAAATAAAATTATAGGATATATTTAATTTATAGAGAAATAATAAATTTCTGATATTATAAAATTTCTATTATTTATGAATTTAGTTGAAACCAATATTCAATTCATCATAAATAATATAATATATTACTTAATAAAGCAGATATTAATATTATGTAATGCATGAATTTAAGTGATCAGTAAAAAAGTTGAAATGGTCAGTAATTTAAACTGATAAAAATCAGTAATTAAATTTAATTATCAGTAAATAAATTTCCCTATAAGTATAAAAAATATATTATCAACAAATTGAATTCTTGATTAGTAAATTTAATTGTTGTAATATAATGTAATTGTAATTGAATTATTATCAGTAAAATAATTAAATTAATACGTTAATAAGCGTTATGTCAGTGTTTCTCAATCAAAAACGTGCCGCGGACCAGTAAACAATTTAAATTTTTACCGCGGACCACTAATACTAATTGTTGGTTATATTTTGCATAAATACAAAATATTTAATGTAATATTAAATACATATATTTCAGTTGAAAAAATTCACACAAAGTTTACAAAAAATAAACAATATATTTACACAAAAAATGTGCATAAAAGAATAACAATAAATATTGCAAAAAACATATAATAATATTATTATAAAGAAGTACAACACAAAAGTAATCTTAAAATTATACAAAACTACTGCATTTCTAATAAATCACAGAAAATAGACAATATATAAATAATTTTCATTTAAAAAAATTATAGAGAATAAAAAACATAAAGAAAAATCCATAGTTGTATAAACATAATATACTTTTCATAAAGTTTAACTAGAAAAGTATAAAAGTCAACCACTAAATTAATATAGGACAATTCATTCATGTTCCAAAGAATCCAGAGAGAGAAATGCACATTCTGTAATTTTACGTTTATAGTTTTGTTGTAATATTTCATATGATTTATTTTATGAGGGGTAAACAGTTTAACAATATTCTGGCATTATTTTCCTCCTATTCAACTAACGTTGCGAACCGGTAATTTATGGTTCGCTGACCGGTGCTGGTCCGCGGACCACTACTTTGAGAACCACTGCTTTATGTATCCAGTAAATTCTTCCATTCAACAGTAGGTAAAAATTATTTAATTTAAATAAAAACATATTAGTAAAAATGAAGGTGTCTCAAGTAGAGGAATATGTTAGCGGTAAAGAAGGAAGCTTAAAAACAGCAACTAATACCATTCAAAAAAGAGAGTTTGTCAGAAGAACTGGGTAAATAGAAGCAACATTTGACAATGCAAAAAGAAGTAAAAAATTGGTTAGTGAAGATATGGCCCAAATATTACACAAACAAAACTGATGCAATAAAGTGAAAAATTGTGGACCTCAATGCAGTACAAAAATGCAATTATATTATCATGGAGATAATGATAAAGTAATGGCACTGAAAACCGAAGAAGACCATGATCATGATCAAAATGGTAGTACTCTTGGCATTGATAGCGATACGAAGGCGACAATTAAAGAATTATATAATGATGGCATAAAGAAACCAAAACAGTTACTTCGAGAATTACAATCAAAAACAATAAAATATATAATTCTAAATATGATAAAATAAATTGAAGTAATTTGTCAGATGGTGTTGATTTTGTTAAAGGTTTTTGAAATTAAAAACATCTATTTCAAAAAATATTGAAAGTATCAGTGTCAAAGTTAAGTAATAGTCTGTAATACTGTTTGCCAAGGTTCTGATTTAGCATAATATTTTAATTGTAATGACATCTACATTGGCGAGACTGCCATTCGTCTCTGTACATGAGTCCAATAGAATTCCAGATTAAGTAGGAAAAGTAATATTATTGAGTATAATAAGACTTACAAGTTAAAAATACATTTAATATTTTAAAGAATAATCTAAGGATTTCAAAAGCTATTACGACTGTATTATTTATGAGACCTTTATGATAAAATCATTTTTTTATTTATGCCCTGAGTATACTATGCAAAACCTGAATGTGGATAATAAATTTGAAAGTAAAATATATTCTTTATTTCGCAAAGTTAGAATTTCTTTATTGTTGTTTTCTGTAATATTCGCTATAGAAATATAAGATTTTGAATTCTTTATTTACTAAATTAATAACATATTTAAAGAAAGTTTTAAATATGTAATTATATATATATATATATATATATATATATATATATATCAATTGAATATTTCTTGTAAGGTTTCTTGTAAGGATTCATATTTCCAGACCTTTTTTAATTACATTTTGTGAGTTCAGTTTTTTTTGTAAAATCAACAATCTTGTCAAAATGATTATATTTTCTTTTCCCATTTCTTCATAAACTCAACTTCGTACTAATACAGTACCGATTTCAACTGAGGCATTATCATAAGTCAAGCAAGGAGTATCTTGCATTCCTCTTCATATAAATTATTCTAGAAGTAATATTCTGTTTCCAGATATCATATAGTCCTTATTTTAAACATTTTCCTTCAGGATATACTATAAAAATTCTGGTTAAAAATAGAAAATAATAGCAAAATATTGCGTAGTTTGATAAAACTATTTAGAAATTTGAAGGTGACAATTAATTTATCAAAATATGCATAAAAATATTTTAAAAATTGCTATTATTTTTTATTTAATTTAAAAATAAAAAATGTATAAAAAATTAATATAAATCCTAATTAGAAAAAGAAAAGATTTATTATAAATTATCTATTTCAAAAAAATATTGAAATGAAATATATAATATAAAAGCTTCATCAGAGAGTGTTGAAGAAGTCACTGGACACGCAACAATACACCTAAATTGAATAAAAAATATATTTTTACTAGGAAATGATTAAAAAATCACTTGATCTGTGCTAAATATTTCGGTAGACTTTTCAGGGTGAGTGAAAACGTAACGGTTCCGGCCGAAATTTAGCCGATATAGACCCAAACAAAGAATTCGCTTTTCCATTAGTGCCCATTCAAATAGACAGGCATAATCCAATATCTGAAATATTATTAATTAATTAAAAATTTATTTTGGCCACAATTTCTAACACCATCGTATACTCTCGAAATCTCGTTTAAAGGAGGCTGTATAACAGAAAACAACTTTATGATTGAATTAGAATTTTCCCGATTCTCAGAAGATGAATTTTGAGGCAGCAAACCTTTAATACACTTTTATCACTGCTAAATTCAACCAAACTTACCAACGCCTGATCCGAACATAGATTCAATCTCATCAGAATAACGACCGTTGAGAAGTGTTTTGATAAAAGAAAACGTATCTGGATTTTTGTAAACCTAAATATATTGTAAAGAAAATTAAATATAGTTCTGTTATTAAAAAAAATTTAATGACAAAATACAATTTTTAAATTATATCAGCTCTAAATAGAAAAATATAATCATGGTATGAAGTTGCTAGCATGCAGTAAAAAGCACGTGAATGATAAGCTAGGCGGAAATTTAATCCACCAACACACACACACACACACACATATATATAAAACAATTTTGAGCAAGTTGGTCTGCTGAATCTGCGGAAATATGATTCTCTTAAGAATAAAATCCAAGCTGTAAACCTGACTTCAAAGTTGACCTTTACATTTGTGTTATTGGTTCACTAGGCTCATTTCCTTTCAAAACTCAAGAAAAACTCTTGAAGATTGGAGACAGACGTACTGAACTTAAAACTCTATTGAAAGAATGTTCATTGAGCAACATTTCACATTCGGCCAGACGGTGGCATTTTCACAAGTTTGGCATTCTAGTAAATCCAGACAAAAGCCAGGTCTTTAAATACTAATCGAAAAATCTCTGTTATATTACTGTTAGCATTAGTATAATTTATTCTTTTTTTAAAAAAAAAATTTTTGTAAATGTATTTGATGTATATAAGTATATATTTGTATATGTATTATTTCAGATTTTTAGATGCCCCTTTCTTCCCGTGGTCTAAATTTATATAAAGACATGTCTTCTATCTAGTGTAATTTAGATGACAGGAAAAAATATTCTATCATTGATGAAACAGTAGATCTAGATTGGCCCTGATGTTGCCTCCAGGTAATCATTTGAGAATTGATAGTTGACACTGTTCTTAACTCCGAAGAAGCTTCTTGAAGTTCGGCTGAATTACTTTCTATTTATCAAATGAGTACCGAGATAACAGTGACAACAGAATAGTCATTCCAATTCATCAATTTGAAAAGCCGGATATCGTATTGCCGAGGAACATCACAAATCAAAGCCAGGACAATTTTGAAAATTATGATAGCCATCTGAGTCGAAATTTTCCCAACAATATTAGTGATAAAATGAAACTTTCTGACTCTTGCGTTTGTTGTATATTTTCTCAATGGTATGCTCCATGTTGAGCATTGTCCGCTTGTAAAAAAATCAAATTTATAAATAAATATAAATAAATATATATTCGTACCCAAATATTTAAAAGTGGGTAAAGAAAACGGAAATGGAAAATATAAAATTCGTCAAATCGTTTGAGATCGGCACCCATATGCAGGGACTGTATATATACCGTATTTTGGTGCATATTACGCAGGTGATATATCATCAGACTGCCATCTATATTTTAATTTTTCAACCAAATTTAACTCACCTTATTAACTTTCAGAGTATTCAAGTTTACTGGTTTAGTTAAAATTCACTATTTATATGAGGGAGTTAGTTATACCGACCTACATGTTATATGCGCTAAAATACGGTATATAAACCTACGTAATCTTATTTACTTCCAAACAATTTATCTATAAAAATACATGTAAAATCAAAATAATTTTAAAATTGCCTATTTATAGCAGTTTAAATTTGATGTTATTAGTTGATAATTATATTTTATTATATTTTTTAAATAAGTTTGTGTTATACATAATTTTAGATATTTTAATTTTAATAAAATCTTTTACCTTTTTAACATTCGATCTTTTTTCATTTCTGAGTTCCTTTATCTTCATTTGGTTTATAAATATAAATCAATGCTTAATTTAAACATTGATCTAGAGATATATACATGGAATTTCTCATTCATTTGTATAACCTTTGCATTTAATAATGTTAATATTTTATTTAATTTTCTAGAATTTCTTTATAATTATTATTTATATGAATTTAAATACAAAACGACTTCAATAAAACTATAAATAATCAAACGATGGAGAATAATAAAAACATTTGTAATATATAATTTATTTCTGCAAAATTAATTAGTTATTAAATGTCTTATAATATTTTTCATTCATCTATATTATTCTTATTTATATTACATTTTTTGTACTATGTTGAATGAAATAATCCCATTCTTTCTTGAAATACTAAGAATAATTATAAATAAATTAATAATTAAAAAAACGAAAAAATACTATTCATATAAAGACAATATTAACATTGGTATTATTGTAGTAGTATGCATGCAATAATTTGTAAAATTAAACACAACAAAGGCAAAGGTATATGGGAAATATTTGTAAAAACATATCACTTTTAACAAATGTCTGTCCTAATAAGACAAAATGAGCTTATATAATTTTTATTTAGATAATATTAAATATGCTGTCGATTAAAATTAAAAGTTATAGATAAAATTATTAACATTGCATACGTACGTTAATGTTAAAAGTCAGAAATAGAGTCAAAATTAAGGAAATTAGTTTATAATTTTCCAGACAAAAACATTTTCCGTGTAATTAAAACAAATTAAAGTTTTAGAATCCCTCAATTTAAGTAGAAAAGTCTTTAAGTAAATAACTCACAGAGATATATAAAGTATAATCGAATAGAAAATCCTTCTTATTTTATAGCATTTGTAATATTAATAGGATTTTCAAAAGATTAGACTTAAAAAACGATAGAGATAAATTAAAAAGGAGAAAAGCTAGAGAAAATAAAAAATGATTTACTGTATATATGCAGCTGTATACTGTGGAATTGGTAAATAATATTCCTCTAGCAAAAGGCTCACTGTGCTGGACCGAGACTTTGCTATCATTATTATGCGAGTGAATCGAACTGAAATGGTGCGCAATTTCATCTTTTCCTAAAGGTAATATATTGTTTATTAATAATCATTATTAATATTATTAATATTATAATAATCATAACCATAATTATCATAATAATAATAATAATAATAATAATAATAATAATAATAATAATAATAATAATAATAATAATAATTATAATAATAATAATAATAATAATAATAATAATAATAACAATAATAATAATAATAATAATAATAATAATAATAATAATAATAATAATAATAATAATAATAATAATAATAATAATAACAATAATAATAATAATAATAATAATAATAATAATAATAATAATAATAATAATAATAATAATAAATACTTATTTCAATCATTATTGGTATTTTTAATTTATTGAGCTTCCTCATTGATCTAATTAATGTAGCACATATAATGGCACTCTTGTCAGAAAATCCAACTGTCTTGTCATTTCCATTAATAATTACGCAAGTGTGACATTTCAGTAGCCCTGCTGCTCGAAGGTCTCGAGATTGAATCGGAGATCCCTTTTAATAATACAAATTTAAATGTATTCATTCGAATATTTGTATAAATAGAAAAAATTATAAAAAATAGTCATTTGAGATAAAAAAAAGATAAACATAATTACAAATGTATTTAATGTTATTTAATTGTAGTTTAAACAAAATTTTAATATCAATTGCGTGCATCATGTAATTTCAAGTTTGAAATAAAACCAATCAAAAATAAAAACTAATAAAATACAAATAATAATTAAAAACCATAACAAGTAAATAATTAAAATATTTCTAAATATTTTTAAAAATTCTAATAACTCTATTATCTCTTCTTTTTAAGAGATTATTTATAATAATTTCAAATGTTTGTTGATAAAAGCTTCAAAACAAAAATTTAATTTTAATCAAGTTCACCATTTATCGAACTTTAGTGTAAGGGTGACTTACAGTCACTCATGTATGTGGTATAAAACTCATTACACATAAATTAATGGAATTTGAAAAATCTTCAAATATATTAGTTTTAGCAAACCGAAAGTTTAGATTTCGCTAATCAAAATAATTTTTAAAATATTTAAAAAAAAATATTATTACAATAGTTTAACAATAAAATTAATCTATAATGTTGTTGAGAACATGTAAAATTAAAGAGGAGCCATAAAAGTACGTGTAAAGTAATTAAAATATGAAATAAAGTGCAAAGCTCAGTGCCTGCAACATTTAGATTTTATTTAATTATATTAAATTTTAATTAGATTACAAATGCGTTATTTAAAAATAACACATTTAATTTTTTGTTTAAATATTGACACTTTTTACTTAAACGCGACTTTTATCAATTATCTCATTATTCAAAATTCGGAAACTACAAACACAAATTATTACGATTAGCAAAATTTCAGTTTCCAATAACTTCGATCAGGTTCTTTCGTCGACTAAATAAATCCAGTCTTAGTTAAATCAAATCATCTTCAAAACTTCTCCAGATTCTATTACTATTTTCTTTGGAATTTTTACCTTCATCAAGCAATTCTGTTCGATGTTCTCGTCTTCAAAGTATTCACATTTTTCAGAGTGCCTTCAATTCAATTCAATATTAAATCGAGCATAAGATACTACAAGTTTAGTTAAGTCGAAAATTGGCCAAAGATTATACAACTACCAAGATAATGCATTTCCAAATAAACTTTTGGGATTTTTATTGTCAACTGTCTCAACTGCATCATTTTATTGTTGGACTTTTATCATAATCAGAAGTCACTACATAAAGGTAAATGCCAAAAAATCGAAAAAATTAAAAATGTAAAATGCAAAAAGTAAAATTTTGAATATAACTAACGAGACGATAGTCATATAAAATAAATTAATAATCTAAATCATCAACATAATCAAGATCACAGACAAACCGAAAATCATTGACGTTATATATATTTATACAAAACATAAGGAAACAAAAATAGATGTACTAAATAAATTTTATTTTGAAAATATGTTACTGACAATAAGTATATAATCGACGAGACACACGGAAGATAAAACATAAATTTTATGTATTTTATATAATATTTTATTTTGATTAGTTAATAGATAGTATATAGTAATATAATTCATATTTAAATTATTAGAAAAGGAGTCACATTATATGATAATAATAATATTATTATTATTAAAATGTGTTGAATTTTAACAGAAAGAAAAGCGCTGATAAATTTTCAAATATTACTTCACAAACAAAGAAGTGTTGTTGTAAAATAATTTCCAGACAATTATTTTTTTAAGCAATTTTTTAATGCATTTTTGAATTAATGCGGTTTTTCCCATTCGGTCCAGAAAAGAAATTCTTTTTGTCAAAGCTAAACCAATCAGATATATTTGAATAGAGAATCATTCAAGTCACAAGGTTACGTTTCAAATTTTTAAAAATATAAAAAGCCAAAAACGTTATTAAACTTTATATTCATTATTACGTAATTTAATGTTTTTTTAATTTCTCCGCCAACTCTTAATGATTTTTTTTGGTTTTATGTACTTTTCGAAAATTATTGAATGTATCTCTATTTATACAACGTAAGTCGTATCTTTTTTATGAGGTTTTCTGAGGAACGTATCTACCACATAAAAAAAGAATTGACTGTACATAGCATTTTTTATCTTCGAGTTCTACTTGTGAGAATATTATTCAGTAATATGGAATATTGAAAAGAATTTGTATCAATATAATATTGTCTTGAAAAATTTTAAAATGTTGCTGGTAACAAATAATAGTATATTAATAGTTCAAGATATCATTGATAGAATTATTGTTAGTACAGGCTTTGTTTATTTTTCATATGTATAAGTCATTTATGTCATTTACCTTCAAGGCTCCATAAATCAGTGATTAAATGTCATTAGTTGTAAAAGTCTGCAATTAAAAGTCTTACAAAAATATACGAACAATTTATTAATTTGAATTTAATTTATATGTCCGTTTCATACGTCATTTTAGCATATCAAATGGAATTATTTTGATTAAACTTTAAAATCTAAATTCTGATGATTCTACTTCAAATTCTTATATGTAAATGTGGATATGAGATCGTAAGAATTATTTTAAAGATAAAATTAATTTAATATTTCTTAAGCATTTCAGACGTTTCTGTCAAAACCCTTTCATTTTGCAAAGGTGATTTCAATTTATTCAATCATATCGATTATGCAAATTAGTATTGCATAGTGAATAAAAAATTCAAAAAGTTTTAAGAATTATTATTGAAAACAATATTATATATTAGATAGTAAGATAATAATTGCAGTATGTTGACTTCGATCAGAATATGAAAATGCATTGTTGAATTCTCAAAGTTCTATTTATTAAATTACTTTAACAACAAATATCGAGAAATTGTTTTGAATATTTTAGAGTTATCATTATGAATAAATATAAGAATATAAATTATCTTGATAATTATAATCTCTGTTTGTAATATTAATAATAATGCAATAAAAAATTCATATTTTGTTTTGAAAAACACAATAAATAATAACTGCATAAGTAATTATAAGCAAATTTTTGAAGTTATTATAATATTTATTTTTCTTACATCTGTAATTTTTGTAAATAGTTTTGTAAAAAAAAACAGTGTTTTTAATGCAGTATTACTTAACCATGTTTTTAGACACAATTCAAAAATCATCTGATGGGATGACGTTCTAGATATGTTGTCTGTTTTCTGTACCAAATATAGATATGATGTACAAAGCACCGAAATTGTGACAGAATTTTTTTAGACAATTGATTACAAGTGACTCATCTACGTATCAAACAAAGTGAATTTAGTTACGTCATAAATCATTGTGATGCAACTCTCAAACTAATATAAAAAAACAATATTTCCTAAATAAAATTAGTTTTTAGTTATAAGCTTTATTTCTTCTGTATTGCAACATTAATAATTCAACTTTTAGAAAATGTTGAGGAACATTTTATGATTAACTAATTTAAATTAATTTATAAATATAACTCACGTCGATAATTAAAAACATTGGGAAATTTTTTATATTAGTCCATTTATCAGCTTCGAAATAACTTTTATTTCCCAAAATTACTATTGTCCGCAACTCGGAATTTTGCAGATTTTGGAATCGCAGAGGCATCATAAAATTGCATAAATCAATTGTTCCATGACCGATGCCACATAGACAAACAAGAATATGATCAGAAAGGCTTCGGCTTTCTGCTGTCTCAATATCCTGTATTTTACATGAAAATTAGATCAAACGAGAAATATAACAAATATATAATAAATATAGTTTAAAATTATTCCTTTTTAGTTTTCATAGTATAAAATATAATAATAACAATTTAAATCAGAACCATGTTGGCATCAGATGCGGATAAATTAAACGGGAGGGGTACCTTTTTCAAAAGTAATGTTGATAAAATGTATTAAAGAAATGATAATACGTTTAAAAGGCTGAAAATCTAATACGGAAGATTTGGTGAGAGGACAAGACAAAGGACAAATTGGGATACAGCCTACGAAATAATAAATAATTTGTCACTTGAGAATTTTGATAATATTATTTTTTTTTTATATATTTTTTTAAAATTTTTATAATATTATTTAATTATTGTTTTCCTAGTAAGCCCGATTGAAAATATTGTAATTCAACATTGATAAGTTAAATTCAAAATCCGTGTTTTATTTAAAAATCACTTATCAAAACAAATTGAATGTCATAGAATATTCGATCTAAATTTTAATAAAATTAATATTAATATCCAAATAAGCAATTTATAACAGGACATTACAATCTATTTCTGTTTATTTTTCAAAAGATTTACAATGAATTTTTACTGACGCCTTCAATTTTTCACTAGGAATAGCCACGACAGTTCAGTGGAGAATATTATATGACATAAAGAAACTGATTATTTTAACATTTTTGTATTTATCATTTAGAATATGAGATTTCCTTATTAAACAGTTGGTTTTTGAACAAATGCATCGTAGAATATAAAATACATACCAGACAGACATCCTCAAAATTTGGTTCAGGAGCCCAATAGAATGATCCAGTTCTATCCAGTCCAGTATAACTGTTCATGTCTATTTCTTCAGATTTGGAATCAATTGTTGGGAATTCATAAGCCGACCGAAAACTTCTTTTTTACAAACGAGCAAATAATAAATTCAGTATAATAATACTTAAATATAAATTAGTAAGTAAAAATGAATTGAGTGAAATGTAAACTATTCTCGGAGTTCCAAAATTATGAAGAGCTCAATATTTCAATATAGTAAAACGTTGAATAAAGGGATAAAATTTGTTAAAATTATTATTATTATTATTATTATTATTAGTATTATTATTATTATATTTATTAATAAATAAAGAAGGCAATGTTTTAATTATTGAAAACGCCAACTGTATATTTTATAAATAACATTTAACTATATATTTCGACCGTTTATCAGTCTTCCTCAGGCTAGAAATCACATTTACAAAAATTAATTAATTTAATGAATATATGATTTTTATATATTTTAAAAATTAAAATTAAATTTTGTAATTTGAGTTGAATACGATTATTGTTGGTTAATTTGTTTGTATTTTCCTATTTTTATTTAGATTTTGTTTTTTTAATTATTATTTCAAATATTATTATTATTATTATTATTATTACTAATTATTACTAATTATTACTAATTATTACTAACTTACTAATTATTTAACTTAAATTAAAATTGGCGTTAAAAGTAAATATCAAAATAAATTGGAAAAGTAAAAATAAAAAATATTTTAAACAAGATAATGTACTTCTAAAATCCAGAAAAATCCAAATTTATTTTTCTAATTTTGTTCTCAAACTCTTTTTAAACAAAACAAGCTTTTCAAACAAATTTGACATTAAATCAAAGCCAGCAAACAAACGTTACTCAAATTCTAATATTTTAGTAACAGAAATTTCTAAGATTTTACAAATAAATGTTTGTTTTGTTTATTTAATCTAAATATTATCGAGAAAAAAAATATAAAATAATAATATTACTCATTTATCCGTTGATTTTCAAATTGCACATTTGACTCGTAGTGGCCCCTCGGACTATCTAACGTAATTAAGCGACATTATATAATATAATTTAGAACTTTTAGTAGCTTCCAAATAACATTGACATATTTCTGATAGATTCTGTGGGCTGCATTTTGAACAATAAAAGACTAGCCTAGTAAACAACCACAAGTCAATTTTTGTTAATAAAAAAACTGAATTTTTACAGTTACAAACTTTATTATAGTCATTTTTTATGAGTATAGATTAAAAGTATTAAATTATAAAGTAAATTATATATGAAAATCTTTACGAGGTCCTTAATGGACTGTCAATCTACTAATTAACACAATACAATTTTAATTATTGTAATTATCCCAAATCAACGTAAGATTTGTCTTTGAGACAAATCTCAACTTTATATCGCCATATTTCTGTTAAAAAGACATTTGTTTGTGTAGTGATTTTTCAACAAAAAATGAATTTATGAATGGAATTATTCAATTTTATTTATTTTCTCATACGATTCTTATATGTCCCACAAAGACACAATCTGGGCTCAAATCTATCGAAATAACCTGGTTTAATTAAGATTAATTTAAATCAAAATATTAATTAACAAATAGAAATTTCTCCAAATCACTTATTTGTCAAAAACAGCTATGTTTACCATAATGTTTTTTAAAATCTCCTATTATATAAAGTACGACATTAATTTCGTGGAAAAAAAATAATTATTGCATTTTTATATCAGTTTTGTTTGCAAATGAATGCTAATGTGATTGATATCTAATTGATGATTTATTTATAAATAAAATAGACATTAAAATAATAATGGAATTTTATGGTGCTAGGAAAAAAAGTTCAGCGGACAAAATGGCAAGGTAAAAAAGGTATGAAGGAAAAACAGATGAAAAAAGTAAATAAAAAGTAACTAATATAAATGGAAATGAATAACGAAGTCAAACAACATTCATGTTTAATACACGTCCAATGTCTTCTAAATACGTGATTGGATCTCGGTTGTTGTAGTCGGCCACCATAGTAATCAACGCCTCGTTGACGGGATGTATGTTTTCTTTTTCTTTCCATTCACTGTTCCATATGACATTTTGTCCGTGCCATTTTGTCCGCTGACATTTTGTCCGCTGACATTTTGTCCAGCCACAAATTTTATAAATACGCCCTATTATTGTATATTAGATTAAGTGAAAACCAGTTAGCATCCAATGTTTCAGGGCACCCAAATATTATTTTTTTTGGTTTTCATTTCGAAAATAAAATTCAATACTCCAATTGTGCAAATCTGGTTAAACACTTAGAAGGCAATTTTGATGGAATTTACAAAAGAGCTTTCAATTTCAAAATATATTTAAGAAAAGAATTATTTTAATTTGGAGAATTTGGAATTCATTTTAGAATGGAATTTGGAAGAGTTATATCCAAACATATAATTTTAAAAATACCTATTACTATTGCTCTTTAACCTCTCGTCTCCCTAGAAAGCAGAGATAACCGATGATAAATCTTTTTTACTATTACTTTAGATTTTATTACGTTTAAGAGTTCACTCTTTTTTTAAACTTTTCTACTTACTTATTACTAGAAGCTTCATCCCTGGCCATAACAATGGCTATCATCGAATCTGTGTCTATTTTGATGTTTTCAATCATAGGGTTGATCAACACGTAATCATCTGTAGATTTGTTGACACATTTTATTGCCAATAAACAGACATCCCACAATTTATAAACAATCCTTAAATTGTAAAAATTTCATCAATAAAAATTGTAGATAAATTAATTAAATTTAAAATAAATAAAAATTGTATATAAATTAATTAATTTTAAAATAAATTATATCATTATAATTTCTTTTTTAATATTATTGTTTTTCTAACAAATCTAATAAAATTAAATAATTAAGAATGAAATAATAATATCAAAATCCAACTTACAAAGCTACTTCTAAACAAGACATTCCATGAAAACAGTCGGAAAATTGTACATTATATAGCAAGACCTTTAATCCGTTTTCATAGTCTTTTCTCCATAATTCTGAAAATGACTGAAACAATTGCGTAAGTAAAACTTACAAATAAAGTTAACCTTAGATTTTGTAAATGTCACCAAGTTTATGACGAGAGTGGCTATGCCGGGGGTCAAGCAATTGTACGCCATCAGTCCAAGTTTCAGTTCATCTATACATAGAATTATATCGCTCCGATTTTGATTCCACATTGGTGACATTTTAAGAAGCACCTTAAATATATAAGTTTCCTTAATTATTTTTCTCGATTCGTAAAAAAATAAATCAAAACTTCTTAGATATGGCGAAATTTTCGAAATATAATAAAAATGTGTAAAATATATTACAAATTTGACTTGACGTTATACAAGCGGATACTGCTCTGCATTGGAGCATATTATTCAGAATATTAACAAAAATACAAAAGTAAAAAGTAAGTAAAAAGAAAGTAAAATTTGAAATACATATCTGGCACATAGATGATAGACCGGAAAATATGCGGGTATAGCCTGCCGGTTAAATGCGTGAAAATACGATACTACAAGTCAACGGAGTTATAAATCTTTTAAATCCATCAAAAGCTCTGATGAGAAATCAAAATTTAAAATAATATTTTTGGAGTCGTAAAAAATTATTTTCCCACTTTAATCCTCTTCTCTCCTCTTTTAAATGTTGGGTTATTATTATTGAAAGTCGGTTCCCGCTGACTCCTCGTGTCCTTTTCGAATCAAATAAGCAAACTCAACACAGATTAATTTTATTTGCACTTTATCACAGTTACAAATCAATCCGATTTATTTCAATACAAATTTATTTCAAATTACAAATTAGGAAATAATTACCTCTCCATAGATCAGTGGCGACCATTTAATATTGTTTAGGCCAATTTACCCTTTTATATTATTCCGTCTACACGCCTGGTTTTCCTCATCTCTCGGGTTTCCCATTGACTCGGGCTTCCCATTGACTTGGGCTTCCCATTAGTAATTAATTTTTTAAAATTAATTTCTTTTTTGTCTTATATTATTTTCTAGGGACCCTTCACTAAATTTTTATTATTATTTCTGGACTCGTCTCTCAATTTGGCGTTCAACCAGACCAATTTCCCCCGATCAATACCACTTTCGAATTTTTGTAACTTTTTTAATTAATGTTGCACTTTTATCATTTTGGTGTTTTATTGATTTTACTGTGCTTTTTTCGTAATACACAAACATAGAGAAATTGTAGAGGGGGCTGGTGGTATTTTTTCTTTGATGTTAGGGTCACACATCTATCTAATGCATGTGTCAGGTTTTATATTGGCCGTAAGAATAACATCCATTTCAATTATACCAATATATTTTATTATCCAAACAAGGGCTCATTTTCTTGACATAGAAGTATTCAACTAATGCTTGATGCTTCTTATTCTCTTTTGTAGGATATTCACAGTTCTAGTATCATTGTTTTTATTGATTTTCCTTATTCTTATCCTTCACCTTTTCGATTATTAAACAAATTTTAATTAAAAACAAAGGATTGATCACCGAGTAATTTGAGGTATACAGCAGTTCGCCTTTAATTTGTCCTGGATACAATTGTAAACGCAAGTCCAAATGTATGTGATGTTGATTTGACAATTGAATTTCTCTCTATTGCTGTAGTTATTTATATTAAAATGAATACATTCAAGGTTTGAATAGATCAAGTACCTCTGTTCAATATGCACATGCATATCGAAACCGTAACTCTTTCATAGGCAATGCTGAAATGAGATCATCGGTAATCATGGTGCAGCGCCGAAACACATGTTGATGAACGATATTAAAATTATAGGCTTCTTCAGCTTTCCACAGTTTCTTATATTTATAAAAATCTTGCTGAAATGGACGTGGACTAGATGCTCTGATTTTGGTATTGTAATTGATAAATAATTTGAAAATTGTTGTCTGCCAAAAATTGACAATGCGAATAAAACTCTGAAGATGTTGCATTATAACTCAAACCTTCAGTCAAAACTCTAATATTAATCTCATAATTGGTATTTGATTCATGAGTTATAACAATTTTGAGCTTTACTACTAGAAATCGTAAAGTTTAAAGAGTTATAGGTAAATCCTCTAATATCATCCTGCATGTCATGTCAACCTCCATAATATAGGCGCAAGTTTCATTAAACTCTTCACTTTTCATGCGAATTTGTAAATATTATCCTTTACAGATTATTATTGTTCTAACAACCTGAACTCACAAACATGAAGTTTCTGAGACAGAGGCTTTCCATATAAATGATTTAGATCTTGTTACGTTATTTGATTAGACTCATTTGTCTCAACATGTTGATAGATATCATTACATGCGAAATACCCTTTTAAAACAAATGGTAAAGTTTCGGATCCTGAATAAATTATAATGATTCAGAGATCCTTTTAAAAGCTGAAACCCAATTCAACCCTATGATAGAAACAAAGGAGAAATCCTCCAATATATCTTTAACAAACTTCCATACTTTGAAAGACTCAAAAAATATCAATCAACAGTAAATCAACTAACTTGAATATTACCAGAATGTAATCCAACAGCATCTGATTAACTTCTGGCCGAATCTATAGTACTTCAGTTGAAGTTTGCAATTACTCCATTGATGTTGCAGTATCATTAAGAAATATCTCTTTACTTTCCTGCACGACCTTCACATATTTTGCATTTGACAGATCTTATTTTCCCGGTGTTTAGAGTTCATTCGCATTAATTGGAAGTTAACGCATAAAAAATCAAAATATTCACTTCGTTATAACAAAAACTTTAAATGGTACTACTTCATTAAAACAAGAAATTGGTATTACGAAGTCTTACGCATTATGTAAAACTAGTCGATCATGAAATGATTACACAATGTCGAATAAATATGAAGTCCGATAATTACATAAGATTATTCCTTATTATGTCATCACTATCTACCCAAGGAATACGTAATACTTACACGGATGTTGTTTCATACTATAAATGTGTATTCCTACAGTAAAAAAATATTATACTTAAACTCAAAATAATGAATAAAAAACAAATAAAAGTTAAACAACATCAACAAACTAATTAAAATATTTTAACGCTGATTTTTGGATCTAACTATCTATTTAAATTACATGCGGACTTTTTGGACATCTTATATATATATATATATATATATATATATATATATATATATATATATATATATATATATATATATATATATATATATATATATATATATATATATATGTGTGTATAAAATATCTAAAAATGCCTTCAATTCAAACAACAAACCTTATTAGAATATAAATGCAGTTGAACAATAGTTCGCATATTTTTCCTTTGGGATTTTAATATCATTGCTGTCATAATGTTGTCAATGTCGTCCTCACTTATTTTATTAGTAAATGGCGTACTCAAAATAACGGACAATTTGGCTTTCTGAATATTAACACGTTTTAGATCTTTTCGATTGCTAAGATTTCCAATCAAATATTTAATAGGATTTGAAAATCTCTTCATGTACATCAAAAGGTTTTCATCGTATAAATCTCTAAAAAATAAAATGTATTTGCTAATAATAGAACATATTTTTACAACTTGTTCATTGTGACTATCTTAACGTTTCTCACAGATCCTTTAAATCTTTCCCTTTTAAATGCCTTTAGAAATGCAATAATGGTCAGGCTTTCGAATTTCCCACATACAATTATGTGTCTAATTTATGCATCAAATATTATTATTTATACAATAATTCACTCTTACCTTTCATTTCCTTTTGAAATATATCTATTTTTATATTTCAGGTTTTGAATGGTCCTTATTACATTTGGTAAAACTGTGACAAACATTGTCTAAAAAAGTAACTAAATTATGAATATTTAGTCTCAATCCTTTCCTATTGTGTGTATGTAAAATGATGACGAAAAAATGTTGCTTGCATTATCCTCGGTCTTTAAAAAAATTTACTGAAATAAATTTTTATTTTATTTTTGGGCAGAGCGCAGAAAATAATGAGTGATATGTGGATATTTAATATTAATTAATTAATTAATTAAGAATTAGGAAGGGATTTGAAGAAGGCATATTATAATGATACCAAGGATTTTGATATATTAGTTAAATATTTAAATTTTTAATCCTATCATTAAATACTCACATATTATTAATGCTTTAATTTAGCTATTTTTTTCAAAACGTCTATTTAACCACTTTTCTTATCTAAGTAATGCCCCACATTAAGACCAAGGTCATTATGTTGTGCAATAGAGTACAGTCTTCTTAAAAAATATAACAACGCCATATTATATAATTGTCATTTTCATTTTTTGTTTTAATAGAGTTGTCGTCATTTTGAATTGTTATTTTAATGGTCTGATTTCAGTCAATGTTTTTCTATTAAAAAGTCAATTTTAGAATCAAAAATTATGAAAAGTATGATTTACGAGTATTTAGATGATTTGTCATTGAAAAGAGTTCTGTTGAGGTCAGCTTTGGGTCAAACAACATAATGTTTAGATTAATTTTGAACAAGAAACCATTTCTAGTGACAGATTTATGGATTAAGGGTTAAATATGTTTACTCGGTCTGGATGCATTAGGCTGAAGTCATGACATTCAAAAGTGAAAATTTGGTCGAGCGGAGTTAAGTGTTACTAATGATTAATATGATATTCGTTAAAAATTTAATAGGTCTGACTGAGGTTAAAATTCATACTATTCATTTAATATATTTAATGATCGAGAAAATGTGCGTAAGTCATGATTGACACTTACTTAATAAGTGAAAAACATTGATATATTTAATAGGACATCAAAATAATAATAATATTTTAAAACACCTTAATAAAAATCAAGGTAAAAGAAGACAAGGTAAAGTGAATGCAAATAATATTGTCAAGTCTATCAAATACATATGCCTGAAAATCACGCTATTTATTCTTTTGTGTATACAAGGCTTGTATATGGATCCCCAAGTGTGATCAAAAAGTACCTGGGTATCATAGTACAAATTAAGTATATCTCAATGAGGCTAGTCAAATATCGGAAGGTTATACAACATTAATTGTTAACGCAGTGACGACAAGGATCACCATCACTATGACCAATTTAATAGTATTTTTCATACACAAAATAAACTAGCTAAATTACAGTCACCAACCACAGGTACAATAAATAGTTAAATAAAAAAATAAAACGAGCCCACCAAACTCAATAATAATACACACAAAATAATTGCCATAAAGATTACTGTCATCAGTCATCAAAATCCATCGTTTACAACTGCTTAGCTATTCCTTTCATCGATTTCATTAGTCAACATTTTTTGTCATTGTTTTCATCAGGATCTATTGCTTGTATCCGTTTTCTCGACATGGTTTACATATGTTAAGCAAAATAGTTTCATCAAATTAACATTTCAAAAAAATCAATTTACTCTTTAAATTTAATTATTTTACTTTAGAAATTGAATTTACAGTATAAATTTAATAAATCGATTTAATTAAAAAATGTTATACTTTAATCCATATTTAATTAGTTAAAACTAATAATATTACATTATCCATTAAATTTTCAATGCTTTTATTCACTTTTTTCGTTATCGTCTTTATTATTAATTTTGTTAGAATTTTCATTAAAATTTATCGTTAAAAGATTTCTTTATCAAACTTTTATTTTTATCAACATTTTTTCATACATCTTCATCTTTATCAACCATTTTGTTAGCATTTAAATTTATCTTCATCAAAATTTGCATATATTTTATTATCTTTTTAATAAACTAATTCAATCAATCAAAATTTTAAAAAGGCCTCATTTTTAAATTTATCCTATTCAACAAAATCTATTTATCATAGTTTTTATTCATTTTCAGAACAAAACTTTATAAACATATGCATTTGTTTTGCCATCATTTCCATTTAAAATTATTCATGAGAAATTTGTAATTAATTTCAGCATTTTGATCAGTCAGTATCTTATTTTCATCCATTTCATATTTTATCGTTTAATTTTATTCACCTTCGTCATTCATTTTGTCTTCAGTTTCATCAACATATTATCATATATTTACAACTTAAAAGCAAAAATAATTTTCATTCACATACATTTTCTGTTTACCTAAATTGTTGAAATCAACCCTCTTCAAATAGTTTTCATCTAAATTTGAAATCAATTTCAAAAACCTATCTAAAATTTTTTTTAAAATGATGTATGGTTATTAAACAAAAGTAAATATTTTAAACAAATTGTAATTTATGTTAATTCTATTTTAATTTTAAATTAAGGTAATTTCTGAAGTGAAGATAATTTTAAGTTAAGTTTTTTAATTTAATTTATGTTAATTTAATTTTAAATTAAGTTATTTTTTACAATTAGCTAATTTTAATTTTTAATTCAAAGTTAAGTGGATAAAGGGGTGCTGATAAGTATAGTGTATTAGTAGGCGTATGCCTCATGGGATTGAAACCATTCCTCAATACCCTACCCTTTGCGGATTAATCACATAATGATGTAATTTAATCTCAGTTATGCAACTAAATAATATTTAAATAAAGGATTTCATGACATTATTTTTCTGTCTATAGTCACATGGTATTTTTAGGGTAATTTTTTTGACTATAGCTAAGGGGTCACGATGTATTTTTTAATACAAATAAAAGGCTTTAAAATCTGCTTCTTTAGTAAATTTTTTTAAATAATATATTTTTTAATCTCAAATAATTCAATGTTAAATTATAATAATAATGTAAATTAATTTTATTAACTATAATTGTGAATAATAGCTATACTTTATTATAAATGGAATTGTTCTTTTTCAAAATAAAATAGGTGGAAAATTAATGTCTTACTATTCCGTAAATTATGTACACTAAAACAACTATTCGTCCAAATATTGTTAAGGGATTCACACTTCCAAATCCAACTGTTGAAATTGTGACTAACATAAAATAGCAGCATCTCCAAAATGATAGCTGTTGATTGAAAAGAGGAATTTCCCAAAAGTTCCCAATTCCTTCAAACTTAAAACAATATTTATCGTCAATTTGAAATATGCAATCATAATTTACCATATGAAATAGGCCAGCGCTGATTAGCCATAAACTAATTATGTAAAATATAACTTTGGTCATTTCAAATTTGGAATTGACCTTGAAAATACCGAATGAAACGGCTATGGTGTTGCACAATTCCCGCAAATAGTAAATTCTCAAAAAACTGAATCCTACATTATTAATTTTAAAAATTAATTTTTTGTTATAAAAACAATATTTATTAAATCGATTTATTCACGCAAAAAAGCGTTGAGCTAATTTAATACAAGTCTGTTGGTTTCTCTGATTCATCGTGCTCTTAATTTGCAAAAAAATCAATAATTCCCAACTCAAAAACCTTTATTCGAATTCAACACAATTAATACACTTGTTATTACAATCCTTTTCTTTTATATATGCACTATATGCTTTATAGGAGAAAGTCTACTAACGGCAGATTGCGATTTTAATATACAATTTTCTTTTTGATTTGATTAATATTAAGTTATCCACACATATTACTAGCCATCTTTGGTTACTATTTCCTCTTCAAACAATTGAAATTTTTCAAACTGCTCATTTCGTTTTTATAAAGGCTTCTGTGTTCATAATTAAAATAAATAATCAAAATAGCTTACAAAAAGATTGGCTAATTTAATTTCGCTACCATAATTAAGTAGGTAACCTCTCGCCCTTCCTTTAATTATGAGCTAAACTAATTTTCTTTATTGATTTCTGAGAAAGATTAGTCTCATTATCTTCTTAAGTTTTCCTCAGGCCTCGGTTTTCCCATACGGCTCTGGTTTATTACATAACTGATAAACTATTCATTAATTTTTAAATAATTTTTGTTTACTGAGAATCTTTAATTGGGGTCCTATTAATTTTATATTAGAATATTTGTTTCATCAAATTCTCATAAATAATACGTTTTCAATAGTTTTTGAAATTCATACATAACACTTTAAAATAAATACCTATTTAAGCTCAATAATATTATTGCTTCCATTCAATCTGGTATGCTCTTTGGCTTTTATGGAAGATAGAATTTATACGGTACGTGACATTTTGGCGCGACCGTTTTGACGCAGAGCCGTTTTGGTGCAGGTCATTTTGGCGCACAGCTAGCCTAAGCCATTATTTACCGTTCCTGTCTAATCATGCATGCGCTTCATATTTATAAAAGTGCAAGAGTGTTCTAGACTAAAATCATAAGTTAAGTAGAGTTTCATAAATATATCACATATTATAATTCTGTTAAAACAGTAAATGGAAAATGTTACATCGAAGCGTGGTAAAGAAAGGTTGAATCGCGTAGGATATTGTTACGTGTTTGGTAAGTTTAGTTCATACCATTACAAGAAGTTTTGGCGATGTGAGCTAAAGAACGAATGCAAGGCTCGTTTACACACGACCGTAGATAATGATCGAGTTCTGATGCAGATGAACTAGCATAGTCACGGAAGTGATGCAACCAACTTCGGGTTGCCATGATAATAACTAGAATCAAAAGAAGGGCAACATAGACAACTGAAATCTCGTCAGTCATCCTCAACAGTGCTCTCCAAGGAACCTCAAGCGAAGATGCCAAACAAAGATGCCATTCGCAAGGTTATTCAGCGGAGTAGAAACGACAACCGAGTAGCTCCTCCACAACCTGTCGATCGAGCTTCAAGTATTATTCCGGATGCATATCGGATGTACAAAGTGGCACCAGATCAGATGAAAAAATTTCTTTTATGGGATTCGGGAGAACAAGATGAAAATCGCATTCTTCCATTTGACCGGAAAGATGCGATTTAGCTTAGCTCCTCCTCTTTTTTCACAGATATGTAATCATGGCAGCAAGAAGAGGATTCGTACTGCCGGTTGTCTAAAATGTGGCCACTTCTCAATCCTTCATCAGTTTCTATTGACTTCAAACAAGCCGCAATTGGAACTATTCGAACAAAGTTTCCGAATTGTGCAATCCATGGATGCCTCTTTCATTTGACTAAGAACATGCGTAAGAAGTTAGAAGAGACGAAGGTCTGCTTCGCCGATATAACACAGACCCAGACTTCGCTTTGGTTGCCAGATTGATAGTCGCTCTCTCCTTTGTTCCAATCAAAAACATTGATGTGTCTATTGAGGCACTGGATAATGAAATTACAGAAGACCTCACGCCAATCTTAAATTCGTTTTAGGATGTATACATAGCACGTCAAAATCGCAACCGAACTCAAAGTCCTGCGTTGTTTCCTCCTCAAATGTGGCCTGTCAATGAGAGAACAGGGAATGGAGAGGATTGTACCAACGACTATGTTGAAGCAGCACATCGAAGATTACAATACGAATTTGGGATGGATCACCCAAAAATTTGTAAACTTATAGACGGAATTCGAGGTGCTGAAAAAAAGCGTGACCTTGTATATGTCGCAGCAGATACCAGAATCATGAAAATTGTTGAGAGTTACAGAGAACGAAACATCATCGAGTATCTTTGAGGACTTGGCCATAATTTTAACGTAATCTTAAGTTAAACGTGTCTTAATTTCTATATTTTGCATTCTCTTTATTAAAAGTTTATAAACGTTAAGCTAAATAAAAAGTTATTTTTAAATGGCGCCAAAATGTCCTGCGCCAAAACAGTCGTGCCAAAACGGCAGAACCAAAAAAAATTATATACCAATGCAATAATTTAACGTTCATAATATTATTATTCTTGTTTTTTATGATCATGTTATTCCTATGATTTACTTCCTTGGTTCTCAAATCGTGTTCTGTGATGCTCTTTCAAGTATTCAGCAAAAAAATCATAATGTACAATTTAATTAAAAAGTTTTTGAAAATAAAAATTATTCAAGCTCATAATAAAACATCGTCAAGCTCATCTATCGCATTAAGTTTGAGATTTTTTTAAAAGTATTGTAATTTTAATTGTGTTTTTAATAAATATATTTGCATCAATCAAAATCAATACATATTTTATTTATATGCATATTTTTTTCTAAAAGCAGCGCTTGATAGCTCTAGGTTGCCAATCACACGCTGCGACACGATTCCGTTTCATTTTTGCTCTATAGTAATGGGGTGTTTTTGCGAACATTATTCTGTTTTTTATTGCTTTTTTGATTTCAAAAGGTTAGCAATCCGCGCCCTCTGTTTTAAAGTTTATGCTGCATTGTAGATGTTCCGCCTAAAAACATATCAGAGTTTAGTGTTCCCCGTCTTCAAAAAGTTTGAGAACCAAGGCATTACTTAATAATTTGATTTAAACAAAAAAATATTATAATATTAACCTAACCTTGGCGACGAACAGGAAGAAATGATGTGAGGAGAATATTCGGAATGACAGTGATTTCAATCATTGTCGTTGGCTGAATCCAGAATTTTAAAATATCATTTGCAGCAAACGCCTAAAAATCATAAACTTTTATAACCAGTTTTAATTAGTTTTGCTCTTTTATGATTTAGTTTGATTCTAGTTTTCACTTTAATTGTTTAGATGTCATTTGTACTTTCACTGAATTTGTTATGTTTATTATAGTCATTACGGCTTGAAATGCAATTAATAAATTAACACTTTAGCGAGTGTCTTTTTAGTTAATGAGTTTTACTATTTGTCACCTATCATAATATTAAATAATAATAATAATAATAATAAAAATAATAATAAAAATATATAATAATAATAATAATAATAATAATAATAATAATAATAACAATAATAATAATAATAATAATAATAATAATAATAATAATAATAATAATAATAATAATAATAATAATAATAATAAACATATATAATAATAATAATAATAATAATAATAATAAAAATAATAATAAAAATATATAATAATGATAATAATAATAATAATAACAATAATAATAATAATAATAATAATAATAATAATAATAATAATAATAATAATAAAAATAATAATAAAAATATATAATAATAATAATAATAATAATAATAATAAAAAAATAATAAAAATATATAATAATGATAATAATAATAATAACAATAATAATAATAATAATAATAATAATAATAATAATAATAATAATAATAATAATAAAAATAATAATAAAAATATATAATAATGATAATAATAATAATAATAACAATAATAATAATAATAATAATCATAATAATAATAATAATAATAATAATAATAATAATAATAGTAATAATAATAATAATAATATGTAATAATTAATAATAATAATTATAATCGATAAAAAATTAAAAAAAAGTATACGAAATACAATATCATTAAAGCTAACTCTCAGCGTAAAATGAAAAAGACAAAATATGTTCAAAGCGAAATCAATCCATTGTAAATTGGCACCTTCGACGTCGAAACAGTCTCCAATGAGATAATTTGCATTGACCTGACTAAAATCAAAATGTAAATGGAAAATTAATAATTGAAAAATTAAAGATCATTTACTTAAAAGTAAAGACAACAAAAATTCCCCATGATGTTAGTTGGGAAATTAATTTGACAAAATTCTAAACAGAAAAATAAACAACAATTCATAGCGTTGAAATTCTTTATCAAGCTCACCAGAAATCTCCCAACAATGGTACTTTTAGAAATTATGATTTCACAGAACGATAAAAAGTTCAAATTGCTAGAAATGGAAAACAGACTATTGACATTCGAATTATAATTATTATTAGTTGGAAAATTATTTTCAAAAATTGTTATTCGAGTTCTTCTTTTTTTCATTGCTTCCATCTTTTTCTTTTTCTTTCCCAAAATTTCTCTGATAATATTAACGCAGTTACTGATTCCAATAATCATGAATCCGCAAATAAATATTGCAACGGAAATGCTGTATGAAACCCACCATAGAATATCGGTATCGCAACCAACTGACTGTTTGGATGAATTCATTTTAATTTTTACTAAAAAATAATTAATTTATTAATTTGTAAAAATTTCACTCTACATAAAGTAGATAGAAAAATAAATTTTCATAAAAATAAATTCTTAATTCAAAAGTTTTATTAAATTTAACTTAGAATTTATTTCGTTTTAATTAGTTAGTTTGCGCTGATGTGACATTTCTATTTGTCGAAAATGACCTAGCTGGCACAGCATAATAATATATCATTCATTTAACGTAGCCAACTATTGTTATGTTGTTGTCACTTTGTTTTAATCATGTTTGTGAAAATAATAATTATTAATTTTGCTTTAAATGAATAATAATTTTTAGTTCAAATATAAAATCACTTTCTAATTAGTATTTTATAATAATAATAATAATAATAATAATAATAATAATAATAATAATAATAATAAAACTAATTAGAAAGTAATTTTATAATTGAACTAATATATATTATTCATTTAAAACAAATTTAATAATAATAATAATAATAATTATTATTATTATCTTTACTGTTATAATTAATAAAAATATTATTTTATTAGGGAAAGTTATTTTGTAGCTCATAACATTTTTTATTATATTATAACATAATTTGAAATGAAAATTCTTCAGTATAGTGACAAATTTTATCTGTTTAAACTTTTTATTAATTTTATATAAGGTTATTTAAAAATGCTGCCAATTTCAAATTAATTTGAAGAAATATTAAATCTGACAAGTTTGAGTGACAGGTTAACAAACCTTGAGAGCTTTTGTGTTCTAAATATTTAAAAAGTTTGGGAACAAAATATAATTGTGGTTTTCAGTAATTATTAATAACAAATATGTATTTTTTAATAAAAATAAACTGTTTTAATGTTTCATAGACTTTCTTAAGCATACTGAATAAAACAAAATTTAACTGCTTTGTTATAGGATTTTTTAATAAAATATAAATTTTATTTCATATTTCTAATTTACACAGCATATATTAGAATTATATGCATGTAAAAAGGTATGAAAATTTTTTAGTAAAACTAATACTATGTGGGTGAAATTGAGAAATATTATATTCATTTACATTTAAAACCTCAAGTAAATTTAAGTATTCATGTCCGAATACTATTTTATTCTACTCACAACTAATACTGAAGTAGTTATTTATCACTGAGAGCATAACATAAAAGTCGTAAACAATCTTTGAATAAATTGTAGAAATTTAAAAAAAATATTTAGTTTTTATAAAGATTTTTAGATCACATAACCAAAGCATTTAATTTCATAAAAAATATAAATTCATCAAATAATAAATAAAACTAGCCTTTATAATTAAAAATAATAACAAAAAATTTTTCTTTTTTGAAATGACTGGAAATATAACTATGACTAATTTTTCTTTTCATTTCACACTGTTTTTATCGGCAAATGTAAAATATTCGCAAAATCCAAATTTCATCGAAGACACACTTGATAAATAGTTCAAATTTAGAAAAACGTTTAGAAAAAAGAAAATAAACTCAATTTTTCTGAAATAAAAATTTCAATTTTTGCTGGCACCAAAAACGATGTCAATTGAAATTTGTACAATAAGTCAATCTAGAGTTATGATTGGCTGAGAGATGTGAATAGCACATTTAATTGTTATGTGTCATGTGTGCATTACCAGACATTTACACAAAATTAAAAAAAATTTACAATAAATTAAATATTTAAAAATAATTTTTTAAATTAAATTTTTTATATTTTTTATAGCTACACCAATGATTTTAATTGTATGGGATTAATTTTTCTATGAAAAGAATTGAAATGATTTATGTTAAAATTGTATAAATTCGATTAAATAAATTTATAATTTTTCAAAGAATCAAATTTTATTATTTTAGGAAATAATTTTTAAAAACAATTAATATTGTATTAAGTAAAATTCAAGAATTTATTTCAAAATTAAAATTAATGTTTAATAAACATTTTTAGGTGGACAAAAAGCGTCTAAACTGAATGGAAAATTACTTAAAAAATAATAAAAAATGTCGGAAAATTTTATTAAAAATGATTGAAAATCATCCGAATGAAATAGGACATATTTATTTAAGTTTAACAAGTGATATTCATTGATATTTCTAATGGTAGTTTATTTTCGAGCTTATTTCGCTTGGAATACAAATAATCAATTTTGTGACATGACCCTAGAATTTAAAAATGCCACTACAAGCATTACACTAAAAGCACACAAATATCACAATTTTGTGTTAAGTCATATGAAAACCCTTTTATTCAATTTTTTTTAATCCAAAAATAGTGATACTTTTCAAAATTTTTAATTTTCATTATTGCATCCTCCAATCACATTTCAATAAATATAAAATTTCACAAATATAAGTAACTATTTTAAATAAACTTTTCTTATACCAACGAATGCCTGAATTGTTGGAACCGGTGTTTCCGAAATTGGGAAAATAGGTAATAACTTAGCAAAATGGGTCCATAAAACTTTTGAGCCTTTTGACATCGAAACGGTAAATAAAAAAGTATTTCAACTATTGTCCATTTTTGTATTTTTATTACTTTGTGTAAAACATTGAATAACATAATTAAAACTCCATATTCTTTTAATAAATATTCAATGTGAAAGTTAATTTGAAAATTGTTTTTTAAAATTTTTCTCATGATAAAAAAATTATTTTCAAAAACATTTTCAAGTGTATCGAAATTATTATAGAAATTCTCTCATTTACTTTCAAATGTAAATGCCATTCATTTTTGGTTATGTTTAATTATCATTAATTAAATAATCAAAAGAGAACTAATTATTTTACTAAAGGTCAAAATAATAATAAAATTAATAATAATAGTAATAACAATAAAAATGATAATGATGATGATGGTGATGCTAATAATAATAATAATAATAATAATAATAATAATAATAATAATAATAATAATAATAATAATAATAATAATAATAATAATAATAATAATAATAATAATAATAATAATAATAATAATAATAATAATAATTATAATAGTAATAATAATAATAATAATAATAATAATAATAATAATAATAATAATAATATTAATAATAATAATAATAATAAACGACTAACAATAACAGTGAAGTAAATTATTATTCATATATTATCATAATATAAGAAAACAATAACTAATTCCTATAAAGTGTAATTGAATTTTTATAGATATTGTCTTTTATGTACGGATTGATTAACCGAATAAAAATGTACAGTAGTTGCAGAAATGTCAATTTTCACATTATCTGTTTTTCTAAAAGAAATTTTATTTAATAAAAAATAATTTTGTCTGGAAAAAAACTTACAAATTTCCACAAAAAATTCGCAATGTTTTACAATTCATTTTGAAATGTTTTTTGGATGAGCTTTTGATATTCATTTTAGAAAGGTTATGGAATTTATTTCTAAAAAATGCCATTAATATTCATATACACATTAACTACATTAATACCAATTCAATTTTTTTCCAAAATGGTATTTAATGTATTTCATACTTTTTTTAAAACATATATGATTAAAATATAAGATAAACATAGTAATAATTTAAGTATAAGAAAGCCTCATACAATTACATGTTTTAGGATATAATTCTACAATTTGTTTGTTTAAATAAAATATAAAAATTTTCAAAAATATTCAAACTATAATTCTGTGTTGAACCTGTAGTTCACAGAGGTAAGATTGCATCTACCATGATTTCAAGTGAAAGTAGGTTTCAAGATAAAAATTCGTATTTTTTTTTGCCTTAAAGACAAACTTTGCAAACTTATTTGATGTTCAGTGCATCAGTATAAGTGTACAACAGTGTTAACTTAACACTGTTTTTACACTTACCCGGCGCGAAGAGAAATCGGAGCGCCTCCCGCATAGTATTGATGAAAGCTATTAGCTCGAAACTAGTATACTGTTGGAAATTGCATTGGATATCACTTAATTTATCGTATATATTATAAAGAGTTTAAATATATTTATTAAAAATAAATTTTAAAATAATCGACTATTTAAATTGAATTTCAAAAAATAATTAAAAATAATAACTAAATAATTAAATAAACTTGGCAACGATTTAATTAAAAGATAACGCCAATAAAAAACTCTTAATACGATATATTTCGAACATATAACTGTCATCTTCGGGTACAAAAAACCAACTAAATATATTTTGAATTAACTTTTATTAATATTAATTTAATTTTCTAATAAATAATCACTTAAAAAAATATTTAAATACTTTTAATTAATTTTAAAATGTTATTTATATAAATATTTTTTGTCTATATTATAATATTTATATAAATAGCATTTTAAAATTAGTTAAAAGTATTTAAATATTTTTTTAAGTGTTTATTTAATAGAAAATTACATTAATATTAAAAAAAAATAATTTTTTAAAATTATAATTCATAATATTTTTAGTTGGTTTTTTGTACCTGAAGATGACAGTTATGCTGTCAAAATATATCGTACGAAGAGTTTTTATTGACGTTATCTTTTAAAAATAATAACATTTGTATAAATATTTTATAAAATCGACAATACGTGTAGTTTATTTCTATTCTGTATTATCATGTCAGAAAAACTGTCGAAATATATTGTAAATCGTTTCTTCTAATTATATTATTAAGAACTATAATTTTAAAATAATTTTTGAGGTTAGGTTGAAAAAGATGTCGATTTACAATCACGGACTGAATGTTGAAAAAAGTGGTTCAAAATATTAAAAATTGCAAATCCTAGTAAGATACGTACGACAAAAGCAAAATAAAATATTAATAATTATTATGTCTAACAATAATAATTATTAATATTTTATTTGACACTTAAAGTGTCATTTAATAATTTAAAATAAAAATATAATATTTAATTAATTAACAATATGCTTAGTTACAAATATTATTTATTTTTATGCTATTAATTTTGAGAGCGAAAATAAATATGCAATAATAAATTATGACATTATAAAATCAAAAATATTAATACTAAAATTCGTTATTTTCTATGTAAAATTGAAAAAATTTCAATTTTTCAAAACAAATGTTAGAATTTTAAGTTAAATTTTATTTTATTTTTTTTTATTATTTTTGGTAAAAATAATTTTTTTTTTAAAGAGTTGATGAATATAATAAGTTCTTTAAATAAAAAGTGTTTTGTAAGTTAATTTTGGATTTTTTTTAAAATTTTCAAGTTTTTTATCATCCATATATTTAATTGAATATTTCAAAGAATGTTACAAAAATATTGCATTTACGTTTTTGAAGGTGTTTCAAAGTCTCGTCCTTTTGAATTTTAATTCAAATTTTTGTTAGGTTTTTCGTCTGATACATTGACCAAAGGTTTCAGCAAGACAAAATTATAGAACCGCAAAATTTAGTCACTAAACAGAAACATAAAAATTTCGATATTATTTTATTTGAAATATAAACAGTCAAGATTTTATGTTTTGAAAGAATAGTCATCATGAAAAACAATGAATCTTTTCACTGTTTTAGACATAAAATTAAAATAAATGGAAAATCTAAGTTTGTTTGCCTTAAAAACTAAAATTAAATAACGTCAAATATTTTCCAAACCCAAAAAGGGGATATTATTTAAAGATAATAAACACAATTTAATTAAGTGAAATTATAAAATATTTTAGTATAAAATATAATTACCTTTTATAATTAGAATTATTCCATTTTTCCTTTTTCTTTTTTATGCACAATGCCAGATCTTGGAATGCCAAAAACATAAACCCCTAAATATACACATATATATAAATATATATATATAACCATATTTCTCCAGGATTTCAGTTATTTCCCATCGCTCAGAAGGTATAGGGAAAATAATTAAGTCGCAAATAATTAAAAACAAAAGTAAAAGTTAATAAACAAAAATAAAACGTATTATAAATTTAGAAGATTTACAAAATAATAAGGGTCGGAAATTCTTCAAAAAATTGTTCAAATAAATTATAAAATTGAATAATAAAAATTCTAATTGTTTTAATACAAATTATTGCATTTAGTTCTCATGTCATTTCATAAATAATTAATTTTATTTGCATAATTTAAACAAAAGAAATTTTATGAGAACGATAAAATGTAAATTTATTGGCTGCATCATAAAATATTTATTTGTTTTAAATTTCTACGCCTTGGTCATTAAAAATTAATTTTTCTTTAAGTGTTCATAAAATCATAAAATTACTGAATCTATATTTATATTTCGCCGACTAATAAAAACAATAAAACTGCCTAGTAGCATAGAAATATTTATTAATTACATATTTTTAGAAATTTTACATAATAAAAATTAATGATAGAGCAGTTAATTTTTGATTTCAATAAATTATTATAATTTTACGGGACTGGCCAAGTATTTCATATGAAAACTAGTTTCCATTTCCATAAACTTCTAAAACAAATAACAATTTCAATGCAATTTTTATTTGTTTTGCAAAATCTGTTATTATTTGTTTGACTGCATATAACATGAAAAATAATTTGAAAAATTCAAATGATTTTGCACTAATTTGCAATAAATTAAGACGATAAAAAAAGAAATAAAATCAGAACAAAAATCTTTTTTATAAAACATTCAACTATAAAATTGATTTCAATATTAACTTGAAAGGCAAAGAAATTGAAAAATGGAAATAAAAGGTTTAGAATTTATTCAAAATCAAATATGTGACAAAAAGAATTGTCCCTCCGAAACTAAATAAACGCTATAGAATTATAAAAAAATAATTCATTTATTAGTAACCCAAAAATAAAAGAGTATTCTAGGAATTGAGCAAATCATTTTCTTTAATTTTTGTTTTAAGTGATCATTACAAAGTTTTTATTTGGTCAAGAACTGTTAGGAAAAGCTGCTAATTGAGATGAAATTCGAAATAATTAAAGAATATCAAAGCACTGAAAGAAAAGGACAAAGCTCCAAAGTCAAAATGTATATATTTATTTGTAAATATTAAAAAGAACGGAAAACATTTTAGGGTATTAAAAATGTGGATATTTATTTTTCTAATATCAAGTATAGTCATTTCAAGTTATTTATGAAAGTAAAATTTAGCTTTATATAATTATATAATAATGTTATTATAAATTTATTGCAATTTTATCAACATTTAAACCGTGAATTGTTAGTTTTGCGAAATCAAAATAATAAATTAAAAAATATTTGTTCGAATATTATTTTATAAATTTATATAAATTTATTAAAACCTATTTTATTCTTAAATTTAAATTACTATTTATTCTCATTTAAAAATGAAAATCAAAAACTTTTGATATTTGACAGAATTTATTTTAAGCATAATTTTTATGATAAATATTCGAAAAAAATAGAGTAAAAAAAATTAAAATCACATTATTGATTTAAAAAATGAAATTTTTCTTGAAAAATAATGTCAAATAATGCCAAAACATAACAAGAATTTTTTTCGTAAAATAAAATTTGCAAATTATTTTATAAATTACAACTTTGTTTAAACAAATTATATTGTTTTAATTATTAGATTCAAAAATCATAAAATACTAACAATTTTGAAACCTTTGTTTAAACAATAAGAGAATTATGTTCATTGATTTTTTGAATAAATTCACAAAAACAAATTATTTATCAAATATAAATTTATTATAGCGAACACTAGTAATAATAAAATAGCGAATAAAAATTGTAATAATTAAGTAAGATACTAGTTTCAATTGTTAAGATAAATTGTTATGCCAAGTTTTTCAAATAATTAGTAATAACAATATTATTTTGTAAAGACAACAACAATAATAATAATAATAATAATAATAATAATAATAATAATAATAATAATAATAATAATAATAATAATAATAATAATAATAATAATAATTAATAATAATAATAATAATAATAATAATAATAATAATAATAATAATAATAATAATAATAATAATAATAATAATAATAATAATAATAATAATAATAATAATAATAATAATAATAATAATAATAATAATAATAATAATAATAATAATAATAATAATAATAATAATAATAATAATAGAAGGAAGTAGAAAAAGTCAAGAAATAAAAATGAAATAAATAAAACTAACAGCCAAATAGATTATATAAGTACAAATACAAAGTCGGCCTAAAACAGATTTTGGGCAAATATCTCCATATCCAACGGTTGTCACTGATACTGTAAAGAAATAGCAGCTCTCCAGGAATCCTAATTCTTGTTTGTTGCTTGAATTCGACCAAAAATTCCCAATATTTTCAAACTATATAAAATTCGAAAACCAACATAATACAGAAATATTACCAAATGAACCAGGCCACTTGCAATCATAAAAATACTGAACAAATGCAAAGCGTTGTCAACTCCTTTAAATCCAGCTCCATCTTTTAATTTTGGATGCCAATAACATAATAATTTGCTAATTTTACGAAAATGCCACGCCCGAAGGAAGTTGAAACCTTTTTTTAATTTGTCAATTGATATAGTATTTATTTAATGTTATTTAATTTCTCGACAACTCTCCTCTTTATAATTATTATTATTATTATTATTATTATTTTTTTTTAAATTTATTTTCTGTTATCTCAACATTGATTCTTATAAAGAACATTTTGGATCATTGAAAGAATTTAATCTCTGGACATTTTACGTCTTAAGATGCCCCACATGTCTGCACATTAAACGTATGGTTCCATTCTTTTAGTCGCTTTTATTTGGCGTATTGAAATTCGCTACATTATTTGTTATAGTGTTAGGGATTACTGATTTCTTATTCTGTAGAAAAAAATGATTTTTTCTCTGATTTTTGGCTGTATTACATTTTTTATTTGTTTTCATGCCAATTACTGTTCACGTGAAAGTATTTTTAAATTTCTTTTATTTTCCTTATCATCATTAACATATTTAATATCTTCCATTGCCATTTGCAATAAAAATTACATCGATGCTGGTTTTGTTAATTTGTGTCGAAGAATATTATCGAAAAACCTTTTCGCTTTTTTAAAAGATTTATACGTAAATATTTTAAAGTTGTGTCTAAATTCATAGCTAAAACTTTTCTTGGATCAAATGCTCTTTGTAAACTCTCTTCATAGCCGAAAAATCGCTTTGTATATCTTGGATCAACTCAGTCTTCAACTTCATCGTTTTAAAATGTTCATTTTACACTAATTGATTAGTAACTTGAAATATGTTTAAAGTTCGGTTTTATTTATCATATTAGAAGAATACAAAATTTATTCAAAATAATGCAAACCAAAACACGCAACTGTAGCATTATTTACAGTACTTCTAATTGCATAATCTTAAAAACGAAATATTATTAGTTTAAGTGCACACAAAAATTCCCGCAAAATTCACAAGAAAATTAAGGTCAATGTGACCTGGTTGTGTAATTAGTGAATTATTATTTTATCAACCTACAATTATTATTGTTATCATTATTATTAATTTTATTATTATTATTATTATTATTATTATTATTATTATTAATATTATTATTATTTAAAGAGAACACCAATCCAAAATATATATTCAGCTACAATATATTTCGACTGTTTAACAGTCATCGTCAGGTACTTCGTTTTGAACTTTAAACTATTTAGATCAAATCATTATTACTTAAACAAATTTCTGCTTTTAAATTCTCAAAACATTTTATCAAGAATTAAAAATTTTGTTTTTTTTCAAAATCACAAATTTTACAAAATTTATACAACTTTAATTTTCTAAATCTTAGAAAACTGAGACTTTAACAAAATTTAATTAAAATTTTCAACGAAATATTTAAAGAAAGTTTTACCAAAACTATTTTACACTTAGTTTCATCCTGCATCAAAAAATTGAGCTTACTAATATCAATCAATTCCATCAGTCGACTGTGATTGAAACCTTGAGAGCGGAAATGACCGGCAGTCATTCCAATGTATGTGGCATTTTATCCATTACATAAATATTCATATCCAAGATCTGAATAGCATCTAAATAAGACTTGAAATCTATCAATAAACACGACGACAATCCTATAATGCAAAATACAATCCCAAAAACCAACCTCGCTATTTAAATTTAAAAAAACTGATTCATTCATTGGCAGTTTTTCCTTCATTGAATTTCTACCTCTTTTCCTCATTGATAAGACATAATCACACAAA